>CM053773.1:226179238-226250303 GCA_028658325.1 Potorous gilbertii | reverse complement strand
GGCAGTTTTCCTTGATAATTTCATGAAGGATGATGTCTAGGCTCTTTTTTTATCATGGCTTTCAGGTAGTCCCATAATTTTTAAATTGTCTCTCCTGAATCTATTTTCCAGGTCAGTTGTTTTTCCAATGACATATTTCACATTCTCTTCCATTTTTTTATTCTTTTGGTTTTGTTTTGTGATTTCTTGGTTTCTCAGAAAGTCATTAGCATCCATCTGTTCCATTCTAATTTTGAAAGAATTATTTTCTTCAGTGAGTTTTTGAGCCTCCTTTTCCATTTGGCTAATTCTGCTTTTGAAAGCATTCTTCTCCTCATTGGGTTTTTGAACCTCTTTTGCCAATTGAGTTAGCCTGTTTTTGGAGGCGTTATTTCCTTCAGCATTTTTTTGGATCTCCTTTAGCAAGGTATTGACATGTTTTTCATGCTTTTCTTTCATCTCTCTCATTTCTCTTCCCAGTTTTTCCTCCACTTGTCTAACTTGATTTTCAAAATCCTTTTTGAGCTCTTCCATGGCCTGAGCCCATTGAATATTTATTTTGGATGTTTGGGATACAGAGGCCTTGACTTCCATGTCCTTACCTGATGGTAAGCATTGTTCTTCCTCATCAGAAAGGAAAGGAGGAAACATCTGTTCACCAAGAAAGTAACCTTCTATGGTCTTACTTTTTTCCCCTTTAATGCGCATTTTCCCAGCCAGTTACTTGACTTCCGAGATTCCTTTCCATACAACCACCTGGGCTCCAGATCCGCCCAGCTAGTGCTTGGGGTCTGAGATTCAAATGCTGCTCCCCCACCTCAGGGCTTTCAGTGGGGGCGGGGTTGCTATTCAGTGAGAGATTAAGTACTGCTGCTCAGGTGGGGGCAAGGCCGCCACACAAGGCTCAGTTCCCTCAGGGGGTTTAGGTGGAGCCCTTCAACAATAGATCTGAGCTCCTGCCTGCTTTGGGAGCCCCTGTCTGCTGCTGTCTCTGCCACTGCCTCCCGAGGGGGCCTGAGTTATGGAAACACCCTGTTCCCCTCTCAGCCCACCAAACAGCCTTTCTCATTGACCTGTAGCGCCTGTGGGTGGATGGACCTTCACGACTGCCAGAGATTCCGTCCCTGAAGCCTGCTTGGATCTGCTCTTCTCAGGGCCATGAGGCCAGGGCAGGGCTGGGCTCTGTGCCGGATCCAGTGTGTGATGGACCTTTGGTGATGATTTTTCTGGTCTTTCTGAAACAGAAATCTCTTCCACTCTGTTGTTCTGTGTCTTCCACTGCTCCAGATTTTGTTAGGAGTCCTTCTTTACAGATATTTTATAGGCTGTGGTTTCAGAGCTAGTGTATGTATGTCTTTCTACTCCACCATCTTGGCTCCTCCCCCACAGCTTTTCAGTTATACAAATCACCCTCATATTCTAGGTCCTACAGAAAGGATTCTCTTATTGGGTTGGGGGTTAGACTAGATAATCCCTAATATCTTGTCCCGTTGTTAAATGTATGAAAATTCTCAAAGAATCTAAGTCAAAGGATTTGGATTCCCAAGTCGCCTCTGTCATTTACCAGTTGGGTAATAATCTTGGAGAACTTTATTTTTCTTCCTCTGCAAATGAGGAGGTTGTATTGCTTGGGTATCCTTAAAAGGTCAAAAATATCATCAAAAGTGCAAAGCAGTAATAGTGGCAAAGAAGTGAAAACAAAATGGTGCTCATTGACTGGGGAATGGACAAAGAATCTATGGCACATGAATGTGATATAATAGTACTGTGACATAGAAATGACATGAAATAACATGATGTATAGAGATAGAGAGGCAGCTGTAGGGACAGGGACACTTGGGTTCAAGCCCTGCCTTGGGCCTGTATTATCTGTGACATAACCTTTCAGCGCCCCAAGCAGCTTTCTAAGAGAAGAGTTCTAACCCTTGTGTCTATGAACCTATTCTCTCAATATTTTGTTAATTGTGTGTCAATAGAATTAGTTTCCTTTGTAATCCTGAGGGTGAAGAATTCCTGCTGCAAGATTATAAATTACAGAGTTTACAATCTGCTGATTTGTACTGGCAGTAAGTGTTTCTTCACTATGGATTTCCTAACCAAGAGGAGAGGGAAAAGGAGGAGGAGGAGGAGAAAGAGGAAGAAAAGGAGGAGGAAAAGAAGAAGGAGGGGGAGAAGGAGGAGAAGGAAGATGAGGAAAAGGAGGAGGAGAGAAAGGAGAAGGAGAGATGAAGAAATGGAGAAGAGATGGAGGAAGAAGAAGAGGAAGAGGAGGAGGAGGAAGAGGGAAGGAAAACACTTTATTAAATGCCTACTATATGGCAGGTACCACTGTAGGTACTGTGGATACAGATGCAAGAGGTGAGATAGCCCTGCTCTCAAGTGAGTCAATCATTCAACAAACATCCATTCAGGTCTTACGATGTACCAGGCACCATGATAAATGTTGGAAATACAGAAAAATGAAAATAAAAACTCATAATCCCTCCTTTCAAGGAATGTGCATTCTAATGAAGAGACAACTTGTAAATAGCTAGGTATATTGAAGACATAAAGAGAGTAGATGGGAAGCCATCTGAAAGGAGAAGGCACTCCCATCTTGGGGAACCAGGACAGGCCTCCTGCAGAAGGTGGGATATCAGTTGAGTCTTGAAGGAAGCCAGGGAAAGAGGAGGTACAAGTAAATTGGCAGGGCATTAAAGAAATAGGAGAGAGACAGCACCTATGCATGAAGATGAGAGATGGTCAGTGTCAATGGATTGTAATGTGTGGGAGAAGAGGAAGATGGAGAATGACTGCAAAGTAAGGAAGGGTCAGGGCATGAGGAACCTTTGAGAGTTGGTAACATAGAGCCATTGGAACTCCTTGAATGAGGGAGAGAGTGTTGAGGATGACAAGGATAGACCCTCACTTTCGAAAAATCACCTTGGCAGCCAAGTACAGGCTGGATTACAGTAGGGAGAGACCTAAGTCAGGGAGACCAATTAAAAAGCTATTATTGCAGTCCAGGTGAGAGGTGATGACAACGTAGACTATGTTCATGGATGTAGAAACAGTGAGGAGGAGACAAATACCAGGGGTTTTATTAAGATAGAAACAACAAGATTTGGCCAATGAGCTTCAATATGTAAGGTGAGTAAGCATGAGGAGTCCAGGATGTGAATCATCTTTGAGTCTGGATTATGAGGAGGGTTGTGATATCCTCAATGGCAGCTGAGAAGTTAAGAACTGTGCAATGTAGTGCAACATATAGAAGGAACTACACCATGTCAACGATGTGTATAAAGTCAATGGTCTATGTACCAGTTTGAGGAGGAGACAGAGGGTGTCCTAACAATTAAGGGTATTGGTAAAGGTTTCCCATTGAAGATACTACATGAGTTGAGCTCTGGAAGAAGCTATGGAGTCTAACAAATAGAGGAGAAGAAGAATAATGTTCTAGGCATGGGCACCAGCCAATGCAAAGGCTGGATAGAAGATGGTGTGCTTAGTTCAGGGATCAAGAAGAAGACCATTTAGTCTGGAATATAAATTATATTAATTGGCCAGGGTTGTGGGCAGATGTACAGTGAGCCTAGAAAGGCACACTGGAGACAAACTAGGGAGGACCTTAAATATTACACAAAGACATTTCCATTTTATCCTAGAAATGATAGGTAGCCACTGATGACTCTTGAACAAGAAAGCAACTAGGTTAGACTTGTAATTTAGGAAGAGTATTTTGGCAGATATATGGAAGATAGATTAGAGGGAGGAGACAATGGAAGACCTAAGTCCAATTAGGGGATGATGGGAATAGTCAAAGGAAGTGGTGAAGAGAGCCGAATTAGGGGGGTGGATATGTGGGTAGAGGAAAAAGGACAGATGCAAGATATATTGTGAGGGTAGAATTTAAAAAGAAAGAAAGGAGAGAGAAAGTGAGTGAGAGAGAGACAGAGACAAAGAGAGACACAGAAAGAGATAGAGTGAAGATCAGGGAGGGAGGAAGGAAGAAAGAGAAAGAGAAGAAAGGAAAGAAGAAAAGAAAGAAAAACTTTGCAAATAAGCAGATATGAGGAGTGATGGAGTGAAGAAACCAAGGCTATATAGACCAACCCATACAAAAATCCTCTCTTCAACGTACCTGATAAAAAGTCATAGGGTAACTGATTAGAGAGCGGGTCCTGGAGTGAGGATGATCTGAGGTCAAATGGGACCTCAGACACTTTCTATCTGTGTGACCCTGGGCAAGTCACTAAATTCCATGTACTTCAGTTTGCTCATCTGGAAAATGAGCTGGAGAAGGAAATGGCAAACCACTCCGGTACCTTTGGGGCTATGAGGAGTCCCAGAGAAGACTAAAATGGAGATAATAGCACCGACTTTCTAGAGCTATGGTGAGCATCAAGTGGTTAACTGTAAGGCACTTAGCACAGTGACCGCCATAAAATAAACATAATACTGTTGCTGTTTTCTAGTTGTTCATTCATATCCAAATGTACATCACTCAATAGACTTTTGTGCATGAGGTTCTCTTGGCAAAGATACTGGAGTGGTTTGCCATTTCTCCATATGCCCCATTTTACAGATGAGAAAATTGAGTCACATAGAGGTCACACAGCTAGTAAGTGTGTGGGGTCACATTTGAACTCATATCTTCCAACTCTAAGCCCAGTGCTCTTGCTATTATATAGACCTTAGAAACCATAGACTATATTATATCTTTAACTTCCTTGTCTTTGTCTAAGCTTTTGCTCATGCATAAAATGACTTTCCCCCTCCTCTTATACTATAAGTTACAGATGAGTAACTTAGTAAAGAGTAAAGAAGGATTTTTAACACCAAGGTGATTAATGATATCGATGAAATCTCAGGTAGAGATCAAAAACAAAATTGCTAAAACTTCCCTGTGTGTGATCTGATGATTCAGATGGAGCTAGGGGGCCTGTGTGGGTCTTCATTATGGGGAGCACTACACTTGACACTCACTAGCTGTGTGACCTTGGGCAAGTTACTTAACCCTAATTGCCTCATCCTGGGTCATCTCCAGTCATCCTGATGAACATCTGGTCACTGGATTCAGATGGCTCTGGAGAAGAAGTGAGGCTGGTGACCTGCATAGCCCTCCCTCCCTCAAAACAAAGTCAAGTGCAAGTCATGTCATCATTTCTCCGATGGCATGGTCTTCTTCGGCAAGGGAGGATGAACACACTTGGAAGAGGGAGAGTGGCCAAGGAGGGCCCAGTCCTTGGAGAATACCCCCATCTAATATCAGTTCAAAGGGGGGATTGGTCAGCCTACTTTTAAAAATGCATGATATAAGGACTCTCCTCTTCTCTCCTCCCCCCACCCACTTCAGAGCATATACAGGCATCCTCTTACTGTTTTCTTTTATTACTTGATGATGCTTTTTCCAAATCACAACTGAAGGTATATACAAAGGTTCTAGTAAGCCAGCTCACTATCTCTTCTTCCCTGGCAGTTTCTGAGTGATAAAAATGAACTACTGTGGAACTTCAAAAGTGAAGAGGATGTACTTTTCTATCCAGCTGCTATGTATAAGTCCAGAAACACATAAAGTCCCTGTTTCTTTTGTCTCTGTTACATATTATTCATTCCTGATCTTAGGTGAATATATATCTGAAAATGGAATATACCGGGTTATGATCTTTTGAACTTTAAGAAGTTGGCAGATGACAAACGGAGTTAGTAGCAAAGTATTCCAGCAGTCCCATTAAGCTGGGTCGACTGAGAGACAGCCCTCAGGAGAGACCTGCTTGAATCAGTCTAGCTAGAAGCCAGAGCAACTAAATGAGAGAAGGATTCATCTCTTTGCTATGCCATACCTATTTAGGAGACGCCAAAAATGGAGAAACAAATACCCAGGGTCAGGAATAGCCCTATGCCACTCCCAGATTGGTGGGAGAAGGAAGCGTTTTGTAAAAACCATTTTCAATCTATTCTCCCAAGGGACTCCAAAAATGGAGAAACAGATATCCAGGGTCAGGAATAACCCTACCTCAACTCCATATTAGGAGGAGAAGATAATGTTCGGTAACAACTACCTTCAATCTACTCTTCCAAGGTACCAAGGAGAGGAGAGAAAGTACCTCCAGGTTTAGGGAGATTCTGTACTTGAGTACTTTCTTAGTGAAGTGTAAGTTTGAAAAGCTAATCAGTGTTAATTGATTATTTGAGATGTTAACTGGCTAGGTATTATTGAGGAGCACACTAGATGAGGGTTTATGAGCAACTGGAGGTAAAAGAACACACAACCTTTCAGGGATACCCCTAGAACACAGGGAAGATAAAGAACAGCTGCCCTCTAGGGACCTGACCAGCCAGTGTGGGTAGGGTTAGAAAAGTGAGCTTAGAGCACCCATTACATAATCATGGCCATGTCTGCAGAAGATGGGGAAGATTGAACTGAATCTGAACTGACCTTGATATAGCAATAAACCTCAGAGATGAGACAAGAAGACAAAATGATATTGGGACCAGGATGGGGAAATGCTGAATTCTGCTTATTTGAGTTTTTCAAGGATGTGGATTCTAGAGAAAATAAGATCAAATGGTTTGTCTTTTTATATTCACACACACACACACACACACACACACACACACACACACACACACACACACACATACAGCTTTGGCGCTGTCCTATCAATTTTTTATGATAAAAAGAAAATTCTCCCCTTAGAAGCCATCACCAGCCTCTCTGAACCTGGAGAAAAATGGCCTCACTGTGGCAGGTGAGAAAAAGTCTGGAACCAGAGACTGATTGCATCATCAGCAGGAGCAGATCCTATTAGATCCAAAGAAGCTGCTCCTTGTGACCCATTTCAAATTGGCTATAGTAACTGGCAAAAGCCCTGTTGGGGAAGGGACCACCCTTGTAGATAGAACTGTAAAGCCTTTCCTCCATTGGACTCTGATCTGGTGGCCCTCCTCTCCAGGGACCAGGGGCATTAGAGGCATCCCTCTCCCTCCCCCATCCCCCAGGACTCTTATCCCCTTACTAGATTCTGAACTCCCACATTCTAGAATTTGGTTTTGTTTGCTTGGCTCACAAAGACACTTCCTGTTTCTAAGAGGAATGAGTTTTTAAAAGGCTTATAAAAGAGATTCAAAAGACTTTTTGGACATCAAATGGCTCATAAAAAAAGAATGTTTTGATGAGTTCAGCGTAAATGAATCAGAAACATACGGCTAAAGTTCTCCTACCCAAACACGTGAAGTTTCCAAATATGAGGAGAGAGGATAACGTGGAGGGAAGGGAGTTTGTACATTTCCTGGAGCTAATGGTGCATGGAAGAGAAAAGGGGGTGGGGGCAGAGAATTGGGAATGAGGAGGAAAAGAAGAGAAAGGATGGGGAAGGAGGTGGTTGGAGACAGGAATCTTGACCAAGAAGTCAATGATGGGGAAGGAGACCAAGAAACTATAAAACCTATTCACAAAACCAAAAGTATAGCAATAATAGCTGATGTTTATTTTAATAAGTTTTTATTGACAGCTATTGCTTTTTTTATCCCTCTAGATTTCCCTCTGTATCCCTCCCTGTCTTCCTTTCAGAGCTATCCCTTATAACAAAGAATGTAAAAAAAAAAAGAAAAGAAAAGAAAAGAAAAAAAAATCAGTATAACCTATAGAGAAAAAAAATCAGATGTTATAGGAAATGTTCCATAACTATGGATGTTGACCTGTGCAAAGACCTTAGTGGCGTAGGTGATAGATCACTAGAAGTATCATCAGGAGGAACTGAGTTTGAATCCTAAATCAGACAAATATTAGCTATGTGACCTAGGAAAAGTCATTTCATTGTTCTAAGTCAGTTTCTTCAACTGTAAAATAGGCTTATTCGAAACACCTACACCCTGGAGCTGTTGTGAGTGCCAGGATCAAGTGAAACAGGGGTAAAGGGAAAGTAAACAAACATTTATTGGATGCCTGCTATGTGCCGGGGGAGGTGGGGGTGGGGTAACTGGGTGGTGCAGCGGGTGGAGCACCAGGCCTGGAGTCAGGAAGACCTGAGTTCAAATTCAACCTCAGACACTTAACTAGTTGTGTGATGCTTAGTAATTCACTTAACCCTGTTTCCCTCAGTTTCCTCATCTGCAAAATGAGCTGGAAAAAGAAAAAGCAAACAACTCCAGTACCTTTGCCAAAAAAATCCCCCAAATGGGATCACAAAGAGTCAGACATGACTGAACAACAACTCTGGGAGTCAGAGCCCCAAAGTCTTATGGATAGGAGGCCTCAGAGGGGGCATTTTAAGTTACCTTTTAAAAAGTTAATTATATAATTTTCTGATTAGCTATTTTTTTCTAATGGCAGAAAACTAGAAACTAAAGGGCTACCCATCAGTTATAGAAAGGCTGAACATAGTCTGGTATGTGAATGCAGGAAATGATAATATCGAGTGAAGTGAAAGAAGCAGGAAAACAATTTGTAAAATGATAACTCCATAAAAAAACAACAAAAGCTTTCAATGATATAAAAATTCTGATAACTGCAATGATCAAGCGCCATTCTAGAGAATCAGTAGGAAACCCGGCACCCACCTCCAAAAAGTTAGATGATGGATTCAAGGCATAGAATGAAATGAAAAATTTCAATGTTTCTAGCAAGAGGCTAATGATTCTCCTTTAAGTTAGTGAGAGCTCTTCTCAATCAGACTCAGTCCTGGACATGATAGCACTCTGGCTTATCATAGTGGAGACAGTAATTGTGGGAGCCTTGTGGGTAACATTTCTGACAATGAAATAAGAAATTGTGGCAATAAAAATCACATTTCTTCATGTTTAAAAAAAATGAGACATACATTTTTTAACATAACAAATCCAGGAATTTATTTTGTTCAACTATACATATTTGTTAAAAGACTTCTATTTATCTATTTTTTTCCAATGGGGTAGGGATGTGAGAGGGAAAGAAAATAAATGATCATTAATTGAAATAAAATAAAACAATTAAAAAATAATAAACCATATTTACTATTCTTTGTTGAAAGACAGGGAAATATGGAATACATTTGAGAAAGTTTTACACCAAGCAGAAAACAGTAGAACAGACATTAATTTTGGTTATCTGGAAAATGCATGGTACAGATGCCTCCTTCCCCCATAATAGATGAAACATTTTCATATTTCACTTGGAGATGGCCCCAGGGAAAATCCTAGTGAAGATCACTGAGCTAGACCCAGCAAATGCAGACATCCCCTCAGGGAAAAGTCCTGGCCAGAGTTCTAATGGGTTAAGTGCATTCACTCAGTGGGCCAAGGGGTTGCTCACCCCACCCCATCCCCAAAGAGCCTGGTAACAGCCGCTGATGTCTAAAATAGAGGCAGTGATGGATAATGTGATGGACTTGGCGTCACTAAGACCTGGATTCAACTCTTGTCAATTTATTATCCATGTGACCATTAGCAAGATGCTTAACCTCCTCCGAGCCTCAGTTTCCTCATCTACAAAAAGAGGGTTAAAAAAAAAGAACCTATGTTTTAAAAAAATGGAGATTCCATTACCTATCATACCTAATTCTTAAGATTATTGTAAGACTTTCTCAAATGAGTTAATGAATACAGAGCTTTACAAAGCTGAAAAACCTGCCTACGTATCAATTGTTGCTCATATTATAAAATTTTGATCTAGATCTGTGATTTATCTATGTGGGTAACTCCCAATGAGAAAACTCCTGTCAATGCAAATGGACAATGGAAAAATGGGACAGTAGGGCCATGCAAGTTCTATGTGCAACCTGTAGTCTTAAAGGGTTGCCAAGACTACTAAGACATAATAGATAGAAAGTAGATAATAGATACCATGCCCAGGGTCACTCAGTCAGGATCTGCAGGAGACAAGGCTTGAAACTAGGTCGTCCTGATTATGACTCTATCTACCATATGAAAATGCTTCTTCTTACTATTATCAAGCATTTTAAGTCATAGAAGACTTTCCTTTCCTTAAGAATTGGGGGATGATGGAGTGAAAAGCGGTGTGTGCTCTCAGGCACAGTTTGTTTTATTCAGTTTTTTCTCTTGTGTGCTACTATTCATCACCCCATCTTGGCAAAGATAGCAGATGGTTTGTCATTTCCTTCTCCAGCTCATTTTTAGATAAGGAAACTGAGGTAAACAGAGTTAAATGACTTACCCAGGGTCACACAGCTAGTATCTGAGGCCAGATTTGAGCTCTGGTCTTCCTGACTCCAGGCCAGGTATGCTATTTCACTGAGACTTAGCTGCCCCTTGGTTGGTTGTACTTGCATATTTGTCATGGTTTTAGGAGAAAGCTTATGATATGAATGGAGAAATATTTGGAAGTGGTAGAGATATAAAAAATAGGAGACATTAATAAAAACTTTTTCCCCCAATCATGTCTTTTCTAAAGTGATCCAGGAGAAAACAGATTTATAGAACCCCCAGGTCTTTGGTGACCAAGGGCCAAGCAATCTCTGCTCACCAGAGAGGTCAGGTACCTCAATGACTATGTCAACAAAACTCTCAGGAGACTGTCAGGGGTATCACCTAATTTTTCTGCATAAGGGCCTTGGGCATACTTTTGAATCTGGGTAGCTCATGGAAAACCAGCTATTCTGGCTAGACACACCCCATCTTCTCTGATAGTATCAAAAACATGTAAATGAGTACCTTTGGCCCCTATAATACTATATCCAAAACATGTCTATCACCACATTTTCTGGACTTGTTACTTCCCAGGGCCTTGGAGTGACTCAGTGCCTGCTGAAAATGTGGTCTAATGTCTTGGTCCACAAGCCGTGCATGGTATGTATGTGAGTGTGTGTGTGTGTGTGTGTGAGTGTGTGTGTGTGTGTGAATGCTACACTGTAAATAACACATCCAGTAAATTGAGATTGCCCATAGCTGCCCCAGAAGGCCTGGCATGCATATACTCAAGCTGGACCTGATTTATCTGGATGTTTAGTTGAATTCCTTGCATTTTGGGTCTTCCCCATAACCTTTTCACCTCGTTCTTTTTTGAGGTGACTGGTTGAGCTGGCTGTTATCATTTATCATGAACTCATCTCACTTCAAGCCTGGCTCCTCTGACGGAAGGAACAGCCGGTCTCCCAGAGGTCAAAGGCATTATTCTTCCTTCGTCTTTCTCAGTTTCCAGCACAGATTTGTCACTTTGAAAAAGCATGAACTGTGGATTGGATTCACTTTAATTGATTTCACCCTCGACAAGTCTGACTGTCCATCAGCCATCTTTGGGTGTTTGCCTTCACTTTGGCTGACTTTCCATGGAGAGGCAGGCTTTTCATCAGTCCGTGCACAGAAGCTGTCATCAAATTTAGATCTCCCCACTCATCCTCCCAAACCCCTTTCCTGTCCCCACCTTTCACCCTGCCATGGTCAGTCCTGATTAGATCTCTTGTTATAATTTTTTAAGTCCTGTGGATTGAGTCAGAGAAAGTTATGGAAAGAAAGGCAAAAGGGAAGATTAGAGTGAAAATGGAGGAAGGGAAGAAAAGGGATGGAGGAACTGATAATTTGGAAATCCATGTCAAGAGGTACCATGCCTGGAGATGGGGCTCATTATGGGTTTTGTGAATTAGTTGGAATTGTAGGATGTCAGAGCTGGGAGGGACCTTAAAATGTGGATTCTGAGAAATGAAAAGGGCCTCAGAACAAGGAATATCAGAACTGGAAAGGGCTTTAGAACTTAAAGAGCCCTAGAATAAAGAATGTTAGAGCTGTGAGGGGTCTTAGAACAAGGAATGTCAGAGCTAGAAGGGACCTTAGAAGAAGACCTTGAAACAATGAGGAATAAAAAACTCCTTAGAACACAAGAAAACCACAGAAGCAGTCATAGAACATCAAATATAGGAGATGGAAGTCACTCTAGAAAGAGATTATCAGACATGAAAAGGACCTAGAACTCAGAATATCAGAGCTAGAAAGGACCTTGAGAGATCATTTAATCTAGTCCATTCAAGAGGAAGGGAACATTGAAAAGAACAGTAATCTGCCTGAGATCACAAAGAGAATATGTGGAAGAGAAAGGCCCTGGTCTTTGGATTCCAGGGTTCTTTCCATTCCCTAGAACACAGTGATCAATTACGTTTCTCAGAAAGTAAATGTCTAAGATAAAAGGCCAAGATCTGGGGGCCCAGGCTGAGACCACACGTGTGTGGCTGGCCCCTGGCAGAATGACTAGGGTAAGAAATTTGCTATTTCCTCCATCCCTTTCCTCTTTGTTGTGACTTTTTTCCTCCTCCATTTGCTACACCTCTCTCCAATCCTTCCCCAGATGACTTGTAGACCTCTGGGTTCTCATGTTGACAGATTGGAGAACAAAACTTCTGATGTGCATATTTACCCCCACTAAGGTGTGAGGGAGGGTCCTTTCTCTCCTAGAGGAAGATCTGAATTTTAAGAGGACCTGAATTCAATCAATTAACAAACATTTTTATAATATTTGTAATATTATTTCCTATGTACTGGGAACTGTGCTAAGTATTGAGATATAACAAAGTGCTAAGAGTAAATAACAAAGAAAACAAATATGTTTCTTGCCCTCAAGGTCAGATTAATGGAGGAGAAAGCGTGTGTGCAAATATATATATATAGATATACATATACCAAAATATGTATATACACACATATGTGTGTGTGTGTGTGTGTTCATCCTTCGTTGCCAAAGAAGACCATACCATCACAGAAATAATGACATGACTTGCACTTGCAGCCTCATTTCTCCTCCAGAACCATCTGAATCCAGTGACCAAATATTCATCAGGATGACTGGAGATGACCCAGGATGAGGCAATTGGGGTGAAGGGACTTGCCCAAGGTCACACAGCTAGTGAGTGTCAAGTGTCTGAAGTGAGCTTTGAACTCAGGTCCTCCTGACTTCTGCACTGGTGCTCTACCTACTGCATCACCTAGCTGCCCCTATGTGTGTGTGTGTGTGTGTGTGTGTGTGTGTGTGTGTGAGAGAGAGAGAGAGAGAGATCTAGATACTTAGATACAGAGATGGAGAGCTAGATAACAGGCAAAAATAGACGGATGGATAGATAGATACAGACAGACATACAGACAAGATAGACTAAATAGGATGGAGAGAAGTGGGGAAGGGAGGGAGAGAGAGAATACAAGTAAATAGAAATTGAAGGCAAGATGGAGAAAAGACAGTAAAGCTGGAAGTTGGGGAATAGGGGGATAGAATTGGTAAACCTGTCCTATAGAAAGTGGAGCTTGAGGTGAACTTTCCAGGAAATCAGTGATTTGAAGAGGTGGAAGTGAGATAGATAATGGAGTCTCATGAAATAGGTAGGATAAAATTGTGAAGTTTTAACTGCCAAACAGAGGAGGGTACTAGGGAGTTACTAGAGTATATTGAGTAAAAGAAAGAGGATTTAGTGACACATTGGCTCTCAGAAATTCACATGGATTGCCATGTGGAGGATGGATAGAAATGGGGAGAGATCTGAGGCAGACACTATGGTGGGTCTCTGTGGACAGCGATGGAAGTGATTACCATCTCTCCAGATGTTTCCTCTTGGCAACGCTAAGCATAGTGATATTTGTAAATACCCAGATATTTAAGCAGACCTTTTCAGAATGTGATCCCAATATCTGATAATGAGTCTAGCCAAGCCTATTAAGACATCAAGCCAATTTAACAAGAATCTCACTACTTAAATAAGGCTCTGTTCTGTGTACTAGGCATACAAAGACAAAAATGAAACAGATCTTGCCCTCCAGGAGTTTATATTTTACTGAAAAGGACAACAGGGACACAAATAAGTAGACATAAAGCATATGCAAGGTAATATTAAAAATGTGAAAAGGGAAGGAACACAAATAGGATATATATTTGTGCGTGGGGAAACTGTTGAGAAAAGTATGGTGAAGGTGGTACCTCAGCTCTGCTTTTGAAACTAAGGATTCCATAAAGTAGAAATGAGGAGGATGTGTATTCTAAGCATTGGGAGATCAAGTTATATGGAAAGTCATAGACAGGGAGCAGCTGACTAGGAGATGGTTTTGAGTTGAAGGGTCAAAGAAGAATCCTGTGAAATAAGACTGGTAAGACATATGAGAACCAGAAAGGGGATCACTGTAAAGGTCATCATTGGAGACACTCCCCTTTGCTGTGGAGTGACCCATTTGCCTACAGTGGTTAAAAAATAATGCAAAATGTCAACTCTTGTGTTGGGTAGGTCTAAGGCCAAAGGACTGGAGAAAACAACTTTGGAACTGAGACTGCTGTCCATGGTCCTGGGAAAATGAAGGATATATTTAGATTTTCTAGAAAGAAGACAAAAGAGGGGCCAAAATAAATTCTGGAAAACTAAAATTAAAGCATAATAAGGTTTTGTCTTTTGTTGAACAAAGATCTTTTCAAAATTGAATCTTTCCTGAAGAGATGTTTAGTCCATAAAGGACAAAGAAAGTTGATGTTACCATTTGAACCATCAGGGAAGGAAGGAAGGAAGGAAGGAAGGAAGGAAGGAAGGAAGGAAGGAAGGAAGGAAGGGAGGGAGGGAGAGAGGGAGGAATAGAGGGAGGAAGAAACAGAGGGAGGTAGGGAGGGAGAAAGGAAGGAAGTCACTACATAGTGTATGTCAGGGGGCAGGACTTGAACTTGGATCTTTCCTACTTCAAAGTTTCCACCACGCTGCCATAATTTGTAGGATCATAGACTTCAATCTGGAAAGAACCTCTAACACCATATAATCCATTTCTAACACTTTACAGATGAAGAAACTAAGTCCCAAGAAAATGAAATGATTTGCTGTAAGAGCAGTATCAGAAAGTAGAATTGGACTTGGGTATTCTAGGTATGGAATCAGCCCTTTGTAGCTTCCAAAATAATTTTCTTAATTTTACTTTGTTCAAAATTCTTCGATGACTTGCCCTTCCTCCTTTTCCAGTCACTTCGCGTTGCTTCCCTTTACACATTCTATGTTCCAGCCCAATGGAACAACTACCATACCATTCCCATAAGGACTCCTATGCCTGAAACATACTCATCCCTCATTTCTGATTATTGAATTCCTTCTCTTCCACTGAGGCACAGTCCAAATGCCACCTCCTCCAGGAAGCCTCCCCTGATTGTTTCAGTCAAAAATAAAAGCTCCCTCCCTCTTCCCATTTTCCTAGATCATTTGGTCAGGATCTTGACTCAAGGGCAGTTTACATTTGACTGGCCCTTTCTCACTTGAAACTTCATTTCTTATCATTCATTCATTCATCCACTCACCATTTATTGATTACTTTTAAAGCCCTTCCCAACCTGGTCCCTTTCTGCCTTTCCAAACTTCCATTTCACTCCCTTTGGGACACTCTATAATCTGGTGGCACTGGCTTCCTTGCCATCAAATGAGACCCTACCTTTCCCAACACTGTTCCTTTACACTGGCTGTTCCCCATACCTGGAATGCCCTAACCCTTCATCTTTGCCTCCTGGATTCCCCAGATATTTCAAAGAGTCAACTTAACTTCCACCTTCTGCCTTTCCTAATCTCTTCTACCTTATCTATGCTTGTGTCTTCCCTCTGACATTATGCCCTGTTTGTATCTTGTTTGTTTATAGTCATTTGCATCTTGTCTCCCTCATTAGTCTACAAACACCTTGAGAGCTGAGATTTTTTTTTCTTTTGCTTTTCTAACATGGTGCTTGACATATAACAGGTGCTTAATAAATGCTGGTTGAGGATGATAAAGATATACTGGAGATACAAAGACCAGTCATTTAAATGAAGGAATTAAATTAGATAATCACTAAGGTCCCTTTGAGCAATGTGAATTTTGATCACTGAAACCTTGCATGATATCTTGGAGTTTACTGGCTAGATGGAGCCAGTAGAACACTACATCTGTCAGAATGGTCCAGCATGACCTAGGATTATGACAAACATCTCCAGAGAAAGCCAGAAATAGACACTGATGGGCAGACAGACAAATGGAAACAGACAGAGAGAGTAAACAGAGCCCTACATTGAGCATTCCAGAGCACCAGAGATCTAGCCAAAGGCAGCACTGGGGCTGGAACCATGTTTCTGAGTTAGCCCTGGACATCCTCTGGAATCTCTTTGGTGGCTGGGTAGGGCCAGTCAGGTCTATGAAAATAGTATGGATTAGATCTCCATATGATCTACCCCCCTTCCCAGCTCAGCATCCAGCATAAGAGCTCATAAAAATTGCATGATCCAGTTGAGCTCAAGCTGCCATCACACCTAGATGCACATGATATTGGCTGACAGGCAAGGCTGGGCTCTAGGAAGGAAGGTGGGAAGACACTTCAAGGTGATGAGTTCTTCACACTCCAATGGAAGTGACATCAAAGATATGTTAGCAGGTTTTTTGATGCTGTCTCCATAGAGATAACGAAGGAAGGAAAGAGGTATTGGTAGGAAATTCTCTGGGAACAGCACACTGACAATTTAATTCTAGTCAGTTCAGTTCAATAACCACAAATTAAGCTCCTACTATGTGCAAAGCCCTGTGCTAAACTCTGTTGATACAAAGTCAGAAGGCGAGACAGGAGAATGGGAGGATGAAAGGGAAAAAAGAAAGAAAGGGAAAGAAAGAAGAGAAAGAGGAAAGAAGGAAAAGGGAAGGGAAAAAGAGGAAAGAAAGAGAAGGATGAAAGAGGGAAAAAGGAAAGGAAGGAAACAGAAAGAGAAAGAGAGAAGGGGAAGAAACAAGAGATAAGAGGAGAGAGGGGGAAGAGGAGAGGGGAAAAAGAGAGAGAGGAAGACAGAGAGAGAGAGAGAGAGAGAGATCCTGCCCTTGAGATGTTTATATTATCCTGGGAGGGTAAAGGAGGGGTGAAATATTTATCAGACAACATGGCACGGTGGGAAAAATGCTAGCTCCAACAACAGAAGACATGGGTTCAGATCTGATATGACATACTCACTACCTGTGTGGTCTCAGGCAAAAAACTTACCCTCTCTGGGACTCAGTTTCCTCACCTATCAAATGAGAGTCTCTTTCAGACTTGTCTCCATGTTCCTCTGGCCCTAGAGGTCCAGTCTCTTCAGCTTACAGGAGAGGAAACTGAGGTCCAGAGAGTTGTGATTTACCAGAGGTCTCACAGGTAGTAAACGGTAGAATCAAGATTTGAACCCATGCTCACCTTGCTCATAGGATCATAGCTTCTAGGACTGAGAAGGCTCTCAGACAGCCTCTACTCTAAGCCATTCATTTCATGGATGAGCAAACTGAAGCCTCTAAAATTGAAGTGATTTGCCCGAGTCCACACAGGTAGTAAGTCTCAGAAAGAGGATTTGAATTCATATCTTCTAGCTGAAGAGCCAAACTTTTTAAAATAAAATCCTTTTAAAAAAATTTTTTTTCACTTATGGAATAAAACAAACATTTCTATAAAATAGTATAATTTTTTTAAAAAGATGATTGCACACAAGACTGCAAATTCACTAGGTACAACCTACTATTTCTTTTAAATATACAAAATTATCATGTAAATTTCTTTTTTTTTCTTCCTTCCGTCTCTAAAGAGGGGCTCATCTTGTCTCAGAAGTATCTTCCAACCATAAGAGTCCCTTATTCTAAATGAACTGAGTTTGAGGATGCCACAGTCTAGTCATCTCCCCTTATATGTTACAGTAGGAGGCCTCACCGTCCTCCTTGGGCCCTCACTTTGCATTTTCTTCCCTCCCTGGGCCTCAAGGGAAACTGCCCCTCACAAGATCATAGCATTAGAGTTAAAAGGGCCTTTAGAGGTCTTCCCATACACTCTCCTCATTTCATAGGAAATCAAGGCTTGGTGACTAGCCTTTGGTAACACAGCCAGTAATCTGGTAAGGCAAGATGTCAACCCCAATCTTTCTGGGTTCAAATCCAGCTTTTTAGTCTCTATTGCACAGAGTAAATTACCTTTTCAGTTCCTGCTTACCTGATTTCTGATCCATCAAGGAGAGAGCAAAGGCAAGGACTCCACAATTCACTTTTCTTAAAAAACAAAAAACAAAAAAAACTGAATAAATAATCGAGACAAGAGAGTCCATCAGTGGCTTCATTATGTTGGAGACCTTCAATTCAGCAGCCTAATCTGCCTGATTGGATTGGTCTTAACTGGTACTGGAGACCCACTGGCCTGTGTTTGTAAAGATTGGATAAACTGGGATGAAAAGCCCTGGGTAATTGACCGATTCAGCATTTATCTGTCTGTCTGCCTGCTTGTCTGATTGTCAATCTCTCTGTCTCTCTAGTAAAACCTGAGCCCAGACTTTCTGGTGATCCGTCTCGCCTCCTTTGTCCCCTGTTCTTTTATTCTGTGAAGTTGGTCTGGAGTCTAGGACGGGATCCATAGCCAAATTTTCTTCTTTTCTTTAAATGTTGGGGGCTGTTGACTCCTCAGTCTGCTCAAATCCTCCAGGGGCTACCTTCTCAGAATCAGAGCTGAACTGGGCTTAGAGACCATCCAGTGACTAGATTCTTTTATTAAAGGGATTTGTTCGGTGAAGTTTGGATTCAGTCAAAGGGCCACACTTGAAAACCTAGAGGGACACAGGCTGCAGGTTCCTCACCCATGACAGTCTAACCTCCTTTATTTTAGAAAGGAGGAAACTAAGGACCAACAGTCAAAGATTTGTCCAACTTCTCCTTATTAGTAAATGTGACTCAACTTGTGTCTCTTGACTCCACAAAAATAAGAGTTAATGCTTGCATTGCACTTGAAGGTTTGCAAAATATTTGGCAGCTAACTTATTTTATCCTTATGATAGCCCCTAGAATGAATCTGGCACCAAACAAGCGATGTGGATTCAAATTCTGGGCTAGCTGTACTCATAAAACAAGTCAACCCTTCTCAGAGGCTCAGTTTACTTCTCTTTAGGTAGTGTAATATTTACGCTACCTAACTCAGAGAATAATGGCTGGGAAAGTGCTTTTAAGATGAAGAATTCTGTTTAAGTTGCAGTTAGTATTTTGGTAATACTAATTTGCATCTCAGTTTTTTCTCTGCCAAATGAAAGGGTTTAAGGCAGAAACAGGGAACCTGTAAGTGGCCTGCTAGGTCCTTGGGTGTGACCTTTTGCCTGAGTCCAAGTTTTACAGAACAAATTTTTTTGTTAAGGGAATTTGTTCTATGAAGTTTGGATTCAGTCAAAGGACCACACGTGAAGACTTAAAAAGCCGCAAGTGGCCTCATGGCCTCGGGTTCCTCACCTCTTATTTAAAGGGTAATATCTGAGGCTCTTTTCAAGCTCTGGACCTGGGATCTTCTATCCCATATTTACATTTGTGCCTTGTATCACTGACACTATAAATCTGATTTATTTCTATTCATATAAGATGGTATATTCATCCTATATACACACAGTAGAACTGTTTATACCATTTTTACCAAATACTTCCTGTGATACTAGCATTAGGTAAGTATTCCAAGGAGATCAAGGACAGAGGAGAAGAAATCCTAAGTACAAGAATATTTATAGCAGCACTTTTTGTTGTAGCAAAGAACTGGTGACCAAAAGACCATCCATCAACTGGGAAATGGCTGAACAAATTACAGAGTGTGAATGTAATGGAATTCCAATACATACCATAAGCAAAAAGGAAGAGGTTGGATTTAGAGAATCCATTCAATATGGAGAGACTCATGAACTGACACACAGTTGAATAAGCTGAATCAGAGAATGATTTAAAAAAACACACAGTTGAATAAGCTGAATCAGAGAATGATTTAAAAAACATTAACAGGAGTGGCAACAGCTCTGACCAATCAGCCACCAGTCAAGACTTCCAAAGATTGAGGATAAAACATACCTTCTACCACTTGACACATCAGCAAATATCTAAAGATACAGAACCAGACGTGAATTCTCAGAAATGGACAATGGGATTTGTTTTATGTTCCTACATACACACACACACACACACACACACACACACACACCACACACATATATATGCAGGCATGTACACATATATAAAAACATGTGTATTGTGTATACACATGTGTATACACAGGTAAATGTGTATATACATATATAGTGTGTATGTGTATATATGTATATGTACATATATTTGTTATAAGGGATTGATTTTGTTGGAAGGAGGAAGAAAGCTGTAGATTGAAAATAAAGAAAAAAGTTATGATATTTTATTCATTTAAATTTATTAATTTAACCATAAATGCTTACTACAAAGTTTAAGTAATTACTAAATCCAGTACTAAATTTTCTAGAAAACATTTCATTAAAAAATACTTCCTGTAAACACCATAAATCTTTTCAAGCAATTAATCAACATATATTTGTTAAGTACTTACTGTGTTCTAGATGCTATGCTAAGCACTGGGCATGGAAAAAAATGAAAAACAAACCATGGTTTCTTACCACAAGGAGCTTCCATTAGAATTGGAGAGACAATATTCAGTAACTATGTACATAAGATACACACACACATACATGTATGTGCATGTATACATATAGTATAAATGGGTAGTGATCTTAGGGGGCTTTCATTAGCAGTGGAGAGAACCAGGAAATTGCAAAAGACAGGTTACAAGCAGGAGTGGGGAACCTTTGGCTTAGAGGCTACATGTGGCCTTCTAGGTCCTCAAGTGCAGCCTGTTGACTGAATCCAAACTTCACAAAACAAATTCCCTTAAAAGAAGGATTTGCTTTATAAAACTTGGAATCAGTTAAAGGGTCACACCGAGAACCTGGAAGACCACATGTGGCCTTGAGGCTGCAGATATCCCACTCTTGAAAGAGCTAAATATTGAAAGAGGCAGGAGGTGGAGAGGAGACAATTCCAAACGTCAGAAACAGACTCAGTTTCCTACACAGCATTCATTTTCTCAATGGCTCAAGACTGAATCATTTTGGCTGTTTCTTAAAAAAAAGAAAAAGAAAAAAAAGCTAGGCTAGAAACGAAAAAATTCTGGGCAATATTTGAGTTCTTTTCAAGTTGGTAAAGAATTGTTGTGTGGAAGAGAGATCTGATTTGCTCTACTTGGCCCCAGGGCTAAAACCTCTATAGGACTGAAGTTGCAAAGAGACAGACCTTGGCTTATCATCAGGGGAGGAAAAATGACCTAGCAATTATACATGCCCTAAAATAGAATAAATACCTTGGGGAGGCACAGTCTACAGAGTGTTGGGCCTGGAGTCAGGAAGACTCATCTTCCTGACTTCAAATACGGTCTTGGACACTTACAATCTATGTGACCCTGGACAAGTCACTTCACCCTGTTTACCTCAGTTTCCTCATCTGGAAAATGAGCTGGAGAAGGAAATGACAAACAACTCTAGTATCTCTGCCAAGAAAACTCCAAATGGGGTCATGAAGAGTCAGACATGATTGAAATGACTGAATAGCATCAACAAAACATTGCAGAGGAATGGTCTCCCCTTTACTGAAAGTCTTTGCTTAGAGACTGGATGTCTGCTTGTCAACTATATTGTGCCAAGGCTTCCTTTTTTAGGTATGAATTGAATTAGAAGGCTACTGAGTGAGGTGGTTACTTCCAGCTCTATCTTTCTGTGTTTAAAGCTGGGTCCATTTTGCAGGTTTAGAAACTGAGATAGTGAATTTTTTCTCATAGACACAGAGACCTATAAGCAGAGAAACTTCCCCTTTTGGGGGATCCATTGTACAACTAGCTATCCTCTCTTGACTAACATTCAGCTTGATATTTTCCTTCTTTGGTACCAAAAAAATCTCAAAAATACAACCCTCAATTTCACACTCCATTTGGAGTACTGAAAGAAAGTGACTGTTTCCTTTGTCCCTTTTCCTGTTGACATGCCTCTGGAATTCTGTCCCTGCTACTTAACCCCAGCAGGAAAGTGAACGCAAGACTGTTGGGCTAAGGCATCCAGCAAGAGGCAATGATGCCAATGAATAAATCAGCCCATATTCAAGTCCAATGGGTGTCTCCATATAAGTCATTCTCTCAGTAAATGTTGAATGACCAAGTCAAGGGCAGTAGAAAAGTTCAAAAGATCTTGGAAAGAGACACAGGAAAAATGGCTTCCTGATTTGTTGGTTTTCTGTTTATTCAATTGGTTCTTTGTTAAATGCTCAGTTAAAATTTTGTTTCTTATTCTTCTGTGATATTACTATATATGTAATAAAAATTTAAACAAGGAAAAAAGTGTTGAACGAATGCATGAATAACATCTGGACTCTGTTGCTGCTGAGAGAAAAATGACGAACAGAGTTGGAATTTTACTTCTATTTGACTTTTTGATCTGAAAGCTAGTTGTTTGAACATGAGCTTCTGCACTGATTAAGACAGCGAGTATAAAAAAGTCTATTTTACAAATTCATTAGCAAAGTAACTAAAAACATCCAAAGGCTTT
This sequence comes from Potorous gilbertii, assembly GCA_028658325.1. Taxonomy (NCBI): domain Eukaryota; kingdom Metazoa; phylum Chordata; class Mammalia; order Diprotodontia; family Potoroidae; genus Potorous; species Potorous gilbertii. The sequence continues at coordinate 226,228,032 of CM053773.1, read as the reverse complement.
GACTGAGACATTCCACAGCTGGGCACACACCCCAAGGAGGTCATTGACAAAGAGAGAGGCTCTGTACACACCAGAACATTTACAGCACCATTTATTCTATTAATAAGAGAATGATTACAAATCATAATCCTTGATTATAACTTCATATCCCTGCAGAGTAAGAAATGGTCAGTAGAGTGAATTCAGAGAAGCAAGGTAAAGTCTCCATGAAACAATGAAAAATGAAGGAAAGACATCTGGGAAAAGTGACTACAGCAGCATAAATTGGAAAGTGATGGCAAAACAACTTTTTAAAGTTATGAAATAATAATGAAATATAAAATAATTATGAAATAAGTGATTATGAAATAAATAGCTAGCATTTATTTATTTGGTATTTTAAGGCTTGCAAAAACCACTAAATAAATAATATTTTTAATTTTTATCCTGAGATGCTATGATTATTTCCATTTTACAAATAGAGAAACTAAGGAAGACAGCCACAAAGTGATTCACCCAAGGCCACAGGGCAAATGTGTAGGGTCAGATTTGTATTTGGGATTTCCTAGCTCCAGGTTAAGCTTTCTATCTCCAACACCTCCTACCTAAATAAACATAGTCCCAAAAAAGAGCCAAGATATTTCCCTTCCTAACTTCCACCTAGAGATAGGGGGTATGGGACATGGCATCTGATATCAGATTTAGTGAACTGATAAGTTTTCCTGAATTTTACTTTTTAAAATCTTTGTTATAAAGAATACTTTTAATGGAAGGAGATAGGAAGAATTCCAAGGGATACTAAAAAAAAAAATCACTAAAAATCTATTTTAAAACAAGTGCATTGAATTTTACCAGTTTTACATTTTATGCCAATTCAACTCAAAAATGTATTTAATTCCTGCCCTCCGGAAAGTCCTGGGCTAGAGACAGATTCAGGCTCAGTAAACATGTTTCCATAGAAAGCACTGAAGACAGAGTCAGGCCACCTGGGCTCTTGTCCCAGCTTTCCCACTAACTGGCCATGTGGCCTTGGCTTACCCAAATCCCTTTACCTCACTGGGTTTTCTCAATGTTTCCTCTGTGAGATGAAAGATTTAGACTACATTTCCTTCCCCAGAACATTCTTCTTGCTAACGGTGCTCAACAAGGCAGTCATGCTTCCTTAGAGTCTTCGAGGAATGAGTCGAACAAGAGCAAGCTAGAATTTTTCTTTTAGCTGTAACATCCTACAAAGTTGGGTGCTATTTGGGCTAGGTGTGTCCTGGAAGGTTCTCTCTCCTTCCCTCCTTCTCCGGGTTTCAATAAAGTTCAGCTTAAGAGCCACCTTCTAGATGAAGGATTTCCTCTCTTGCCTTAGCCCCAGCTAGTGCCTTTCCCTCACTCCCAACTCCACCCCAAATTACCCTGTCTCTATATCTGGCTCCCTATTACCTTTAGGATCAAGTACTAATCTGTCTGGTTAGTCTGTAGGGGCTCTTTCTAACCTGGTCTCTATATATGCTTCATTTCCCTCCACCCTATGGGCTGCTGCCCATGCCTAAAAGGGCTGCCCTCCTCCCCTCAACCTCCTGGCTTCCATCAAGACCCCTAAACCTCACTTCCCGCAGAAGCTTTTTTCTGGTCCCTTCTCTCTTCCCCCCATTGCCCAGAAGTGACCTTCCACTTTCATTTGCACAGAATATAACTTGCAAGTTCCCAATCATTTGCCTGTTGTTACCCCAAGTAGAACAGATCTGGGATGGTCCAGGGATCATGGTTTGATCTTTCTATGTATCTCCATCCCTTTGAACAGAGAACACCTAGTAAATATTTGTTGACTATCTTATATAATTCATATATGTATATACATACACATGTATGTATATATATGCACACACATTTGCATATATACCTATGTACACATATATACACACATATATGTATTTATACACATATATATATCCAATCCACATTTATTAAGCATCTACTATGTCAGGCACTACACTAAGTGCTGGAGATACAATTAATAGAAAGATAGACAGTTCTTGCCCTCAATAAGCTTACAGTCTAAAGTAGAAGATAGCATACAAAAGAGTGCTGGAAAGGGAGGTAGGATAGGACACCAAGGGGTACCTAGAACAGAGGCATCTTGTTCCATGGAGCTGAAACTGGACTGATACAAAGTGGGGTAGGGGGGAGACAAAGAAGAAGGAGGAGTAAGAGAAGAAGAAGAAGAAGAAGAAGAAGAAGAAGGAGAGGAAGGAGGAGGAGAAGAAGGAGGAGAAGAAGAAGAGGAAGAGGAGAAGAAGGAGGAGGAGAAGGAGGAGGAGAAGGAGGAGAAGAGAGAAAAAAGAGAATTTATTTCATGGAATAGAAACTTCTTGAAGGCAGGAATGGTTTCATTTTTATCTTTGTATCTCAGCATCTAGTAAAGTGTGTGGCACAGAGTAAGCTCTTAATAAATAAATAAAAACTTATTTGTAGAAGATTGATTCAAAAATTTAAGAACCTGATCCAAGCAGCAACATACCTAAATTCATTCACAATGCAGAAATAGACCCAAGAAAAAGCTGAAATCAACCAGGCAGACAATTGAGTGATGTTGCGTAGGCAGCTAGGTGGTGTAGTAAGCACTGGACTTGCCATTAGGAAGACTCAAGTTCAAATCCAACCTCCTACACTTAGCTGTGTAACCCTGGTCAAGTCACAACTTCCCTCAGCCTCAGTTTCCTCATTAGTGAAATGGGGATAATTATAGCCCCTACCTCTCAGAGATGTGAGGACAAAATGAAACACTCTTTATAAAGAGCTTTGCAAACCTTAAAATTATATATACGGAGAGAGTCGTTTTTGCTATTATTAATAACAATAAACACAGACAGCAATGATCTATTATGGATCCCTCTATTGGCTGGTAAACTGGGACTTTCCTCTACTAGACTGCATTGGGAGATAAACTGGTGCAAAGGAAAGAGTGATTGATTTGGAGTGAGAGTTCAGATCCTGCCCTGGCACTCCCTGTGCGATCCTCATTTAACGGATGTTGAAGCCAGCAGAAGGGCTGGATCTAGAGAAGCTCAAACATGACTTGCCGCTCGGAATCTGCGGTCCTCAGGTTCTACAACCTTAAAGTCTTGTCTCGGTCATTGACTACCTAAATGAGGGCAGGAGACACCTGGCTTTCTCTCTCCTATCCTCAATTTGATCATCTGTTAAAAAGAAAATGTTTGCCCTAAGGGACCATACTGCCCAGAACACTGGGCTATAAATTGGCAAGACTCATCTTCCTGAGTTCAAATTTAGCCTCAGACACTTACTAGCTTTGTGACCCTAGGCAAGTCACTTCCTCCTGTTGGCCTCCTCATTTGCAAAATGAGCTGGAGGAGGCAATGGCAAACAACCCCTCCAGTATCTTTGCTAAGAAAACCCCAAATGGGGTCATGGAGAGTCAGACACGACTGAAAAAATGGCCAAATTGCTTGAAAAAATATTTTCACTCCCTACTTTACAGACTCCTTGAGAGCAAAGATGAAATCCCAACTAAAATCCTAATCCCTCTTAATTCTAGTTCCTTCCCTCTGTTAATTATTTCCTATTTATCCTGTATATTGTTCTTAGCCTTTGGTCTATAAGGGGAGCAGAAAGACATCATTATGTTGGGGTCAAGTTACAGTGTATACAACTATGGTTGATCAGACCAGTATGAACTCAGAGTGTTCTATCACAGGTTAGGCACAACTATTCTGTATAAAGTTTATTTTTTATACATTTTTCTCCCCCATTGAATTACAAGCTCCTTGTGGGAAGGGGCTATCTTTTGCTTTTTTTTTTGTATCTCCAATACTAAGCATGATGCCTGGCACATAGTAGGTGTTTATTATTTATCGATTGATTATAAATTTATAAATTGATTGATTATAAATAAATTATAAATAAAAAATTATAAATAAATTGACTCTAAATATAAATTATATAGAATAGTCTGACATTTGGGCCTGCAAATGAGCAAACAATGGGAGGTATATTTAAATATATAGTAGAGACATCCTTGGGGACCAGGAAGAACCCTATCCAAAGTAATTCACTAAAAATTGCCCCCACATTCAAGCCTTTAGTTTTACACTGAGAAGACTACTTAGAAGCCATCGGTATCCTCACCACCTCACTTTATAGTTGAAAGAATGGACATCCAGGAAAAGGAAATGATGTGCTTAAAGCCACATGGGTAACAAGGATCAGAGGGTGGATTTGAACCTAGAGCCTGAGACTGCAGAATGAGAATTCTTCCTATTGTATCACACACTACTTCTATCACTATTATCCCCTCTTCCTCCTTCTAAGAATCCCTAGTTTTGCTAAAAGTTCAACACAGGCACCATCTCCTACAGCTCTCCTTTTATTTTATTTTTTTAACACTTCCTAAATGTCACTCCCACTCCCTTCTCAAATTATCATTGGTAGACCTTTATGCTTGAGGGTTGTCTCCTATCTCCTGGGAGAATGAAAGTTCCTTGAAAGCAGGACTTTTTTTTTGTCTTAGCATTGCCAGTGTCTAATATACAACCTTGTGCGTAGTAAACGCTTGGAAGGTTTGTTGAATTGTTTTGGGTACTAATTACCTCGAGGATCAAACATAAACCCCTCTGTTTGGAATGGGGAGCACTTCACAACTTGTCCTTTCTCATCTTTCTGGTTTTCTTATCCACCTCTCCCTTCCACGTACTCTACAATCCAACCATAATCCATCTCCTATCTTCCTGCCTTTGCTCCTGCTAGCCCCCATGCCTAGAAGGCTTTTCCTTTCTCCTCCACCTGTTGAAATCTGTATTATCCTTCCAGACAGCTCAAATGCAGACTTCTTCCAAAAATCTTTAGTGACTTTCCCAACTGCATATGTCTTCTCTCACCAAGGTTATATTCTGTATTCTCCATATGTATTTCACATCTTTCTATTTCCGTATGTTTGTCTCTCATTAGAGTAGAATCTCCTTGAAGGTTTGTCTTTGTATCCTCGGTATTTAGGACAGTGCTTATCATGTAAAAAGGGCTAAATAAATATTTGTTGACTTGTTAAGATTAAAATGGATTGGACTCAATCGACCCAGATTAAATTGAATTGAGTGGTAGGTGTTTGATAAATACTTTGGATTGGATTGAAGTAGATTGGATTGGACTGGAGTGAATTGGATTGGATTGGACTGGACTTTGAGTAGAGTGGATTGGATTGAATTGGATTGGACTGGACTGGACTGGAATGGATTGGTTAGTTTGGATTGGGCTGAACTGGACTGAATTAAATTGGATAGTAGGTGCTTAATAAGTGATTGTTGGATTGGATTGGGCTACACTAGATTAGATTAAATTAGACTAGACTAAAATAGACTGAATTGGTTTGAATTAGACTGGATTGACTGGTATGAGACAGTAGGTGATTAATACATGCTTGTTGGTGAATTTGTGTGGTCACAGAATAGTTCAATTTAACCGTATTGAAGATTTCTCTTTTCTAGATATAGCAAGACTCTTTTCTTCACAGGGCTTCTCTGACCTGCCTTTTAATTTTGAAAATTAGGCCAAGGGTTGTAGGGAGTTTTGACACCAGGTGTACTTTGTAAAAACCGTACATGAATGTGCATAACCCCCCTCCCCCAAATAAAAACCCAAACCAAATCAAAACAAAAAAACCCTTTTATAAATGGCCATCAGCCAGCCAATTGAAATTGGTCATCTAAGCCCAACCATTGAGGCATGGAGGTGGGGACTCCCTTCCTTGTACTTCCTCTAGGCTCTGATTGGCCATTTGGGCCTTCCAGGGCTGTCACTGGACTGGATGATAGAAAGGAATGCTTCATGGACCACATGTTGTGTGTCAAACCTCTGAGAGCTTGCACCTGCCTTGGAAGGGCCAAGGCTTCCCCAGCACCCCTCAGTCTTCAGATCACTTTTGATTCTTAAAACCTCCTGCAGTCTCCAGCTTCGCTTCCTGACCATCCAATGAGCTTTGGGGATTTAGAGAGTGGGCTTCCTTAGCCCCAGCCCCACGGTGGCTGCAGCTGCAGCTCTCAACCCCAAGAGCCTGGCCCGGAAATTCGTGAAATTTGACAAACAGGCGTCCTAACCTCCCCTTAGCCTGTGAACTCTGGACCCTCCTGCGCTTTCACAGGGGATCAGGTTTCCCTCTGACTCCTTGGCCCAGATTTCGTTAGGGCACAGTGACACAAGACAGGCTCTCCAGGATGATAGAATGTCAGGGCTGGAAGAGACTTTGGGGAGTATCTAGTCCAGGGTTTTCCAGCTTCCCAGACAGTTCCATCCCTGGGCAAATAATGCATGCCCATGAAAGTCTTAATTCCAAAGTCCCTCACTCCTTACAATGAGAGAGAGGGGGGGGGGGGAAGGGAGGGAGGGAGAGAGAGAGAGATCAGGATTGGAGCAGTGACTTTGGAGTTAGAACAAGGGAGTTAGATTGAATGACCTCAAAGATCCCTTCCATTTTCCTCTATTTTTCCATCTTCTGATCTGTAGCTAGGCGGGGTGTGAGTTCAAGTCCCTGCTCCGGTTCTTACTGGCTGTGTGATCTTGAGCAAGTGACTCAGTTTCCTCTTCTATAAAATAGGCATCATAATACTTTTGGTTCCTATTTGACAGGGATGCTGTGAAAATGAAATGAAAGAATGGAAAGTCGAGTGCTCTGGAAACTTTAAAGGACTATGCAAATGTCAGCTATTTTTAGTTTTAAAACTGAAACTTCTCTGAGAAACCTATTCCTTCCATCCCCCCTCCCTCCTCCAAGGTCCAGGGTTAGTTTCATCCTATCCCCTCCACCCTTAACCCCACTAGCCAATCTCCAGGCATGGAAAGCTGCCCTGCTAAGACTGTGAAGGGATTATGAGAAATCCCCCACAAAGCACCGTAGTATCCTTTGATTTGGGAAACCCCAATCTGATCCAACCTCTCATTTTACACAACTATCCCAGAGAATGGAAAACTCTTTTGCAAGGTCGCATAGCCAATGGGTGGCAGAACTGAGACTAAGAATAGTAGCTGACATTTATAGAGCAATTTAAGGTTCACAGAGTGTTTTCTATTCATCGTTCCATTGGCTCTTCATGACAGTTCTGTGAGGTACCCACCTCTTATACTATAGCACAAATAATCTTACCCCCATTTTAGAGAAGTGGAGATTGAGGGTCAAGAGAATACAGCTATGAAGTGTTATGAGTGAGGATTGGAATAGAGGTCTGCCTTGGCTCCACTTCCAACATGCCACATAGTCTCCTTACTCCTCCTCCGGGGCTCCTTCCAACATAATACATGGACGAAGCCCCCATCCCTATTCCCATGGTGTCCCTATGATCTATTGAGACACAGAGATCAGGACGAGTATTCTCATTTAGAAAATGAATCTCTTCTATTTTCTCTCCTTTCCAGTTCTGTGGCCAGACTATGAGCTCCTGGAGGGCAGGAACACATTTGCCTTTCTTTCATACCTTTCAGCATTTAGCACAATGCCTGACACTTAAAGTTTGTGAATTGACTTTCTGGCCAGACTAGTTAAATCCCTTAATCCCCTCTTACCTGAACTCTTGAAAGTTCTTCATAGGAAGAGACACTGCCCTGAGTCTCTCCTCCCTCTAATCAATCCCCCACCCAGCTGTCAGGTCATAGTGCCAATCTACTCTTAGATATATGTATATATGGTCATGGAACTCCTCTGGTATAGAAGTTCTGATGGCTCACTAGTGCTGCTATGAGCAAGTAGAAACGCCTCCACTTAGCCTCTAACAGCATTCACAGTCTGCCTAAGCTCTTTCCAGATTCATTACACATTACTCTCATTTATACATTCTGCCTTCCCGCCACGTTGACTTTCTTCCTATTCCTGACACGCTATTTTGCCTTGGAACAAACCTGAACCGCATGCCTGGAATACACTATCTCCTCATATTTTTTTCCACCTCCTACAATCTCTGGATTTTTTTAAAATTCGAGTCACCTTCCACAGGAAATCTTTTGGATTCCTTCCAGATGCAGATGCCTGCCCCCCCTACTCCCCTAGAAATAGCCTTTGTGTGTATGTGTGTGTGTGTATACACACATAAATACATACATACATACATATATATATATATATATATATATATATATATATATATAGTGTGTGCCTGTATTGTGTCTGTTTGTATGCATACGTGTGTATACATACACATGCATCTGTGGGCATCTGTGCGTGTGTATGTACATTGTGTATATGTATATACAAACACATATATGTGTGTGTGTGTGTATAGTGGCTTTGGATAGAATATAATCCCCTTGAGGGCAGAGACCATATAATTTATTTCAGTTGTCTTTGTATTCACAGAGCATAGCACAGTATCTAAAATCTGGTAAGTACTTAATAAATGTGAGAACTAGACAAAAACAAAGGTCTGGACTCAATTGACTCTAGGATTCTTTTCAGTTATAAAAAAAAACAACACTGATAGTAATTGAATATTCATTAAGCACTTCGTATGTACCAGCGTCATCATCAATAAACATTTATCACCTTTTATATGCCAGGCACTGTAACTGGGATATGGTATTTCAACTAAATTCAATAAACACTTGTGAAGCTCCTACTATGTGCCAAGCACCATGATGGGGATGAGGATTCTATGAAGTTCAATAAATAGTTTAAGCACCTACATGTGGTTAGGCATTGTACCAATAATAATAGTAAATAATAAAAAATAATTCTATTAAATTCTATAAACATTTATTAAGTATCTACTGTGTACCAGGTGCTAGCACGGTCATCATCATCATCATCGTTATCAAAAAACATTTATTAAATACCGTGTGTGTGCCAGGCACTATAATAATAACTAATTAAATTAAAGAAATATTTACTAAGCACCTACTGTGTGTCAGACAGTGTTAATAATCATCATTATAGGTGACACATAGAGCTTGAAAGTATGCAAACCTTTTTGGATGTATTATATTATAAGCCTCATAATAAATTTATAAAATAACTAGTTCTTACTGAAACATTCCAATGAATCCGTGATCTCATTGATGTGGATGTTCTCTTTCATGCTCCCAATTACTACCCCGCCACACTCACCCATCCTTCATGACTGTTACCTCTGTTCTTATAGAATTTTGCTACAAGGGCTCTGCCTGGTGGACTGGTGGATGCCATCTTGGATTTCTCCTGCCAAAGGAGAATAAGCCATTATCCATCGGTTGTCCCTGGCTCTGACCATGTGGTTAGCCCATCTTTGTCATTCAGACAGTTCTTTGTCCTGTACTTCAACTATCCTTCACAGATCCTATTTATAAAATGTTGTACCTACACCTGCCCACTGCACACTTCTCCATTCCTCCGTAGGGTAAAACTTCAATTTTAGCTCTGGAGATTGTGATATTTACCACGTCTTTGTAGGTATATAGTACTCTAACATCATTTCTAGAACATAGTATGGTTATCAAAATATTAGAATTTAACATTGGTATTAGAAAGTGGGTTTTGCAATTCTCCCATGTCTTTAATGAAGGCAAGAGATTACAGGTGTGGAAACACCAAGCATGATGTCAGACTTTTTCTGTGTGTTAGTTTTGCTGAACTTTTTTTTTCCTCTGTTTTGTTTCTTTGTTAGAAAGGATGGCTCTTTGGGAGGGGGAGAAAAGAGGGATACATGAGCCAAGAGTTGCATAAAAAGAAAAGATACCAAGAAAACTATTTTTACAAAGATGGTCCTTTTTTTCAGGGAAAAGCTTCGGGGTCATTCAAACAGCTTGGCAACTTCACAAAAGCAAACATCTCAAGCTTCTCCTTTTGTTAGATTCTGAGACTCACTGTCAATTTTCAATGGTGGAAAATGGGCAAGTTAGGCCTAGAATTGAGCAGAAAGAGAATGGGAGAATACATGTACACATATATGTGTGTATATACACATATGTATGTATACACCCATATATGTATCTGTCCATATATGTTGTTTGGTCATTTTTAGTTATGTTTGACTCTTTGTGACCCCTTTTGGGGTTTTCTTGGCAAACATATTGGGCTGGCTTGTCATTTCCTTCTGTAATTCATTTTGAAGATGAGGAAATTTCAAATAGGGTGAAGTGACTTGCCCGGAGTCTCACAGCTAGTAAGAGTCTGAGGAAGGATTTGAATTCAGGACTTCCTGATTCCAGGTCTAATACTCTATCTATTCTATCTGCTGTGCCATCTAGCTGCCCTTATGTGTGTGTTTGTCCTTCATTGCCAAAGACAATCATGTCATCAGAGAAATAATGACATAACTTGCACTTGACTTTGTTTTGAGTGAGGGAGGGCTGTGCAGGTCACCAGTCTCACTTGTCCTCTAGAGCCATCTGAATCCAGTGACCAGATATTCATCAGGATGACTGGAGATGGTCCAGGATGAGGCAACTGGGGTTAAATATCTTGCCCAAGGTCACACAGCTAGTAAGCATCGAGTCTGAGGTGAGATTTGAACTCAGGTCCTCTTGACTCCTGCACTGGTCTGGTGCTCTATCCACTACACCACCTAGCTGCCCAGCTGCCCCTACACAAGTTTAAATATGTACATTCTCCCCTTCTCTCTCTCTCTCTCTCTCTCTCTCTCTCTCTCACTCTCTCTCTCTCTCTCTCTCTCTGTTTTCCTCTGTTTCTGTCTATCTGGTTCTTTATCTGCATCATCTATCTATCTATCTATCTGAATAAAGTTCCAGAGATTGCCTTGGTATGCACACACACACACACACACGAGAATATATATACAAAAATTTATATATATATAATACATATGTGTACATACATATATGTGTACAGAGGGTCCCAAAGTCTGAGTTCTCTTTTGGAACATGTTGTGTATGCTCAGAATCACACAACCAGGATGCAGGATGGTGGTCAAGGTGATCTGCTGGTCCATGATACAATGACTAACACTCACCTGGCTCCTAACAGACTTTCACTGGAGAAAGTCAATACATTTCATGACAGGCAAAGTGATCCCTGGTAAATTAGTCTAGTTCTGGATCTTGAGGGAACAGAAGCCCAGCCCTGCTTTGTAACTCTACAGGATTTATTGATAAAGCATAAAACATTTGAGGTATAGACAAAATAAAGCAAGGACAGCTAGGCCAAGCTGTTCCCAATTTTTCAGCTGTCTCGGTCCCTTGGAGACAAAGCAGTGCAGGGAGTGGGCCCTAGAACAAGAGACCAACCCAGTCTGGAATGAGAGGTGAGGTCCAAATAGTAGAGAAGCTTAGTTTAATACTCCTGATCACAAAGGTGGATGTCACCTTTTTTTTCTTTCAAATGCACCAATCATGAATAGGTTATAAGGGAGGCAGCACGTTGTGGCGGAAAGGTCTCCAACTCCAGAGCAAGCAATCCCAGTTGATGCCCAGTTGGTACACTCCGTACCCATGTGACCTCAGTCAGGTTATTTTCCCAATCCAAAATCCTACAAAATTTCTTTGGCCTTCCATGTTTCCCAGGATTATCCCTGCCCTTGACGAACATTTATGAGTTCTAGTAATATATTTCAAGCACAATAGTGCAAAGGCATTCCATCACCAAATTAGTTTGAGAATTGCTAACCCTAATGCAATTTATCTCCTCTACGTTCTCTTTAAACTTCTGTTACTCTTCAAGGGACTCTCCTAGCCATCTTCTCTTTTAAAAAGTCATCTTTTCTTTCCTATTATGACCTGTACTTCACCTTTTCTCCCCATTTCCCCCCATTCAGATGATTCTGAGTTCAACCTATGACTATTAGAATGTAAGTATCTTGGGGTCAGATCTCATTTTTTTATATGTACCCCTAGCACCTAACTCATAGTAGGTGCTTAATAAGCATTGCCTGTTGCTGATTGGCCAAAGTTACCACCAATCAGATTTCCAAAATTGTCACCAGTACATTCTCCCTAAAACAAATTAATATCCCTAAAGCAAAGGCATGATGGTGCTGCTCCCAGTTCAAGCAATTCTACAGCCTCCCTATTCCCTCTCATTTAAAGCCTTCTTCCATTAATCTGATTCCATTCTTAAATTCATGACCACTCTTGCCACACTCTTTATTTTAATCACTCTGGATATCTTGTTATTACGTTACATGTGACATTTCTGTTTTTGCACAGGAGTCCCCTATGTATGGAAAACCCTCCCACATCTCCTCTGCCTCTAGGAATCCTTCCAGGTGAAATTCAAGTGTCCTCTCCTACCGAAAGCCTCTCTGGTGTTCCCTCCAGGTTTGATTGCTGGTGACTTTCCCCTTACCCAGACATGATTTCTATTTACTTTTCAAGTATTTCAATATTGACTTGCACATTGGTTCTCCCCAAAGAGAAAGCCAATCAATTCCTTGAAGCCAAAGGGAGTCCTGCGTAAAGCTCAGCCCTTAGAGGACTTAGTTAATTCTTGTTGAGAGAATGAATGGGTGAATTCTGGTCTTGATCTTCGGAGTTCACTGATTGACAACCTCCCCTTCCTCCCCTCTACCCATTCCCTCCTTTTCTATGGAAAAGAGATTACAAAAACAACAGCAACCTCTAACTCAGGTCAAATAACCCCAGCTTAGAAGGCGGTCTAGACAGCAGGGCCCTGACCTTCCGGTAGGAGGTAACAAATTGGATGGCATGTAAACTGCAGGGCCTGGGGACAAAGGAAGGGGCAGAAAAGGGAGGCAATGAACAGAATTAGAGATACAGCTTATTTTTATTTTCTCTTTTCTTTTATTTTTTTCTTTTTCTTTTCTTTTTTGAGTATCCATAGAAAACATTATAGGTTGATGTACAGACACTTTTTCAGGCGGGGGGTAGTATGCATTGTTAGCGGGGTGGAGATCAGGGACTTTCAGAGGAAAATTACTAGAGATAGAAATAGGGACTATGGACAGTCATTAAACCTGCCTCACCTGGACAGTCATTAAATCTGCATGTTAGAAAATCTTCCCCACCCCACCCTTTTAGGAATGTTAGGTCATCTGTGACAAGTGGGGCTTGTATCAACTGAAATCTAAGATCCCTTCCCACACTTCTCTTCTATGAAATATTATTATGCCTCCATTTTACAGGTAAAACAACTGAGATCCAGAGAAGGAAAATGAGTTGACCAAAGCTACACAGCCAACAAGTAAGGGTGGAGACTAGAGCTTTGCTCTCTTCATTCCTAATGCAATGGTCTCCCTCCCCTAAGAGGCCATGTTGTACAGTAGATAGAATATGGAGCATGGAGCCTAGAAGAACTAGCTCTGACTCTTGTCTGATGCTTACAACACCTATGACCTCGGTTTCCATTTTCTTATCTTTTTTGCAAAAAAATGAAGATAAACTATATTTAGAACTGAATGGATCCTCCAGACATCATCCAGTGCAACTCCTCATTTAATCCATGAGTCTACTGCGATCTAAAGAGGGGATTAGAGAATTCCCAGATCCTGTGATTCTTGAGAACAACCAGAGCAGAAATCTTCAAACTACATCTGCCTTAGTGACCTAATTGGTGCTTAAGAACTGCAGGCTTCTTAAACCTTTGGGTGGGTCTCCCTTCCATTGCCCTTTTACCTTTCTTTCCTCCCTCCTTCCTTCCTCTCTTCCTCTTTATTGCTTTCCTTCTTTCCTTCCTTTCCTCCCTCCCTCTCTCTCAATTTTTCCTTCCTTTCTCCTTTCTTTCCCATTTCTTCTTTTCTTTCTTTCATTCATTCATTTTCTTTCCTCTTTTGAGTCCATCATCCCATTTTACAAATGAAGAAGCTGTGGTCCAGAGAGGTTTCAACAGAGGATCATAGTTCTAAGGGAGAAGGGACTTTAGAGGTCATCTTGCTCGTTTAGCAGATAAGGAAATAGAGTTTAAGACATTTACCTAAGGTCACAGAGGTAATTAGTGGCAGAGCTGGGTTTTGAACTCCTGTCATCCTTCTTTCCTTCTTTTCCTCCTTCCTTCCTTCCTTTCCTTTCTCACTGAATTTGAAGTCAGAAGACCTGGGTTCAAATCTTGGCTCTGCCACTTACTTCCTAACCTTGGGTGAATCATTTGACCCCTTTGGTCTCAGTTCCATCACCTGAAGAATGAGGAGGTTTGGTTAGGAAGGTAGACTAGTGCAGCTGAGGGACTGCTAAATATGGGAACTGAGTTCAAATTCCTGCTGGGCCACCAATTACCTCTGTGACCTTGGCCAAGTCTCTTCACCTCTGCTTCCTTATATGCCAAATGATGGAGTTGGGCTAGAAGACATCTTAAGTCCCTTCTGCTTCTAGAACTATGATCCTATGTCACACACTCTCTGGGCTTCAGTTTCCTTACTTGTAAAATGAGAGGGGGAAGAGAGTGGCTTCAGTGTCTTCTAAGATGTGTTGCAGATCTAATTCTATAATGCCCATTTCCCCAGAGCTGATGTCACTCAGGTCTTCCTGGTACCCCTCTGACTCATGCTCTCCTGTAGCACATCAAGGTTTGCAGACACTTTGCTTACAAAAGCTCCATGAGAATGATCATTCTCATTTTTAAGAGAAAGAAATCCAGTTTTCCTGGGGTGATACAGCTCATCGGTACAGGAGGCTAAGCCTTCTTGTTCCAGGATGAACCCTTCTCTCCAACAGGGGTAGTGGCAGAGTACGGAGTCCATCTGTCCCTCTTTCACACTCCTCAGAAGCATTGCCCCCGACATGGTCCTTCTGGAGGAAACTGCTCTTTCTGGTTTAATTCACTACGCGTCTGGTTTTAATTGCACCGCTCTGTTGTGAGGATAGACCTCCCATTGAGGCAATTCTGGTGATGGAGGAGGGGGAAGGAGAGAGGGCATGAGGAAGTCGGGGAGAGTTGTTAGAATTAGGGTTACAACAGGGCTTAGGGTGGGGAGGGTAGAGAGCCTGGATACCTAGAAGGAAGGATGCGGATACTCTCTTAGGGGGTGACATTTACTGGGACGGAAATGTGTGTATTTGGAAGAGCAAGGAGGCAGAGAGAGAGGAAGGGAGGGAGGGGACTTCCTCAGGTTCACTCCTGGCATTTGGTCCAGCAGCCCATTAAATTATGACACTTAACACATCATCAAAGTGCTTTACAATCAGCCCACACAGTCCCTCAACCCCTGGGAGACTGGAAGGTATTATTCACCACATTATAGGCTCTGGACACAGAGTCAGAGAGGTCACATGATGTGTTCAAAGGCCCACACAGGAAACCAAGGCCAAACCCTGGGACCCCAGACCCTTCTCCCTCATCATCCTGTTATACCTGGATGTGGGAATAATATGACTTTTTCAAGCTGCTATTATTGAAGAAGGGTTGAAGAGAAAGCTAGAGTATATATACATGTCTGTGTGTATAGGTATGTGTGTATATGTATGTATACACATATACATATAGACATAACATACATTTTATACACCATATATTCTGTTCATAGTGAGAAAGGGATAGATAGATAAACACACAAAGTGATGGACAGACAGAGGGAAGGACAGATGGACAGACAGAAGGATAGATAGACAGACACATGGATGGACACAGATAGATTAGATAGGTAGATAGATGGATGGATAGATAGATAGATAGATAGATAGAGTCAGGCAACTAGGGAGATAGAGACAGAAAGAGAGAAATAGGTAGAAACAGAAAGAGACAGACAAAGCAGACAGAGATAGAGAATAGATTATTCAAACTCTTCATTACTGATAGACCTTCAGACATCAATATGGCAGGATGGTGTAATGGAGAGAATGCTGGATTTGGCATCAGAAGATTAGGTTTGAGTCAAGAGACCCATTTACTAGTTGTGTGACCTTGGTTCTTAGATAGATACCTGGGAAGTCACAAAGACTGTTAAGTGATATGCTCAGTGATAGATAGCCAAGGCATGACAAAATTAAGACAAAACTTTTTATTCTATGGTCTACTTTTTATCCACTATGCCTGGATTGGTAAGAGGACCAAATGAAGCTGTATGCATGCATGTAGGCATACACATACATACATGTAAATATGCATGTGTATGTGTGTATCTGTATGTATATGTGTGTGTCGTGTGTATGTATATATACATATATGTATATATGTATATTGTTGTTGTGTTTGTCCTTTGTTTTCGAAGAAGACCATGACATAAGAGAAATGATGACATGATTTGCACTTGACTTTGTTTTGAGTGAGGAAGGGCTGGCCAAGATCATCAGCCTCACTTTCTCCTCCTGAACCTTCTGGATCCAGTGACCTGATATTCATCAGGATGACTGGAAATGGCCCAGGATGCATTAGGAGATCTTGGTCTCTTTACGCTAAGAACTATTCAGGTAGTCATATAGAGTGAGCTAACACCCATTTAGTGAATAGTCTCTTTAAGATGTAATCAGGGAATGGCCCCTTTAATGAGCAAAAGAAAAAATAACTAAATCACGCTGGGAGGGAAAGAGCAACAGTTACTATTGATAATCATGCTTAAGCCAGGAGGGTCCAGAAAAGAGACCTTAAGTGGAGTTTGGGCAGGGACCTGTTGTTGTCGAATCTATAGTCTTCAGAGTGCATTAGGTTGAAGGTGTTAGGAAAGAAAGAGAGAAAGGGAGGAAGGGAGGAAGGGAGGGAGGGAGGGAGGGAGGAAAAAAAGAAACAAAAAAAGAAATCCAGCCAGTAAAGCCCAAGTCAACTGGCATCCTCTGGCCATCCAAATTTACCTTCCTTTGGAGAGCAAAGGGAGGGGAACACAGAAGGGAAAGGATGAGCTATATATATATGTGTGTGTACACATATATACACACATGTGTATGTGTATACGTATATATGCATGTGTATATGTGCATATGTTGCATATGTATATGTATATATGTATGTATATGCATATCTATGTATGTATAATACATTGATCATTAAAATGTTTCACAAATGCTGACAATATGCTAAGAATAAATATGTATGAAATGTCTATTGTGTGCCAAGCAGGGCAGCTTAATGATAGAGTAAACAGAGTACCTGGCTTGAAGTCAGGCAGACTCATCTTTGTGAGTTCAAATCCCACATCTGACGCTTGCCAGCTGTGTGACCCTGGGCAAGTCACTTAACATTGTTTGCCTCAGTTGACCGTTTGTAAAATGAGTTAGAGAAGGAAATGGCAAACCACTCCAGTATCTCTGCCAAGAAAATCCGAAATGGGATCACAAAGGGTCAGACATGACTGAAATAACTAAGCAACAAAAATGTGACAGTCACTGAGTGAATCTGTGAGGAGAAAAAGCTGCTTCTCTCCTTGTATCCTCAGAGATTAGCACAGTGCCTGGCATATAGTAGGCACTTAATACATGCTTGATCATTCTCAACTCAAGGGAGCTCAGAGCTTCATCTTCCTATACAGAGGAGAGATGTCCCTCTGACACTTAGTATCCAAGTCCAGGGCGGTTTCCTGAGGCACATCAAAGCTTAGTGACTGATCCCAGGTCAAGTAGTACTCCAGTCCTCTGACTAGGGAGCTCTTAAAGCAAGAGGGACCTAAGATTAAATTCTTCCAGCAGAAGAGGATTTCATGAAATGACCCCAAGACCTGTGCGATTCCATTGGGTCAAGGTCAACAACAGACCTAAGCCATGCTCCTCTCCATGAAGTTTTCAGAATCCTGGAAGACTACTTTCTAATTCTGAACTTAGAACAGTTCCTGGCACATAGTAGGAGCTCACTTAATGCAGATTGATTACTATCTGTTCCCTTCGTGGTTTGACTTGCAGCTCTAGAGGAGTGGAGTACAGGTAGTCTAGGGGTGAGAAAGGGTGAGAGCGCAGCTCCTAAGACATAATGGAGCAGCAGAAAAAAGCAAACAGATCCAAGGGAGTTTTTTATTCCATTTCCAAGTGTTCCCTAAGATTTCCATCTCTCCTCCCTGAGCCTTGAATATTTCCTACATTGCCTCTAGAGAACCCCAGCCAAGTATAGCTGGTTTTCATGGTCCATGTGCAGTCATAAGGCAGGGTTAATGACTAATTGATTCACGGTACCATTTTGAATTTCACGGCTATTCAGTATCATGCAACAATAAACAAATGAATTCCTAAGCCTTTAATTTGCGTGTGGGGGGAAAACATGATAAGAATAAGAAGGAACTGGGCATAACATGAAAGTAAAGCCCCGGTTCTCATGGAAAGAGCTCTCAGATGACTCTGCTTACTGCCTGGGCCTCAACTTTCCTAACCTTTCCAGGCCCTGAGATCCTGGGCTGCTTTGGTGTGGTTTCTGTGTCTCTTCTCCTTCCTGGCAGAGAAAACCTCCCATCTGGAAACCCCTTTTCACAAAAATGATCTTTGTTCCTCACAACAACCCTGGGAGGTAGATGCTACAATGTCTGTTTTACAGATGAGGAAACTGAGGCACAGAGAAGTCAAAGGACTTTTCCCATAGTCACAAAAATATTGTCTGAGGTGTCTGAGGCGTTCCCCATTCCAAGTCCCCAAGTTCAGTATTCTCTCCATTACCACTCCACATTCAACAACATAATGAACATTCATTTCTCTGGGACTCAGTTTCCTCATCTGTAAAATGATGGTATTAGATGTAATGGCCTCCAAGTTCCCTTCATTTCTAAATTTATGCTCCAATATGTAAATACATTCAGCCTCCACTCCTACACATGTAAAGTGCATTCCAACCTTCAAAGCCCTATGAAAAGGCCACGTATTACTGTAATTATCACAACGCCTGGTCACCCAGTCACATATGCAGAGGAATCTGGTCCAGCTGGGTGTGATCAGGAGTTGGCCCAGCAGCACTCCTCTCCTGTAGCCTTTGGACTCAAAGGCAGCCACTTTGGACCTGCCAGTCACCTTCCCAGAGGCGAGGGGTCACCACAACCAAAGAAAGAACAGGGAGGTCCCAGAGCTTTTCTCCCTTCTCTTTCCAGCAATTTCAAATAAAGCAAACGATAAGCAACAGGAAAACAAGCCAGCCCTTTGGCTCAGCAAGCAATGAAAAGAAAAACACACACTCAGAACCATGATTAGACAGCACTTTACTGAAGGCCTCTTGGGAAAGGGATGGGGGAAAGGCTGGGAGAGGGGGAAGGGCAGGGAAGAGAGAGGCTGGGCTCCAAGCTGACACTCTTTGCAGAAGGCAAACCTCCCAACTTCTCAGCTCTTCAGTAATTATGCCTTAATAGTGACCAACTTTAATGTCTCAGGGATGGAGTGAGATATGGTGACCACTCATAATAGTAGCCCATGTATCTTTAACACTTTGTGCTTTATAAAGCCCGTGAAACAGATCCTGCAAACATCATTATCCCCATTTATAGATGAAAACACTGAGGCTGAAGCACTGCTCCTTGATAGCCATGTAACTTTGGGGAAGATGCAGGACTTGATCAGAGAGGTCTTCTGATGTCAAGTCCGGTTTTCCTTCTTATGTACATATGTACATACACATATACATACATACACACATAGGGAGAAACATATACACAATCACGTTTATTCACTTACTCATTTTGTACCTTTTTTTCTTTGTTTATTCATTTATTTGCTTAAACTGGACTCAGGAACTTTCTCTACCAATGCAGATCCCCAGTGATCTAAAATTTACAGTCTTAGACAGCCCCCTGGGAAAGTGAGAGGCTAACTTCCTTGACCAAGGTCATACAGCCAGCGTAGATCAGAGGTAAGATTTGAATCCAAGCCTTCCTGACTCTCAGACTGGTGGCTTTCTATCTACCATATCACATCACTTCTCAAGCAACACAATATAATGCCAATTTAAATATTGTATATATATGTATATATATATATAATGTTTTTATACAAATTAATATCTCCATGTTTATATGTCTTACATGTTATATATTATATTTTATATATGTGTTAAATATTTTATATAATTTATATAATATAAATATAATATATTTTATAAAAATTAATATCCCTATGTTTAAATATCTTATATATTATGTTATATATAATGTGTGTTATATATTTTATATAATTTATATAATATAAATATAATATAAAAATTAATATCCCTATGTTTAAATATATGTAAATAAGGCAATATATTATATACTGAGGAAAGTACTGATTCTGGAGTCCCAGGACCTGGGTTTGAATTTTACCTCTTACACATGTTGCCTATGTGACTATGGAAAAATCATTTAACCTACCAAGGTCTCAGTTTCCTTATCTGTAAAATGAAAAAGTTGCACTAGATAGTTTGTGATGTCTCTTCTATGTGTGTGTGTGTTTCTGAAACAAGAATTCTCATCTGCTATTACTTTTCAGTGTATATACAAGGAATACGGTAGATGAACTTTTTCCATAATATTAAAGTCAAAAGGAATGGACATGAATGGGTGGGTTGTGAACTATATCACTGAAAGAGACTCTACGATCAATGAGATCACAGATTCATTGAAGTGTGTACCAAAAGAATTCTATAAAAGTTGTAATTCATAATGATGAACTTGGGGCCCCAACAATCCTAATATAGTGTCTTTCCAAGACTATAATCCCAAGTCCTACTCAGTTGGACAGGGTGGATTCCTAGCTACTTTTAGAAGGTGGATATCTACTTATCTCTCCGGGCTCTAAAACTAGTTGAGATTTCTAGCCCTGTCACTCATGAGCCCCCACCAGTGTGCTCACCATTAGTTATCATTCAGAGTTAATTAGCTTTTAGAAATGTAATAAATCATTCAGGTGATATAGTAACTGGTATAAAACACTTCTATTCAAAAGTCTAGATCATTCATTCTCACAGATATACACAGAACCCAGAAGAGTGGACTTCACCCTGAATATGATAGTAGTGAAGTAGATGTGCAGAAAATAGATGTAACCAAAAATTAAATTCACAACTCCTGTTTCCTAGAGATCCTGTCCTGAGTCTACAGCTGTTTTCTTTTTTGGTTCAAATGGTTGTGTGCCTTGAAGCTGTTTCCTCTCTCAGGTGGCTAATTTTCTGTATCCATTTGCATCTGTGGACATCCTTCAAGTGTGTCTTTTTGCTATGGATTGTATGCATTATCTCTTGTTGGTTTTTTTCCTCTGATGACATAGTTGGTGGAAGGAAAGAGTAGGAAGAAGAAAGGAAAAATTCTATCTTTCCCTTCAACAGTAGTTCCTTGTTGGGGACCTATTCTGCTCAAGATCTTCCCTAACTGGGATAAATGGCATTGAACTTAGTTCACCAATGAACTCAGTTCCATACACAGGCCCCAAAGCTAATTGATCCCATCCACTCATTACATTGCCTTCTTTCTTGACAGAGATTCATACTCATAGAAAGGCCATATGGGGTATAAATTATAATCTTCATACAGTCAAAAGTTCATCAAAACCAGTTATTGATTAATTGATTTATTGGGGTGTGTTGTGAATATGTGTGTGAGTGTATGTTAAAGAAAACCCCACACTCGCTCTCTTCCCCCTCTGCCCAGTTAAACATTTGCTTTCTCCCACAAATCAAGTGGAATACTTTGGGAAACAGTCTCAAAGAGTCCCAGATTCTAGATAATTGTCTAGTGGCCTAGAAAGATTCAAGCATCCAATTGTTTTAATGCCTTCCAGAATACCTCGGTGTCATCATCTCTTAAATGAGAGTTGGTGGATTAGAAAAGTACACAGCATAGTTTGCAAAGAAATCCAGAAATCAACGTTCTTCCACCCTTGTTAATAGGTGACACTATCATTTTAAAATTGTATACGTGTGTATATAATGTATATGTGTATATGTACATGTTTGTATATCTATATAATATCAGACTTGAGAAGGATCTTAGAACAGGGAATGTCAGAGTTGGGAGGGGCCTTAGAATAGGGAATGTTAGAGCATGGAGGGACGTTAGAATAGGGGATGTCAGAACTTGGAAGGGTCTCAGAACAGGGAATGAAGCACTCAAGGGGACTTTAGAACATCAAATTTCAGAGCTAGAAAGGATCTTAAAATACAAAATATTAGCACTAGAAAAATCACACATCTAGATCTGAGGCTTCCTAATCCAACTCCCCTCATTTTATAAATGAGGAAACTGAGGGCCAAAGAAGTGGAATGGCTTGTCCAAAGACACCATGGTAGTATCAGACGCAGTATTTGAACCCAGTCCCTCTGACTCCAAAGTTGATGTTCTCTGCTCTGTACTCTTCATCAACAGAGAAGGAAACTTGTGCCACTGGAATAAGAATTCTAAGTCTTTTATGTTTCTGAATTTCTGAATTCTAAGCCTTTTCTTTGTTCCAGGAGTTTCACTGACACTCTGGTAAAGTCTATCAATACCTAAGAACTGTGTTCTAAAATAATTGATGGAAATCATAAATTACTGTTAGAAGTTAATGATAATAAAGACATGTTTATGGTATTCCTATCCAAGTTCACAGACCACATCCCCCTCATAAGCTGGGGTTTTCTTGGCAGAAATACTAGAATAGCTTGCTATTTCCTTCTCCAGCTAATTTTACAGATGAGGAAACTGAGGCAAACAGAGTAAAGTGACTTGCCCAAGATCACACAGCTAGTAAGCATCTGAGGCCACATTTGAACTCAGGACCTCCTGACTCGAGGCCCAGTACTCTGTCCACTGCACCACCCAGATGCCCTAATCTATCATCAGACCCCCTAGTTAAAAACCTCTGCTCTCAAGGGTCAGTGATTGGCCAAGAATGCATCGTGAGTCAGGATCAGAGTCAGGGATTCAAACCCAGGCCTCTTGACTCTCAATCAGATCACAACAATGACATAAACATTTCTCTGACTCAGTCACAGTCTACTCTCTGTCCACTGGCCCTGGTCCCAAGGTCTTTTCTACAAACAGAACCATCTCAGGGCACTCTGCTTTCACCTGCAGCATTTAGCAGGTCTTGAGAGGTAAAAATCACACACTTACCTAATGAAGAACCAGAGAGGCATTAAGGGAGAAGAGGAAGGCGTCTAGAGCGAGAATGTCTCTCTGCAGCCGGGAGAAACCTTGGATCTTATAAAAGGTCACATTTCCTTCTTCATAAATGTTGCAGGCTTGCTGCTCCAGAGATGCCTGTTAATAAATTATATTCTGCCCCTGTTTTAAGGCTCTTCTGTTATAACTCAGTCTCCCAGTTCCATTAAACCTCCATTATAAGAACACTTCATTACGGTATTTGTGCAGAGACTAAGAGCATAGCCTGTAGCCTGATCATCCACCCAGCCAGGAGGTACAGAGAAAAAGCCTTCATTAGGTTGCTGTGGGTGAGGCACTATTTCTTCCAGAGTTTATTTTCTGGTGCTTTTAAAATAATGGACTCAAATGTTTCCCTTTTCTAGAAAACTTTTGATTTGAGTGCCAAAGGTTGAGGGTAACAAGGACAGGAGACTGGGAGCAGATAGAGCCCAGTGAGAAGTTTGCTCCGCTATCGGAGGGTCCAGTCCCTTCTTCTCTGCTGAAGGATGGAGTCCAGAACATATATCATACTGGAGCTTCCAAGATGTTTGGCTCTGATGACAAGATATTGTCATGGAAAACGCTTTGTGGAGATGCCAATACTCCAGGGAACGAGACTGATATCTAACATGGCACCAACAAAAAGATTTTTGGAAAAAGCAATTTCCAATATAGAGAATGAACACATATAGATAAATGTATGTATATACACAGGTCACCCGCAATGATAATAGCTAACATTTATATACAGCTTATCATGTGGCAGCCACTGTGCTAAGCTAAGTTGCCTATCTTTCCTTTCAAAGACCATTGACACAGTGGGGTCATCTCTTGACTTGTGTATGAAGTGGATTTAAAAGAGGCAGAAATGCAAAATGTCATCAGCCTCCCTCTCTCTTCCAGAGGCAGAGAAGGCAGGGCAAAAGTCAAGACACTACAATGGAAAAGTGAGTTCTTCCCAGGGAACTTGCTACACAGATGGAATTACAGGTCACTATTGGATGGCAGATCTAGAGTTACAAGGCATAAGATTGAAATTCAGGTTTTTTGATTTCTGAACCACTGTTTTTCTACTATATTACACTGTTAAAAAAAAACTAAAAAACTAGGAACCTCCCTGCAGGTAGCTTATAATCTACTAAGGAGTTCTTTTTTCAGTGCTCCAGTTATTAATGGACCTTAACATGCAAACATATTTTGCATTGATTTTGCATATTTTTTAAAACAGTCTCTGTACATGTACGCCCAGTGGGATGCCAGCACTGTATTTGTCTATGGATTGCCAATGCCTGCCCTAGAACAGTAAGGGACACAGAGTAGGTGTTTAAATTTTTTTTCATTGAATTCATGATTTCACTGGGTCAAGTTGGTGATGCCATAAAGCACTGACAGTCCATAACAACAAGACAGGCAATTCCTATGTGCAACCCTTAGACTCTGTGTGTTTTTACGTGTGTGTGTTTTCTCCTTTTAGCTAGAACCATATTTAGAACCAAAAGGCACTTTTAAATTAAATCATCAAATTCTATTACAGATGAGAAAATCAAGGTCAGGAAGGTGAGGTTGTTTGCCAGCAGTCACATAGATTTAAGCGACAGACCTAAGACGTTCTCAGATCCTCTCAATCAAGAAATATTTCTTAAATGCTTTTACTGTGTTAAGTACTGAGGCTATAAAAAGAGACAAAAGACAGTTCCTACCCTCATGGAGTTTATAGTCCAACATGCTGTGGTCATTCAACTGGTCAAGGGATCATTCAACCTCCTCTTACAATAATAAATACAAGACAGATGAATGAAAGATCATAAAAAGGTAATTTATAGGTTGAAGGAAATGTCTATCTAGTCCAGCCTCTTCATTCTCCACATGAGGAGTTAAGAACCAGAGGTTAAATCATTTGCCCAAGGTCACATGGGTAGTAAGTCATAACTTGAACTCAGATGTCTGATTGGATTCCAGCACTCTTTCCCTGGCACTGAGTTTCAGTGACAATTTCTGCACCACCGATGAGGTTAATTCAGGCCTTTCTGTTTAAATAACCTCAAATGAAACTCTACAATGTCCAAGAAACTGGCTGATTTGGTTCATACAGTCAAACAACTGATCATCTTAGTGAGGGTGGAAAAATCATTCCAACTAGCTTCTTGGAGTTGAGCATGGTTCTTCAGTAGTTTTTTAACTCTTCTTGACCCTATTTGGGGTTTTCTCAGCAGAGATACTGGAGTGGTTTGCCATTTCCTTCTCCAGCGCATTTGACAGATGAGGAAATGGAGGCAAACAGAGTTAAGTAACATGCCCACAGTCCTATGGTTAATAAATATATAAGGCCAGATTGTAACTCAGGAAGAGGTATATCTTCTTGACTCCAGACCTGGTGCTCTATCCATGGATCCACACAGCTGGAACTGAGTACAAGAATTGGCCCTCATAATTCTAAGGCATTTTTCATCTAGTTAGGCAAAGAAGACTGACCAGAGATTTTTTACAGTTCTACAGTTGACCTGGCCAGAGTGCTCTGCTTTTGCCCACCTGGAATGGTGATCCTTTCTTCTCCCCTTCAGAATTGAATTCTGTACTAAAGAAGAGAATACATGTAGCTGATACATCAGGTTTTTTAAGTCAGATTTGGTGATCAGGGCACCTGAGGTCTGGTTGCCAATCAACCACTCACGCATTCACAGTGGAAGAAACAGAGTCAGTTTTGTTTGTGGGTTGTGTGGGAGGCTTCCCAACAATTAGAAAGAAGGATTTGTCCCAAGAGGTGTTGGGTTCCTTCAGGTTAGAGGTCTTTAAAAAAAATAAAAGAAAAAAGAGGAGAGGAGATTCCTGTTAAGGACTGAATAGGACCAAATATATGGCAGCTAGGTGGCACAAGGGGTAGAGTACCAGGCCTGGGATCAGAAAGGCTTGCCTTCATGAGTTCAAATTTGGCCTCAGACACTTGCTAGCTGTGTGACCCAGAGTAAGTCACTTAACTGCCTCAGTTTCCTCAACTGTAAAATGTGGATACTAATAGTACCTACCTCCCAGGGATGTTTTCAAGGATCAAATGAGATAATATTTGTAAAGTGCTAATCATGTTATCTGTTTAATAAATTCTTGTACCTCCTTGCCCTCTCTCTCACCTCCACAACTCAGTAATTCTGTAACTCCAGGGCACCTTGGGTGAGCTGATCTCAAAGTCCTTTACCCTTTGGGATACTTCAAAGCTCTGGTTAAGGCCTTTAGGTATATGTTTTATATGCACTTAGATATGTCCATATTCTCTCTCCTGAGAAAATAGACTCCCTGAGGGTAACAATTGCTTTGTTTTTATCTCTGTGTCCCTAGTACCTGGCACAGGTGCCTAGTACGGGTGTCTGATTCCTAGGAACAAGGAGAAAGGTTGGGTCTGCGATGCTGGTGATGAACTTTCTCTATCAATGCGGACCAGCCCTTTCTCACAGAGAAGGGAAGTGATCAGGGTCACATAATTGGTGCATTCTCCAATCAGAGGTAAGACTCACATATGAGTGCATGTCCATCAGTGGACTGTTTACAATTCTCTGGACTTTTTTCATAAGCATCTTCCCATCTTCTGATGTTTAAAATAAAGTTCATTTAAATGTGCCCCAATACCAATTGTGCCCAAAGAATAAGACTTGGCTAATGAAATTCTTTAACCTCCACCATTTCCAGACTTTTCTATCTCCCAATGCTGTGTTTTTCCTTGAACCTCAAAAAAAGGGAATTGGGGGCCCTTAGAGGCTTGGAAGACAGTTTGGAACTCAAAAATTCAGATCCCTGTTCCAGAGGGGACTCTGGGAAGCATCTGGAAAATCATGCACCAAGGGCTGGTGGTTGGAGTGGAGGGGTGGGGGGTGGGGAAGTGGAGTGGGCTGCCAACTCCAGCCTGTCTCCCACAAACCAACCTCACCCAGCCCAAAGCCCTCATGGTCCAGCCCTCTCACTCCCAATTTCACAAGGAAATACTTTCCCCATTTTCTCTGGAGGCCCCAACGCTCTCTTGCTTTTTCTCTTTCCCACTCCCAGCCACAACCTTGAGATGTCAGGCTTGGAGATGTGGCCACAGCTGTTTATACCCTTAGGGTGGGCTTTTCTTTTTCTCTACTTTTTTCCTTTTTTTCCTCTGTCTTTCTCTCTCCTTTCCTTCCCTCTTTCTTTTCTCTTTTCTTTTCTTTCTTTCCTTTTTCCTTCTTTCCTTCCTTCCTTCCTTTCTTTCCTCCTTTTCTTTTATCTTTCTTTTTTCTATCCTTTTCTTCCTCCCTCTTTCCTTTCTTCTTTTCTTTCCTCCTTTCTTTTCTTCCTTCCATCCTTCTTTTCTTTTCTTTCTTTCCCTCTTTATTTCCTTTTTTCTTTCTTCCTCTTTTCCCAGGCTTCATCCTTTACCTGGTTTAACAAAATCTTTGGATCGCTCCAAATGGCCCTGTGCACACCTAGTCTGAATGCTGTGCCTCGGTTATGATGAAATTTTTCCCTGTGAAAGATGGGATAGCTAGATTTAAAAAAGCAGTAGTTAGGGCATCAGCTTGTTATGGTTCATCATTATGTTTTTGTCTAGCAATGGCTTTGAGGGGGAAAAAAGCCGTAGACTTTTCTGAGAAAAAAATATATTCTCTTAGGGGCTCATTTCCCCTTCAGGTTATACACCAAATATCATGACTGATTCTGTGACTGTTGGTTCCTTAAACCCAACTGAGATCTAGCTCAGCTTGAACACAGATTCTTATTAATAAGGAGCTAGAGTCATGTGATCATTAGGGATCAGGGAAAAATGGGCTAACTTGAAGAGGGAGGGCATAAAGAAACTGTCTTCACTTAGGATTACCAAGGGCTTTGTATGCCCTAGGTGATTTGAGGATTATTGGGTCAATCCAGTTCAGTATTTATTATAATTACCATATTATTATACATAATATATAAAAATTGATAGCTAATATTAGGTTTGGAAATATGTTATCTCGGTGGAGCTTCACAAGCACCCTATGCGGTAGAGGCTATTGGAGTTATACCCATTTTACAGTGAAGCAAACTGAGGATGAGAAGGGTGAATTGACTTGCTTGCACTGCACAGCTAGTAGGTAGGTATCTGAGGCTAGATTTGAACTCACCTTTTCCTGACTCAAGGTCCAGTGCTCCATTCACTGAGTCATCCAGCTGCCTCCTAGCTTTAGAGGCAGTGGTCTGCTCTCTCTTTGTTTTCATGACTTTGTTCATCAGCCAGACCCCAGCTCTCACTAAGGGGTCTCAGGATCCTGCCTGGTACATTTCTTTATACCTAACTCTGACCCAGATTCTGGCACACTGTTCTCCATCTATCTTCAGTCTGTATTATGGCACTTGCTGCACCTCTATGCATTCCTCCTCCAAATCTATCTGGGTGCAAAATCCAAATCAATGTTACCATCCCTGGAGAAGATATGTCAGACCAAATGCTTTCTAGCTCATTCTTATGACTCCTCATAAAATAAGCCCTTTGAAGGCAGAGACTGCCTGGCATTTGGCATTTGAATGTCTAGCACTTAGCATGATGCCTGGTTCTTGGCAAGTACTTAATGAGTGTCATTTCGTTCATTCATTCACTACATTATGCTTTCTCCTTAATTGGGGGAAAAAGAGTCATCTGTAAGTCTCTGATAGCTGAGCCCTGACTAAGGCCCAGAAGAGAGAATAAAATAAAGCAGGAGAAAAATCTCCTCCATGTGTCTGACTCAGCTAATATCTCCTCCTCTTCTCTGACCTCCTGGACTCTAGACTCTGCCTGCCTGACTGCTCTGGGTTCCATCTCTTTGTTCTATGTTATGCTTCATGCTATTGGATGGATGTGGGTCATTTGGGATCATAGATAATGATCCTAGCCAAGAGATCAGAGACCTACTCCCCAGGACCCAGCACTAGTTTATTGAGCCCTCCAAAACCATCACAATTTTTCACAGCCCTTAGAAGTATGAGAAGTTCCAGAGCTGTCATCTGCTTAGAAATCAGCTGCCCTATTTTCCCGGAACTGAGAGAAGGTTTGAATCTAGCTGCAGAGATTCAGAACTGGAAGAGACTTTAGAGATCCTTCAGCCCAATGTTCTCATTTTATTGATGCATTGGAGATGAAATGACTTGTCCAAGGTCATGTGGCTAGTCCATGACTGGATCAGGATTTGAACTAGGGATTTCCAACTCTCTCTTCCTGCTGCAACCTAAGATCAGAAGGGAATCCAGGGAAAGGAGGATGGGAGAAGCAATGCCTTTGTGGTTCCAGAGGCCACATAATTGACCCAAGAAAAGCTGCAAGGGAAAAGTCCCACGAAATATCAATGCTAGCAGCAGTGAGCTGATCATGACAAAGAAACACAGGGCAAAAATTCAGGCCTGGGGAAAAACAGCTTCGACCATGCCAGCAAACTTCTGGATATCTCTGAAATTTCTGGGGAATCCTTGAAGGGGGCTCAATTTCCTCCTTTCCTATCATCCATGGACCCAGCTAACTGCTAACTCAGCCTTGTGCTGGGACCAGCTGCACAGAGTCACTCACGAAGTAGATTGGAGGGGCCCCCAGAGTCCCCTGACCAAACTTCCATCCGGCACCATCCGGCATGCTCCAGAAGGCGTGTTTGTGGGACTTGGGGAAAACACCCAGCTTGCAAATTCCAGATCTGGGCTACAAAGAAGGAAGCCTGTTAGTTATTAGAGAATGTTGTGTTTGTTTGTTTTGTAAATGAAAATCAGAGGATGTGAGGTTCTCTCTATGACCAAATTGGGTGGGGGAGACTCAGCCTTAACCTGTTCTGGGCTAGGTGCCAGGAGAATCCAAGGACAGCATTGTATTGGAGAAAGTGCATGGGATGAGGAGTCAGGGGAATGGAGGAGTAAGCCTTAGGAACTGACCTGTTCATTGTAAAAAGCACCAAAGACCAGAAAGGGAATTGGTTCTAATAATAAGGAACAGATCCAGGATTTGAACCCAACTTTAACTTCAGAGTGAGGGCTTACTTTTCATCTCTATCCTGTTATAGGATCAGAGATTTGGAGTTTGAAAAATCATCTTGAGATCCAAATGAATCTTTTACAGATGAGGAAACTGAGGCGGTGACCTGACTTGCCCAGGGTCTCGCAACCTGAGCATCTGAGGTAGGATTGAAATGCAAATCTTCCTGACTCTGAGTCTAGCAGCCTATCCATGGGAGCATATATATGTTCTAACTCAACCTTAGCCTCCGTCACAGAATTGCCAAATTCCTGTTACAAAGAGGCTTTGGAGACCATCAAGCACAATCCTTGTGCAATTTTGAAAAAGAATTCTCATGGCACCTTACAGAGAAGAGCAGGGGGCCAAGCTTGGCTTGAAGATTTTGGGGGAGGAAGTATCCCATGGCCCTTTGGGATTGCCTTTCCTGTGGATCACAAGTTCAGAATGAGTCAGTAATGTAAAATGGCAGCCAATGAAGCTACAACAAGCTCAGACTTCATCAGAAGAAGCCTAGTGTCTGTCCTAGGGTAGGTGATAGTCTTTAAGTGTATCAAAGTCTGGAAACCATTGGCCTTAATTAACTGGCCAGAATTAACAAAAAGGCAACCTGGATGGAGCAGGGCTACACAACTTGACCCGTTGAAGGAGATGTGGACATTTAGCTTGGAAGAGAAAAGAGTGGGTTTGTTTGGTTTTGGTTTGGTTTGGTTTGGTTTTTTGTCTCTCCTCTTTGATAAGGGTTCTCCCAGAGAAAAGGATCAGCCCTGTCCTGC
Organism: Potorous gilbertii; assembly: GCA_028658325.1. Taxonomy (NCBI): domain Eukaryota; kingdom Metazoa; phylum Chordata; class Mammalia; order Diprotodontia; family Potoroidae; genus Potorous; species Potorous gilbertii. The sequence continues at coordinate 226,197,463 of CM053773.1, read as the reverse complement.
CCAGCCCCAGAGCACAGAACTTAGAGTCCTGGGGCAGCTGCAAAGGAAGCTCAACACACATCCAAGTGTCCTATTTGTGCTCTCAGCATTGCAAGTGATGACTAAGACCAACGGTGGACAGGGAAGTGAGAGATCAGACTGGAACATGCCAGAGCATGGTTCAGATGCTGCTTCTGGAGTTCATCGCCAACATATACCTGTTAACTTACTTTATTATGGAGAGAGAGGGAGAGAGACAGAGACAGAGAGAGAGACAGACAGACAGACAAAGACAGAGACAGAGAGACAGACAGAGAGACAGAGACAGAGAGAGAGACAGACAGACAGACAGAGACAGAGAGAGAGAGAGAGAAGTGAAATGGGGAAGAGAAAGGAAGGAAGAGAAGATGGGTTGCATTTAGATTTAATAAGCTTTTACAATATGCCAGACATTCTTCTAAGTGCTCTCTCTCTCTCACTCTCTCTCTCTCTCTCTCTCTCTCTCTCTCTCTCTCTCTCTCTCTCTTTCTCTCTCTCCCTCTCTTCTCTCTCTCTCTGTCTCTCTCTGTCACTCTGTCTCTGTCTCTTTGTGTTAGTTTCTTTGTCTCTCAGTCTGCTTTTCTCTGTCTTTGCATTTCCGTGTCTATATTTCTCTCTCTATTTATCACTCTGTATGTGTGTGTGTGTGTGTATCTGTCTGTCTGTTTCTGTCTGTGTCTGTCTGTCTGTCTGTCTGTGTATGTGGGTCTCACTGTTTCTGTCTCTGTCTCTCCCTTCCCTTTCCCCACTTGGAAAACGTAACTTGATATAGTGGAAGGAACTACAGAGACACAGGCTGTGGAATGAAATCCTCCCTCTGAGATTACGACTTGTGAAACTTTGGGGCAAATCACTTCATCTTACCTGAGTCTCCTCAGTTTGTCACATGCCAGAATGAGGGCATGTGGTCTGCATGGTACCTGAGGCTTGCCCATCCTGGGCTCTGAGGCTACACCAGATCTGTACCTGGCCAGGATCCTGTAACTAGTGGGTTTCTGAGTTGAGATTTGGATGTGGGTCTGCCTCATCCCAAAGTCCAGCACACACTCCATGCCAGGGGCCAGAATGGGGATTGTGGAAGTCCCTGGTGTCCTTTTCACTGCGGACCCATATGCAATAAACCAGGGGAGGAAAGTAAGATTTTAGTCTAGTCTTGGGAATCCTGAAATCCCAGAATGTGTTTGCATGGGGAGGGGGAGGGAAGGGAAAGAATAGAAAAACAAAGTGACAAAATGCAGTTATAGGCCAATATGAAAGTGTTCATGAATAAACCATAGTGGACTTGTTTTTACTTAAAAAAACAATTATAGGGAAATATATGCTTGGAATTATTTAGCCTAATGTGAGCCAGATTCTCTCTCTCTCTCTCTCTCTCTCTCTCTCTCTCTCTCTCTCTCTCTCTCTCTCTCTCCCTCCCTTTTTTCCCTCCCTTTCAACTTTCTCCCCCTCCCTACCTCTTTCCCTCTCTCCCTTTCTCTCTCCTTATGTCACTTTCTTCCTTTCTCTCTCCCTTTTTTCTTCCCTTTCTCCTTTTCTCTCTGTCCTTATCTCCCTTCTCTCTTTCTCTCTCTTCCCTTCTCTCTCTCTCCCTCCCTCCCTCCATCTCTCCCTCTTTCTCTCTCCCTCCTCCTCCCACCCTAAGATCTGTCTGCTAAACTTCTGAAACACCCTTTGCCTTTTTGACCCTTCAACTTGTCTTGAACTTCAGAGAAAAAATGGGGGATGGCGTGTGCGCCATATCTAACTAAGCACTGTACTCATGGGGGAGGGGGTACAGAAGGAGGAGGGGGAGGGGTCTCAAGTCTCAGATATTAGCCTGGAAAAAAAGGCACAATGCATTCTGTTCATGGACTTAGTAAATATTTGTTGCTTCCTCGGGCTTCAAGGCAGAGCCTTGGGGGGATATCTGGGAGAAAGGGGGCAAATGCAAAGAGGAGACAGGCTCGTCTCCTCTCCCCTTTGCAAAGACACTAAGCAGACCAGGCCTGGGCTCACAAGGAGGCCTTGTAGTGCTGCTGCGAGCACAGGGTTCTGAGGGGGCTGGGGGCGGGGGGGCAGACGAGCAGGCCTGCTATCTGCTAATGGGAAAGCCATTCCCGTTTAATGAAATGAGTGCGAGCCAAGTTCCTGAGTTATGGAGAGGCCTGGACAGAAGCAGATCCCCAGGCCCTGGCCTGCTGCCTTGGAGGAGAATGTGCTGGAACAGAGACATCGGCTCCACACACCACGAGGTCCAGAGGAAGGACAGACAGAGGCAGAGGCAGAGACAAGGGGAGAGAGGGGGGGGGAGAGAGAAAGAGAGAAAGGGAGAGAGAGAGAGAGAAAGGGGGAGAGAGAGAGAGAGAGAAAGGGAGAGAGAGAGAGAGAAAGGGGGAGAGAGAAAGGGAGAGAGAGAGAGAGAGAAAGGGGGAGAGAGAGAGAGAGAGAAAAGGGGGAAAAGAGAGAGAGAGAGAGGGAGGGAGAGAGAGAGGGAAGAGGAGAGGAGAAAGAGAGCAAGAGCAAAGAGATCCTGAGAGATAAAGAGATAGAAACAAAGAAGACAGGAGAGAGACAGACTCTTCAACTTTGAGATGTTTTATTTTGTTTTGACGGCTCCTCCTCAAACCCAGCAACCTCTTTATACACTGGGACAATAAGAGAAAATATTTAGAAAATAAAAATTGGACCAGAAATAAGGCAAAGAAAAAAGTGTGAAAAGTAAAATTGCTAGAAACCAAATCATGTCCAATTCTTACATTCTCTCCAGTCCTTCCCAGCTCTGACTAACCCTGTTCTAAGATCCCTCCCAATTCTGTCTGTGTAATAGGGCAAAGGACAGGGGTGTTTGCAGATGCCCAGTACAAACTTACCCTTGTGATACCCAACCTAGCATCAAATGGTAACAAGCACCTGTGGGAGGCAGCTATGTGGTACAGTGGGTCAAGTAGACTTTTTGAGAAGACCTGAGTTTGAAACTTACCTCATGCACTAATGGGCCCTGGGCAATTCACTTAACCTCTGCCTCTCTCAGTTTCTTTATGTGTAAAATGGCAATAATAAAAGATGGCATACATACACACACACACACACACACATACACACACACATTGCTTTAAAGCTTGCAGAGGACGTTACAAATTTATCTCAGTTTATCCTCAATAAAATAAGTTCAACTTATTCAAAAGTCTCAAAGAACATATGCCCCATAACACAAATCTAGACACCACTTTGATAACCAAAATCCCTTGTGTCCCTACTCAATGCAGAAGATAAGGATGGAGGTGGTAGGTGGGGGGCTATCAATTGCAAAGAAAACTGAATGACTAGGCTTATTATTCATTCTGGATGATCTCCCATGAATTTCCACAGATTCTCCCAGATTTCCATAATAAATGGTCTTCCCTAGGCTTCGTGTTCTCCACTAACCTTCCTCCTCAGCTGCCATCTTACTTTCCTAGATCCTTGTCTCTCTATCACAATAGAGGATAGGGATATCCAAAGGGTTTTGGATTTGTGGGTTTTACTCTTGAGGGAACGATGAATTGAATGGTGGGAAAGGATACTGATTTGGAGTCAGGATTCTAAAATCCTGGTTTGTTGTATATACTTTCTGTGACCTTGGGCATTTTCCTTCCTCTCTCTGTGCCTTGGTTTCTTCATCTGTACATGTGGGTGACTTGGACTATATGGCCTTGAACGTCCTTCCCGAGATCTGTTGAACCACTATCATCAAAGAGGCACTTACGACAACAGTCCTTGATGGCCATCTAATACAGCCGATGCTGGAAAAAGTATGCTTGCTTTATTAGATATCTTTTGAAGTATCCCATTCTGCTTTGGGATTTCCAAAACACTTGGAAGTTGTCCAGAAAACTCAGTTTGCCTCTTGTCAGCCTCAGTCTCTGCGAGCTCTGTCTCAATGGGGTCGAGTAGAATTAGGCTAATGTTTCTTCCATATAAACCTCCAAATAATTCAAAACAGCTGCCATGTCACCGCTGAATCTTCTTCTCTTTGGGATCAAATCTCTGCCATCCTCAGGTGATCTTTATGTATGGTATTGTTCCATGGGCTTTCTCCATCCCGACCGTCCTCTTCGGGATATTCTCAGTATTCTTCTTAAATAAACATTAGCACCCAGAACTGAATAAGACTCCTGATGTGATCTGACTAGGGCATATTGCAGCGGGATTATCTCCTCCTTATTCCTTGAAGTTACATCTTCCTTCCTTCCTTCCTTCCTTCCTTCCTTCCTTCCTTCCTTCCTTCCTTCCTTTCTTTCCTCCTTTCTTTCTTTTTTAGAAGCAATTGGGGTTGAGTTATTTGCCCAGGGTCACACAGCTAGTTAATTGTCTAAGAGTGGATTTGAACTCAAATCCTACTATCTCTAGGACCTGTGCCACCAACTGCCCCCAAGCTATGTCTTTCTTAAATTCAAAATCACATTGCCTTTTTTGACTTCTATATCACATATTTGACTAATACTGAGTTTGCAATATTCTCAGACTCCAGGATGTTTTTTCGGACAAACTGCTATTTAACCACGCTATGCTCATATTCATTGTCATTTTTATGAACTAGAGACATTACATTTAACCTCCTTGATTTTTCTCTTATTAGAATCACTTTAATATTCTAACCTGACCTGGAATCCTGCTCTTTAGCGATCTGATATGATGGCTAAACCTTGAATTTTAAAAGGTTCGTTTTCTAGTGTAGTTGGCAAATTCTGCACACTTATACCCCACATTCCTGCTCCAAAACAGTTTATTTCCCTGAGCTGTGAGACCAATTACCATGTGTCCTACAAGAAGTAAAATGCAATTAAATTGCCCTCAAGGCTAGATGATGAGGTGGGAAGAGGGTGGGAATGCCAAAGAGTGGGAGAGGGAGATGCATAGAAGAGGAGAGAGTCAGGAGGTATGCAAAGCAACTTCATATCAAACTCCCTTCACCTTTAAAGCAATTCAACTCTGCCAACACTTTCTCTTTTCCATCTGTCACCTCACTTTTTCTCCCTTAATCCAATAGACCAATATGATAACTTCAAGGCCATCAAGCGTAAGGATAATGGGTTCTTGTTTTTATTGATAGAATAAGAGAGGAGTTGCTTGGAAAAGCTCATTTATTCAACAATTTATTTACAATTTATTCAACATTTAACCTGTATTTACTCAGAATCTACTGTGACACCTTTTTTTTCCATAGATGAATTCAAAGGGACCTACTACCAAGAAAATCCAAGGCTGAGAATATAAGCCAGTATTGAGAAGGTTTTCAGGGTCATGAATAGACACTGAGATGTTTGTATTTTGGTCACAGTCAAGTTTCTGAAAGGAGGAGGAGGAAGATCATGAAGTTGGAGGAGGAGGAGGAAAAGAAGAAAGAGGAGGAAGAGAAAGAGGAGGAGAAGGAAGAAGGAGAAGAGGAGGAGAAAGATGGGTGAAAAAATGAAGAGGGGGAAGAGAAGGAGGAGGAAGAGTAGGGGAAAGAAAGAAGAGGAAAAGGACATCCTGACCTTTATCAGGAAATGGGAAGGTAGAAGAAGTCACAGAGGAGTAAAGGGAGTGAACCACTGAATATTTGGAAGTCATCAATCAACAAGCATTTGTACCACATCTGTATGCTTGGCATATCCCTCAGAGACATCTATCCTCTCAGGGGAAACAATAGTATGTAAGGAAGTATATATGGAACAGGAAACAAATAGGAGATTTTTTTCTTGAATTATAGGAAGGAAGGAAGGAAGGAAGGAAAGCAGGGAGGGAAAGATGGAATGGAATTTTTTTTTGTTTCTATTTGTATCCCCAGTACTTGGCACAATTCCTGGCACATAGTATTTGATAAATGTTTCTTGACTTGCATTGCGTGTATGGAAGCACTCATTTGAGCTGATGTTTGTTAAGTTCAGAATTTTAAAAAATAGAAAAAAGGAAAAATGACTCTGATGAGTAGGAAAAGAAGAAGTTGATTAAAGAGAATAATGCATGTGTACAAGAAATTCCCTCAACCAACTTAGATTGGTAAAGGGAAGGTCCAAAAGATAGATGTAAGGACAGGTAGAAGAGGATCACTAGAGCAGCAAAGCATGATGGGCCATAAGGGTGAGAGCTCTAAAGCTTGGAATAGGTTGAGTCTGTCAAGGAAAGCTGATGCAGCAAAAGAAAATAAATATTTTAGCTTTTTTGTTTTCAAGTTGTGGTGAGGGAAAGAATATCAAAGAAGACTAAGACTGTGGCTCAAGGTGTATGGAACAATGATGATTTATGAGTAAGAGAAGAAAGAGCTGTACCATGTAGAATGCCCTGTGAACTAAAAGAAACAGAACCAAAAGGAAGACTAGGGATTCTAGGGGGTGGAGATGATGGGAGATTGCAGTCCAGGCATGGAAGACAGTCAAGTCAGAGGTACAGAGACAGAAAAACTCAGAAGTCTAGATCCCCAAGATGTATGTTGTTCATCCTTCATTTTCAAGGAGGTTCAATGACATCACCCAAGATGAATAGAGAGATGGTAAGAGAGCACCTAGTTGTTCTTGATGGCCTGGTGGCCCAGATGAATGGCAATTATGACTCCTGAAAGAATTAGCTGATGGGACGATTGAGCCATCATGGAGAAATAATGAGAAGGGAGGGATTCTACAAGACTAGAGAAACATCTGCCAGTCTAATAACCTAGGAAAGAAAGAAAGAAAGAAAGAAAGGAGGAAAAAAGAGGAAAGGAGGAAAGAAAGAAGGAAAGAAAGAAGAAACAAGAAAGAAAGAAAGAAAGGAGGAAAGAAATAAAGGAGGAAAAAAGGAGGAAAGGAGAAAAGAAAGAAGAAAAGAGAAATAAAGGAGGAAAGAAAAGAAGGAAAGAGAAAGAAAGAAAGAAAGAAAAAGAAAGAAAGAAGGAAGGAAGGAAGGGAAAGAGGAAAGTAGGAAGGGAAGGGAAGGGAAGTCGAGGGGAGGGGAGAGGAGGGGAGGGAAGGAAAAGAGCTTGATCTAGAGAGACTAAATCATGATGAAGCCAGGCTATCTGGTTCTCCACTTAAGCATTCACCAATGTTTTCTTTAATAATTAAGCTTTAGAATTTTCCCAGCAATCAAAGTCAAGTTCACTGGTCTACAGTTTGCATACCCCATTATTTTTCCATTAAAAAATGGGAGACTTGCACCTCCCCAGTCCTAGTACCCCTCCTGCTTTCCATGATCTCTTAGTGGTCAATGATGGTGGCTTCAAAGTCAAATCCACCACTTTTTTGAGTAACAAAGGATGAAGTTCTTCCAAACTAGGTGACTTAAGAACTTGTAATATGCAAGTATCTTTATCCTGGCTGTCCCTTCTCTTCTCTACCTTTCAGAATTCCTTATTTCTCTCAAGACTCAGTGCAAATGCTTTCAACACAACGTCTTTCCTGAATCCTCCTCCATTCTCAACAAAAGCTAGGGTCACCTCCCCGCTTAAAGTCTTTGTATTTACTTTGTATATATCTAGATATATTCATATTAACTGACACCTTGTCACCGTAAACAAGTCACTTTAGCTCAAGGGGGCTGTTTCCTCATTGGTCAAATGGGCTTGTTAGCATCTGTCTCCTCTATATCTCTTAGAGGTGCCATGAGGATCAAATCAGCTAATGTAAGTGAGAATATTTGGAACCAAACTGGAAGACTACAAGCCTCCAGGATTGTTAAAGGCATGAAGAGAATATCAACTCTGTTAAAATTGATGAAATCCAATCTGAAAGAGTTTATGGATATCCAAGGGCTTTCTTCATTCAGAGGATGAGGCTCCACCATTTTCCAGGGTTCACTCAGACTCTGATGGTCACTACTTTCCAACTCAGCCTCTTGGACCTCCCCCAAGGCAATCAGCCTGTAGAGTATGAGAGCTTCTCAGCCCAAGCTGGCTGCTATTTTCAACGCATTCAGCCTAGCTGGGGTGGGTCCTCATGGCTGCCAGATCCTCCTACAGAGAAATTCCAACTTGGATTTCTTTGGCCACCCTATTGGTGTTCAAGAACAATATTTATGTTGACAGAAGCCACCCCAAAGTTGCAGCAGGGAGTTGGAACCCTGAGATTTCAAAAATTTCCAGGCAATCCACTGGCCAATTTGACCAGGGCACTTGAGCACCCAAAACACCTCCAACAGGAACATGGGTTTTTCAATGATGGAGAAGCCAAAGATAACAAGAAGGAAGTGAGAACTTGTCTCCTTTTTGAGAACAAGTGTTTAGGTATCTAATTCCCAGGCCTGGAAATGTCTCCTGTCACCTTTGCCATTAAAACAAACGGAGCAACCAAGAAACAGTCTCCCTTTCTTTGTGTGCTCTTGGCATCTCATGCTTTAAGGAAACCACAAGCCATGTGCCATGAATAACAAACAAAATTGTCCCTCCACACCTATGTTGGCTTGGATCAGAGTGGCCATTTTTTTATTTTTTTGCTTCAACCCTAACAGTGGGAGAAATGAGTGTTTCAACCTACTACAGCTGAGTTAAGAAACTTGTGTATCTAGAGACTTGCAGAATTGTAGATAATCCAGAAGAAAATTGATAGGATTATAGGATCATTGGATCATAGATTTAGAGCTGCTCAACTGGTCCATCCCTGTCTACTGCCCTCATTTTACAGAGGTGGAGGGAAGCAAAGTGATTACCCATGGTCACACAGGATATAAGTAGAAGAGTCAAGATTTGAACTCAGGTTAGAGGATCATAAATTCAAGTCTGAAAGAGATCATAAGATTATAAAATTAGAGCTGAAGGTACCCTAAAAACCATGGAGTAGTTGAACACACTCATTATACAAAAGGGGAAACTGAGGTCCATGCTGGTGAGGTGACACAGCCAAGGTCACTCAGGAAGGAAGGGTCAGAGTCAGGATTTGAAGCTAGGTCCTCTTGTTCCAGAGACAAAGCTCCTGAATTAGAGAATTTTAGAACCAGAAAGGATTTCATTCTACATCATTCCCTGTACAACTCTATGATCCAGTCAGACTGACCTTCTCTCTAATCCTCACATATGATACTCTTTCTCCTATCCCTTTACCTTTCCAAGGGCTATCCCTCATTTCTGGAATGCACTCTCTCCTCACTTCTCTCTCCTTGGGTTCATCTCTTTCTTCAAGATATCTCGTGCACCACTGTCTCCATGACAACTTTCATTACCCCTTCCCCAACTGTTAATGCCTTAACCATCTTGCATTTGTTTTGTATTTATTCTGTTTATGATAACTTTTTATATACTAATATACATACATATTGTCTCCACTGATAGAATGTCATCAATTAATCAATAATTAATCAATAAACATTTATTAAGTACCTCCTGTGTATTAGGCACTTACACTAAGGGCCAGGGATACAAAAAGAGGCAAAAGACAGTCCCTGCCTTTAGGAGCTTATAATCAATGGAATGTAAGGTTCTTATTGGCAGGAATTAGTACCCAGCACACAGTAAGCACTAAGTGCTAGGCTCTATACTAGGTCTTGTGCATGCAAAATAAAAAAAATAAAAAATAAATAAAAAAAGAAGAAGAATAAATGTCCCTGCCCCAAATAGAGCTATTGTCTTAGGGAGAGGTATACATGTAAACATATATAACAAATGAACATAGGCAGAATAAATCTAAAGTGGTTTCATTGGTAGGAATAGAGCTAGGTAGCTTCCTTAACTAGGTAATTAGGTAGGGATAGAGCTGAGGCTTGAATTTGTCTCTTGATTTCTAGTTTAGTGGCTTGTTTTATTTTCCATTATACAAGATGTTACCAGGACTAACTGGTTCCAACAGAATGAAAATAAAAGAGGCCATTCCCCTCAAGGAAGCAGTCCGAGAGTGTGTACTTCTCTACCGCTGAAAATGAGCTGAATCCAAACAAAAATAAGACTGTGCGCAGCATCTCTGGAGACCCTCCTCTCCAGGGCTTTTCTCTCCTTCCTGGAACTCCTTTGAACCCTGGTGTCCAGCACCCTCCTGTTGCCTGGTTCTAGACTGCCAGGACTAAAGAGGATAGACTCATTGACATGAAAGCATAAGAAAATTTATGTAAACATAGCCACTTATAATTCTGTCCTGGACTTGCTCCTTCTCTCCATTTCCTAAGATCCCTTCAATGTAATTCTCAAGTATCTCCTGCCTCCTATGAAGAGGCTTTTCAGATCCCTAGTTGCTGGGTCTGTCATCCTCTTAAACATACTATAATCCTGTATGTATGTATGTATATATATATGTATATGTATCCATACATACATACACATATATATATATATAACAGTTATATAATTATAATCATATATCATAGATAAATATATAATTACAATAATGTAACAATTTGTCTGTATAATTAGGTAAATATATACCCATACATTTAATTAAGGTCATCTAGATGGTTCAGTGAACAGACTGTCAACCCTGGAATCAGAAGGGTCTAAGTTCAAATTCAGCCTCAGACATTTATTAAATTTTGTGACCCTGGGCAAGTTATTTATGCCTGTTTGCCTCAGTTTCCTTATCTGTAAAATGATTTGAAGAAGGAAATGCAAACCACTCCAGTATCTTTACTGAGAAAACTCCAAATAGGATCATGGAGAGTCAGATACAAATGAAAGGACTGAACCACAACTATATTTAACTAGATAATAACATGGGTAGAGAGAGAGGTGAGACTTGAACTCATCTCTCAGTTTCCAGATTAGTGTCTTGTTTTGTTTTCTCTCACACAAGATGTTACTGGAAGTAACAGAAGTGAAAGGTTGTTCTTAGGAAACCAGTCTGAGATTGGTCTTTGCATGGATATAGATATAGATACATATATGTATGATTATGTGTATATATGCGTATATATGTATCATATATGTATTATATGTGTGTATAATAGTGTCCCAAAAGCATTAGTGCAGTTTAAAATTATGAAAGTTTAAAACTACACTGACACTCTCTACACACACACACACACACACACACACACACACACACACTCACCTTCCCACATGTCTTAATGAAGTTTCAAGTCATTAAAGTTTTGAACCGCCCTAAGCCTTTTGGGACAACTTCTATGTATGTGGATGTGTGTTCCCCCTGAGTAGAATATCAGGTTATAGGATTATAGATTTTAGAGCTAGAAGTGACTTTAGAGAGTAGTAAGTCCAGCCTCCTCATTTTAACAGTTGTGGAAACAAATGTCCAGAGAAGGGATTTAATCAGGGTCATGTCACTAGTAAGTGACTGAGGCAGGACCAGAGCTCTCTGTCTACTACACACCCTGCCCCAAACAGACGATGTTATATTTTTGTCTCTGTACCCCCAGCATAAGGCTTTCTACAGGGCAGGCATTTAGGGTTTCCTGACAATAACCTGTGGTGTAGGTAGAATGAAGCGTAAGAGCCCCATCTGATGGAGGAGGGAACTGAGGCCCAGACAGAGGAGGTATATCATCCATTATCATTTGGCTAGTAAGTGGTTGAACCCAGGACTTCTGACTCCAGTGCCAAAGCTCTCTCCTCTACCACTACCCCAGGCTGCTTCTTTCTTGTGTTTTTAAAAGAGCATGTTGAGAGAGGGAACGCTAACCCAGCACAGCCAGAGTGAAACTTCAGGCATCGAGGAGATAAGAGGGAATGCGCTGCCTTTCCAGCATCTCTTAAAATACATCTCTCTAAGAATCCTCTTTGGATCTCTTTTTTTAAGAGATTCTGAGGACTTGGTTTGGATCCAGATGAGATGCCTGTTCTCCTGAGAGAACCCTCTGACACTTTCAGGCCCCAGGACCCATTCTTAAACAGAGAACCCATCCCCCAAAGCCCCCTCCCTCCCTGCGGTGAGAAGGACCTCAGTTCTGCCTTTCCGCTCGACATCCCTCCAACCTCCCTCCGCAGCCTGGCCGCAGTTTTCATTAATCGCATTACTCGGAATGACATTTCCTCGGACCACGGTCGTCTCCTCTTTTTTCTTCCTCCTTAATTCCCTAATTTGTTCTAATACGCTCATTGCCCGCGTATCAAGTCGTCCAGGAGGCCTCTGCTCTTCTAAGTTCCTTCCTCTCCATCAGCCGATTCTCTGGCTCCCAAAGAAATTAGAGGGAGGCGGCTGCAGGCCCACAAGTGCAGGAAATAGAATTAGGGGACATATTAATTGGGGCATCAAGTCGGATTTCGTTCCAGGCGGCTTCCTTCCGCTTGCCACTTTGATGCTTCCCCTTCGAGGCTCTGTTTCTCATTAAAAGTCGCCCTTAATGACAAGGCTGTTTATGCATGTTGCAATTATGTCATGCCGGAACCCCCCGAAACTGGCAGTCTCGGCTGATTGGTGGAGGAAGAGCGGTGAAAGGGGTGAAGAGACAGAGGTCAACATACAAAAGGCTGGTTTTGGGCCTGAGATGGGACCAATGTGAGAAGTCTGTATTTCTGTCCTCCGCTCAGGCCATTTCAACTACCCTTTGTGTAAGGGCCCCCAGTTTTCTGTGTTAAGACCAGTACCCTTTTCTTCTCTGCCTTTTCTCTTCTTCAGTTTGCTGGCTCTGGAGTTGGCAAATGTGTTGATGGACACCTTGGGTGCTAGATGAAACTAAGTCTCTTGGCTCTGTTCAGAAGAAAATGGTGAACCTCTCAGCTTCGTCCTTGCCTATTTCCTCTCCCTCCTTCCCAAATGGATATTTTCATTTTTGGTTACCTTTCCATCCTACCACTGACTTCCTCCTTCCTTCACCTTCTCTCTCTCTTTGACCTCAGGTTAATCATACTGTGTGTCTCTGTCCAGTGTTTCTCTCCCAACTTTGAGATACATTCACTCTTCCCTGACATGCATCTTCCTTGCGCCTTTTGAGAATTGCCAACTTTGAGAAGCCCTGCTTGGAGGTGTTTTTGCCAACCCGACTTCAAGGCTGTGAGAATAACTCATGGGTGGGAGGGGATTTGTTTTTCCACACAGACAGCCAAAACCACCAAACTCTCTTTTTCAGAAGGAGAAAATGGTTTTATTCCCCATGATCCCTTGCACCACCTCTCAAGAGAAACACTCCTGAAAGGTCTGGGGCTTCTCACTCTTATCCTCATTGTCCATGGGATGCACCCCTCTTCCCCAATCCCACTGGCATAGAATGAGTGGGAGGGAACTGGGAAGGCACCACAGCCTAAGAACCAGGCCTGATTGATACCCAGGCAAATCCAGCAGCCAACACAAACACCACAGCCACGCCTTGGAAGGCCTTCAGTACTCTTGAGCAACCAGGAGCCAACACAAAGCAACTGAAACCATTGCTAAAATGTAGGGAACCAAAACCTCAGGACTGCACAAACCTGATCAAAAACCACACCAAATAGCAAATTGCCACTAACCCATTCAGAATGACTGGGGTAAAGCTGGTTTAAAAAAAAATTCATCGGAAAAAAAAAACAACCTTAAAAATGGTGGAAGTATAAGGAAACAAAAGACAGAAAGTAAATGGAAAAAGTCTGTATGTGACCTTGAGCAAAGATATAGAGGTAGAAGGGATATTAAAGGCCCTCCTGGTCAACTGTCTTAATTCACTGATGAGGAAACAGACGGGCAGTGAAGGGAGGAGTCCTACCCAGAACCACAGAGGTAATAAGTGATATAGCTTCTACTTTCTCTTTCTACTGCATCATAGGTCAATGAAGAAATTCCAGAAGGGAATGTCCTGAAATCTAGGACCTGGAGAAAATGAAGACAAGGTAGTACAGTCAAAGGAACCCTGGATTCTATTCCAGAGTCAGAGAACCCAGGTTTAAATCCTGTCTCTGACACTATCTGCATGCAATGATTTAACTTATCTGTGCATCTGCTTCCAGAAAGATAGAACACTTTTTAAGGACTTGCTGTATAACAGGTGCTGTGCAAAGTGTTAGATTTACAAACATGAGCAAGAATGGTGATCCTTGACCTCATGGAACTTATCTTCTGATAGAGGAAGACAATATCCAGAGGGTAGCAGAAAAGAGGGATGGGAGTTGGGGTGGGCTGGCAAGAGAAGGCAGAGACAAAGAATCCAAGAGTCCACTGGGAAAGAGATGAAGGGGATTGGGAGGAACCAGACAGTGTCGTGAGAAGAATACTTTTCAGGAAAATCTAAAATGAGAAGATTCGACTAGATAACCCCAAAGGTCCCCTTCAGCTCTAAGTCCATGATTCTATGAAAATAGGTGAATATAAACCAATATTAATAAATCACACTTACATAGGATTTTCTGGTTCATGAAATGCTTTCCTTATAGTAACCTGGTCATGTCAGTAGCACAGATTTATTTTTTTTGGACTTGAGGGGAGATATTGGGGAGGAAAGGTTAATTTGTGATTTCATCTGTATTGGAATTCCTGGTGTAGAAACTTCTTTTTCCAATTCTGATCAAGATTTAGTCAATAGCCTGTAGTCTCAGAGTTTCCACAGGCAATGAGAAAGTGACTTGTATAAGGTTGCCTAGCTAGTACATTTCACAAGTTAGAATTGAACCCAGATCTTCCTGGCTCCAAAGCAGGCCTTCTACTATCCCAGTCTGCCAATGTCATAAGCCACATGGTTCAGGGAGAAGGATATGGACTCTGGTGTTATGGTGTGTGGAATCATCTTCCACCTTCCACCACTATCTGTGCAAGCTTGAACAAGTAACTGAATTTCCCTGGGTCCCCATGTCCTCATCTGTCAAATGAATGAATTGGATTAGACTATATGACCTCTGAGGTCCATTCTAGATCTAAGATCCTCAGCATTTCTCAAGTCTACCAATGAGACCCAGAGGAAGTAAGTGATATAATCAAGGTCACACAACCAGCTGGTATCAGAACCCTTGGCATGAGCTCCTGACTCCACACCTAGAATGCTTGCTTCTCCTATGTGTGACTTTCACCTTTCCTCCAAAACTGGAGAATGTGGGAAAGTCTATTCCTTTGGTGGACACTAGTGCAACCCATGGTGGGAAGACTTTTCTACACCCCACCATACAAGTCAGCTTAAAGAGCCAAGACAGTATTTTACACTGGAAGGATTATTGGGCATAGAGTCCAAGGAATTGAGTTTGAGTCCTGTCTCTTTTGCTTGATTAGCTGGGTGATCTTGGATGAGGCCGTTTCAGTGTCAGTTTCCTCGTCCATAAAATGAAGGCCTTATGAAAATCCCTTTCCAGGATGGCTAGGTGGCACAATGGGTAGAGTACTGGGCTTCGAATCAGGAAGACTTCATGAGTTAAAATCCAGCCTCAGACATTTATTAGGTCTATGACCCTGGATAAGTCACTTAACCCTGTTTGCCTCAGTTTCCTCATCAATAAATGAACTGGAGAAGGCAACGGTAAACCACTGCAGTATCTTTTCCAAAAAAACTCCAAATGGAGTCACTAGGAGTCAGACACAACTGAAAAGACAACAAGGTCCTTTCTAGTTTTAAAGATATGTGTCTACACACATCTCTACTTCTTGGTAATATCATTAACAGTCCAACAGAAGATTTTAGGCATTTGACTTCAAGGACAGGCTTATCAGTCAATAAGAAACAAGATACAGAGTTGTAACTAGCAATTTGGTGAATTTGGGTGTGGGGGTGGGGAAACAGAACCTTCAAAGGTCAAGCATCATGAAATGTATTGTCATTTCAATTGTGTAACCCATGGCATAAAAATAACATAAGAAATAATTGAGACAAACCAGATTGGAGAGTAAAGGTGAGGAAGAGAAGAGATTGATTAAGACAGTGATTCACAGATGTGTATAACTTTTGACTTTGATAATATTGGAGGAAAACAGTCGTTTCTACTGCTGAAGGAAGGCATGTACTAAATTGCTTTGAGCCCTAAAATGCCAGTGTACTGAGGCAAAACTCTGGTCACCCCAGCCTAGTTGTGGCTGTGGCAAGACATAATTTCTGCACGTTATTAGGAGAAATCTACAACCAAACTCAAGATTTCTGAAACATATATTTTGTGTAGAGCCTTATCTGAACTTTAGGCTCTGGGGAAAATACTCAGTCCCATGCCTTAGAGAGCTTACAGACTCTCGGGGGATGAAAATAATACTATGACTAAATTTTATGCACATACACACACACATATTAACACAGTCTTCATTTCATTGAACAAATATTTATTAAACACCTGCTGTATACAGAGCTCTCAGTTGGGATTGAGAGAAGATAGAGTCCCTCCCTTCAAAGGGCATATAGTCTAATGGGGATGAGACAACTATCTGTTTTGGTGCCTTCTACTCCAATAGAATGAATGTTCATGATCAATGCATTCAATAATTATAGAATTATAGAGTTCCCCATTAGTGGGGTGGGGAAAGGGTCCTTGTGCAACTACTAGTTGTATAACCCTGACCAAGTCACTTAACCTGGATTGTCCTCAGTTTCCTCATCTGTAAAATGATCTGGAGAAAGAAATGACAAACCAGTTTAGTATTTCTTGCCAGGAAAACCCCAAATGGTGTCACAAAGAGTTGGACATGGCTGAAATGACTAAGCAGCATTTAACAGCTACTGAGTCTATCTCCTACCCTCAAAAGAAATCTCTCTATAGCATACTCAAGTGGTCATTCAGATTTTACTTGAAGACCTGTGGGACCAACTCCAGTTTTTCTGATCTCTGTCTCTGATCACTGAACCCAGATGGCTAGGGAGAAGAAAGTGAGGCTGGTGACTTTGCACAGTCCTGCCTCACTTAAATCCAATTGATTTGCATACCATGGCATGACCCTCCTGATGTCATGGTACTCTTCAAGAACTAAGGATACAAAACAGCACCAAATTGAAGTTCTCCACTGAGAGGGAGCCCACTCACCATTTCCCAAAGCAACCCGTCTCACTTTGGGATAACTTTCTTTGTGAGAAAGATTTTCCCTCCATCTAGCCTCAATTTACCTTTTTATAACTGTTTATACCTTTTTATTGCTGTTTATTCCATTGTCTGGGGCTAGACAGAATAGCCCTTCCACATAGGATTACTGTGATATATTCAAACTGTATCGATTTGCTTTTCTACGCAGGCCCCCATAGCTTTAGTGAGAAGGAAGCAATATTTCACAAACCAAAGAAACCTTTTCATCTCTCTGACTCAAGCCCAAGGGCCAGTCCCTCCTTGGGCCATGCTGTCCCCGCAGGCCTGTGGCTACATGCTAAAAACCCAATTTCCCCTCTTGGCAAAAGCTTTCAAAAAACCATTAACTGACTTTAAAGAATACGTTTTCTGAATGTTTATGTACTTTATGGGAGCCAAGGAAAAGTCCTGGCCAAGTTTTGCCTTTTCTCTGACCCTGCGCTTTTGCTTCTGAAAACGTCAGATTTCCTGAAGATTTTTCCCTCCTGGTATTCCCATCCTGTCCCCGTTTTCATTGTTATCTCCTCTAAGATCATAAAGCTAAAACTGGATGCAACATAGGGGTTGCCCAGGCCAACCCCCTCATTTTGCAGATAAGGAAACTGATTGTCTTGCCTTCTTCCTTTTACTCAGAGATTAGTACAATGCCTGGCACATAATGATAAATGTGCATTGACTGACTGTCTCCCAGAGAGATGGAGTAACATCTAAACATATGAAGCAGTTGAATCAGGATTTGAACTCAGATTCAACATTCTTTCTACTATAACAATTAATTCACCAACTAGCATTTACTGAGCACTGAGGAGGGCATTGTTGTTTTGGGCAGGGATTCATGTTCCATGCAGAATTGTAGAACCATTGAATTTGGTTTCTCTCTTATATAATCCTAGATATGGGAAAACATCTACTCCAAGCCATACAAAATTCCATTAAAAAACAAACAAAAATCCTAACACTGACTTAGTAAACTTTCATAACTGACAGGCCATGGTTTGGTGAAGGAAGAGAATGTATATAACTTCTCCATAACTAGAAACATTGTGACATTCTTAATGTATCCCTTTTGTTTTACATACCTAGTGCAGGAGTCAGGAGGACCTGAGTTCAAATCTCACCTTAGACATTTGATACTTACTAGCTGTGTGACCTTGGGCAAGTCACTTAACCCCAATTGCCTCATTCTGGGTCATCTCCAGTCATCCTGATGAATATCTGGTCACTGGATTCAGATGGCTCTGGAGGAGAAGTGAGGCTGGTGACCTGCACAGCCCTCCCTCACTCAAAACAAAGTCAAGTGCAAGTCATGTTATTATTTCTCTGATGGTATGGTCTTGTTTGGCAACAAAGGATGAACACTCACACACATTTAGTGTGTGTGTATATATATATATACGTATATGTATATATATATATATACATATATA
>CM053773.1:226150923-226178738 GCA_028658325.1 Potorous gilbertii | reverse complement strand
TATATATATATATATAGCTTCTTCAGTATACCAGTGGGTCCATGATCGTAGCCCAACTGCTAGTACTTAGTACATATCGCCTTTTCAATATCCCAATGGGTCCATGATCTCAGCACCTTCCACTGGAACAAATACTAACCCATAGCAGACTTTTCATCCAATGTGTTGTCCATGACTTTCCTTAAATCTTCCAGAGAGGACCTATACAACACGCCAGAATCTTTCCTCCAGTCTTTTAAAAGTCTTTAGATAAATGGCATTCTATTTATCATTCACAAACTCATTCTCTCTCTCTCTCTCTCTCTCTCTCTCTCTCTCTTACACACACACACACACACACACACACACACACACACACACTCACCCTGTAATACATCAATTTCTTAGCTTTCTTCAAAGTTCTTTGCAAACACTACATGCAAATCCTATAGTTGGTAATGCTCCTCCCCCACCCTCCCCTGTTGATTTTTATTTGTTTTGTATCTACTTAGGATAGACTTTGTATAAACAAATGTGTGTACATTGTTTTCCATGGTAGAATGTAAGCTCTTTGAGAGTGGAGAATATTTGGGAGGTTTTGTCTTGGTATCTTTAGCAGCTACTTCAGTGCTTAGCACATAGTAGGTATTTAATAAATGTTTTTGCTAATTGACTGTATGCTTGGTCAGATTAGATTGATAATGATATTTCCATCTATTAACTCCCATTCTTGCTATATGACTGGCCTATCTTTTTTTTTCAAGTACAGAAGTGAAACAGTTGGTTTTCTGTCTATTGAATTGATGCTACCCTAAAAATGGTACCATCCTTAACATTTTACCAATAACGACAAGCAACCTACAAGTTACTGGTACACATGTCCTTAATGATGTCTTCCTTTTTTTTAACTCCATCCTCCATAAATCCCAACTCATAGTAAGCAATAACAATCACCCTATCATCTAATTATAGTATTTAAGACTATCATATAATATAGGTCACAGTCATCTCCCCTTTGCTATATTGGAGAATAATATGTTTATATTTATAATAGGATTTTAAGGTAATAAACCTCCACTAAAGCCATCCTTTGCTACCACTCATGGATCTTTGTTGACCCCACCATTCTCAAAGGCTCTGTTCCTTGATTCTAAACTCTGGTAGGTCCTGGCAAGCTGACGACTTCAAATTCAGACCCACCCACAGACTGTGAGTTTATTGTTTGATAACCAGCCTTGCCAAGTTCGGAGAGACTCATTCAAAGAAGGTGGGCCACCAGCTGGAGAATTTTGCTTTTGGTCATGGTGAGTCTTATGTAGACCTTCTACTAAAGTATTAATATCTGCATTTCACAAATGAAGAAGCTGAGACCCTGAGAAATGAAACTGACTTCTTCATGGCCCGACTCAGTAGGTATCAGTCCTAGAACTCAAACTCACATCTCCCTGGGTTCTAAGACCAATTACTTTTATGTTATACCACATCATTTATCAAAAATCAGCCCTCCCAACTACCGGCCCAGTACCCATGGGCACATAACCACAAATATATAATGATGTCTTCTGTATCTTATGGTTTTATTCATACAGATATGGATAATTCACTGGAGGAAGGATGAAGTTATGTGTGTTAGCTCACACAGGATTTTTCTAAAAACTCTTTATTAAACAAGTTTTTTTGTCTTTCTTTTTTATTATTTAGTTTTAGCATTCTTTTTTTTATTTTGAGTTCTAAATTCTCTACGTCCCTCATGACCTTCCCCACCTACTGGAAAGGCAAGCAAAGTGATATCAATTAATTATACATAGGAAATCATGCAAAATATATGCCCATATTAGACATATCACTAAAAAAGCAAAAAAAAATAAAGCAAGAAAATTATACTTCAATTTGCACTCAGATTGATCAGTTCTCTCTCAGGAAGTGGATAGCACATTTTCATCATGACTCACTTGAAATTGTCTCAGATGATTGTACTGATCAAAATCGCTAAGGTTTTCATAGTTGCTCATTGCAACATTGCACAACAGTGCACAGTGATCTCTCAGTTCTTCTCACTTCACTTTGCATCAGTTCATATAAGTCTTTCTATTTTCTGAAACCACTATCCCTTGTCATTTCCCACAGCACAATAGTATCCATCACAATTATATGCCACAACTTGTTCAGCCATTCCTTAATTGGGCATCTTTCAAAGCCTGATTTTTTGCCACCACAAAAAGAGTTGCTATAGTAAATCACATAAAGCAAAACACATCAATAAAATGTTCAAAAAAGAAAAAAAGAACTGCTATGAATATTTTGTACATGTAGGTCCTTTTTCTTCTTTCTTTGATCTCTTTGGTGGCATTGCTGGGTCAAAGGATATGCATGCACAGTTTTATCACCCTTTGGGTATAGTTCCAAATTGTTTTCCAGAATGACTGGACCAGTTCACAACTCCACTGAATACCTATAAATTAGAATACATTAGAATACCTATTTTTCTTCATCCCCTACAGTATTTTTCATTTCTGATAGGTATAAGGTGGTATCTCAGAGCTGTTTTAATTTGAATTTCTCTAATCAATAGTGATTTAAAAGATGTTTTCATATGACTTTAGATAACTTTGATTTCTTCTTTTGAAAACTACATGTTCATCTCCTTTGACTATTTATCAATTGGGGAATGGCTCTTATTTCTTATAAATTTGACTTGATTCCCTATATATTTGAGAAATAAGGATCTCATTTGTTCTTCCAACAATTCTGTGATGTAGGTGCTATTATTATTCCTTATTTTACAGATGAGGAAACTAAGAGCAAGAGGTTAAGTGACTCACACAATAGTACATAAGGTAAGATTTGATCTCAGGTCTTCCTGACTCCAAGCCCAACACTCTCTCATCTTCTGAGTCACCTTTGCTAGTGGTTAGCATAGCATGTGGCTATACCAGACTGCCTAAGGGGTTCATGACACACTCAAAAAATGTTAAGAAGCCCTGCTTTGAGTCAATATTCCAATAATCCTAGATCTGGAAACTCATCTTTATGAGGATTTTGTCCATCTCTGCCAAACATAATCCATCTACGCCTACTCATCCTGTCCTACCCTTGTTTGTGTTCTCCTGTTAGTTCATCTCAGGAGTTCTTCCCAAAAGGCTATGGTATGGACTTTCCTTAAGTCTTTTTGTTTATTTGGGGTTTTTTTGCTTGTTTTTTGTTTTTGTTTGTTTCTTTTACCATTGAGAGAATCCAAATGGCAATCCTTCAAGCTGTTCATCATTTCTTCTCTCCTCTCATTGCATAACTAGCCCTTGTTTAGTGATATCTCTTACTCATCTTCAAACTCCCTAGCATGTAATGCATTATAATCTGCTTGTGTCTGTCATGAACCTCACCATGGTCCATCGGGTAAGTTTCAATGTCAATTCTATAGAGAATGTAGCACTCCATGACTTAAAAGTTATGTAACATCTCTGGAAGAGTGGGGATAAATATAGAAGCAGGGGTAGTGGTAGTGATAAAGATAGTGACATGATGTGATCCCCCTAATATAGAAACTCCCATATCTGGAAGCTTCCTCTACCAATGTAAGTCAATGACTTCTATACAACTGCTTATCTTAGAGAGTTATCTAGGGCGCAGAGAGAGCCCTTATGTGTCAAAGGCAGGATTTGAACTCTGGTCTTCCTAGCATCAAGGCTTGGTTTCTATCTATCATGCCTTACTACATCTCTACTGGAAGAGGATCAATATCATAAGATAGGTCCTTGATTCACAGAGAAACTTGGATCATTAAAAAGAACTTTCTCCCTAGATAACCCAGACTATTTTCCTCCTCTTGTTCAATTCAGGACCAGTTTCTTTCAGTTTCTATAACAAACTTTATATACTATTGTGTAAGCCCTAACAGGTTTTCCATCCAACCGGGTATCATTGTCTGAACAAGATACATTTTCATCTCCTTAATTTTTCCTGTGTGGATAGTTAGACCAAACTTTTTTGTGTGATTATGTATCTTATTTAGGAGAGTCTGGGATATGACTTGATGAAATGAGCATAGTGTCATCTGCAACCAGGAATGTCTAAGAGAAGGATGTGGTCTGGTACAGTAGAAAGAGTTCCTGGTTTCTGATCCTAGCTCTTCCACTTACTGTTAATGTGATTCTAAGCAATTTCCTTAATATCTCTGAGCTTCTATTTCCAAATCCGTACAAGTAATATGGTGCTACATAGCATTGTGGTCCCTTTAACTCTAAATCTATGATCTTATAACATTAGAGAAACCCGATTTGACTTGGACACTGGGTTGGCTGTCCTCTATGACAGTGACAAACATGATCCTCCGAATTTTACACACTATCTGATATTGATCAGAGAGTCATTAAAATGATTGTCTTCACTGTTGTGTCTTTTGAGAAATCATATATATATATATATATAAAACTGTTCAGAGTAAAGTCTTAAAGGTGGTATTTTGCTCTGTGAAATCAAATATAATTTTTAAACCAACTTTTGAGAAACCTGTTATAATGAAAAGTTCCCATTTTCTAAAATAGTTAAGGTTTTCTTTAAGGTGATAAAGTTCAGTGATGAAAGGGATCTGAGTAATTTTCCAGTCTAACTCTTATTTTTCAGATGAGGAAACTGAGGTCTAATGACTTATCCAAGGTTGTACATGATTGCAACACAGATGCCCTCTCCAACCCCAACACTTTCCACTTGATACAATGCTGTCTTAGGAAAGTAACCACACTAAAAATTATATTTGAACCAATAGCTTGTGAAAGGACTTGTATAGGGTAAAATGTGTATTCAGTCAAATGGAAAGATAGAGAAGGAGGAAGCAAAGACATATAAAAACATCTCACAGAGACTGGGGATGAGGGAGGGCTAGAATGCCCAGGGTGTTATTGGAGGAGAACAGATCATCTAGGGAGAAAATAGTCCCTGGAGAGGGCGAGAGATTAAATGAGGTAATGGTGTGTGACTGTAAAGTTGATTATTTTATTAGTTTTAATAGAGGCTTAGATAAGCTAATAGCAGTAGGATTTACTTTGGAGATCAACAGTGAGGGCCTTATTGTTTATTATTGGTAATAATATGATCAGGGAGTTAAGGAAATATCAGCTCTACTACAAGTACCTCTGGGGAACAGCCTGGATCAGGCATTTTCCCATGGGCGACCAGCCAGGCAGTTGCCTGGAATACACTCCCTCCCCAAATCGCTATGGAGTGGGAAGAGACTTTGGGTGTCATCCAACCCAATATCCTCATGTTATAGATGAGGAAACTGAGGTTGAGACAGAAGAGACCTGCTCAAGGTCACACAGGTAGGAAAATGGCAGAGCTGGGACTGACTCCAAGGTCAACACTTTGTACGACATCAGCCCTACTCCTACCCTTCTATTTATTCAAACCTCGCTTCTGTAAGACCTTCCCTGAGCTCTTCACACCACAACTGGGTAAAAAGTGTTTACTCTGTGTGTGTGTCTATCATTCTCTCTACTTCTGTCTTTCTGTCTCTGTTTCCTTCCTCTCCCTCTCTATATTTCTCTGCTTCTCTTATATTCACTCTCTCACTATCCTCTTTTTTCTGTCTTTCTTTGTCTATCTGTTCCTGCCCTCTTTCTTTCTTTTTTCTTTCTTTCATTCTTTTTCTTTCTTTCATTCTTTCTTTCTTTTTTCTTTCTTTCTTTTTCTTTCTTTCATTCTTTCTTTTTTCTTTCTTTCTTTTTTTCTTTCTTTCTTTCTGTCTCTCTCACTGTAACTATCCTCTCTGTCTCTCTCTTTCAGTCTCTGATTCTCTTTTTCTATCTTTCTCCTACCCCTCACTCTTTCACTTTCTTTGTCTCTGTCTCTCTCTCATTCCCTCCCTATCCTTTCTCTCTCTCTCTCTCTCTCTCTCTCTCAGCCCCATCATAACCATAAAATGAAAAGTTTATCTAGAAGACCATAATAACAGTTCACTTTTATGTAGCATGTTGAAGGTTTGCAGAGGGTTTTTCCTATGTTATCTCATTCAATAAATGACAGCCCTGTAAGGATATTGCTACTATTATCCCCAATTTGAAAATTAAGGAACTGAGGTCAAGAGATTTGCCCAAGGTCACATGACCACCAAGTACCTGAAGGGAAATTCAAACTCAGGTCCCCCTGACTCCAAGGCCAACACTTCCTCCATTGAAACACTTGGCTGCCTACCTTAGATGACTTATAAGTCCTCAGTCAGCTCTAAATCTAGGACCATATGGTCTGGGTACACATACCCCTAACCTTCCCCTTGCATCCTGTTTTTCCTCCAGAATCTCAGAGAGATATGAAATGGCCTCTGAGTTCTCAGGGACTGTTAGTCCAGTTCAATCCAGTTCTGTTCCATTAAAGAAGTACTCAGAAAGCATCTTTGTACCAGATGCAAAGGTTGGACTACAGATACAGAAAAAATGGTGGAGTCCCTGCCTCTCCTCAGCTAGCACTCTACTGGAGGGTTATAACATGTCCTCTGATCAACAGAGAATCATACAAAGTGATTTCTGAAGACAGACAAGTTGCAACCGGGAAGAGTCAGGAAAAAAAATCTTAGAAGGTATTGGACTTGACCTGAGGCTTGAGGGCACCAAAGGGCTCCAAAGAAAAGTGAGTATGAAGAGCATTCCAGGGGAATGAACAGGGGGAACAGCCTGGACAAAGACCTGGAGGTGGAAGATGGAACAGGTTCAGGGGAACACAGAACATATAAGAGGGAATAATGTTTAAATGTTCATATAAAGTAGACAGGAACCAAACTTAATGTTTAAAATGCCCAACAATGAGGGAATGAATGGAACTTCTGTAGCAGAAGAATGGTATGATCAGGAAGAACCACGCTTTAGGAGTGGGAAACATGTGGCCTCAAGTGCAGTTCTTTGACTGAATTCAAACTTCACAGCCCTTGCTGCACTTGAGGACCTAGAAGGCTACATGTGAACTTGAGGCCACATGTCCCCACCTCTGGTAGGAATATCAATTTAGCATTTTGCCAAACTTATCAATGTCAACTATAATTATTTTTACCAATATTAACATGCAGAACTAGCCATTGCTTTGCCTCTCATCCTCAGTTTTCTCCTCTGTAAAATGGCCTCAGAGCCTATTTTATATATCCTCACTATGACCTTTGTAAGCCAGTCAAGTGATTGTATAGGTCTCAGGTTCCCCATCCATAAAATCAAGGTTTGTTCTATGCTCCCAAAAAACACCTGAAACACAATCTAAAACCCTATCATCAAGTGGGGAAAACCTATTCCTGCTCCTTAGCAAAACCTCTTTGAGGAAGCAGAGCCTGGCCTTGGCAGAGATTGCCCTCAGACTGGGAAAACAAGGTTGATCATGTTTGGTATTAAAGGAGAGCCAGAGGCGGTCAGACGCTGTGTGAAGTCAGTCCTTGTTCAGGCCAGCAATTCCTAGGTGGTTGAGGATTTCCTGTTGAGCCTCAGCAGAGTCATACCCTCAAGACAAGGAAGGAGGTTGGGTCACCCCTGAACACAGTACTGGGAATTAATTCCAGATTCTCTGGTCCTCCATAGAAGCCCTCCAAGAGTGCTGGCCAGGGTGCCAACCAGCCAACAGACTGTGCCCTGTGCCCCTTCCAAGAAACTGCTCTATCCCAGCTTGTCTCAGGCTAGGGGATCCCCACCCCATCCCCCAGAAAGAACAACAGCCGAGAGTGATTTCCTTTAAAGCTGTGCCTCCTGGCTGGGTCCTCGTGTCAAACAAATAAAAACCAAAGAAACAGGCAAAGGCAAATTGGTATGAAATTAATGGGGTCATGATCTGGCTCTTCCCAACCAGAGCTATATAATTTTCTGCCTTTTATAAGAATTTCCCATGTGTCATTGTTTCCCTTGCCCTCTTCTCCCCCCACACCAAGGCCTTCCTTTTTGAACATGCGCACACACACACACACACACACACACACACACACACACATAATCTCTCATTTTCTATACCTTGGAGCAAAGTTCTGATTTCCATCTATCCTCTGCTGTCATGGAAAGCTCCAAAGATACTCTAATGAAAGGACTCTTCTTAGGAAAGCTATGTCTAGCAGACTGCCCAAGAATGGCCAGTCCCAAGTTTGCTGGTCTGAGGCTGTAAGGATGAAGTCTTAAAGGGCACAACAAGAGGATGTCTGGTTAGGCAACAACTGAGTGAATGAATCAATGAATCCAGAAGTTGAGGCAAGGGTCCAAAATGATGTTCACTATGCACTCAAAAACTATGAACATAATTCAGAGAAATTTGGAAAGATTTATATCAACTGATTCAGAGCAAAGTCAGTGGAACCAGGAAAACAATGTACCCATCTATAATAATGTAAATGATAGGAACAAAATCAAAACAACATTGAATGATATATAATGATATTAAGCAAGTATATCCTTGAAGTTTCACAGATTCTTAGTGTGAAGGGAAGCACAGCAGTCCTCTAATACTGCAAGTCTCAACCTTTTCTGCATCATATACTCTTTTAGAAATGTAGTGAAGACTCTGGACCCCTTCTCAAAATGATTTTTGATGAATGAAATGAAATACATAGGATTATGGAGGAAAACCAATTATATAGAAATAGATATCAAAATATTTTAAGCAAAATCCAGGGCCCTAAGTTAAGAACTCCTGATGTATTGGTTAAATACCTGCAAAGAATCCCCATTCTAACATACCTGAAAGGGGACTGCCCACAAATGACAAGTGGAAATCTTCATCAAGATGTCCAAGGAGAAGGAAGTCACCATTTTTGGATAGCACTAACCATTGCCAGGCCTGGAAGACTTATCTTCCTGAGTTCAAAACTGGCCTCAGATACTTACTAGATGTGTAACCATGGTAAAATCACTTCACCCTGTTTGCCTCAGTTTTCTCATCTGTAAAATGAGCTAAATGGCCAACCACTCCAGTATCTTTGCCAAGAAAACTCCAAATGGGGTCATGAAGAGTCAGACAAGATGAAAAACAACTAGAAAAATATAACCATTAGGAAGTTTTAGTTTGTTTTTGTTTTGTTTTGTTTTCTTGATAGCAAGACTAAATTTGTCTGAAGCTTTGTGCCATTGCTTCTGTTGATCTATATTGAATTTCATTTTACTAGACTCAGCCGGGGGCTCCACCCTGTGAAGAGCTTTTTGGAACCTAGCTCTTTCATTCAATGTTTTAACTCTCTCTCTCCTAGCTCTATCACTTGAAAATTTGATGAGTATGCAAATTATACCTTCATGCAGGCCAGTGATAAAAATGTTAAACAGCCCAGGAGCAAGAGTAGATGCCTGTGGAGTACTCCACTGGAGACTTCCTGCCACGATAATATTAAGCCATTAACCACTATCTTGTGAGCCAACATGTCCTGAATCCATCTAATTGCATTATCATCTACTCCACATCTTTCAATCTTCTACCCCAAGAAGGATATCTTTATCAAAAGCTTCACAGTCTCTTCCTCATATACTAATTTGGGAGTCCTGTCAAAAAAAAAAGGAAATGAGATTAGTCTGGCATGACTAGTTCTTGATGAAGTCAGGCTGGCTTTTTGTAAGCAGATGTTCACCAAAATATCTGCTTTATGATATGCCCTACAGTTTGGGCAGGTATAGAAGTCAAGCTCAATAGCCTATGGTTTGCAGTGGTCTATTCTCTTTCCTTTTTTTGAAACTCATGACATTTGTTCACGTGTCCTTTGGCATCTCTTTCACTTTCCACAATCTTTTTTGCATATTACTGACTGGCTTGGCAGTCACTTCTGCTGGTTCTGTAAGGGTTTATTTCAGGGGTACACTAGAGCAGTCTCCAATCAGCTCATGAAGCCATGGTTAAATTTTCAGCATGAGCTTTTACTCCCTTGGAAATTAAAAATAAGGGTTGGGTTTATTGTTTTGTTGATTATCTAGACTTTTTAAAAGTGATGGAGAAAATGTTAATAATACGGATTAAACTTTAAAGTGTGTCATGCTTTTTGTAGAGCCAGGTATTCAACATTTACCAGCACACTCCTGCTTTGGTTCAACTTGTCTGGGTGACTTGAATTCCTCAAGAATAACTAGATGCACTCTTACTATTTCCTTACTTATCTTGGGTATCATCTCCCTATAAGTCATTTTTGTTCTCTCATTTCAAGTGTAAAGGTCATTCTCCTTGGCAAAGTAAAATAGAAGCAAAATTAGAATTGAGCAGATCTGCCTTCTCTCTGTTAACAGTTGCCATTATCCTATCTGCCTCAAGCAAAGGCCCT
This sequence comes from Potorous gilbertii, assembly GCA_028658325.1. Taxonomy (NCBI): domain Eukaryota; kingdom Metazoa; phylum Chordata; class Mammalia; order Diprotodontia; family Potoroidae; genus Potorous; species Potorous gilbertii. The sequence goes on along the minus strand of CM053773.1, from coordinate 226,168,513 downwards.
TTCCTTCATTTGATTCTCCATTTTCCTCCACTGTAGCATAAAAATAAAGGCAAACAAAACAATTGTCTTAGCTTCTCTAAGAAAAAATGAGAAAATCTGTTTACCTCCTTTCTCGGTAGAAGTGGGAAGCTTTGGGTGTGGAATATGTTCAACCACATTTGAGCTACTGGTTGCATTTGTTAAATTAATCTTCCTATTTAAATTTTTTTTGTTATAAAGAATAACTTTGAAGAGGAAAGAAAAGCAGGTGATATAAAAACAAGATATAAACAAAACTTCTAAATCAAAACAAAATGAAGAAATACCCAGGAAGTCTTCAGGATGTTTCCAACAAATGGATCCCAAAGGTTAGTCAATTGCACTCTCCCAAGTCTGGGCTTTCCTGACAAGTGAGGTCCATGGTAATAGTTGCTCCAAGAGTTGCCCAAGGATATTTTGGTTCAGACTTCCCTGATAAACGTTGCTCTGCCAAATTAGCTCCTCTAGTTTTAAAGGTCCCCTCGTGGTCTAGGAATACTCCATTTCAAGATTATATGAGTGAATGAGAGAGCCTAGAGTGAAGCAGAAATTTCCTGGGAGCAAGAGGCCAAGGCCCCCAGACTTCTAAGAATAGCTCTGATCCTCTGAGGGTGGAGCAAGGTTCATGCATAAAGTGTGTCCTTCTACCCTTTCATTCATGGAAACAGAAAGACCAGCACTGAGAGAGACAATATGATTTAATGGATAGCAGGTCAGCCTCCCAGACTGGACTTGGTCCAGTTAATCCTGCCTCTGAGACATGGTGGTTGTATGATTTTAGGTGAGTCTCACTGAAAACAACTCATCCAATATGGTGGATGATCCTATTGTATTTTGGTGCCACTAGGAAATAAATTTCCACCTGACTTTTCACAGCCAGAGGAGCTGACTGCAGCACTTCCCTATTTAACCCACTCAAATCATAAATCTTAATTACCCTCAAAACCAGACATTTAGTGTTCTGTTTGACATTGACAGCCCCTTTATAACCTATCCTTATTCTGCATCTTTATCATTGTTGCACATTAACTCCCTTTATAATACTCTTTACCTCAGTCAGACTGGTCTTCTTTATATTGTGTACATACGCGAATATATCTCCTACCTCTGGGCTTAACTCTGGCTCTCTCCCATACCTGAAATGGATTTTCTCCTCATAGACTCTTACCTAGCTTCCTTCAAGGTTAAGCTCAAGTACTTTCTTCTGCAAGAGGCCTTTCTTGATTCCCCTTTGCTGCTAGTACCTCCTCTGCTTGCCTCAAATAAATACTTTGAGTTGTATACAATTAACAGGAACTAATATAGTTTTAAGAACAACTTTGAGTGATTAAATCATTTTGACTATTATAAATACCCTTTTTTTTGTCTTTTGATTTGTACACAAATCAGATTTAAGTGAGGCAAAGATGCATGAAGTTGTCAGCCTTACTATTCTGCAGAGTCATCACAGTCCAGTGGTAGGACAGAGTCAAGACGACTGGTGATAGCTGATGATACAGTGGATGACCTTGGCATCTTTGATGTGTAACCAAGATCCAATCACCCCACACTGCCTGCATCAGCTGTCTTCACAGCTGTTGAAATTGTTCTGATTCACTCATTCCATCAGAGGAAGTCTTCATATGCTTGGGGTAGACACCCCACTAACTCACTAATGTGTTTGAACCCCTCGGTTACCCTCAACTTGGCTTAGCCAGTCTGTTTAAATGGTTTACTGGAGTGTGGCCACTGCTCATGATACAGGTGTGCTCAGGGAAGACTGGTAGCTTTGGTGTGAGGGCTGCAAAGCCTTTTTCAAGGTTGATTTCTCCCTTTAGTGTCCACCTGTTCCACCTAAGTCTCACCTGTGGCTCCAACAAGCTGTGTAAATACCCATATTAATTGCAAAGAACCTATAAAGGAAGATGCTATTTGAATCCAGAGAAAGAACTGATAAGTAGAATTATATAGAGCATGATTTTACACACACCCACACACCCACATACACACGGACACACACACACACACACACACACACACACACACACATATATATATTTATATATATATATATATATATAAATATATATATATACACACACACACATACATAGCTATAGATATGTATCTAATGGTAGCCATTTGGGGGAGAGAAAGGGAAGAAAAAAAGGAAAAAAATAAATATTATATAATTATATATATATATAATGTATATAATTATATAATTTTATTATATATGTAAAGGAAGAGCAAGTTGTTCATAATAGATTTGCAGTTTCATGTGCAATCATCTTGTTTAATTCTACTATGTTATGGAAATGTTTCTTTTATTTCATAAATTAAAAATAAAATAAACAAAATTATAGACATAAGGGCAAGTTTGTGGATAGATGGACAGACAGATAGATACATAGATACTATATGTCTTTCTTAGATATATAAATTATAAACTCTTTGAAGACAGGGGATGTTTCATTTTTCATAGAAAATATCCCCAGCAACTAGTACAGTGTTTGGCACATAGCAGATATTTAATATATCATTAGAGATCTAGGGCTATCCAGTCCCCCAATTTTATTGCCAACTGATTGATTAGTCCCAAAGGACTGGAAAAAGGAGCATATCAATTCCTCCTTTTTATGTTTCCTGCTATTTCTTGATTTCTTCCAACATAATTCTTCCAAAACTTCTCAGTCAACCATGGCGGAAATTAAGATTCCCTCTTTAGATACCAAAGAACAAAGAATTGTTTCAAAAATTCATTCCTCCATATCGTTTCCTACATGGTTTTGGTTTTTTGAATTGGAAGGGATGAGGAAAGAATTGTTCTGTAACCAAGCCCATCACAATCCCCCCTCTCCCAATTTCCAAAAATGTTTGTAGTCAACTGCCGCTTGTTTGAAGGACCGGTTATCGAACTTCTAGATTTTTCGTGGTTCAAGGGTTGTTCTGTACACTTCCAACAGAACCTGAATTTGCTGACTTGGAGACATGTGTCCAATCTACTAGGATGACTTTTTAAAGGTCAGGAGTTAAATCAGATGCTTCATAGAAAGCCCTTAGAAAACAGACAGGAAGCAGAGAGACACCTCTGGTTATAAAGCATGACTGTTGTGAAAAAGCATAATAGAACAGTAATTTTGTTTTTTCCTCCTCTTTGCTCTGAATATATCTTTTGTGTAAGTAGTTATTTTCATTTAGAATGGTGAGCCCTGTGAGGCCAAGGACTCTGTATTTTGTCTTTCTTTGTATCAGTACTTATCAAAGTGCCTGGCACATAATAAGAGCATAATGAATGCTTGCTGCTGTGTTGATTCACATGGAGAAATCCTTTGATAGATGGTAACACCTTGAAAATGAAGGCGATCTCTAGCCTCACCTTCCTTATCTGTAAAATATGGAACCCATCCTCAGAGCTATGTGTTCATCTTTCATTGCCAAAGAAGACCATGCCATCAGAGAAATAATGACATGACTTGCACTTGACTTTGTTTTGAGTGAGGGAGGGCTGTGCAGGTCACCAGTCTCATATCTCCTCCAGAGCCATCTGAATCCAGTGACCAGATATTCATCGGGATGACTGGAGATGAGCCAGGATGAGGCAATTGGGGTTAAATGACTTGCCCACTAGTGAGTGTCAAGTGTCTGAAGTGAGATTTGAACTCAGGTCCTCCTGACTCCTGCACTGGTGCTCTATCCACAGCACCACCTAGTGAGTATCAAATGAGATAAGTAGTTTTCAAATATTAAAGTTCAAGGGGAGAAAGAACCATTGAGAAGTACTCAGGTGCCACTTTCTAAACTAGAACTTCCCTCTTCTCCCCAGTTCTTAATGTTCCACCCTCATCTAAATTACTTTGTATTTATTCTCTAAATATTTCATAAATATTTCTCTGTCTAGATGTTGCTAGATAGGACTGTAAAACAGTTGAAACCCAGACTCTGAAGGGACTGTCACTTCAAGACAAGACAAGATAACAAGTGACTGTTATTGACTTGCTACATGACTTTGGCCCAATCGTTTCCTTTTTCAGGACCTATGTTTTCTCTTCTTTGAAATAAAGAAGTCTTTCTAGGTCTTTCACTTAAAAAGGTCAAGGTCTTCCACTGTATTCAGGGCCATCACTAGTCATCCTGACCTATTTCTTGCCAATGGATTCCAATGATTCTGGAGGGGAGAGTGAGGCTGATGACTGCACAGCTCTACCTCACTTAAATCCATTTGACTTATAAGTCAAGACGTCACCCTCCTCATGTCATTGGTCCACTTCGAGAATGAAGGATGGTCAGCAGCAACAACAAAGGTGTTGAACTATATAATATATGAGCTTGAAAGTCCCTTATGGCTCTGAAGTTCTATACTTCTGGGTAACCTTTTGACATAAGAATGCCCTAACTTGGCCCTACAACAGCAATGGTTATCCCTTCTGTGTTGGTTAGCCTCGTCCCTTTTCTAAATTTTAAAATAGCCATTGGGAGGACCAAGTCCTCCTATTCTTGCCACAGGTTACTGTCATGTAGATCTAGAGATAGGAAGAACTCATGAACCATCTAGACCAATTTCTTCATTTTACAGATGAAGAAGTTAAGTTAAATAAATAGGTAGTTATTAAGTATTTACTATGTGTCAGGAACTGATCCACAAAATACAGCAGAAAGACAGTCCTGCCTTCAAGGAGCTTACCTTCTCATGAGAGAAGATAATACATAAAAGGGAACTGAAAGGCTGGGGGAGGGAAGGAAAAAAGATGAAGATAGCAAGAGAAAGTCCTGGAGGAGAGTCAGGCTAGCAGTGTGAAGAAAGAAAAGACATGGCTTCCTTAAAATGGAAGATCTAGGAGGAACCATCCAAACAACCATCATTAAGGGGCTGCAAGACAGACGGTACATCTAATGTGCAAAGTCCAATGGTGGAGAGCTTCTAGGATGACAAAATTTCTGAGGTATAGTATAGTGTCAAGAGTGCAGCCTGTAAAGAAAGAAAGAAGCCAAGGCCCTTGGAAGTTCTAATTATTTGTCCCAAGTCAAACAGATAATGAATGTCAGAGGTAGCATCTGAACTCAGGACCTCTAGCTCCAAGATCAATGCTCTTTGCAATTTGTCATCTCAACATGAAGGAATCTGGAAACAGTTATTTAACATTCTGACTCCATGTTAACCATTCTCTTCTGACCTTTCAGTGCCTTCAGATTAATAGTAGCTGAAATTTATGCAGCCCTTTGAATTCCATAAAGCATTTTACACATATTATCATTTGGGTTCCTGAACAATTCTATCCAAGGAGATGTTGTGATCTCCCTTTTACAGATAAGGAAACCTTGGCTTTAAGAAATGACTTGCTAAGAAGTTGGATTTGAACCCAGGTCTTGTTGACTTCCAAGTCTAGCATGCCCACCACTACACCCAGCCATCTGCCCTAGGGCTGTCTCCATCTTCTTTCTCTACCTTGGCTTTTGGTAGGTTGCTGTGGATCTAGGCTGTATTCCTGAGTTTGTTTCTCCATTTGCACCTGGGGATTTTTAGTTTGTCTCTGAGGTTCAGTTCCCAGCCTTTGGCCAATGACTTCCTTTGATTGGTTGGAGAAAGCTGCTGTTCTTCTAATTTCAAGGCTCTGCTTAAGAGATGTGGGGTCTTAGTGTTTAGTTGTTACCTGACTCATGCTTAAAATACTTGGCTGCTCTGGAATCTCTAAAAATAAACAAACAAATGTGATTTCTAAGCTTTGGCTGTACTCAATGTTCCTCCACTGTCAACAAGGCCTGCTGGCTGAATTTTTTGTCCCACAGAGAGTTATGCTATCCATAGATCATTGGTCATATGCACCAGACTCTCACCTCAGCAATTCCCACATCTTAGTGATGGTTTCTTAGAAGAAATATTGAAGCATAACATCACTAGGTGGTTTATAGTAACTATTAATAGTAAGTATTACTCTTCAACTCTTTCACACACTAGTTGGGTGACTGTGGTCAGGTCAGGTCAACTTGCAAAGACTCAGTATCACTATCTGTAAAATGGGAATAATAGGATACTACCTTCCTAACAGAGGTATAGTACTTTGTAACCTTAAACCATTATTTGAATGCAAGTGGTTTTATTTTCATAACTATGATCTGTTTGGCATTGGACTAGGCCTCGGTTTTGCCATCTTCAAAACGAGAGGGTTGGACAAAACACTTATTTTAATTCTAAACCTACAAGAGAAATTAAACAGTGAATTGCTAGGGCAAATCAATTTAATTCAACATTTATTAAGTCTCTATGGTATGCAAGGTCCTATATTAGGCTCTGGGGTGGAGGGCTGAGGTGGTAGAGAAGGACCATGTTAAAAATGCTGTAGTGATATGTGGAAGTAATCTTAGGTTGCAATTTAGAATGAAAAAAAATCATCATTATAGTACAGAAGGCAATTGGTTCACCAGGGGTCAAGATGGGGAAAAGAAGAAAGGAGAGCCTAAAAAACAACTTAGGGATCCAGGGAATAAAGGTCACAGAGAGGACAAAGAAGGAGATTTGGAGTTACTGAGCCAAGGGAGAGGTGGAATAACAACAGATTATGATCAGATCAAAGAATTTCAGAGCTCATAACTTATGGATGATGACAGGATCAAGAATATGACCATCGCCATGTGTAGCTGTGATCGAGTGAAAGAGTAAATACAATATGGGAATTGAGTATGTTGAGGATGTGGGAGCTTAGAAAATTTGAAAGAATATTAAAATGTATGTCAAAGTTCACCAGGATAAGGGTTGGTGTTGGGGAGGAAAACCTTGAGGCAGCCTCCGAATTCATCAAGGAAAGAAAGAGAACATAGACAGCAACAACCAGAAGCTTGATTGAGTGATAAATATGTATTGAGTGAACCTAGAAGGAGGAGAAATTACAGAGGGGTTTGTGAAAATGGCAATGGGGCCAAGGAGTTGTCCAACCCCCCATCATGACAAAGGACTTTAGGTGAGTGAGTAAAAGAAAGTTCAACCAAGGATGGAAAAGGCCTTCAGGAATTCTGTAACATCTGGAGAAAGCTGCATCTCAGTGAGAACTGAAAGATGTAAATATCTAGATACAACCAATCAATAAACATTTATGAATCACCTACTATGTGACAGATGCAGTGCTAAGTGCTAGCAATAAGATAAAAGACAGTCCTCATGGAGCTCAAGATCTAATGGAAGAGACAACAGCAAATAAATGTGTACAAACAAGCTATGTGCAGGATATACAATTGAGAGGGGAAATGTTCTAGAATTAAGAAAGACTGAAAAAGTCTTCCTGCAGAAGAAGAGATTTTAGTTGGAACTTAGAAGATACAGATTATGTGGAGGTACTCTGAAAGGGAGAGGTATTAATTAATAGCAAAGAAGACTGGAAGAAGCCTCTGCAAAAGGTGGGATTTGAGGGTCCTTAAAGGAATCTAGTAAAACAAAGGGGTAGAGGTGATGGGGACCATTCTGGGCATGGAAAGGTGGAATATGGAAGGTCTATGCAAAGATCTGCAAATAGACCAGGGTCACTGGGTCAGTGAGGGAAGGAAGTAAGGCAGGAGAAGGTTGAAAGGGCAGAAAGGGGTTAGACTATAAAGAGCTTTAAATAGCAAACCAGAAGGGTTTCTATGTCATTCTGTGGGTAACGGAGCTCTTGGTGCTCCTTGGGTAGGAGCGATCACATGATGATGCCTATATTGACGTCTGAATGGAGCATGAATTGGCATGGGAAGAGACTTAGGTTGTGCCATATTGCCAGACACAGTCAACAAGTCTGCAAGGGCAAATAAGCATGGGTCACGGAGGCTCTTCCATGGCTCAGTCAGTCAGTGTCAATCTGTCCACGTGCATCACAGTCAGGGACACGTGAGAAACTGTATTCATGGAGCATAGACACCAGGCATCATTTTACCAGGTACATCCTTAGCTGAGGAAGAAGGAAAGAGGGAGGGAGGGAGGGAGGGAGGAAAAGAAAGGAGGAAAGGAAGGAAAGAGGGAAGGAAGAAAGGAAGAAAGGCAACCCAATATCTGTAGACTGCGTTAGTTACATCAGCCTCTCCAGACGACCAACTCCATTTCAATTTCAAAGCAGAGTCCCTCCAGCCCAAGGCTGATGATTTGGCTATCCTACCCTTTCCCCTCCAGCCTCCCCCAACACAACCCCTTTCTCTGCTCTGGCCCTATCACTAAGTGATAGTCAGCACATGTTTTGCTTTCGAAATCACTGGGTGTGCTCAGAAAGTTTTCCAGGGGCCTTGAGGATCAGGCCAATCCATTGGATCTAAATCCTTTATCTGTTGGTCTCTGGCCATCAGGGCAGACCAAGCCTAGCTTCTGGGGGAAACTATCCTTTTAAAGCCCAGGGCCTTCCCCTCTCAAAGCATTCAGGTTCCAGGGATCTGATCCCTTGGACATGGGTCCTTACCCTTCCTTTTCCTGGGTCTGACATCTTCCTCTGCACTCCCCCCACCCCCTGCCCTCTCCCAGGTCTCTACAAAAGTTCCCATGCCCCCCACCCCCACCCCCACCCAGCTCCTCAGTCCACAGCAGCCCAGCCTTACTTCTCCTCATCTTGCAACTTGGCCCCATCTCAGCCCATAATTCTTTCCAAACTTGCCTGTATAAAATAATCGTGTACATGAAGCAAAACAGGAGTGTCATATACACACTTAATAACTCTTGTGTACTGTACAAGAGGGAATTCCACTTTATAACCCCCCGAGCTCTCAAATGGTTTTCATTTACCACTGCATTCCTAGGGCGAGGTCTAAACCTTCCCTGCTGTCTCTCCCTGTTGCTTCCTCTTCAAAGCATGGAGGCTCCAGATTCCTTGGGACGATTTCATCTTCATCTCTGCTTCCAATTGGAAGGCTTCAGGGGAATACTCCAGCCCTGCCACTCAACCTTCAGCTGAAATGACTTGGTTGGAACTGCAGTCCCAGATTTTGGGAGGGAGAAATTTCCAGTGTGTGAAACCCATCCATGAAGTTGACCTTATTGGCCAGTTTGGACTGAGAGTCAGGAAAGCCTTGGGTTCAAAGCCTGACTCGGACACTTGCAGGCTGTGTGACCTTGGGGGAATCATTTACCCTCCCTAGACCTCGTTCTTAATCAATAAAAGTAAAGGATTTGATAAGATATCTTGTAGGACCACTTCCACCTCCAGCTCTATGGTCCTGTGCAACCCTGGACAAAAAATCCTGTCTGTCTGTCTGACTGTCTGTCTGTCTGTCTCTCTCTGCCTGAGTCTCAGTTTCCTCTTCCGTAAAATGAAGGGGGAGGGGGAAATGGACTAGATGACCTCCGAAGTCTCTTCTATATATATATTAGATTTTGAGCTCCTTGGGAGAAGGGAATGTTTTTGCCTTTCTTTATATCCCGCAATGTTTGACACAATGCTGGCACACAGTACGCGTTTGATAAATGTGAGCCAGTCTTGGAATCAGAAAGACCTGAGTTTAAATCCAGCCTCATACACTCACTTAGCTACATGACCCTGGGCAAGTCACCTAACCCCTACTGCCTCAGTTTCATCATCTGTAAAATAAGCTGGTGAAGGAAATGGCAAACCATTCCCGTATCTTTGCCAAGGAAACCTCGTATGGGGTCACACAAGGTTGGACATGACTGAAATGACTGAACAACAAAGAGCAACCAAGCATTTATTAAATACCCACTATGTGCCATGTATTGGAGAATACAAAGAAAGGTAAAAACAGTGATCTTACTACCTGTATGATCTGGGGAATCACTTTTCTCTGGACAATGATCTGCTCTGACTAAAGCAGAGTGACCTTTGTTTGCTATAAACTCTGCAAGTTGATGAAGCCTATGTCCCCTTTTCAGAATCATGCTTTTCTAAGCATGAAATAAAATATGTAGTATTTTAGAGGAAAATAAAGTTTAAAGAGAATAAAGATTTATTTGGTTTTTTCTATCCAAGTTCATGGAGCCCCAGGCGGGCTCTATCATGGAAGTCCCCTTTCATGCTAGATCAATCCTCCTAGGAAGGAAAGAAATAAACAAGCATTTATTTAGCACCTACTGTGTACCAGGCACCATAAAAAAAGCACTTGACAAATCTCCCTTTTGATCCTCACAACAACTCTGGGAGGGAGGGGCTGTTATGACTCTCATTTTACAGCTGAGGAAACTGAGGCAAGGGTTAAGTGACTTTAAGGCATTTAATATCAACAAAATTCAATTTTCTTATCTTTAAAAAGGGGATAATAACCCATGAATATCTACTACAGGGGACTATTACAGAAATAAACAAGATGCTGGTAAAGAACTTTGAAAACTTTCAATCTCTATAGAAAGGTTGGTTATGCTACTTTCTTCATCTTTAATGTGTCACTGTTATTTCACTGGTGTGATTTCAGTTTTCCTGGGAGGGCAGCTCCATTCACTGGTGAAGATTTCCAGGCATTCTTTGTTAGAGCTACCTAGAACACTAGGACGCCTTGCCCAGGGGCTCAGAACTGGCGCATGCTAGAGATGAGACTTGAACCCAGGACTTCAGAATTCCAAGGTTCTCTCTGTACTATGCCACATTACTCCTCTGAGGTTGTGATTATCTCTATCATGAGCATCATTATAATTGAATTAACAATAATCCCCTCGCAAACAAGCCACAGACTTCCACATGAAGAAAGAACACTTGGAAGGGACATGATGTGGGATCCGCCATCAGGATGACCTCGGGTTTAAATCTTATCTGAGACACTTATTTGCTATGTGACCACAGACAAGCTGTAGGCTCCTACAACTAGACTTGGAAAGGTCCTTAGAGGTTACCTAATCCAATCTTCTCATTTTACAGTATAGGAAACTGAGGCACAGAGAGGTTAAATTAATTGTCCATGGCCTCGCCATCAGCAAGTGCCAGAACTAAGATTTGAACTTTGATCTTATCATTCCTACTTCTTGATTCTCTCTGCTCCCTAATTTTCACCCCTCTGAGCCTCATCTGTAGAATGGGAGATAAGAAGTATCTCAAGGCTCAGATGAGATAATGCTTATAAAGCATGTTACAAACCCTTAAAGCATCCCATCAACGTGATCTGTTATGATGGTACTTACGTAGTCCCAGCTCACTAGTGACCTCAGGGAAGCCCCTTGCCCTCTCTGGTCTTCAATTCTTTCTTCTGTAAACTAAGATGGTAGTGCTGGCTGACCCAATAGCCTTCCCAGTTCTGAAATGCCTTGATGCTCTCCTGAAACACATCTACTCATTATCAAACCCTTCTGTGTTTTTCTCTATGTTCAGAGTCAAAGCAAGAAGCAGGCTTGGAAAGTCATAGTGGGACTGTGGTGTTGGGTGCCAGAGATCTCTCACCAGACTCGTTCTTAGGAAGGAGGGGACTCTGGGAAAGAGCTTCCAAGTTGGTGACCCAGACACAAGGAGAGTCGTGAATCCAGGACTGGACCTAGAAATGGAGCTCTCTGGTTTGACCCTGCAGTTGATCTTAACAAGAACAAGTATTCAGTAGAGAATGACCAGCCTCCCAAACCATTATCTAGCATTACTGGACTATAGTTATTTATTCCCATTGGTGACAAATACCAAACACAGATTGCTGAAGAAGGGAGAAGTTCATTTCCAAGTAACTTATACTAACATATCACTCTCTTAATAGAGCCCAGGTTGAAACTGTTGAGATAATCAATTGCCACTTTCTTACCTTCTGATTATATCATACATAGGGAAGAAAAAATTAGATGGCTCAACTGATCTTAGATTAAGGAAGTTACAAGTTCAAATCTTCTGTTAGGTACCAAATCCTGAGTTAAGTCACAGTTCTTTTAGGATTTAATTGTTCTAATCTGTTCAATGGGAATAGGAGAAGGAGGAAAAAGAGATAATAGCTACAGAGATTGATTACTATAGGAGAAGACACCTAAATTGAAATGTTCTGTTTGGTCTAAGGAGATGGTGTCTCTATATATGAGCTCTTCTCCAGAAGACGGGCTTCTCTGTCCTTATGATGGAGTCTGTCCGTTTCTCCCATCCCCACCCTAAGGAAAGAAGACTAAATTTGGTGTCACAGACACTGAATTCAATCTCCACTTAACCATTCCATGTGTGTTCCTGTCCTCCCACTCCTATGGCCCCAGAATAAGGTAAAGGCAGGCCAACTTCTGGAATTCAGGCAAAGTAAAATATTTAAAATAATTTTTTAAAAAATCTGTTGAGACATAATCTCTTTAGTTAGAAAAACATGTTTTCCTCACCTTCTGACCCCAGGATGCACTAGAGAGTTGAGAGTCAGTGAACCGCGCTGAGATTCAACGCCCTGATGTTGTTGGCTGTTAAGCCCTATCCTAAACTAGGGGAGAGCACTTTGGCTCTGAAAAATTAGTTTATTCCAAACACCCAAAGTGACTCTCAGAACACTCCAGGACTTCCTGCCATGGTATGAAGTGGCCCGTGCAGAGGCCAAAACCCACATCCCCAAAACCCAACTTCCCCATTCCTATGCTAGGTTTCCATGCCAGAAAAATTTCCCTGAACTCAGGTTCAAATGAATTCCATCTCCAATGTTCCCTAGCTTTGTGATCATGGGCCAGACCCTTAACTTCTCCAGGTCTGTTTCCTCATCTTAAAAATGGGTATAAATGGGGCAGTAGATAGAGAACCACCCTGGGAGTCAGGACGACCTGTGTTCAAATTCAGCCTTAAATACTAGCTGTGTTACCCTGGGCAAGTCACTTAACCCTGTTTGCCTCAGTTTCTTTCATCTGTGAAAAGAACTGAAGAAAGGGGAAGCAAGGTGTTACAATGGATAGAACACCAGTTCTGGAATCAGGAGGGCCTGAGTCCAAATCCAGCTACCTGTGTGACCCTGGACAAGTCAATTACCCCTGATTGCCTCTCTCAAAAATAAATGGGGGAGGGGTACAATAGCACCCATGTCATAGGGTTGTTTTAAGATCAAATGAACTGTATGTTGTAAATGAAGCACCTTCCACATTTTAAAGATCTATCTAAAATCTAACTACTGTACCAATCCTCCTTGGAAAAGTAACCTTAACCCTTCCTCTGTTAATTATCTTTAATTTATTTTGTATGTCTGGTTTGGTCATAGTTGTTTGTCTATTGTCTCTTCATAAACTCCTTGAGGACAGTGACTGTCTTTTGACTTTCTTTTTTAGCCTCTGTACTTAGCACAGTGCCCAGTGCACATAATAGACACTTGACACAAGTTAGTTGACTGATTCAGAGTCTGGTGGCATGGGACGATGGAATGGATAGTTCATTTGGGTCAGAGGTCCACAGATCTGGAGCTAGAAGATCATATAGCTACTCAGTGTAATCAACAGGATTTGATTCTGAGTTCACCAAGCTAGCCACCATAACATGCTTCTGAACAGTCAGAATTTGAACTCAGGTCTTTTGATTCCAAAGTGGTTTTTCATTCCAAGTGGTTTTTCCACTGAACCACACTAGTCAAGAGTCATAGAAAAGTCAGTCCTCCTGAGCTAATATAAAAAGAATTACCCAAAGAAGTTTCCAAAATCATTAATATTTAGAATAAAATAAAATCTTGGAATAATTTCAGGTTTGGTTAAAATGGTAAAAGCTCAGAAAATGTTGCCAATCCTTCGCACACATCCTAGCATGTCAGAGCCGGAGGGAATCTCAGGGACCACAATGTGAACCGAACAGGAATCTTTGCTACATCCCTATAGAAGCGGTAACTCTGTAGGGGAGCCCACTACCCCCAGGGCAGTCCCTTCCACTTCTGAAACCAACCCAGTACCTATGTAAAATGCTTTGTAAACCTTAAAACACCATACAAATGATTCCGATGACTGTTAAGATGATTCCCTGTGGATTTTGGGAAGCACATACAGCTGTGGTCTAATAAAAAGAGCCCTGTGTTCAGACACTACCACCTGCCAGGGGGTACTCCTAACTCCTAGGGAGGCCACATTTAGTAAATTACTAAAAGTGCTCTGTCTATCGGGAGGCAATACATGAGCATCAACAAAAGTCCCTTTGCAAACCTTAAAATGCTACCTGAATGTAGCTACTATTATTACTTACTTTGAAATAATTTTGCTTTATTTCTTTAAATATACAAGATTTTCCACTTATTCAGTTGGTACTCTCCTCAGTTAGTCTAGATTGGTGAAACTCAACTAGGTTCGATTGAATTCAATAAACATTTATTAAGTACTTACTCTTAGCACCAGGCTGGGTGCTGAGTTTTGAGGATACAAAAAAGAGACAAAAGGTCCCTCCCATAAAGGAACTTTCCGTTGAGTGGATTCCCAAATATTTGAATTATTGCCATTTTTTTTTAATTTGGAGGGTACTTTTTTGGTATTTTCAGCGCTTAACACGTAGTAGTCACTTCATAAATGCTTGTTGACTGACTGACTGTTTTTATTTGAATTGTTAGGGTCTTGGAGATATGATGAGGAATTTTTGCTCTGGGTCATAGTCAAATCTCCCTCCTGGTCTTAACTGGCCTAGGAAGCCAATCAAATCCCAGACCTGGCAAGCAATTAGAGACAAAGCAAACTGATTTAATGAACACTTTTGGAGAATCCAGGATTTTCAATAATCTATGCCAGGCTATGGAGAGGCAAAGACAAGAGTGAAAACAGTCTCTGACCTGTGACAGCTTGCATAAGTGGGGATGGGGTAAAAGATTTAGGGATGGATACTAAAGACCATTATATATACATGATAATGTGAGACCAGGGCAACTAGGAAGTGAAGTGGATAAAGCACCAAGTTCAGAGTTATCTATCCTCAGACACTTACTAACTGGGTGACCCTGGACAAGTCACTTAACTCTGGTTCCTCATCTGCAAAATGAGCTGAAGAAAAAAATGACCTACCATTCCAGTATCTCTGCCAAGAAAACCCCAAAGGGGCTCACAAAGAGTCAGACATGACTGAAAGGACTGAACAACATGTCAGGAGGGGATAATTAAGGGGGTGAAGAAAGGCTTCCTGTAAGAGGGGACACCTTGAAGGAAGCTGCAGTTTCTAAGACATTGAAGAGATATTCCTGCTAGGGTGCACAGCCTGAGCATAGGCACTGAGGTGTGAGATGAGAAGCAAAAGGCCTTTCAGTTATTTGGTCTGTCTTCTATTTCTCACTTTCTCTTAGACCTGAGTCTGTGTCTACAGATTGCTTAGCGTTAAAAGATCTTCCACATTGTGACAGAGAAGATGCCTTTAGATCCCACCCTATGGGATCTTTCCATACGGTGGTTTTCCATAATGTTTCTTCAATCCTCTACTCCCAGCACCCCAATATTATAGATTACATCTATAGGTAAGCTTCTGCAAACTGGCAATTATCCACACATTGCTTCAAATAACCCATAGAATTGCCAGCTTATCAGAGCTGCCTATTCCAACCCTTACCAGAAGGATTCCTATGTGACTTTGAGCAAATCACTCATTTTGAGTCTGTGTCCCTAGTTACAAAATAATGACCTCGAGGGTCTACCTCCAACATACTGAGAAGTGGTCCCTTCCTATCAGCTTGCCTCAGTCTGCACTCTCCCTTAAAATGTCTCATGTTCTTTCATCCCTTTCCTCTCCACAGCAAGAATTCTCTCTGTCTAGGTGAAAACAAGGTTGTTTTTTTTAATCATCATTTAAAGTAATTCACAAATCAGTTAGCAAAGCTTTATTAAGGTATACCTTAATTTAAGAAAAAGAGAGCCTTTATTAATGCAAGGAGAGGCAACATGGGATTGTGATGAGAACACCAGATTTAGACTTGAAGGAGCTTGAATCGAGCACTGCCACTTTCTGTGTGATCTAAGGGAAGTTGTTTTCCTTCTCTGAGCCTCAGTATCCCCAGGTGTGAAATGTTGTGGTTGTTGTTTGTCATTTATTCTGACACCAAGAGGATGACGTCTTGACTTTGTAGGTAAATTGGATTTAAGTGATCAGGGCTGTGCAAAGTCATGAGCTTCACTCTCTCCTCCAAGGTCATCTGAATCTGGTGGCAAGACATAGGTCAGGACCATTAGGGATGGCCCTGGATGCAGTGGGCGACCTTGGCCTTTCTAAGCTTAAGTCTTTCCCAGGTCTCAGTTTGTCTGAGGCAAAGTCCATTCAGCAATTAAAGGTAAGGTAAGAACTGAGGCAAAAGATGGCCTAGTCTGATTTCCCAAAAGAATTAATCTGGTCTGGGAAGATCCTCAGAATTTCTGGCCAGAGCAGAAACAATTTCTATTTACTCTCACTGCCAGCCATCCAAACCCAAACAATGAACAGTGAGGCTTGGGCTGGGACCTGTTATTGACCAATCAGTGAAAACCACAATGATTTGGTCTTAAAAACATACTCAAGTAGCTTCATTTAAATCACAATGGCCATTAACAAAGCCTGGTTTTCTAGAATTTTGTTTTGAGAAATCATAAATGAAAACTGCATAAGACAAAAGAGTTTATTGTCCCAGTTTTAAAAATGACAGAATAAATAAATAGGGAAGAAAACAATCTAACCCCCAAGCCTATGATCAAAATTTGTATTTCTTTGGACAGAGCACCCACATGTAAGGGCAAGACTCCCTACATGGACAGAGGAGGAAAAAGGAGGAAGAATGGGAGTGGGGAAACTGGACAGGGAGGAGGAGGAAGAAATAGCAATATTTCCTAACTGGATCTGGCCAGTTGGGTCCCCAGGGATCAGTTACTACTACTTACAGATAGTTATCCTTTCTTCTTCTTGAGAAGAATGGACAGAATGATCTAATAAGTGTCTTCCAGGTCTAACATTTTGCAATTCTGTGAAAATACATAGGGAAGATACTTCAAGAATGGGAGACTTCTTAGTGTCTTTTTGCCTATAAGGAGACAATTACTCCCCACACTAAACAAAGGAGAAAAGCATTGATCAGCAATATGGCACCCCACTTCTGAAGGATTGTCAGTTCTTGGTGGAGACATACACTTACTATTAGAGCTTCTGATACAGCTGAAACTGATTATCTGTGCCACCCTGGGCAATCCACTTCCACTCTGAGGCTTGGTTTCCTAAGCTAGGTAGTGTCTAGTAGTTGTAGGAGAATTCTTGACCTGTATTAGTAAAGGGGAATTGTCTGCCTCAAAGAAATCACAAGTCTAGTTCAAATATGCAACTTACTTAACCTATGTCTACATCAATTTCCTCAACTGTAAAATGGGGATAACAAAATCACTTACCTTCCAGATTTGTGAAGATCAAATGAGATACCTGTGTATTTTGAAAACCTTAAAATACTATATACTCTAGATTATTAGTGTTGTGATGATGATGGTGATGATGAAGATGGTGGTGATGGTAATGATGATGGTAGTGATGATGAAGATGGTGGTGATGATGATGGTGGTGATGATGAAGATGGTGGTGATGATGAAGATGGTGGTGATGATGGTGGTGATGATGATGGTGGTGATGAAGATGGTGGTGATGAAGATGGTGGTGATGATGATGGTGGTGATGATGATGATGATGATGATGATGATGATGGTGGTGGTGGTGATGGTGATGATGATGGTGATGATGATGATGGTGATGATGATGATGATTATGATGGTGGTGATGATGATGATGATGGTGATGATGATGATGATGATGATGGTGGTGAT
>CM053773.1:226074732-226150423 GCA_028658325.1 Potorous gilbertii | reverse complement strand
TGATGGTGATGATGATGATGATTATGATGGTGATGATGATGGTGGTGATGATGATGGTGGTGATGATGATGATGATGGTGGTGATGATGATGGTGATGATGATGATGATGATGGTGATGATGATGATGATGATGATGATGATGATGCCTTTGAGTTCCTTTCTCCTTGCTAAATACCATTAGCAGATAGAACTGGAGTCTCCCACTTTACCCCCTAACATGTCCTCTTTGATCCAGTGACACTGGCCTTCTGGCTGTTGCATGAACCAGACCATCTATCTCTCAGCTCATTCTCTCTGGCTGCTCCCCCATGCTTGGAATGCTCTCCTCCAGCTAGTGATCTCTCACGTTCTATAGGAAGCCTTTCCCCAATCCTTCTTCATATGTGTGTCTTCCCTCTTTCCATGATTTCCTATTTATTCTAATTGTCTTTAGTTTGCCTTGTATTTATTTGTTTGTTTGTGCTCTCCCCCATTAGGTTATAAGCTCCTTGAGGGCAAGGATTATCTTTTGCCTCTTAGCATAGTGCCTGACACAAAGAAGCTGCTTACTCAAGTTTATTGATTGACTTTTTGTTGGGCTTCAGATGGGCAGTGTAAGAGAGGCAGGTTTTTTGGGCTTGAGGAGAGAGACAGCAGCTGCTCTAGATATGAATCCACACCTAGATGAAGACTGTTTGACTGGACAGCAATCTACTTGAAAGAGGTGTCTTTATCTGCCA
This sequence comes from Potorous gilbertii, assembly GCA_028658325.1. NCBI lineage: Eukaryota > Metazoa > Chordata > Mammalia > Diprotodontia > Potoroidae > Potorous > Potorous gilbertii. The sequence goes on along the minus strand of CM053773.1, from coordinate 226,149,703 downwards.
ATTCCTATGGAAGTCAGAAGCAACAGGAATGACTTGAGAGGAGGACATAGACAAAACCAGGCTGGTAAAAGGCTCTAGACAGTTCTGTTGTTTTACCCTGTGCCAGGCAGGTGATTTTTACAATTCAATTTCTTTCAAGCTTCTTTCAAGAAACCTACTGGGATTAGAGTTCACATTGATTACCTGCAGAAATAGCTTAGGATAAAGGAGCTAGATGAATATAAAGTATTATAATAGTGTGCTGCTTTAGAGTAAGACAAACGCAATTCTCTCTAATCTGAACTGTTGGTCAAGAAATTGAAACTTGGACATCAAGAGAGTCATGTGGGTTTCCAAAGCATTTAACCCAGAGTCAGTCTCTACAGTATCAATGTGTGTGTGTGTGTGTGTGCGCACGCGTGTGTTCTATACCAGGAACGCTAGCTTGGAAATCATTACAAACATAGAATCAAAGCCTGTCAGAGCCGTGAGAGGTCTTGGAACCGAAGATGGAAAGGTTGGGTTTATTCCTCTCCATTTACAGATAAGGAACCTGGGACCAAAAGAGCTACATCAGCTTTCCCAATGTCCCAATTGGGAAAGGCATTTCAATAATGCTTCAAGGTTCACCCACCATTTTCCAGAGATTATTTCTTTTGATTCTCACTGAATCTCTGTGAGGACGTGCTCCAAGAATTACTGTCTTTTCTTTCCGAGTAAATCAAAGCTGAGACAGAGAAGCACTTTCTCCATAGTCACAGGGCTAGTTTGGGAGCCAGGGTTCAAACATCTCTCTAAGTTCTGGTCAAGTGCTCTGGTCTCCACACTATCTTCCTATACCCCCATCAATAGAACCCTCAAAGCTAGGATTGGAAGCAGGCTTGGTAAATCCAAAGATGATCTGATTTCCATTCTCCCTGAGCTAACTCTTCATCAGAAAAGTCAGTTAACAACAGGCAAAAGATTGTAACAGCTTAGCTAAGGCTTGGATAGAGTTAAATCGAGCTTGCGTTTTACATAGATAGGTAGAGATAATCCAGGATTAGGTTTCATGGGGCCACAGGAGGCCTCCAGTCAATGGAGTCCTTCCTTTCTGATTTGGGGCTGGGGATGGATATGTACCTCATGCATTTGTCTATTGCAGTCAAGGAGATAGCGACTGATGTCAGACTCACGCCAGCTTGTGTCTGGACATCAGCTGGTGAGAGCCACCATATATGGGTATTTGGTCAACTGCAAAGATCTCTTTCAGTATATAGTGTTGAGGGCTGTTTGTTTCATCAGCCAAGCTTGCCGCCATGTCTAGAGTTACATGTTTGCTGTGCTCCTTTTGCTGATTGCCAATTGTAAGGTATAATGGCAAAGAATGGTATGATGTCTTGCAAGTCTTCTGTTGTGTGTTCTCATAAACTGTTATTTGTTGTTGTGGATAATGATATGTGGTTGTTTGTGTAGGAGAGGGGTGGGATGCTACCCTGAGTTTCTACTTGTATTCTTGCCTTACTTGTGGTCACAGAATTTCTAGTATGTACAAATATTTGGAATTCTCTGTGTGCATATGTGTTTGTGTGTGCTAAAACCCTTATAAAAAATGGTGAAGGAGAAAGATACTTAACTTGGAGAAGAGGAAGAGACCTGGGTTCAAATCTTGCCTCAGACACTGGCTGTGACCATGTAAAGAAGGAAGGAAAGAAATACGAATTTATTAAGAACCTACTGTGTGCTGGTCACTGTACTGAGAGCTTTACAAAAGTTATCTCATCTGATCCTTATGACATCCCTGGAAGGGAGGGAAATGAGTGGTTAAGTGGTTCACCTGTGTGAACCTCAGTTCCTTCACAGGTAAAATGGAGATAACACTACTCACAGTACCCACCAGGCAGAACCAATTGTAGAGTGACAAAATGTATAGAAAATCCATCAGAACCACAAGATGTAAAGCGGAAGGATGGGGAGCTGGCTGTAGAGTCACCCAGACCTGAGTTCCAGCCTGGCCTCTGACATAGACACTGACAGCTCAATGACTCTGGGCACCTCTGAATGCCTTAACCACCTTACCTTCTCAGAGAGTCTCACTTTCAGAGCTGGTGGGGACGTGTCATGGCAAAGAATGTTTCTTCCGTCAGGGGTTTCTCTTGACCAGTGAAATCGCAGTACCAGGCCCCATCTCTGAGACTTAGGAGAGAAGTGCGAACATACTTTTCTTAGAGACTTTTCCCTAAATTCTACTGACCAGCAAAAATTGGAGTTTAAATCTCAAACATTGGAATTCCAATGGATTTGTGGTCTGACTCACGGTGAGGAATCACTCCTATCTTTCAGATCACAATCCCAGCTTGCCTGCCTATCCCTGTCTTTGACCTCCTACCCTACATAGCCCTTTCACCCAACTTGCTGGGAGCCTTTTCAAGTCCCCTTCATGATCCATTGGAAAGCAAACTAAGTAAGTCTGGTAGATAGGGAGTAGAAGGTAACACAGTTGGTTAAAGAATGGTTGATTTGGAATCAAAGAACTTGGGTTTCAATTTTGGTTCTATCATCCTTCTTTACGCAAAGACCTCAAGTGATAGGGAACTCACTACTTCCCACTCTGAAAGCAGCCTTTGGACTAGCCCTTATCATTTTCCCTCAAGTTTGCACAGTGGGGAAAGCAAAACTCTAGCCCAGGTGTACTTAACTTGGGGCCTATAAACTTGTTATAGATATACATAAAAATACACATGAATTACATATGTACATGTATGCACTATGATTCACAATACATATACTGTATACCTGCACATAAGATACCTATGCAAATACAAACACACACGTGTGTGTGCTGTGCATAGCATGTGATTATGTGTACAAATGTGTACAATGTACCCATGTGCGAAGGCACACGGCATGCATGCCATCATATGTGCACATGTGTGTGCACTTACCTGTGAATTGTGTATGTGTACATGGATGTGTGTGCATATTTGCCTAGTAGCATTGTGTGCCTGTTTATGAGTGCATTGCCTAAACATATGCATTTAATATATCTAAAAGCATGTATGTATTTTGTATGTTCACAGAAGACATATGTATGTTCATCTATATGCTGACTTGCGTGTATATGGGTGTTGTGTGTGTATAACACAAATATATGGATTATGTATCTACGTACACATATACATAAACATATTTATATATCTATGTATATGTATACATGTATCGCATATATGAAAACTGGTATGTATATTGTGTGGTATATATCACATGTGTGTATGTACATGCATCTGCTTGTGTGTTTGTATTTATACATCATGTGTAATGTATGTGTTTTGCCCGTGTGCAAATATGTCTAGAGATATAGAGACAGAATAGCTAATATACGTGTGGATTAATTACATATAATGTATAATTTTATATAATAATTAATCCATATATATGTTAGTTAATCTATCATTATCTATATACAGAGACAGCTAGGTGACACAGTGGAGAAATTGCTGAGGCTGAAGTCAGGAAGACCTGACTCCAAATCTGGCCTCAAGATACCTCCTAACTGTGTGAACCTGGGCAAGTCACTTACCCCTGTTTCCCTCAGTTTTCTTTATCTGTCAAATGAGCTGGAAAAGAAATAGCAGACCACTCCAGTATCTTTGCCAAGAAAAAACCATATAGAGTTGGACATGACTAAATGACCAAACAACATATTTTATATGTACATTTATATGTGTGTGTGTATTTGATTTCCTCTGAAATTCTATGTACTTTATTTCATGCATTTTCAATCCTAAGAGAGATCTATAGGCTTTATCTGACTAGTAAAGTCCATGATACAAAAAAGTTTCAACATTCCTGATCTAGAGTGAGAGATTCTGAATTCAAATCCCACTTCTGAAGTTAATTAGCCAAAGGACCTTGGGTGAATCACTTAATCTCCTTGGGTTTCCTAATCTACAAAATGGAGGGGAATGAGAGAGGTGGACAGCCTCTGAGATCTCTTCTAACCCTAGCTCTGGGGACCAGTCTAAGTGTGACTAGTTTAAAGTAGTTTTTCAGGTCTGTTATCAGATTTATCACGAGCAAATATGAGGCAAGAAACACTTAAGATCTTAATTCTAATTCCTATCCTATGATTTATAACACTGACAGACCCTCTATCAGGTTCACATTCATTTTATAATCCCTGTCATGATTCCTACACTTCAGAGATTTCTTTTTTTTTAAGTTTTGAAAAGAAACTTGATGTGAAGGATATAATTGAAGTTACTTCCAAAATTTTGTAATTTTGAAATAAAATACTTAATTTGGTTTTATCATGAAGTTAGTCAGTAAACATTGATTAAACACCTACTAAGGGCTGAGCATTGAGTATTCTGTACCTATTAATATGTTGAGTACTAGGGTTACAAATATGAAAAATAAGGATAGTCCCTGCCCTCAGGGAGCTCCAATCTAGGGAGAGAAGACAACCCACAAAAGGAAGATGGAAACAGGGAAAGAGGTGAGGGGGTTGATCAGGGAAGAGACATTGGAAAAAGTAAAGGAGCATGGTTGGTGGGAGGTCTGGGCACTCTCCACCCTCCATTCAGAGATACCAGTGAACTGTGAGCAGTAAGGCTGATGTGATCGGGCAGGATGATGAGGTTCCTGAGGGAATGATGAAAAAGTCTGAAGGAATGAACAATAACTTGTGTCTTTGCCTCAGTTTCCCCTTCTGTAAAATAAAAGTTTGAACTACACAGCCTCTAAGTTTCCTTCTGCTCCTAAACTATGGTCCTACAAGGCACAGTCGAGAGAGTGATGGACCTGGAGTCAAGAGAATCTGGATTCTAACCCCTCCTCAGACACTTTCTAGTCTTGTGACTTGTTTCCCCTCAGCTGCTTTTCCTGGACTTGAACGCCACCACCATCACACTCCCAGAAATCTCTTCACTCTTAAACTCTGAGACTTTTAAAATCACACATAACTGTTAGCTCCTGTAGTCCTCATCACTATTATCTCTCCTAGGAGTCTGTGCCTCTCCTGGTAGAAACTGCACTTCAGAGAGGACATTCTGCGCTCAATGGGTACCCTCCTGCAATGCCTTCCTCCCTGCCTCACAGCTCCTCAAAATTGGCAGTTCTAAGCATAACTCCTCCAGGACCCTTCTCCCTCATTTGAGAATATTTATCTAGAAAACTTTAGTGATTGGATTTAGGAAGACCACACGCCTACCATGATAATAACCATGATGATGATGATGATGAAGATGGATGATTGATAAATAGATGTAGATGAGGAAGTGAACGGATAGATATTGCTGATAGCTACGTAGAGATAATAGGCAGATGTAGATGAATAAGTGGATGGATAGATAGGTGGATGATAGATAGATAGATAGATGATAGATGGAAGATAGATAGATAGATAGATGATAGATGAAAGATGGATGGATGGATAGATAGATAGATAGATGGATGGATGATAGATGGAAGATAGATAGATGGATGGATAGATAGATAGATGGAAGATAGATAGATGGATGGATGGATAGATAGATAGATAGACAGACAGATAACATTCATACGGCATTTACTATGTGTAAGGAACTAAAGACTTCACAATGATGTCATTTAATCTCTTCCCACAACCCTGAAAGGCAGGTGCTTTTGTTATCCCCACTTTACAGATGAGAAAACTGAGACCCAAAGGGGCCAAGTGACGTCACACAGCTAGGAAGCACCTGAAGTCAAATTTGAACTGAGGGCTTCCTTACTCCAAGTTCAAAGCAGGCAGAGTGGAGGCTGGCAAAATAATTCAGAACCACTGAAGGTCTGTGGCTCAATTCAGTGAGAATTTATTCAATGTGTATTATTAGGTCTTACGTCTAGTGATTTTTCTAGGCACTGGAGATAAACAGCCATTTAGCTAGGTTGTGCAGTGGATAGAGCTCCAGGTTTAGAGTCAGGAGGACCTGAGTTCAAATCTAGCCTCAACTGTGTGACCCTGGACAAGTCACTTAACTTCGTCTCAATTTCCTCATCCACAAAATGAGTTAGAGAAGGAAATGTCAAACTGCTCCAGTATCTTTACCAAGAAAATCCCGAATGGGGTCAGGAATAGTGGAAAACAGCTAAACAACAATGACAACAAAAAAAAAAGATCTGCCCACGGTCCTTCTTAACTTCCAAGGTTCTAGCCATTCTTCCATCTTGTGGAGCTAACTTTCTGAGGATCGAGGTACTCTGAAAGGTCAGGATAAGGAGGCAAGCCTCCTAGGCATGGGGAAAACTTGCGGAAATGAGCAGAGCCAGAGATAGAAGGGACCAAAGGAGGTTAGGTTGACTGGAATATAGAATGTATGTGTTGGGACGGGGAGGGAAAGGGTGACCTTTGTGATATCTCTAGCAAATAGAGGAATTTGATTTTATCTTCAAAGTGATAGGGCGTTATTGAAACATCTGGAGCAGGAAAGTGACAAAACTGGACATTACTTGGATTTCAGGAAAATTCATTTGGCGAACAGATTCCATGCCATGAGAAATTCTGGTCCCCAATGAAAAGTTATTTCAAAAAAATGGTAAGTTGTCTACTGGGTCATTTATTCAAATTATTATGCACCTACTCAATTAAGGCTGGGCCTGAGTCATTAGCACATAGTCAAGGATCGCCCAATGGACCTATTTGCAGAATGTAAAACATGCCTGTGAGATTGTGCAAACTCGAATCCCTACCCCCAAGTTTCATCAGTTTCTTAGGGTCGGGGTTAGAAAGCCCAAGAATGTCATTTGGGTCTGCTTCTGCCCATGAGGATAACGAGCTTTCTTCCACTCCACTCTCTGACGAGCGTCATGACATTCCAGGTCTTGGGCAATAGGGACCGCCGAGGGTTGTTTATCTGTTTTGATTTTTGCTTCGTGTCCAAGCCGAGGACATCTGTGAAACGTTTGGTTGCTGCAAATGTGGAGTTTGTTTTTTGGCTGCTTGGACCAAGGAATCGCCAAGAAGAGAGAAAGGTCGTGGAGAGGGAGTGGAAGGATCCTGAACAATAACAGAATTAAACCTCAAAAAACCAAAGCAAAAACCCAAATGGGTACCCCGGTGATGTCACAGTTGACATGCTGCCAAAGACCAAGAGTGTGACCCTGGCTGGTGTCAAACTGCGCCATACATAAGGAATAGACACCCCAAAGCACCTAGGGCAAAGAGGAAGGTAGAAGGGAACAGGCTAAACAGAGAATTTCAGCATTTCCCGGGACAATGAGGCCATTGATAGCCAACTTGGAAAGGGTGCGGGGGAGAGAAGATGCTGACTGAGAAGGGGATCTGCGTGGGAAAGTGATAATCCGGCATTTCTTTCTCCTGTGTCTTCGGCACTGAGAGACAGTGGGACTGTGACCGGATGAAGGTTGGCTCTCAGAGGGCAGAGATATCAATCACGATGAAATTTAGAAAATTAATGGGAGGCCCAACCCCCAGGTAGGGGAAGGAAAAGTCTGGGAGCAGAAGGAGCGAAGATGGGAGCATTTGGGCTGCTTTTTGGAGGCAAGGATCCAAGTTGTAGACTTGGGAAGCACCTTAATAGATAACTCCCTCATTTTACAAACTGAGGTCAAAACAACTCATCTGGCAATTTCTCAGCCTAGGCAGGGTAAAGCCCCTCGACGTTGATCTCTAGTCATTGTTGTTAAATAAATCTAAGAGTTACTTGGGGCTCAGAAAGGAGAAAGCTTCAGTTTCCCTACTTATAGAAAAAGGGGATTGATCTCTAAGATCCCTTCTACCATCTCTAATTCTCCGTTGCTTGTCTATATACCTAGCAAGTATCAGGGGTGGTATTTGAACTTAAAGTTTTCTTCACACTCACTCTCTGAAACGAAAAGCTGCTTAAGAAATGTTTAAAATGTTTAAAACAGTGGTTTGTAACCTGGTCCTGGAATCCACAGACCTGGAGTCCATGGACCACCCCCAAAAAAGGTAGTGTAGATCATGGGATCTACAAACTTAGAACATTTACTATTGATAATAGCATTTCAACATAACTTTATCTTTTTGTGATATGGATCCTTTTAACAGGCTTGTGAAGCTCATTGACCCTTCTTAGATAAAATATCCCTGTTTGAGTAGTGAATATAGCTCCTTTATTTTAAGGGTGATGGGGTGGAGGAGGTGTACATAGAGAATGATAGACTTCAAGTCAGAGGTTTTTTTGTTATGTTTTTTAGTTGTTTCAATCATGTACAACTCTTCATGACCCCATTTGGGGTTTTCTGGGCAAAGATACTGGAAGGATTTGCTATTTCCTTCTCCATCTCATTTGACAGATGAGGAAACTGAGGGAAACAGGGGTAAGTGACTTGTCCAGGGTCGCACAGCTGGTAAGTGTCTGAGACTGGATTTGAACTCAGGTCTTCCTGACCACAGGTCTGGTACTCTATCTACTGTACCACCCAGCTGCCCGAGTCAGAGGACATGAGTTCAAATCCTGACTTTGTCATTGAATACTTGCATTACTTTGGACTTCAGTTTCCTTATCTGCAAAATGAGGTAGGGCCTGATTTTACTGTTGCTAAAATCTCTCTAGGTATCAGTTTTTTCAATGAAGGGACTGACCTCTAAGGTCCTTTCTACCTCTGGATCTCTAATCCTCTTGCCTTCCTCAGTGTATGACCTAAAGTCAGTGGTGAACATCCAGGCAAGTCATTTCTGCCAGATAGCACTAATATCTTTCCCTGAGTCTATCATTCCATCTCTTCTTTTTCATTCTTTTGGAGTAGCTCTCTCCCATACCTCAGTTTCCCTCCTTCCTCACATCTTTATTGAACCTTCCCTCTCCTCCTTCAGGACTTTGTCCAGGTGCTGATTCCTCCAGAAAGCCTTCTTGGATTTCCATAACTATTAATATCCTCTCCCACTCTGTGGTCTCCTTTTTCCCTTCACTCCCCATCTTGTGTTGTACTTAGGATCATAAGAAACAATCTTAAAGCCAGACAGGATCTTAGAGGTCATAGGGTCCAACCCACTAGTTGAACAAAGCAGTAAAGTGAGACCTTGGAAAGACCTAGGAAGTCATTGAGCCTAAACCTGTCATTTACAGACAAAGACACTGAAACCTAGAAAAATTAAGCAATTTCCCAAGGTCATATGGCTAATAAGCATCTAAGGGAGTGCTCTGGGTTCATGATGTATTCTCCCATAGAGTGGGAGTTCTTGGAAGAGAGACTGTTTTTTCTTTTGTCTTGGGGCATGTTCTCTGGGTGTGAGGGTATATATGTATGTGTGCACATAAGTGAATGCATGTGTATGCGTGTAATAGGAGCTGGGGTGGAAGTCATGGATTAGACATTGGAGTAAGGACTATTTCTTCCCCCCTTCCTCTGAATCTTCAGCACTTAGCTCAGAATCTCATACCTAGCAGGCATTTATGTGACAATGCCAGGCTTATAATACAGACTTGAACAATATTTCATGAATTGAATGAGTTTCTCTTGCATCAAAGCTAAAGAATCAGAAAGGAAGCCCTAGGAAAGGGAACTGACTTGTCCAAGGTCACAGAGAAAGGAAGTGGAAGGACAAAAATTAGAACCCACATGGACCTCATCCCACAGCATGGGGAGGTGGACAGAACACTGGATTTGTCATCAGGAAGTCCTGGGTTCAAATCCCACCTTGGATGCTTACTAGCTATTTTCTTAGGCAATTCTTTTGACTTCCTTGTGTCTCAGTTTCCTCATCTGTAAAAGAAGGGAATTGGATTTGATGATGGCCTCCAAGGTCCCTTCCAGCTCTAAAGGTGACCCTATGTCCCTAAGTCATCTCCTCTCTTAGGACCTCAGTTTCCTGCTCTATATATAAAAGGAAGGGGTTGAGATTGGTGATGGCTTCTGAGGTCCCCTGCAGCTCTCAATCCTATGATTCCTCAGGACTTTCCTGAAATGACTCACATTAAAAAACTCCCCACATTCTGCCCGAAAAGAATCTAAAGCCAGCAGGGATCCAATCCACCCCAGTTCTCATTACACTATAAATCTGGGACATTATCTTAGCAGGGGTGGGGATGAGGAATCAAGGAAATCGTCGTGAAATTGTTCTTTTCTTGGCCTGGCCAAAAATTTCCCTCTGTCTGTCGCTCCATTATTCTAGGTTACAGCTCTTGGATCAGTCTAAACAATCTCCCTCCCCCGCCTGCCTTCAGCGCTATAATTAAAAAAATATTTGGTTCCTAATGTACACAGCTCACTTTGGGGAGGGGCGCAGCTGTCAGGTGGTATTAGAGAAGGAGGCCTCAGGGAAAGCCTTCGATTTCATCGTGGTTGGCACTGGTCATTCCCAACAACCAAACAACCCTGCTGCCCAGTGGTCTGACTGTGTGAATGAGACAAGGCTTCTTACAGAAAAGAGTTAAAGCTGATATCTGTGCCCAGCCTGAGCCTCTCTGGTTAATGGTCATAATACAGACCGTCCTTGACACTAAGGATTTTTATAATTCTCATTTTTTCCCCAACTTTCACCCCCCTCACACACAAAGAAAACTTTGAGTAGGATCATGGGACGTTATTAGTCAATCAATCACATGGTAAAAGGATCCCAGATTTTGAGCTGGGTTAGAAGGGATGTTAAATGCATAAAATATTAATTAAATTAATATTAAGTGCATAAATTAAAATACATAGGATTACTAAAGAAATCAATTATATTGAAATATAAACTATCAAAATATGTTTTAAAATATTCACAGACCAGAGGTTAAGAATCTCTGTTGTAGAACTACCCTCTCATTTTACAGATGAAGAAACTGAGGCACAGAGGTTAAAGGGATTTGCTTATTGTCATATGGGCAGTAAATGACAGAAGCAGAATTTGAATTCAGTTTCTCTGATTCCAAAACTCAGACCCTTTCCCAATTAGCAAGCATTTGTTAAACACCTATGTAAGCCCCACATAGGAATAAACATTTAAGCACCAAGTATTATACTGTGTGCTAGGATTGCTAAGACAAAAATGGAATTTATCCCTCAGGCACTGACATTCTAGGATCATAGAGGTGATTGAATTCGACTCCAGATTCTCTACACATATAAAAATTGAGTAAGAAGTGATTTCCCCAAAATCACAATGGTAGTGGAAAAAAAAAAAAAGGATGAAAGAATTATACATTCAGAACTACAGAACTAGAAGGTACCTTAAAGGCTAAATCTAATCGTCTCATTTTACATGTGGGGAAACTGAGGCCCAGAGAGGTTAAATGCCTTGTCAAACAGATCATAAGGGGCAGAGTTGGGATTTGAACTGAGATTCTTTGACTCCAAAGCAATCATCCTTTCTATTGAACCATGTTGCTTTGACTAACACAGTCAGATTACAAACTTGAAGTTTGGATTCAGTCAAAGGACTGCCCTTGAAGACCTAGATGGCCACATGAGATCTCAAGGTCACAAGTTCCCCACCCCTGTCCTACCCACCCACTCCCAAATCCACTATGGATTTCACCATCAGTTACATAAATTTGCCAATGAATGCTCATAATTACCAGCACTCTATCTAGCATCATACTTTGGAATCCAAGATGAGAACATAAAATTGACTTCCTTCAATTGTAATAGCATGGTGGATAGTAGCTGCATTAGATAAACAGATATATAGCTATAAATGCACACATATATGTACATACACATATATGCGTACATGTATATGTACATATACATACATATAATATATACATATGTGCATGTTATATATGGGCATAAATATGTAGGTATATAGAACAAGAATATACACCTGTATGTACATGCATATACAAATATGTACGTATATGTGTGCACATATGTGTGTATATCTATATGCCCCTAAGCTCTTTGTACCCACATCAGGTACTCACCTTGGTTATGACTCTGGTTCATAGGATCATTCTTTTAATGGACAACTCTTTTAAAAGAGGCACAGAGGGCTTGGGGAGGGAGAAGGTTCATCTGAGCTGTACAGAAATCTCTCTGGCCACTCTGTGGTGGATGGTTTGAAGTGGAGAAAGATGAGATAGGAAAACCAATTAGAAAGCTATTACTATGTCCCTGGCTGGAGATGATGAGGTCCCTCCAAGCTCCGATATCCTATGTTCTAAGGTCCCTCTCAGCTCTGGTGTATTCTCTCCTCCAGGTTTCCCACATCTGGCATTCTCTGTTCTCTGATCTGAAGTCTAGTTCTATCTAAACTCTCTTATTGTATGAACTGGGAAACATAAATGTTTCATACTTTAGTTGACCAAAACATTAAAAATCATTAGCAGACCATTAACACTGACTTAGCTCCTCCAACCCTGGTGACCGAACTTTCCTATCTCTGATGGAAGGCCTGAGATGGGGCACAGCCCGGGTATCTCAGCCCCCCAGCAGGCCCCAGCAGGCCCCAGCAGGCCCCTTAAGTGGATGTAATGATCACAGGAACCCTACACCACTCAGTCCTATCAAGGCCTTTAATCTCTGCAAAGCACCAGGGTTGGAGGATTTTTTTTCTGCCTGTGCTTGGCAAAGCCTTAGGAGCAAAGGGTTAATGTTTCGGAGTCTTACAAGCAGAGATGTTTGGATAAGTACACCTGATATTCTCCATTCTGGGGGCCTGGGAGACAGACAGTTTATGTGTATACACTTTATGGGGCAGACTTTGTCATAGACGCCACAGAGGAACTCCCAAACGCTACAGGAAGTGGGATATACACAAGAACCCAGAGATGGAGAAAATATCTGGTAACACACCCTGCACTCCAAGGCTTCTGTCAACAAAGCAGGTATCACCAGGAACAGTTCCCAATGTAGAGAGCTCCCCAAAACCCAAACAGGGACAGGAGCCCTTTTAGTATTATTCATTCATTTTCAGTCCTTTCTAGCTCTTTATGACCCCATCTGGGGTTTTCTTGGCAAAGACACTGGTGTGGTTTGCTATTTCCTTCTCCATCTAATTTTACAGATGAGGAAACTGAGGCACACAGGGTGAAAATGACTTGCTCAGGGTCATACTCCTGACATTTTGATAGGTCACTTTTCCATTAAGTGAATTTTATCATGACTCTGTGTTTCTAAAATTCATCTGAACTATTGGAGCAATGCAGTGAAGTAAAGTCTTAGGGTAGAGACCACAGGTTAGGAAGGGGCTTCCTACCATCCTTCCCCTCCCACCCAGAAGAATCTGAATGTTACTTCCTGGGAGATGAAGTGTTATTGAAGGCCTCAATCTTGCAAGGCCAACATCAAAATCCCAACATCTATCCTACTTGATCCATTCCCCCTAAGCCTACAACTTCCTACTCCTTCAGATTCCACAGGGTAGAAGGGAGAAGAGAGCAGGGGAAGGAGTAACATACTCATCATTATAGCTCATGTACCACAACTTTCAATGTTCATTTCTTATCTTCTTCCTAGCTTGGAGCTCCACAAAGGCAGGGACAAGGTCATGTCTAAGCCATGCTTCTTTGTTCAAAGAAGCATGGGGAGATTTGTATGAATGGATGCATGGTGAGAGTGTTACTAAAAGAACAACCCACTATAACTATAATAATGTAAATAAAAATAACACCAGAAAGAAAATGAGTTCAGACTCACTTAAATGAGTCACTAATTTTTTTCCCCCCCAGAGAATATACAGTGAAACATAGCCTTCTCCTCTCAGGAGAGAGATGAGAAATTCCAGAGGCAGAAAGGACCCATTCCTGGCAAATGTAATTGCTTGGTTTTACTTAACTGTGGAGAAAGGATGGGGATGATGTATATTAGGGAAACAGCTATAATATAAAACTCAGAATGCACTACTAGAACTTTTATTTTATGTGTGTGTGAGTGTGTGTCCTTTACATATCTCCCAGCCTAGCCATGTGTACAACACAGTTTAGTTACTTAATAAAAGTTTGTTGCTCTGAAAAATGTAACAAGTATATGAACTCTCTGATTCTACTTTCTGTTCAATCCTTGGCAAATGATAAAGAAAAGGCTCATATCATTATCTGCTTCTTGGACAAAGACTGTTCCATGGGAAAACCACTAACATAAAAAAAAATACGCCCATACATCATCACACCTGTGATCTGATTGATGCATCCTTCTGTCCTTCCAATGATGGACTACTCCTGCTCATCCTAAATAACTTTGAACCGTGTCATTCTATCAGTTCATCTTAGAAGTGGCACCCAGGGTACTGGAGGTCTTTCTTGCAAACTCTTGACATTGAGTAGCTAAGAACAGAATATAACAATAACACCCCTCAGTATTCCCTTGTTCTTACCATATGAGTGGCTCATTATTTTTTTCCTGATGACATACCCTATATAGTTTCATAGTTCCATTTCTTATACTATCAATCAACAAGTATTTATTAAGGACCCACTATGTGCTGGGTTCTATACTAAGGGGGTAGGGATGATACAAAGAGAAAAAAATCTTGCCTCCTAAGTGGGGAGACAACATGTTTATCTAGAGGTACAGATAAGGTATAGATAATGCAGGGACAAAATATATCCAAATTCAACCTTGGAAGGCACAGTGGCTAGAGTGATGGACCTGGAGTCAAGAAGTCTTGAGTTAATTTTCAGTCTCATAGATTAACTGTATGACCCTGGATAAATCATTTAACCTCTATTTGCTTCAGTTTCCTCAATTATAAAATGAGGATATAATTCTCACCTACTCCACAGGGTCGTGGTGAGGACCCAATGATGTGACGTTTATAGAATGCTTAGTACATAGTAGACACCTAATAGATACTTATTCCCTACCCTTCTTCCTCCTAACTGAGGCAGCCAGAGGGACTAAGAAAGACCTCTTGCAGAAAGTGATACCCAAGGGGAGTCTTAAAGGAAATCCAGCATTTCAAGATTTGGAGGGAAAGGGAGAATATTCCAGGCGGGGGAGTCAGCAAGTGCAAAGGTGTGGAGATGGGAGATGGACCATTGCGTGAACAACTTCAGGAAAACGAGTATGGCTAGGCTACTGAATGAGTAAAGGGGAGTGATTTGTGAGAAGACCGAAACATTTCTCCCAGTGAAGCACAACTATGAGTAATGGAATCCTATAGTCTCCTAATGTTTAGCTTTGAAGTGGAGAGCATAACAAATGTGAGAATTTGTTTTGCTTGATTGTACATATTTGCTACAAGAGGCTTTTCTCTTTTTTCCCAAATGGAGGCAGGAGGGAGAGGGTGAGTAGGAAAAGGACTCCAAAGAAAGGGACAGAGAGAGGGAGGAGAGAAAGAGAGAGGGAGAAGGAGAGAGCAACAGAGAAACAGAGAGAGGGAGAAGGAGAGAGAGAGAGGGAGAGAAAAAGAGAGAGGGGAGAAGAAGACACAGAGGAGAGAAGGAGAGAAAGAGAGGGGGAGTAGAGAAAGAGAGAGAAACAGAGAGGGAGAAGAAAAGAAAGAGAGGGAGGTGAGAAAGAAATAGAGAAACAAAGAGAGGGAAAGGAGAGAAAAGGAGAGGGAGGAGAAAGACGGAGGCAAGAAAGAGAGGAGAGGGAAAGAAAGAGAGGGGAAGGGAGAAAGAGACAAACAGAGAAAGAGAGAGATGGAGATGGAAGACAAGAGAACAGAACAGACAAAAACAGATTAAAAGTCAGAAGGAATTACAGATAGGAAGGGCTGCTTTGAAAGCTATATGTTGAATTTAATACTTAGAATACTTAATACTTTAAAAGAGAAAGCAAGCTTTTCATAACATAGATATATAGTGTCATCCAGTGTATTAATGTATGCATTAATTTAGTTAAGTTGAAAATAAAATTAAACATTATCAATCCTATCATTCCACTTTAAAAAAATAAAAGAATAAAATGTCCCCCAGAAGGGGGCAATGCAGAAGAACATGGTGGGCAAGAGCCATTGGCTGCATATGCAAATGAAGGGTGATAAATGAATATTAATAAAATATAATAAAAGAAGAGTTCTCCACTAGTACTCATTGCCCTCATGCTCCTCACAAGAAGGTGATCCTGTGTTGTCAGAAGGCGCCCTGTCAGAGTAAGAGCTCTAGAAGGAGCCTGTTTCATAAACCCCGGTGTCCACATCTGAGACACCTTCTTTTTGTGTCTTGGATCCCTTGGACAGTTTAGTGAAACCATCAACTTTTTCCCCGAAGAATCTTTTACAATGCATAAAGTAAAATATGTAGGATTACATACAAGGAAAACCCAAATGTGGGTGAAAGCAAAGAAGCAAATTTTAGAAGTTTTATCTTTGCAGATGAAGGCTGAGTACACACTGAAAACCATCAAAACCCAAAAGTATGGAGGTAGGGAGGTGCTGAACCAGCTCCACCCAAATTGAATGTAGAGAGTTGATGGTTAAATTTTCCACATAAACATTTACACCTCAGAAATTGGAAAATTCTACAAATTGGGGCTTGATTTATTATTTTGCTGACTGTCTGAACTTAATAAAGTGATGGAGAAAATGTTAATAATGTAGATTAAACTGAGAAGTGCATCCTTTGAACAGTTTCTTCAGTAAACTGGTGAGATTTTAAAGGTTTTCAAGGCATCTCACACATATTCTCTCGTTTGAAATCTGCAGTAAACGTTTTCATTTTATAAATTGGTATAGATGAGGTCCAAAGAGGGAAATAATTTGTGCAAGGTCGCATAGCTTTTCCTGGTCCTCTCCCCCTTCTCCTTCCCTCTCAGATCACCTTCTATCTGTTCTGTTTATATCTTGTATGCATGTCCATCTTTTCCATTAGAATATAACCTCCTTGAGGTTAAGACTTGGTTTCTTTGGCCTTCCTTTATATCTTAGTACAATATCTGGCCCATTGTTATGGTTCAGTTGTGTTATTCATGCCGACTTTTCATGACATCATTGTAGGTTTTCTAGGAAAAGACACCAGAGTGTGGTTTCCCATTTCTTCTCCAGTTCATTTGACAGATGAGGAAACTGAGGCAATCAGGGTGAAGTGACTTGCCCAGAGTCACACTGCTAGTAAGCATCTCAGATTGGATTTGAACTTGGCTATTCCTGACTCCAGGCTCAGTACTCTGTTCACTGCTTCACCTAGCTGGTCCGGCTCATTTTAAAGTCTAATAAATGCTTATTGGTTGATTGATATATCACTAAGTAGTAAAACCCACGATCTTCTCACTCCATGCTCAGAGTCACCAATAGCAATTTTAGTGCTTATTTAAGCACAGTCCCCACGTCCTCAAATCAACTTTACAATCCATGATGTGAAATTAATGCAGGTAATTGAAACAACTCCAGTTGGAGCTAGAAGGGTAATTAGTTTCTATAGTAGTTCACAGATGGGTGTTATTACAGTGGATAACTGGGTGTTAAGCTAAGTTGTTTCTATACAGCTGAAGGAGTAAATGTGTTGTGTTGATTTTTATTGGATCTGATTGCTCTGGTATAGATAACTCCCAGAAAGGAAACTTCCTTTTCCAATGCATATTTGTGCCCACTGTCTGTAATAAATAGTGTTAGAGAGTTGGTTAGAGCACTCATTGAGAGGTTAAATGAATTACTGAGAATCCCACAGTCCCAAGGATCAAAAGCAGGTCTTCCTGGCCTCTCTCTACAACTCCAAGTTACAGTCTTTAAATTTTGGCACCCAGGGACAAATTGCTTATCACCTAGCCTAGTTACAGTTCTACATGCACTACACCACACAACCACATCCTACCAGTCGTTGTTCCAGATAAAATTGTTCAGGGATTACTTAGTATCATAGATGTCTGGAACTATGTCAAATATATGAACAGATAAATCGGGCAACCATCATGCCCATGAGGAAGAGGAATTCTACAGTCTGAAAGGGTTTTTTGTGATGGAGATTTGTAGCTTAGACTCTATTGGAACAAGTAGCAAGCCTTCCCTCCTTCCCCCACCACTCCGTTCCTCTACGCCAAGACTAAGGATCTCCTGGCAGGCCTTACAAACCCAGATGCCAAAGCTGGTATTTCATACAGTCAAGAATTGAGGGGAAAGGAGGGACAAAATAAAAAAAAACAAGAGGGAGCCAGCAGGGGAAAAGCATGAAGTTGCTTTAATTTAATGAGGCTTTGAAAAGCCCCACGACTCTGCAGATGAGATCAACTTCCCCTGACATTTATATAAGACCCTGGAGAGGAGGAGAGATAACTCTGACTCACATGCTATCCATGTCCCAGAATGGTTTGACCCTCTCTCTCTCCTCCTTCTACAAATTTTTTTCTTGTTTTTTTCAGTCCAGGGTCAACATCTGTAG
The DNA here is from genome assembly GCA_028658325.1 of Potorous gilbertii. Lineage (NCBI taxonomy): Eukaryota > Metazoa > Chordata > Mammalia > Diprotodontia > Potoroidae > Potorous > Potorous gilbertii. Next base: position 226,131,554 of record CM053773.1, on the reverse strand, counting down.
ATTTGTTCTTCTCAAAAATAAAATCATCCATCTCCTCACAGCTCAGAGTTGTGTCCTGTCAGCTCAGGAAAAGCTAGTCCTCACAAGGTTTACAGTAGACCTCTCAACCCACGGTGGGAAACAGACTTATCTGCTCTAGACCGGTGTTCAGTTCTCAAGAATGCATCCTTTCCTCAGGCTGAGGGGGTGAACTTTGTTTATCCTTTGGTATACAATGAAATGAGGGGAACACATGGTCCGGGTCTTGGCTGGAGCAAGGTGGGGCCCAGTCATGGTGTTTAAAAATGGAACAAGGCCTTTGATCCCAGGCCAACACCACCCGATGAGGCTCAGGGTTTGGACTCCAAGCTGACGACAGTAGACAACAACGTTCTGTTCCCTACTCTGTCTCTGCGTAGGGCATTATGCAGTCCCCCAGAGAAGGAAAACAGTGATCTAGGGACACTCCTGGGAGGCTCTGGCAACTGGGGGAAAACAGGACATCCCACAGAAGAATCTGGGTTCCCTGATTTCTCCAATTTTTGAGAATTTCCTTCTCAATAACTTGAACTGGACAATTCCAAACCTGCAGTTTGCTCTGAATGGAATGAGTGTGGGCAGCCTTTCCTCTGACCAAGAGGGTGGATTTTGTTCATTGCCAAGCTAAACTAGGCAATAAATATTGAAAGAATTGCTCATCAAATCTAGATATGAACATCACCTACTATTAACTGCCAGTTATTACTGCAATGTTACCTCCTAATATTGATACTGTAAAGAGTGTGACCATCTGCTGCCCTTAGGACTTCTACTATACCTGCTCCTCATTCGTCTATTTGTTTTTCATATTGACATTTTCCCCTTGGTTTTGGTCCCTATGCTTCTGAGCTGTAGTCTGGAACCCTTCCCCTGAGCACCAACCACTCCTTGTTCACCCTTACTTATTTATGTTAACCCCATCTCCAATCCTAACTCCATTGTCCCTACACTACATCCTTCTACTCCTTTGGTGTGACCTCTGAACCCCTACTGCATTGTTAACCACTTCATTTCAATTCAGGTAAAGGAACACAAATTACTCAAAGAAGACCGCTTCTTCCCCTATTGTTGACAATATTAAAAAACATCAGAAACTCTCTTTTTATCAAAAAAAATAGCATCTGTATCGCAGAAAGTGGAACCCAACTAGAAGAGAATGAAGCGTTCTACAGCACTGCTTTTACCCTACTGTCCACACTGAGGACAGAATGATCAGTTGTGCAGTGTGGCTGTCCCTCAAAACCAATGCAATCATCACAGAAACTCAGAGTTGGAAGGGACGTTACATCTTACTGAGGGAAGACAACATGAACACAGATGAGTAAACTCCATATGGACAAATTCAGCACAGGGTAATTTGGAAGCAGACATACTGGTTGATCAGCACATACCAGAAGAAAGAATTCTTACCACAGTGGACATGGATTAAGCACCTACTAGATGCTAAGAACTGTGTTAAGTACTAGAGATAAAAAGAAAGGCAAAAACACAATTACTATTCTCAAGAAGTCTTTCCAATAAGAGAGACAACCTACAAGCAACTATATACAAGCAACATCCAAAAGTGGACATCTTGTTTTAGGAAGTTTTGTTTTGTTTTGTTTCTCGACATAATTCACTAAATGTGCAGCATTTACACATTACTCAAATAAGATTGTATATAAACAGTGCTTCATAAAAAAAGAAAAAATGAAAGGATCTTATATCAATGTCAGTTATTAGTATGAGAAGAGTGAGCATTTTGGGGACTTTTTTCTCCTCTTTTCTGTGGTCTCCAACTTAAAAAAATAATTAGTTGGGGTAAATTATTATTGGGTTTGTGGTTAAAGTTCTCCTAGGATATACACTACTCAAAGAAGACCATTTCTTTCCCTATTTAACAGCAATATTAAAAGCATCAGAAACAACTCTTTTACCTAAAGATTACCTAGGTACTATAGACTGAAATGTGGTAAGAATCTGTGGAAAGCTATAGTTCTGCTAACCTTAGGCCTCCTGGAGTTCTTAACCTGGGGGTATACTTTCCCTTAGGAAATCTATGAATTCATTTTTGTGTTTTGATAACTGTATTTCAACAATTGACTTCCTTTTCAATATTATGCTTTTTGCTTCATTCATTTGAAAGGATTATTTGGAGAAAGATTCTACAGACTTTACCAGATTGCCATTGGGGTCTGTCACACACACACACACACACACACATACACACACACACACACACACACATACACACACACACACACACACACACACACACACACACACACACATTAATCTTTGGTTGGAAACAAGAGAAGTTCCTTTTGCCTCCATTTCAGACACCATCTAGCAACCAGGATCCAAGAGCCAGCAAAAGGGGATTCAGCCAGACCCCCTAATTCTATCCCACATCATGGAATACTCACAAATAAAAGAAGAACATCCCATATTGACCACACAATTATATGATTGATGGACAAGTGGCCAAAGGGGAGATCCATTATCAAAGGACTGGCATTCACCTCAGGAGACATGGTCAGAGTGTTTGGACCTGGGCCTGAGCCAATTGTGGTTGCTCATTTGTTTCAATGGCAGGGAAAGATTTTGGTGAAGGCATTAAGTCTGCAGAGAATGCCAGTCTGGGAGCCACAGGTCAGCCACTGACAGGGGCCAGGATGTGATTACTGTCTTTGGGTATTTGAAGGACTGTCCAGTGCAACAGGGATTAACTTTATCCTTCTTATCCCCCAAAGGGAGACCTAGGCCCAGCAGGATGGAACCTGTAAAAGGCAGAGATTTCAGGTTGATATAAAGAAAAACTTACAAACAGTAGAATGAACTTCCATAGAAGAACGGGTTCCATCTTCCTGGAGGTCTTCCCTCAAAGGCAAGACAACCATCTATTGGTTATGTTGAAGAGGGCAGTCTTTCTCAACTATAGATTGGTGTCAGCTACGTAGAAGATACCTGATAATTTTTTTTCATTCATTCATTTATTCATTCAGAGATGATCACCACGATCTTCCAGCTCGGATATGCTGTGACTTAAAATAAGCTTGGTCATTTTGAAAGCAGGGTTTGAAATCTAGAATTGCTTTCCACAGCATCACAAGCCTAGAAAGGCTCATGAAATATGAGAACCAACAAACCCCTAGTGAACCAGTAATGTAACTAGTCTTGGAAGGCATCAGAATTAACAGTAATTCACCCATGATACCCATTCCTGCTCATATTCTTCCATAGGTTATAAAGGGTAACCATACATATCAAGGATATCATGAAAGTTCATGGCTCCTTTTACATAGAATCTCACCAGACCTCAAGTCAAAAAGACTCATTTCACTGAGGTCAAATCCGGCCTCAGACACTTACTAGCTGTGTGACCCTGGGCAAGTCACTTCACCCTGTTTGCCGAGCTGCAGAAGGAAATGACAAAGCATTCCAGTATCTTTGCCAAGAAAACCCCAAATGGAGTCACACTGACATGACTGAAACAGCTGAACAACAACTAACAAAGATCCATAATATATCCAATGAGTTGTCAACTAATCCTTTCCTAGAGATCTTTAGTGATGCGAAACCCATGGGCCAATGGCAAAAATATTAGATTTGGACCCAGAGGCTCTAAATTCAAATCTCTGCCACTCGCTAATTCCGTTGGCCCTCAGTTTCCTCATCTATAAGAGGGAGAGGGGAAGAGAATGAATATTTATATAGAGCTTATTATGAGAAAAACACTGTGCTAAATGCTTTACAAATATTATCTTATGTAATCCTTCCAACAATCCTGCAAGTCAGATGTTGTCATTATCTCTGTTTTGCAGTTAAGGAAAGAAAGGAAAACAAAGGTTAAGTGATTTGTAGCCAGGTAGCCCAGAGATATCAGAAGTGGGACCCTAACCCAGTCTTCCTGACTCAGAATGGTGACTCCCTAATCACTGCAGGGCACTGCCTCTCCCTTTTCAAAAACATAGTATCTTCACCAGACCAGACCTCCAAGGGCAATTAATTCATACAAGCACTTTCATCCTCTTCTTACAAATAAGGAAAGTGAATCTGAGAGATTTCAAGATCTTAGAAGTGTCACATAGTAAATATCTGAAATTGAACTGGAACCAAACCTCCTGGTTTCAAGGATGTTCACAGGATCATGACTTTAGACCTGCAAAGACCTTTCAAGGTTATTTCATTAACTCCTTCACTTTTCATTTGAAGAAACTGAGGCCCAGAGAAGTGACATGCCCAGGGTCATACATGAGTAAGCATCTAAGGCTGGATTTGAACTCAGGTCTTCCTGACTCCAGGAATTATGTGTGTGTACATATATAAACATACACACTCATTTATGCATACATACATATGTGTATGCACATAAATGTGTGTACGTGTATATACACATGTACATATACATCTAGGGACATACATATCTCTATCTATGTATAGATATATAATCTATCTATATCTATATTAAGAGAGAGAGACAGAGACAGAGAGAGAGAGAGAGAGAGGGAGGGAGGGAGGGAGGGAGGGAGGGAGGGAGAGATGCTATCCACAAGTATTATATGGCAAAACCAGAATTTGAATCCAGGTCATCTAGCCTCCAAACCCAGCACTCTTTCTAATGTACTCTCTAGCCTACAAGAAATAGTAAGCATCAGAGAGAGGATTTGAACACAAATCCTCTCACTCTGGAGCCATCACTTTTTTTCTTACTGTACCACTCTATTTGGGATGCCATGACTTTTCAAGGTTCCTTTATCCCCTTGGGATTCAAATTCTGATAGAAACTAGGAAAAGTGATTTATCTATTGACTAAGTCATTGAGACTGGTGTGATTTGCATTATGGGGGGTGAGGGCAGGGGAAATGGAGGCATCCAAGTCTTTTAGAGACTGGAATGTCTCGTTTTTATGAATGGTTGGGGAGTCAAAGAAAGGCAGCAGTGCCCCAGGAACCACTGCAGATCTCCGCTTTCCAGCCTCACTTTCCTGCAGAGTAGATGAGTGGCATCTAAGACAAAGGCCTGAAAAACATCCTTGGGGGAAAGAAATCCCACATGTTGTCTGGGGGCAGAAGTAGATGCCAGACAAACAAAGAGAGATGTCTTTCAAACAGCGACTGAACACAACTTCCTTTGTGTCCTGCTGAGAAATTCTCCCCAAAGTCCCTGGTGTCCTCTCCTCACTGAGGTTGTCTCAGGAATGTGTCATCTCTCTGGCACCCAGCAGCCCTGGTCCAGTTGTCACCAGCCGCCTGGAAACTATGTTCTTTCTACACCCAGGTAGTTTACCTTGGATGAGTCTCACCTCCTCCCTTGCCCAAGAGACAAAGAGAACAAGTCAAAAGGGCTAAATATGGAAGGAGGAAAGAAAGGAAGAGGTGGGTGTGACAAAGGTGTGACAAACTCCCAAGATGACGCTCCTTTGTGGGAGAGCAGCTCCCTAACCACTCCATCCTACTGTCTCTCTATTCTCACTAGAATGTTCAGAGTTTGCAGGGATTTACCTAAAATCAAACAGGTACTTTCAAACACTCATGCATGTATTTCAACAGATTGTATCCAAATTAAATCCTTTAGAACAATGACAAGAGACTTTGAATTGAAGTCAGGTAACTGAAGCGTCAAATTTGGTACAACTAGTTGTTATTTATGTGACCTTAATTAACTCTGTTAAATTAAAAGTCATACCATCTCCCTGGGCCTCAGTTTCCTCATCTGTTCATTCGGATGATCTTCAAGATCCCTTACAGCTTTCAACTAACTCCTTTTTAGGCTTTCTGGGTAGAAGTATATTACTTCCTCATAACACAGGACTTAACCTTACATTTCTTGGTATAGATAATTCATGGGTAGAGATATCATGGTGGAGAGGATAGAGTGTTATAATTGGAGTCAAGTAGATGTGAGTTCAAATCCCATCTTTGACACTTAATAGCTACGTGACCTCTATGCAAATGACTTCACTTTTTCTTCCTCAATTTCCCCATCGGCAAAATAGGGATAACTATAGCACTTTTCTGGCAGGGTTGTTGTGAAAATCAAATGAGACAATAATTGTACTGTCCTTAACACAGTTGTTAGGAAGACAGCAAGTAATGAAATGAGCAGCTAAAAACTTTTTTTGTTTTTCTCAGTCCCTTTTCAGTCATGTCCAACTCTCCATGAAGCCATTTGGGGTTTTCGTTGCAAAAATACTGCAATGGTTTGCCATTTCCTTCTCTAGCTCATTTTACAGATGAGGAAACTGAGGCAAATAGAGTGACATGACTTGCCCTGGTACATAGTAAATGCTTAATAAATGTTATTCCCTTTCCCTTCCTCTCAAACCCAGGCTCTTCCTAGCTCTTATGGCTGACGATCCATTGGGCCACACGACCTCTCACATCGATGTAGGTGCTTAATAATATTTGTTTAATTGACTTTAAAAATAATCAACTCAAGATAAAATCAGGAACAGAAAAATGCAGGCAAAAACTAGACTAAAAATGCTAGATAATGTGTGTGGTTCATTCAGCACTGCCTTGAACCTTGCTATAGATATGTTTTTATTTCCATTATTTTAAATTGTTTTATCAGGCAATATTGCCTGTAACCTTCCATCATCCTCCTCCACACTTTTACAAATGAGTTTGTATTCTAAACCAGAGTTGCCCTTGGCCACCATCCCTCTCCTGCTGGGTAAGGAGATTAATTATTTGGTGGGTAAAGTAGTTTCTAGGCTCGTTTGATATCCTTGTTCCATTTAATATTGGGTTGTGTTTTGTTTTGTTTTGGTTTGTTTTTTTTTTTTTTTTTGCATCATTGTCTTTGTCTCTTTCCATTTCCTACTTTTTGGAACTGATAGCTCATTTGAAAAGGTTGGGTTGAAACCGGGGGTGTGTTAGTAAATATTTAACAACCAGAGCGACTTTGTGGGAAGGGGGGAAGAAAATGTCCATAGGACATATTGCTTCATTTTAATTTTCATTGTTATCGTTTTCTTCATCACTTTCTTAAGTGATGGCTGTCATTCAAACAACAGAACTCTGATTTGTAGCTTTGATAGCAAATTTCTGAGGTGTAAATGCCCCCTGTGAAAACTGAACAATCAGGTTCAAGCTAGCTGAGGCACACCCTGATTGAAGCTCTTTCTGTTGGTGCTGACCTTTGCTCTACATAGTCCTTGGTCTGACGGCAAACAGCTCTTTTGGATGGGATTCCCATAACAATTCTACATGAAAAACAGAGGATGGTAGAGTCAGTACTGGAAAGACCTCAGAGATCATCTAGTCCAACTATTTCCTTATACAGATGAAGAAACTGAGACCCCCAGAGGTCACAGTGTCATCATTCTAGAAACGAAAGGGGTCCCAGGAATTATCTAAACCAATTCCTTTTTTAAAAACAAAAACTGAAGATAAAAGATTGACTGATTTCCATTAGCCTTCAGTACTTGGTCCCACAAATTCAATGACACCCTCACCCCCATAGGGTTCAGTCTAGAGAGGGCTAGATTTGGAATCTTAGGACCTGGATTCAGATCCCTCTTAATACCTGTGTGACCTTGGGCAAGTCTTCTTTAAACCTCAATTATCCCCTCTGTAAAATTAAGAAAGTGGACTGACTAACCTCTAAGATCCCTCCTCATTTCTAGAATTTCCTAAACCCCAGCAGTCTGAACCCAGAGCTAAATAGAATTTAATGTCTAGAGATTATTGCAGGAGTTCAAATTACAAAAAAAAAAAAAGCTACATTTTTGTTTCAACAAAATACTTTACACCATAATGCATTTACTGGGCTACTCCAAAGCCTACTCATCTATTATTAATTTGGTATATTTTGGTGAGGCCACCACTTTGGATTTTCTGTTTCTGCTTGTATAAACTAGTTAATATGCAGGACTTCACCACCTACAATGGCATCTGACTTACCTCAGCCACCACTGCTGCCAGTAGAAATGACTGGTGGAAATACCTGAGTTTTGACTGTACTCTAAGGGTGAGAGGCAGCACTGGTGCAGTGGATGGTGGGACAGACTTGGAACCAGAAGGTTCTCGGTTCAAATCCTACCTCAGGTACTTACCAGCTGTATGGATGCTTGGTAAGTTACTTTACCTGAACTTCAGTTTTCTCATCAGCAAAATGGGTAAGATAATAAGAGAGCTAATATCACAAGTCTGTCTTTAGGTTCAAGGGAAACCGTCTGTGTATATAAAGTACAGGACAAAGTTTTAGACACTGTATTAATCAGTTATCATTGCTACTTTTGATGTTATTGTCATATGTCCATGTACTGAGAAGTCATGATCAAAGCTGTAAGGAAGGACCATTTTCTTTTGTGTTCTATTTTCAGAGCAGTTAGGTGGTACAGTGGACAGAATGTTGGGGTTGGAGTGAGGAAGACTCATCGTCCTAGTTCAAATCTTGCCTCAAACACTAGCTGCGTGACCCTGGGCAAGTCACTTAACCTTGTTTGCCTCAGTTTCCTCATCTGAGAAGGAAATAGCAAACTACTCTAGTATCTTTGCTAAGAAAAGGCCAAACGGAGTCATGAAGAGTTGGACATGACTGAAATGAATGAGTGACAACATGTTTTCAACCCAAGTTCATCTCCTGATTAGAGTAGGAGATGACCTTTCCCAAGATTAATATAACTTCCTTGATTTATGAAGTTGGTAAAAGAAACCTTGTATCCAGGAAGAAGGAAGGGAGAGTTCCTTGGCTTCCTGCTCTGGTCAGACCCATGAGTAGAGCATTCTGGGAGCTGCAGTTTAGGAAGGATACTGATAAGTGTAAAGTATTCAAAAGAGAATGACCAAGATAGTGCAATACCCCAAATTCATGCCCCAGAAAAACTGGTTAGGAAGCTGAAGTGTGACACCTAGAAAAAAGAAAAATCCAAGGGATTATAAGAACTGTCTGAAAATATTTGAAGGGAGGTCACATGGAAGGATTAAATTTGTTCTAAGATTTGTCCTTCAACTTGGCAAACAGAACCAGGAACTCATATAGGGAGACCCGAGTAGGTTAGGTTAAAAGTCAAGAAAAACTTCCTACCAATGACAGATGCCCCTAAATGGGATGGACAGCCCCCAGATGTTCTGGTTCCCCTCTCTGAAAATCCTCAAGCAGAGAGACACTGGAGGACTACTTGCTGGGAATAATACAGAATGGATGGTTGGTCCCTTGAGACCAGTTGGACTGGGTGACTGTTGAGATCTTTTCCAATTCTGAGACTCCAAACTCTAGGTAACAGAGGGTTCTTGGGTTCAATGTACGGAACATCCTGTCCTGAATTAATCAGGAAAATAGCAAGCCATCTGCTGAAGGCAGCGCCTTCGTGTGAATGCAGAAGGCCTAATGTGTATTGATCTCCAATGAGAAGCAACCTTTTTATAAAACAGGGCTTGGGCAGTGTTTTAAGTGGAGAGGGGTGAACCACGGGCAATCTGGAAGGACTTAAGTCTGGAACATTTCTGCAAACTTGACTCCTTTATTTTCAACACTGCCCTTAAGTGTAGAGTTTGGAAGCAGATTTCCCGCAGTCAGAAAGAAGTTAGAAACAGTGATATTCTTTTGGACAAAATGGCATCCCTGCTTCCTAACCATTGGTGCACCCAGTGGGATCTCTTTCACCTACACTTTCTGCTTTAAATATTTGCCCTCACTCTTGGGGTCCAGAAATTTCAATGGATGCACATTCAGAATAGTATCTTTATTCCTTAAGAGTAGACAATGAGTTAGGGAATGGACATGAGATGTCTATTAGATTTGATTAAATTCAATTAAATAAATCTTTATCATGATCCATGTATAAATCTTGCACTAACCTAGGTGTTAGACACCCAAAGACAAAAAAGAACAATCCTTACACTCAAGGATCTTGCATTCTACTAGGGTGAAAATGTAGACACATAGTAAATCTAAAATGTATAATTTAAAAATAAAAAGTATCCACTATATACAATAAGATTCAAGGTGTTGGGGATACAAAGATGAAAGCAAAATTATGTCTGCCTTCAGGGAGTTTACGGTCTATTGAAAAGAGTCAACAATGCAAATGTAAATAAATAACTGCAAAAGACACAATTAGACAAATATCTATTAAATGCCTGCTTCTATGTTAGACTTTTGAGATTAAAAAGACAAAAGAAAGAGAAATAGTTCCTGTTTGCAAAGATCTTTTTACTGTCTGGGGTGGAAGGTGGCAGCAATCACCTCATCATCATCATCCTTATTGTCAATAACAACATTTTCATAGCACTTTAAGGTTTGCAAAGCAATTTAGATAGATGATGTCAGAATATTTATTAAGCATTTACTATATGCCAATGCTGGAAATAAAAAAAAATACTGAACTAAATTCTGGGAATAAAAAATATAAGCAAAAAACATTCTCTGCCCTCATGGAACTTATAATGGGAGAAGACAACACACAAAAACAGAGCTGAAAAGGGAAGGGAGAAAGGAAAGGTGGCAGTGGAAAAGTAGTCCTTGGAGTCATAGACTGAGCTACATTTGGAGGGGGGGATGGTTGTTGTTGAGGATGATGATGATGAGGTATTTCTTCAAATGGAGGTTTAGATTTTACATTTGTTATCTCACTTAATGCTCGTAACAATCCTGTGTGATAGGTACTGTTATTAGTACCCATTTTAGAGATAAGGAAGATGACATTCAGAGACTATAATTCACCCAGAGTCATACAGCTGGAAGATATCAGAGATCTAAAAGTCAAGTGTTCCTCCTTCCAAGCCCAGTGATCACTGCCTAAATTGAAATCCATTCATTCTCATTCATCTTGTGTATCCCTTGTTCTTGTTCATGTTTTCCCATAAGAACACTCTAGAATTAGCCATCAACTGGGCTAGGAGCCATTTTCAAGTTCCCCTGACATTGAAGAATGTCTGCTGCCCATCGGTCAACCTTTGCCCCTGCTTTGTGTCTAGTCTATCTTCTTTTTGTATCATATATTTCTGTGATGACATCCTTCTATGTTTTCTCTTTCACAATTCCTTGACTATACTGTGTTAAAATCAGATCATTCTCTGTTGCCCATTGGGTGACCCTTAACTTCAATTCGTCATAAACTATAGCATAACATACCTCACCAGTACTGCAAGAACATTTGGTATTATCAAGATAGAGCTTTGTAAGAAATAAAGAAAGGGATAGTTTCAGTGAAGCCGGAGAAAATTTGTATGAATGGACACAGAGAGAAGTGAGCAAAACCAGTGCAACCAATTATACAACATTTATGCAACATTGTAAAGAAAAACACCACTGAAAGACTTAAGAATTTTGATCAGTGCAGGATAGGAGGTAAAACTGCTATTCACCTCCAGGCAGAGAGATGGTGGTCTGAGGATGCAGAATGAGACCCATTTTTCCTACACAATGTGACAATTTCTTTTGTTTGCCCATGCACTTTTGTTATCAGGTTTTATTTTGTTTTGTTTAGCTGGTGAGGTAGGTAAAATAGAGAGCAAGTCTAGTGACTAACATGGCCCTTCAGAAAAGAAAAATAAAAGGTAGGATGAGGATTCTTGAAACATTTGGAAAGCACAGAAGAGAATTGATAGGTCAGTGAGGAAAGGCACACACCCACAAGGAGGGGAGATTTGAAAGTGACATGTTGAATTTATTCTATATTTTCAAAGAAGAGCAAGCTATACATGAGATTCATAGTTTTTTGTTCTACCATGTATTGGGAAAGATTCATTTTATTTTCTATTTATTATAGGAAATTGTTTTAGAATTATAAATTATATATAAATTAATATATAACATATATTATATAATGTATATAACAAATTATAAAATTATAGAATTAATTATTGCAGAAAATAAATGAAATTCTAAACACAAAAATTAATAGTTAGCTGGACCTTTGCTCCAGTCTGTGACCTGACATGAAGTACTGAATGACCAAACTTAGCTATCTTGGCTGCTTAGAGCACCAGCTATGAGGGTTCCCCCAGCAGGCGGGATAACTTTGTGCACCCATGGAGCCTTCTCATCCTGACTTGCTATCTTCCAAATGTTGGTAACAAAGAAAGTTGGAGGTGGGGGAAGGTATTGATGAGTAGTGGAAGAAGTCCTGAATTTGAAATTGGAAGATGAGAATTTGATCACTGTTTCTATTTACTATTTCTGTGACTTTGGGTAGGTCCATTCCTATCTCTGCACCTCAGTTTGCTTGCTTGTAAGATCACTGGCTCTTACAGTTAACCAGAAGACTGGAGTTCAAATCCCACTTGTGCAGTCTTAGGGAAGTCAACCTTGAACCTCAAGTGAGAGTTTAGACAAGCTAGCTAGCTTCCTAGGTCCCTTCAAGTTCTGAATCTCCTAGCCATCCAATGACTCTAAGATCTCTAAATTCTCTTCAAGATCCAAACCTGTAATCCTGATTATAGGAAGGGTGATCAAGGGAACTCCAGATTTGCTGGACCAGAATTCCTCCCACGTTGCACAAGATGAATTCTGACTCCTTACTGAGGGAGATACACCTAACTGGGACGACTCAGGAAAGGAACTCCTGCCTGGTCTCCAGTGATGAGGAGCTATGCCAGACCAGTGAATCAGGGGTTCTCCTGATGACCCTTGATATAATGCTGGCTCTTGGATACAGAGAGTGAGTGCATAGTTCACAGAAATCAATTCCCATTATTAGAGAGGAAAAAAAAACTTGTGAACACAATCCAATCTAATAAACTTTTGTTAAACACTTCCTTTGTACCCAATACTGTGCTAAATTCCAGTGACACCAAGACAAAATGGAGACACTTTCTGCCCTCAAAGAGCTCACATTATATTAATTGTATTTAAAATGAAAACAGAAATAAAAATTTTAATAATCATTTTTTGTTTGTTTTGCTTGTTTGTTTTTCTGGAGGAAGGGAATTCTCTTTAGAGAAGGGGGAAAGAGAATTAGGAAATGTTTCTTGTAGGAGGTGGAATTCGTATTAAGCCTTGAAATGTAACAGGATTCTGGCTAACGTTTCTGTAGCCCTTAAAGTGTGCAAAGCATTCACCTTATCTCATTTGATCCTTCTAACTCTGTGAGGTAGATCATCTTATCATCTCTAGTTTACATGAGGAAACAGAAGGTTCAGGGAGGTAAAGGGATTTGCCCAGGGTCACACAGCTAGTAAATGTCAGACGTAGGATTCGAACTCAGGTCTTTCTACCTCCAGTCAATCATGCTATACAGCACACCACCTCCCAATTCAACATTATCCACTCTGCTACCTTGATGCTTCTAAGAGGTAGAGATGAAAAGGCAATACTTTCCAGTCATGGAGAGCAGCAAGCTCCTTATGTGTACAAAGTAGGTCCCCTTTGTGTACAAAGGCACATAGATGGGAAATCTTATGTTCTATATAGGGGAGAGGAATTGAAAGAAATTATAATAATTGACTTAAAGAAGTAAAAAGAATCATTTGTCAGTATTGAGTTAGGGGACTAAGGGGAGAGGGAACCTTGAAACTCCACCTTTCTGTTCTCTGAACTCCAAAAATTCCATTATCCACCCTCCTTCCCTAGGTCCTCCTAAATCTCATATGTTGAATATCTTATGAGATCCCCTCAGGATTTGGGCTCAAGGGCATTCCCTTCCTCATCCCTCCCTTGAGGAATTTCTTAAATAAATCTTAGGTAGTAATCCTCTCACCTGAGAATTATGGGCTGTGTGTGTGGAAACAGATGGGAAAAGTCAAAATTCCACTCTGGGGCTGTAAAGAATCTCAAAGAAAGGGAAGGGACAGCCCCTCACAGACAGATCCCCAAGAAAAAAAAAGGGGTGTTCAGACTTACTGACTCACCCCAACCTGGCCCCTACTGCTTCGGGTCCTCAGGAAGCTGGAAAGTGGGTCCCAAAAGACAAACAAAGAGACAGAGAAAGAAGAAAAACAAGTTAATTGTATAGTGGGGAAGGGGGAACTATTCTAATTATGTTTGAAAATTGGAAACCCGTCTTGTTCCATCTAAAACCTTCCTTCAAACTACCAAAGTGTTTGCTCAGAGGATGAGAGGTTGGATGGTAATTACCATCTCTGAATCTGGGCTCCAAATAGGCTGGATAATCTCCTTCTCCTATTGTCCAACCCAATCATCAGATTGGGTGTGATGAGGTACTGACCTTCCATAGTCTTTCATTGTTAGCTCACATGGTCTAACAAGCCACTTTCTCTCAATAGACTCTCTGGGGTCCTTCAAAGTAAGGAATAGTGAGGATTGAAGACAGAACTAAATTAAACCTAGATCTCTGCTAGGATTTCCACAGGGTCATTTTCCTTTAGCATTCCTCTGGACTGACCAAGAAAGAAAAGATTTTGTCTTCCTTAAATAGATGGTGGGATTGGAGGAGAGAGAGACAGAGAGAGACAGAGACTGAGAGAGAGAGAGACAGAGAGAATTTATTAAATTCTTACAATGTCTCAGGCACTGCACTAAGAATACAAATATAAGAAAGCAAAACAATCCCTCCTCTCAAGGAACTTATATTCTGATAGGAGGAGCCTACATGTGAAATGAGGGAGGGAGGCTGAAATGGGAAGAAGGGTACCAGAGAGGTTCAAGGGATGTGTGAGAAGTATGTTGGTCCCAGAGAGAGTTTTCAATCTCCCATTTAGTGAAATTTTTTAGTGTGTTTTTTTTCCCATATATTTGGTATTAAGTTTCTTTCTCCGTGTGTAGTAGAAGATACATGGCCCATGTCTAGGTCCTTTGAGTCCCATGTGTTCTGGTCCACTGGAAGAGATCCAGGAGCAGGTCCCTCCCCATCCATGCTCCATGGGATGGCCCCAGCTATACATTTGTCCATAGTGTTTCCCCTTAAATGCAGTCTCTTTGAGGGCAGAATCTATTTCATTTGTCTTTATGGAGAGGGATCTGCCATCCCCACCAACACCAAGGGTGTTGGGTTTAGCCCAAGAACCCTCAGAATAGCAGGTCTGTCTCTTCACTCACCCCCACTACTTCTGTGTCTAAGCAAAGTCTTCATCCCATTGCAACAATTCTCATTGTCTTCTCAACCCCCACAACTACTGAAGACTGGGGAAAGAAAATTCTCTGTATCAAAGTCCTTGGCACTGTCACCTGGTTCCACCATAGTTGGACAACCAAGTGTCTAAAGTGTTGTACGTGAAGTCAAAAAAGCTGAGTTCAAATTCTTCCTGAGACATTAGCTGTGACTCCCTGGAAAAATCACTCAGTCTTGATTTTCTCATCTGTAAAATGGGAGAGTGGACCTAAATGGTCTGTAAATCATCTTCCCATTCTTAACTGATGAAGCAATGATTATCAGTGTCAGAAACTCCCAGCATAGTAATTACCATCCCACCATTGACATAGATAAGCAATTTCTTGGCAACTTAGGGTCTTATAAGGCTGTTGGGTGGCCCAGAGAGTTTAAATGCCCTTTAAGTGACTTGCCCAAGGTCACAAAGCTAATAAGTGTCTGAGGTCACATTTGAACCCAGGATTCTTGAATCCAGGGATTCTTGAATCCAGGGTCAATGATTTATCCACTACACCACTGACTCTCAAGCTAGAGAGGTAAATTAGTGCCAGAATGCTAATAAGGTGTATATATATAATAAGGTAAATAAATGAGCATTTATTTGTTGAACACCTACTGCTTTTCAGGCACTGTGCTAAGCCCTAAAGATACAAAGAAAGCAAAACATCTCTTGTTCTTAAGGAACTCACAATAGGGGAGACCACATGCAAACAACTGTGTCCAAACAACCAGGAAAACTGGAGATCATTAGCACAGAGTAGAAAGTGGATTGGAGCTGGTGAGAAAGCAGAGGAATTCCCACAGCTGGGGAGATCCCCTTCTAGTCTTTGTCCCAGAAACAAATAGGGATTCTCTAGATCAAGGAATGTAAGGCTGGAAGGGACCTTTGAATTAGTCATCATTCTAGTTACCAAATGTAAGTTCAGAGAGGGGAAGCCATTTGGCCAAGATCACACAGCTAGGATCTGCTGTCCAGGTCCTCAGAGCGGCTTCATATTTGGGGCTCTGTCCATCCCAGCACATTGTCTACCCCAAAGGGACCCTTCTCCCATGACTCTCTTTTCCTCTCTCCCAAGGTATTTTTTTCTCTTGCTGACCTCAAAGCAAAATTAGACTAATGAGCCCTGGAAGTGGCCAGAGAGAGCAGGGCTGTAAGAAACAAAACCCGGAGATGAGAGATGCTCTTGTTGCATCATTAGGGAGATTGGTTTCCCAGCCAGGGCCTCAGTGCCCCTACAGCCACTGAAGGCGTCTCCGGGGACCCATTCAGAGACTTTAATTTCCCGGGGCCTCCTTAGGCAGGTGGTCGCTGGCAGGTAGTCAATAGAGAACTTCTGGCTGAGGACTAGAGGCTCTTTGGAAATGTCAACTCCAGAGGTCAAAGGGGAAAGCCAGAGAGGTCGTTGGGGTCAGGAGCCATCACGGTGACAGATGACCCTTGCACATGCTCAGCTTTCTGGGGCCCTCCCTTGTCAGGAAGCCTAGCCAAGGTCTCTTGAGACAGGGGCGGCCTCCAGTGAAAGGTTAGCTGAGTGTCTGGCGGGCACCTCTCAACTGGCCTTCATTAGCTGGAGGATTCCTCTCTTCCCCAGCCCTCTGCCCTGTGAGGAGAGGGTGCTGTCTCCATACCTCTCAACTGTTCCTCATTAGGTAGAACAGAGCCCTTTTGTCCTGGATGAAAACGTCTTTGTTCTGCCCGCCCAGCCAAGTCGGGGAGCCAGAAACCTAGGCAGAACAATGCCACACTATGCAGAGGGAACCCTAGGTTGACAAGGATTCTGGGCAGTCTATGTCCCTGCCAGCACTCCCTGAGTTTTCTGTGGGGTATATCTGAGATACCAAAAGTAGTTATCTATCAAATGAAGGGTTGGATAAGGTGCTCTCTGAGATACCACCCACCTCCAGGGCTCTCTATATGACTTCAGGTCAGTCCCTTCAACTCTCTGGGCCTCAGTTGCCTCATCTGTAGAATGAGGGAAAGGACTGGTTGGTTTCTGAGATCCGTTCTGGATATAAATCTATGGCCTATGATCCTCTAACAGTCTGTGGCTGTCACAAGGAGAGGTCGCCTATTTGGATATGTGCGCAGAGACTGAAATGTAGATGGTGGGCTTGAGACAAGGAATGAAGTAGAGTGGAGAGAGTTTCAAATCAGGAACACCGGACAGAGTTCAAACCCCTCCTCTGACATGTAACACCTGGTGACTCTGGGTAAGTCATTTATCCTTGAATTTGCTCTAGGCAGCTCTTGAAGATTTTGAGATTCTGAATAGAGCTGGCCTTCATTGATACAAGGGGTTTTCTCATGTGGGAGATCTCTAGACCAGTGAAATCATGGGCCCAGGCCTCCTGCCTATAACCTAGCTCCCCTGTTTTGCTATGAAACTCAAATGAGAAAATGAATGGGAAGCACCTTATCAACATTAACGTGTTATAGGTGAAAGGAATGGGGAGGAGACAATACTCATTAAGCACCTACTCTGCGTCTAAGCACTTTACAAATATTCTTTCATTGGATCTTTACAACCTGCAGAGTCAGGTGCTGTCATTATACTCATTTTACAGCAGAGGAGACTGAGGCAGACAGAGGTGAAGTGACTTGCCTAAGAAGTGTCTGAGACTGGATTTGAACTCTGGCCTTCTTCACTCCACCCCTACCCCCAATTCTATCTGCCCTGTGCATAAAATGTTAGTGATAAGTGTTGCATTTTATACAGTGGGAACATATAGAGAGGTAGTGTGGCTTAGTGAATAAGGTTCTGAAATGGAGTCAGAAGAGATAAAATCTGAAAGAAAGTTCCATATTTGAGGTCAGAGGGGAAAGGTAATGGGCATAAGCATTTATATGGCACCTATGGTATGCCAAATCATTTATCTGTTGGGTTTTTTTACAAATATTATCTCATTTGATCTCAGAGGACTAAGGTTTGAAGACCAGCTCTGTGCGATCTTGGGCTAGTCTGGCCTTCTTGGTGTTCCTTACAAATGTGAACCTTTGCCCTGGCCTTCCCCCATACCTGTAGTGTGCCCCAGCTCTTCCCCAACAATGGTACTCTGCCCTGACCATCCTCCATATCCCCCTGGGCCTCAGTTTCTTCCTTTGCAAAATGAGAGGGTAAGACTAGATGGTCTAAGATTAGACCTCCAAGGTTCTTTCCGTCTCTCCATTGATGATGAAGATATGACCCTAGGATACTAGAACCTGGAATGCCCTCTCTACCTGCCTGTACTTTCTAGAACTCCTGACTTTGCTCAAGTGCCCCATCCTGTATGAGGGCTTGCCTGACCCCTCACGTCCTCCACCAAAATGGCTATGGATTGATTTTGCCTTTTTTTGTTATATGCTTATGCATGTACATAAGATAATATTAATAATTAACATTTATACAGGACTTTAAGAGTGACAAAGCTCCTTCCATGGTATCTCACACAACCTTGGGAGGGAGGAGCTTTCATTATTCCCAATTCATAGATGAGGAAAATGGAGATTCATAGAGGTTAAGGACTTGCCCAGAGTTCTAAGTATTTGAAACAGGATTCAAACTCACTTCTTCCCAAATCCCATTTCCAAGTGCCTTACCACTTAATTTGAACTTGTCAGAGAACTTATTTTCTCCCACTTATTGTCCAAGCCATCTTGACCATGTCACTTCATTTATGTCTCAGTTTTCTCCTCTATTTAATGGGGATTTGGGTGAGTGGGATTGGACTCTATGAGCTTTAAGATCTCATCAAGCTCTGCAACCCTGATTCTCAATCATTCGCCTCAGGTTCCAACTCCTTGGGCTAATTTTGCAAACCGGAGAAAGAAGTAAATGCAGTGACCCAAGAGAGAACAGCTTTAGAATGTCTGCCTCCAGCTGTTTGGTACAGCTGCAGCCAGATTGGATGGGGATGAGCTCTCCCAAAATGTTCCCGTGTTGGGTTCAGGCACTGTAGAATGCCAGAGAAAAGTGATTTCATTCCTATCATGGAAGTCCATTCTAAATATACTTTCCCCATCCTGCCCAACTGCAGGACCCCAGCTTTCCTGCTTTCCTCTTGCTACTGAGGCAGAATGTAGGGCCAGGTGTATTCTGGTAAACGTTTAACAATTGTATCTCCAGAATTTTTTTTAAACTGAACCCAGAATGCTTTTCAGTTGAATTTGCACTATATTAGCATTTTCTCTATCACTTCCTTAAGTGTCAACAATCAACAAAATAATAAAAAAAATCAAGCCTCAATTTGTAGCATTTACCGATTTCTATGAGATATAAATGTTCCCAGGAAAAATTTACAATCAGTTCTCAGGAGCTGGTTTAAGTAAAGGATAGAAACTGTCTCTGGCATCTTTAGAGTCTGGCAAAGTGCTCAGCACACAGTTGTGCTTGCTGTTCATCCTTTGTTTTCAAAGAAGATCAATGACGTCACAGAGACTGAATCTCAGTCTCTTACTCTATAAAGTGAAAGGGTTGGCTCAGCTGGTCACGGAGATTCCGTTAAACTCTTAAGCCTTGATTTCTGAGTGACAGACCTCCTAAGGCTTTTGTGTAATGTAGCACAACCTTGGATATTATCAGGGCAAAAGTGTCTATTCAACTTCTCTTATGGTCAAGGGGTTACTTCTGTGCTCATGGAAATCAGAACATTCATTAACTGATTAATTTAACCAATGTTCATTAAGAACCTATTGTGTTCCACTCTGCAGTGCCCTCATGGTGGTTAAAACAAATTGGTCTCATCTGTCATTCTGCTGGGGCAAGTCTTCACATGCTTGGGGGAGGACACCCCCTAACTCACTGATGGATTTGAGGGCTGGTTTGAAGAGACAGTTTTTCCAAGATGTGACCTCTGTGGAAACTACAATTTCTTGGAGCCACAGGTGAAAGTTGAGTAAGGGATTGACCCCAAAGGTGGATTAGCAGCCCTGGAAAGAGCTCAGCAGTCCTCACATCAGAGGGGCTAGTCCTGAACACTCCAAGTATGGAATGACATCTCCTGGAAAAATGGGCAGATGAGAACGATTTGTTCCAAGTCCATGAAGATGGCTGTAGCAGGCACCATGGAGCACTTAGAGCTTGGGCAGACATAGAAGACACCGAGGTTATCCACTGCATCCCGGGCCAACAGCAGTCATCTTCACTTTTGGCTTGCCACTGGACTATGACTCTGGAGGAAAGAGAAAGGCTGATGACTTTGCTTACCTCACTTAAATCCAATTCCCAAGCAAGTCAAGACATCACCTGTGTGCGTTTGGTCCTCTTTGAAAACTGATGAAAACAACATTAAGCAAATGCTGTATACAAATGCACCATACAAGGCATACAAAGATAAAATGGGAGTCCTTGCCTTTAGGAAGTTTGTACTTTCCCGGGATGGGAATGGGAAAGGAAAAGTAAGAAGTGTCAGGAAGAGAAGGGTGAGAACAGTGTCTTTTGTGGAGGCATCAAAGTAGAACAGAAAAAGAATTTAATTTGGAGTTAGTGGAACTGGGTTTGAATATTGACTTTACATGAGATGATTCCCCTAAAGCCCTTTATCAAGCTAAATTTATACAACTATCATTCCCCCACTTCTTAATTCTATCAGATTTCTTTTGCATTTACTTCTCTGTAAACATGTTGATTCTCCTGAGTAAAAAAAAAGCTCCTTGAGGGAAAGGATTTTTTTTTTATCTTTGCATTCCCCTGTACCTAGCTCAGTGCTGGCACATGGTCTTTAATACATACTTGTTGAATGAAGTTGAATTGAATAAGTATATGACATGAGGACTGAAGTGGGTACCCTCCAAGAAGCATGTGTCATGGGATGGTTTGCTCAGAGTGACAAGAGGTACAAGACAGTATTAGTACCTGAAAAATTCAGTCAAGTCTTCTCAGAGGAAGAAGCACCTGGGATGAATTTCAGAGGAAATGACTATTGGTGTCCATTCTTCTGAGGACCACTGAATGGAACCCAACCACTCCAAGAAGGCAGCTGAAAATAGTGAGACTGAGGGTCTCTTGGCTTTTCCCACTTGCACAGAAACGTGAGATCTGAAGGACAGGCAGTCTTTAGATGAAACAGGGCCATATGTGCCTATTGTCACCTTTGTTCAGCATTGGAAATGACAAGCGGAACTCATGAATCAAATTCTCCTTGACTGTCCGGAAGACCATGGATTGAATGGATGTAAATAGACATCCCCAAATTGAAATAATTCACGTGATTTTCCCCTTTGGGTGGGGGGGGGGAGGTGGAAAAAGGAGAGGAAGAAAGGCAGATAACATGGGAAGATAACAGAGTCCTATTTTGGGGATGCTCCCTCAGACAGCGTCTGCATTGGTCTTGTGGCGTGACTCCAGCTGCTTCCCTGAGTCTTGCCCAAAGAAAGTTCCTCTTGGAGCCGAGAGTGCCAATGCTAAACAATCTATTTTCAAGCTGTTTGATGATAACAATCCATCCAGCAGGATGAATGACAGGGGACAAACACAGGAAGGAGCCCCTTGATTAGATAGGGACAGGGTGGCCAGCAGCGTGGAAAACAAGATGCCCAAAGTGATGAATGAGCACTTCTGCAGAGGCTGCCATCCCTTTTGGAGAGCAACCAAGAGAAAAGTGGGGAAATCAGGAAAGGCATGGTATAGCAAGGGCAGAGAGAGGGCATCATGGAAGGATCCCTCTGCCTCAAGCCATGAAGGTAAAGTCATTCAGAAGGGTCCACAAAGGAATCCCCTGAGACTGACTGTATTCCTTCCAGTAAAGCCTGGGTACCTCGCCTCTCTGTGCCTCAGTTTCCTCATCTGTTAAATGAGAGGGCTGGACTCTATGTGCCTCTGGGATATCTTGGATCCCGCGAAATCACATTCCTTCCCCAAGCCTCAATTTCTCCTTATCTTTAAAATCAGAGGGTGGAACTCAGCGACCGCCAAGGGCCTTCCACTCCCATATTCTTTAAGCCCAAAGAGAGTTTGCTTGGCTCTATTCTCCCTGTGCCTATCATGTCCCAGCATTGCATCAAGAGATAGAAACATGGAGATAAAAATAAAATATCCCTGTCTTCAAGGAACTTTCCTTCTATGAAGGAGAAATAACCTGCGTGCAGCAAGAAAATGCAAATGTATGTAAATTTATGGTAATGAGTCAGAGGAACTAGGTTCAAACTCCAGATTCCCTCTTGCTATCTAGTATCAATTCTGTGGACCTCAGTTTCCTTATCTGCAATAAAAAGGAGGTTGGAAAAGGTAATTTGGAGCTCCCTTCCACCTCCAAATCACAGTGGTGATTTTCAGAGGGGAAACATTTTAAATGTAAGCCTCTTGAGGACAGGCACTCTCTAATTATTTCATTCTCAATGCCTAATACCCTCTGTAGCACATAATAAGCATTTAATAAATACTTGTTGAATTGAACTGCATTATCTCAGAACTGCCCAACAAACCAATAGCTCACAAACAGTGAGCAGAGAAAGGTCAGTATTGGAAATTGGCTTCTGGTTTCTGCTACTAATTTGCTGACATTTCTCTCTGAGCTCCAAATTTCTTCCCCTCTAATATGGGAATAATAGTCTCAGCCCTGCCTACTTCACAAGGTGGTTGTGAGGATCAGATGAAATGATGTATGTAAATGGCTCCATACCTTTGCCCAGACTGTGCCCTTTGCCTGGTGTGCCTTCCCTCCTCTCCACTGTCTTTTAGAATCCTTCAAGGCTCAGGTCAGGTGTTGCCTCCTTTCCTGACCTTTCAGATTATCATGGTTCTACCTTCCATATACCTTTGTACATGTTTTCTCCTTATTTTTCTTGTGTACCCTTTGTCCCCACCACCCTTCCCTCAAGATTTCAGGATGGGGGGAGCCTGGAAAGTGTTGTAGTTATCCTTAGTGCCTGGCATATGGCAAACAATAAATTCTTGCTTAATAGAACTGTATAGGATTATCTTTTCTATGGCAAGACTCCCTAAAGAGACCATACCAGTCCACTAGTGCATCTTGAAGAGTATAAGGCAGTCAAAGATCCCTAGACAATAGACTGGACACCAGGAAATTTGGGCCCCCGTCTTAGCTGTGCCCTGAGTTTCCTGTGTACACTGAGAAAGCTGCTTCTTGTCTTCCAACATCCAGACTCTTGAACTTTCTGATTTTTGTTTGCAGATTATGGAGATGCTGTTAATGTCTGACTGCCATCAGAACCCCAGACTGGGATCAATCAGCAGGCATTTATCATGCCCCTACTATGTGCTCCTACCAGATTGGGGTCTGGCAGTGAGAGCTACTTTTACATGTGTAAGGTCAAGTCTTTGATTGGGATTTGATTGACGTGCTTGGGATCTCCATTTATATATACATACATATGTGTATGTGCACATGTATGGGCTCTATGTAACACTATATATTGACATATATAAGCACTATATATGAATATATATATATATATTTTGTTGTTGTCATTCAGTCATTTCAATTGTGTCTGACTCTTCATGACCCCATTTGGGGTTTTCTTGGCAAAGATACTAGAGTAGTTTGCCATTTCCTTCTCCAGTTCATTTGACAGATGAGGAAACTGAGGCCAGTAAGGTTGAATGACTTACCCAGGATCACACAGCCAGTAATTGTCTGAAGCTGAATTTGAACCCATGAAGATGAATCTTCCAATTTCAAGGCTCTATCCACTGCACCACCTAGCTGCCCATACATAAGAGCTATATATAATATATAAGGGTTATGTATATCAAATGCTATGTAATATACATATATAACATTATATATGGCTTTCCCTGTTCAGGGGAACTTGATTGCATTTCTGAGAGGTTAAATTGGTCTAAGAGTCAGGTTACAGTGCCCTCCAAGAATATAGATATAAAGGGAAGGGTTTTCCAGTTCATGTGTTTAACTTTAGTCTACAACTCCATGGAATAGTGACCTCAGTGAGGATGGACAAATGACCATAGAGCTGTGTTACCCTAGACAAGTCCCTTAACCTCTCAGTCTTGGTTACCTCAACTGTAAAATGGGAATTATCATCTCCCCTCCCTTGCAGGGTTGTTAGGAAGATTTAATTATATTTAATCACCTAACACATATAAAACGTCTGACAAACTATAAAGTGCTTTATAAATGTTAGTCACTATTGCCGTATAATTTAAAGAAAGCCTTAAATGCGCTTTACTGGCCTCGGAGATAAATCCTTCATTTTATAGATTAAAGAACCGAGGTCCCTAGATGGAATATGATCCATAGTCCCAGGAAGAGGAGGAAGGGGAGGGAGAAAGACATACAAGGAAAGAACCCCAGTCCCCAGCCTGCATTTTAAGCCCTGCCGTTGTACCAGGTCTCCAAGCCTCTACTGGCCTGTGTGCCTGCTGTCAGGGAGTCTCACCACATGCTCTGCTCAGCATCATGGATGGATTTTTTGATCCAATAGAAACCAGCCCCTTTCCCACTATCTGGCTCCCATAATTATACTGGCAGATGCTCCAGGTCAATTAGCTCCTGCTCTGGCGCCGTAGGAGTGTCCCCACGAGATCTCAATGTGCAGCCTAACGCCCCACTGCCTGGTCTTCCACAATCATCCCAGAAATCACTCTGTTCTCCCTTCAATACTGACAACAACGTCCTTGCCAACCACATTGCAGTAAAGGAATCAGAAGGAAGCAAGGGGTTCATCCATCCCATGCGCCAAGTTCCTAAGCCAGCTCCAACCAACTTTCATATTTCTGCCCAGTTTCCTTAACCACAAACTTCTGTGCTTTGCTCACATTTCCACAGGCTTTATCATCAACAAAGAGCCTTACAAACACACACACACACACACACACACACACACACACACACACACACACACCACTCCTTTGAAGTCCATAGATCAAGTGTTACGATTCTCATTTTACAAATGAGGAAACTGAGACTGAAGGAGGGGAGGGAATTTGCTGAGGGTCAGACATCTAGGAAGTGTTGGAACAGGGAAGCTGGATAATGGTGATTTCCACAGTACTACACTCCTCCCACAGAGACCACCTCATGATGAATGACATTTCCCCCTGCCTTAGGAAACAAGGAATCATCAACCATCACTTATTAATCACCTACTATATTCTACGCACCTTGTTAGTCACTGAGGATACAACGAAAGACCAAAAAAAAGCCCCTACCTTCCCAAGGTGGGCCACTGCGGGGGTGAGGTAGATAGAGCACCAGTACTGAAGTCAGGAAGATTTATCTTCCCAAGTTCAAATCCAGCCTCAGTCACTTACTAGTTGTCTGGCCCTGGGCAAGTCACTTCACCCTATTTGCCTCAGTTTCCTCATCAGTAAAATGAGCTGGACAAAGAAATGGCAAAGCACTCCAGTATCTTTGCAAAAAAAAAAACAACAAAAAGAAACAGTGTCACAAAGCATCAGATGTGACTGAACAGCAAAAGTCCTTACAAAGAAACTCATGCTGTAATGGATCTAGAGTTGGAAGGGACATTAGAGGTTATGTGGTCCAACCTAGAGTTCTAGGGGTCACCTGGTCAAGCCTAGAGTCCTACAGGTCATCTGGTCCAGATCCCATATTGTACAGAGAAGAAATCTAAAGTTCAGAAAGGGATATATCTAGCCCAAGGTTATCCATGTAATTAATATTAGAGCCAAGATTCACTCCCAGACCCTCTGACTCCAGGACTAGTGATATTTCCATAGCATCCCACAGAGTCCGAGTGAACCCCAAATAGCCTCACACTAAATGAATTCATCTGTTCAAAAATATTTAGTAATTATCTTTATGTACATGAAAGGTCTTGTGCTAGACATTGGAGTTGTTATGGGAATGAATAAGACATAGTTCCTGCCCTTAGGGAGTTTATAATCTTTTAAGTGAAATAAGCCAGGAATTCAGGGGTAGACTTTTTGATGACTTTGTAGTATTCTGTACATGACTGGCATGTGTCAGATGCCAAAACAGGAAAAATGCTCCTTCCTCTGTTACCCCCTTTGGAATATGGGCATTATCAGCCAGATCCATGTCACGTTTTAACCACAGGGTCATCTTCCTCCCCAGTCCCTACCTTAGATTCTAAGAAATTCTTTGAGAATTTCTGTGGGGTGGAGTTAAGAATAAGTAAGTGTTGGAGGGTGTGTGACTCAATAACCCATTCTTGGTGTATTCCTGAAAATGTAACTGTGGCTCCTTTTAGTCTAAGGCCAGAAGGAAAATCCTCTGATGCAATTTAATTGAGTCTTGCAAAAAGCTTATACAAATAATAAAAATGATACTTTTTTTTAAACCCATAAGATTCTCTCTCAGTTTGCCTAGCACCCAGATAGGAAAAAGGCTGTTACTTCTAGGGATCAGAGTTCAAATCCTGGTTCTTTCTGCAGCAGTCTTCTTCCAGCTGTATCCCTGCTGTTTGCAAATAAGACAACAAACAGAGGTTAAAACAATTATATTTAAGGAGACAACAAAATACATTCATGTTACTTAAATGAAAAGGAACAAAGCCACCGTACAGAACAGAGCAAACTTTCAAATCAGCATCTGACACCGAGAGGACAGGGAGGGAAGAAGAACTTTGGAGTCTAGCACCCATTGCTCCAAAAGAAAAGTCAGCAGCCACGATTCCTGTCTGGACAATGAAACTGGAAGCAGATGCAGTTCCCAAGACTCTAAAAGTGCCCCATCCTCTGTGGCCGCTGCTCTTCAACACTCAGCTCTAATGTCCTCCTTCTAGAGTAATTCCTTCCCTTCTTCATTGGATATAAACACTGCAATGGATGTGGCGTTGGATGCCACAACCATTCACACCTGCCACTCACACTGTGCAGTCAAAACCTTCCTGCTCCAGAGAAATCCCATTCCACCCCTTTCCTGAGCTGGCTCATAGTGCAGTACCTTCCTACTGTGGGGAAAGAAATAGTGTATCTCTAGGATTAAATTTTGCTAGGCCCTAAAGATTACCTTTGCCTGCAGAGATCTGACTCCAAAAGTCCTTTACAGATGGACACTCTTGAGAGGGGGAACTCCTGGTGCAGTGGGAAGTAAAGTGACACAGAACACAGACTCCGGGCTCCGAGGCCTTTTGCTTAGCACAGAGCAATTCTCCCTGCTTTCCAAGTACTAATGATGTAATATGAGTCACATATACTTAATACAACATTGAATAGAAGGGGGAAAATGAGATCTATCTTGTTCAAATGTTCTAGAAAATTTTGAGAGGAGAATGAACAGAGCATTCAATGTATTGAGAAGGGGACTTCAGGGGCAGCTATGTGGTGTGGTAGATAGAGCATCAGCCATGGAGTCAGAAGTACCTGAGTTCAAATCTAGCCTTAGACACTTACTAGCTAAGTAACCCTAGGCAAGTCACTTAATCCCAATTACCTCAAAAAAAATAGGACTAGAAGCCTGGTATACCTAGATTTAAATCCTACTTCCGACACTTGCAAGCTATGTGACTTTGGGTAAGCCCCTTACCTTCTGTGGGACTCAGTTGCTTCAAATTTAACATGAAGATTCCACCTCCAAGGTCTTTATCATCTATAGAACTGTTATTCTATTAAAAACCTTTAACTGGAGAGTCTATGGGAGGGCAGGGTCTATGGTAGAGGTTGGATCTTGATCTGAGCCTTGAAACCGGAAGAGGTAAGAAGGAATTGACCATATTCCAGGCCCAGCAGCCTTTGGCAAGGGGAGAAAGGGAGAGGGAGTCACGAGAGAAGCAAGAAGAAAGGACAGTGAGTGGAGAGCAAGTAAGAGTGTCTTCAGTAATTGCTTGTTGATTGATTAAAGTGAAAGGTCCCAGGAGGCCATCGTGAGAACAGGGTTTGAGAGAAGGCATAGAGAAAGAACCATCTTAGAGATTATACTCTCCCCTCCCCTCTCCACCCTGCCACACACACACACACACACACACACACACACACACACACACACATTTGGTTGGTTCTTTCTCCCTTCTGCTAAGGCACAATTATCCCCCATCTGTGGGCTTTGGACCAACTTCACTTCCTTTAATCGGCTCTTACCCCTCCTTCCTTAAGCTTCTACCATGACATAAATCAGAGACACCCTCAGTTCCACTTGGGAAACGGTATGTTTACTTCAAAGTGCAGTCCGGCCTTCTAATGTCTTCTTGCTCCCACATCCAAGAACCCTTCCTCCAGTTAAAGAGCCATGCAGCTGAAATGCCTTCGATGGTATCAGCCGTTAGAAAACTCACTAATTTTTGTATTCGGTTGGTGCACCTGGAACCAAGCAGCAGGAGATTCGATCAGCTTCATTTGGAGAAAGGGAGAAAGGTCTTTCCAGCAGCCCATGAGCAGCAACAAGTTCTGATAGTTAATAATAATTATTATTTAATGTCCCTTTAAGGTTCTCCCAATGTCATCTCATTTGATCCTTTTCTCTCTGTCCCATCCCTTTTCTACCCTCCCTAACCTCCCTAACCATTTGCCTTCCCACATCCCTCTTGAGTGTGCACACACACACACACACACATACACACACATGCACAAATGCATACATAGACACACATTTATACACACACATACAAGCACACAATACACACACACACACGCACACACACACACACACACACACACACACACACACACACACTCCCCTTAGGATGATTTCTACCTGGAGCCTGCTCACTGATTCATGGTTCCCTAGCCAGTATCTCCTTTCTTGAGAAGTCCTATCATTGCTCCTGATTTCACTTGTCATTCCCTCCCTGGTCTATTACAAATCCCTACCAGATTCCTTCCCCTCTCTGGGGTTACTCTCTCCTGGTTTTCTAGCTCCCCTTTATGTTTTGTTATCCCCCGTTATAATGTAAACTCCTCAAGAACAGAGATTACCCTGTTTTCCTGTATTTGGATTTCCAGCATTCCCAGAGGTAAATGACAGAGTAGAAAGAGCACTAGACCTGGAATCAGGAAGTCTTGGGTCCAAAAGCAGCCTCTGATCCTTGCTATGTAACCCTGAGCAAATCCCTCCAGCTTTCCCTTAGCTGGGTTTCTTCATTTACACAATGGGGGTCATAAGAGCACCTGCTTCCCAGGGCCCATATTTGCGAGGATCAGATCAGAAAATATTTGTAAAGTGATTTACAAACTTTAAAGCTTACTATGGGGTAGCAAGGTGACACAATGGATGGAACATGAACCAGCAGTCAGTAAGACCTGAGTTCAAATCTAGCCTTAGACGTTACTAGTTGTATGACCCTCGGCAAGTCTTGTAACCATGTTTGCCTCAGTTTCCTCATCCACAAAATGGGCTAAAGAAGGAAATGGCAAATCATTCCAGTATCTTTGCCTAGAAAACTCCAAATGGGATCCCAAAGGATCAGACGGAACTGCAAATGATTGAACAACAGCAGAAATTCTCTATATAAATGTTAACTGTTATCACTATTATCTCCCATGATGGCCTCTTCCATTTTGGGGCAGCTTCATCCATTTATTCAGTCACTCACCAGGCTGTTTGTTGTATACTAAATATGTGCATCCTTCTTCGAAGTTGATAGCAAGTTCTTTCTTAGGTTGAGGGGAATTCTGTCCAGCTTCAGCCTCCCTGGACCAAGCCTGGTTTTCCCTGAGGGGCCAAGCAGATCAAGTCTCCTCCCTCTTCCTTTACATGGCCCTTCTTCTATTCAAAGCCCCTGCTGCCATTTAATTCCATTGTCTCTAGCTTTCCCTGTTTGCCAATAGTGACATCTTTTCCTGTTCTCCATCACTTTCTCTGTCATCTCTGCTTTTGTGATGCCTTTGTAGTCAATAAACATTTATTAAACATCAATTATTTGCTAGGCATTGTGCTAGATGCTAAAAACAAAAAACAAACCACCATAAAAATAGAGATAAATAGTCACAAAGAGAATTCGAATTTTTCCTAGTAGGAAAAAAAAACTGAAAACTTAATATGGTCCAATGGAAGGGGAGTGGACCTGGAATTAGAGACATGGATTTAAATTCTGGCTCTGCTACTTAGTACCTGTATGACCTTGGGAAAGTCATTTCAACTCTATGGGCCTTCAATTGCACCCCTGTAAATTACAATTCAACCCAACATGTATCTATTGAGGTTCTAATAGCAAGGCAGTATATATGACGGATAAAGAGCTAGCCCCAAAGTCAGTCAAGGATTGCCTCTGATACACAGGACTGAATGACCATGGACAGATCAATCTCTCAATGTCCTCTCAGATAACTCTCTAAAACTCCCTAAATTGTAAAGAAGGTGCAATCTACATTCTCACCTGAAATATCACTGAAATCATCAATCCATTGCCTGTTAGGCATCCAGTGCTAGACACAGATTAAGGATATGAGCCTAAAAATTTAAAAAAAATCCTTCCCTCAAGGACCTCACAATCTTTTGAAAGCACTTAGACTACATGACCTTGAAGGTCTCTCTTCTAGCTCTGGTTCTAGGGTCCTAGTGGTGCTTTCTTGCAAGGAGATAGTCCTGTGATGATTTTTTTTTCATTAAACTCTCTCAGGGCTCAGATCCATTTCTCTAAGGAAGGCCCATAACCTGAAATAAAGAGTTTTGCAGCGAGTGTTCCTGCTATGTGTATGGGTGTCATTAACAGTTTCCATATTTGGGGCAGATGACTTGGCATACCTTCTCAGTAAAGCCAATGAAAATTCTGTTGAGGAAATAATGAAGATGATTGGGGAAGGGTAGGGTACCAATAGCCTCATGATTGCCAAATCCAATGACCTTTTCTTAGTCCTTATTGGTCATGGCCTCTCTGAATCACTTGACATGATTGGGTGATTGTTGCCCTTAACCTCATAGAGGACCAAAATGACATCACTATATTGGAGTCAATATACAGTTTGTCCCACTGAGGCCAATATGAGCTCAGAAGGCTCTACCATAGGTCAGGCACGAATAGTTCACAGGAACATTTGAAATGGAGATGGTTCTAAATCTGTGCATCTCATGGTTGACTATGCCCACCTCCCAGACAGCATCTCTTCCTTGGGTTTTTTGTACACTGCTCCCCACTTGTTCTCCTTCTGTCTGGCTGGCTGACCCTTCTCTCTCACTTCATCATAATCCCATTCCCTCTAAATGAATGTACCCTAATACTTTGCCTTGGAACCTCTGCTCTACACTCTCATCATGATCTCATCAGCTCTCATGGATCAGACTATCCCCTCTATGCACAGGACTCCCAGATCTATATTGCTAACGCTCCTAAGTTACAGCCTTTTATTACCAATTGCTTATTGAACATTTTCCAAGCCATCTCAAATTCAACATATCCAAAACAGAACTCATCTTTTCCCTCAAACTTTTCCTTCTTCCTAATGTGTCTATTTTCAGCTAGGTGGTACAGTACATAAAGTGATATACCTGGAGTCAGGAAAGCTCATCTTCCTGAGTTCAAATCTGACCTCAGATACTTACTGTGTGACTCTGGGCAAGTCACTTCGCCCTGTTTGCCTCAGTTTCCTTATCTGTAAAATGAGGTAGAGAAGGAAATGACAAATCACTTCAATATCTTTGCCAAGAAAACCCTCACAGAGAATCGGACATGACTGAAACAACTGAACAACCACCAAGTGCTTTATATAGTGTTTGTCTTTTAATAGGAAGTTAATAAATGCTTATTGATGAGCTAATTAATAGTTCTGCTAGGCACTCTCATATCAAGTCTGCATCTGCCTCTCTGCAACTTTCATCTATTTACTTCTCATTCAGAATCTCAGCATTGAAAAGACCCCAACGAGCTGTCCAATCCACATCTCCTTTTTAACAATCTGTGCTATAACATCCCCAATAAATGGTCCTCCAATCTAGGAGGTTTCCGAGCACCTGTTCTCCTTGGCATAGACATGGAACCAGGGGAGACAGAGAGAGAGAAAGGCAGAAAGCATTCAACATAACCATCCCCTAATTCTCCTTGTTTTGTTGCTTGTATGTCCTTCCCATTCTTAGAAGATCCCTGAAAACTCACCAATCTTGAAACATTCATCCCTGATGCAGAAAGAAGGCTGCCCTGGGGAAGAGAGAGCACTTGGATATCTGGGAGGACACCACAGAACAGCAACATTTCTACAGTGCTACATGCTTTTTACATTTTGAGTTTAGCAATAGGTAGATAGGTATCACAAGTGTCATTATCATTCCCATTCTAAAGGTAAGGAAAGTTGAAGCCCAGTGAACTGAATCTGATTGCTAATCACCACACAGTTAATATACTAAATCTATTAGTGGCAGTGGTTTGAAGCTACAGAGGGTTTAGGGCAAGGAAAAGTTTCTTACCATAGGAGATATGGCAAAGTAGGCAAAGTGGATTCCCATGTCCTGGAATTCTCCAGGTAGAGGATCATAAGACCATGTATTTAGAAGAGATCTTAGCACTCATCTTAGCCCAGAGGAGTCAAACTCCACAGCCTCAGAAATCCCAGATTAAAATGTAATTGGAAATCATTTGACAAAATAAAAATACAATGCAACACTGGTGTTGTTCAGTCATGTCTGATTCTTCATGACCCCATTTGATGTTTCCTTGGCAGAGATGCTAGAATGGTTTGCCATCTCCAGCTCATTTTACAGATGAGGAAACTGAGGTAAATAGGGCTAAGTGAATTGTCTAGGTTCACACAGCTAGGAAGCGTCTGAGGTCAGATTTGAAGTCAGGTTTTCCTGACTGCAGGTCCAGCACTCTATCCATTGTGCCACCTTGCTGCCCGCAATACATAGATAATGTTAATTTGTGGTTTTCTAAGTCAAGATGCAGCCTGCAGGCATCTATTTTTACTTGAGTTTTATATCACTGATTTAATCCATCTGGCCTCATTTTTAAATGAATAAACTGAGACCCGGATTTGTTAAGTGACTTGCCCAACGGAGAGATTTCATAGGATCATAGATTTAGAATTGGACAGGGTATCAGACATCATTTTGTCCCATGTACATTTTACAGATGAGTAAACTGAGGCCCAAAGATGTTAGATGCCTTGCCCAAGGAAGAAATAGATGGAGAACTTGAACTCAAGTCCTATGATGCCATGTTTAGTTCTTTTCCACTCCTCCATGGCTTCTTGATTATGACATGGGAGGAAATGAGACACAGGTTGGACCAGGTAGTGATAATACTAATGATTATTGACATTTATATAGTTGTGAATCAATGTATATACATTATCTCATAAAACCTTCACAATAATCCTTGGAGGTAAGTATTATTTTGTCCCCATTTTATAGATGAGGAAACTGAGGTTTAAGTGACTTCACTAGGCTAGTACGTGTTGGAGGCAAGAATTGATCCCAACTCGCTCCAGACTCCAAGGTTGTTACTCTTAACACTTCTGCAAAGAGCTGACCCTTTCAGTCCCTTCCAACCCTGGGATTCAGGGTTGGAAAATGATAAGGGTCAGGAACTGAATCTTGTTTTTTATTCCAAGTCTAATGGTCTCATTTCATGGTACAGGGATGGTACAATGTTACAATGTTATACTTATAATGTTACAGTGTTACAATTAGGAATGGCCCTTGAATCTGAAGACTTGTATTCAAATACTGCCTCGGATGCTTGCTGCTTGTATGATCATGGACAAGTCTCTTCATTTCTCTGGGCCTCGGTTTCCTCATCTGTCCAAGCTGGCTTCTGAGGTCCCTTCCAGGGCAGCCACCAGGGCTGCCCAGAGAATTAGAATTTAATTCTGGCTGTGGCATTGGAGAGCCATTCGGTATTGGACAAATCACTTCATCTCACTTTCCAGCTTGACAAATTCAGTTCTGTTCATCCAGCATGTATTAAGCACCCACAATGCACGAGGCATATAGGTAGGATAGTGGATAGAGAGCAGGGGCTGGAGTCATGAGGGACCTGAGTTCAAATCCAATCTCAGATACTAGCTGTGTGACCCTGGACAAGTGACTTAACCCTGTTTGTCTTTTTTTTTTTGAGAAAACTGTTCTCATCTGTACAATGAGTTATAGAAGAAAATGGCAAACCACTTCAGGATTTTTGTCAGGAAAATCCCAGCTGGGGTCACAAAGTGTTGGGCACAACCGAAAATGACTCAATGACAACATGTACAAAGGCAACCTACTAGGTGTTGGGAAGAAAAAGACAAAATAGAAATCAATTCCTGCCCTGGAGAACCTTACCTACTCCTGAGGGTTTGGGAAGATACCCAGGCCATTAATATGTCGTGTCTCTCTCCAAAACTACCTCTTGTCCTTTAGGAATATTTGCTCCATAATCCATAGGATTATAGCTCCATGACTGGAAACCTAATCTAACCCCCATCCATTTCACTTTTGAGGAAACTGAGATCTAGAGATTTTCAATGACTTGCCCAAAGTCA
Organism: Potorous gilbertii; assembly: GCA_028658325.1. NCBI lineage: Eukaryota > Metazoa > Chordata > Mammalia > Diprotodontia > Potoroidae > Potorous > Potorous gilbertii. The sequence continues at coordinate 226,097,285 of CM053773.1, read as the reverse complement.
CACAGTTAGGCTACAGAGGCAATATTTGAACTTGGATCTTCTGGTTTCAGAATCAGTGTTTTTGTTTACTTGGTTTTTCCCCTTTGTGCCATTACTGCCTCAGTTAATGGCAATCCCAGACAGCAGGGGGAAAGCTATCATTGGCTTGGCTACTACACAGCCCCATCTTTGAGGCTTGGGGATTCACATATCAAAGACGAGAGCTGAGGGCTGACAGAGTACATGGACCTGTATTTCTGGGGCCTGACATTGGCCACCACCAAAAGGAAGGATTCCTTTATCCCAGTGTGAATCAAATTGATAGAGGTTATCACCAGTTTTTGGCTCGGATGTGCCAACTGTCTTATTTCTAGATCCTCCGTTTTCAGAGGAGGAAATGCAGCAGTCTGCCACATCTCTCACCCCCGTGATTCAGCTTTCTCTTTTTTTTCTTCTTCCTGGAGGAGAGTAGGGGTTTTCTGTCATGTCAAGTTTGGGGGATTGTTTGACACAGTATGGAGGTTATTTGCTATCGAGCCTTATTTCATCGAACTCTGTCCCCTGACCTCTCCATGAAGCTCAGAGGCAAAGAATTCCACCTCCCCCCCTTTCTGGATGTCCCACCCCTGCTAATAAATGCTACCAGCTGCCTGAACCCCGGACAAGACCAAGACACTCATTTTTCAAAACGAGGTCTTGGGCCTGGGTCCCCCTGGGTAATAAATCCACAAGCCCTCAGGTCTGGGGGCCCCCTGGGCAATGAGGAATGTCTTTTCAGGGCCCCTCTTGGTTAGTTCCAGGATGATCCGTGTGTTAGCAGAGGGGAGGGATGGAGCAGGAGGTAACCCAAGCCCACTAAGGAAGCAAGCCTTCATCTCTGGCCCGGGCCTGAAACAGCTGAGGTCATGTGTAGTGCTTTCAATATTTGTAAATAGCTGTTTGGCCTCCAGAGCTCCCTTCCAGGGAAACAGCTAATAAAGCGAGTTGTTGGGGTTTGTTCCCCATGCCAAGACACATTCCAGGGTCTGATTACTTCGCTGGTTTATGGTGAAAGAAAAAAAAGAAAAGAAAAAGAGTGGTCTGGGGGCAATGGAAAGGGTGCATTGGGGGTTTGCTTCCAGGTGGAGGAGAGGAGACTCTTGGAAAAGTCAGCTACAAATGTAAATGGACACCAAGCCTTCCCTGTGGGCTTCAGTCACCCCTTTGACAGAGGGGGTCCCCCAAAGTTCAGTCCTGCATGCTTAAGTAGTTTTATTATAGTCACTGCTTTATTATAGTGGGTGAGCATTCCCGTTAAGCTTGGGAGGATAGAAAGAGGGGAGACAAGAGGCTTTGCCAGGAAAATCCATCCTCCCATCCCTTGTCTCCAGAACTTTGAATACTAGTCCTCTATGAAGGAGTCAGGTTGGGCTAGTACCCTCCCACCAAAAAAAGTCTGCATCTAGAGGCAGAGGGCCTGGGTTTGACTCAGGCCTCTGACCCTTGCTGCCTTGACTGAATCTTTAGATATCTTTAGGTCTCAGTTTCCCCATCTGTAAAAAGAGGAAGGTAGACTTAGATGATCTCTGCATTCTTCTGGCTCCAAAACCTATGATCATCAGGGCAGTCCATTTCCCTTTGGGGTCTCTCTAACCATTGAGTGATTCTCCTGATGTCGATAAATTTGTCTCTCCTTAACATCTCCTCCACTGTTCCTAGTTCTGCCCTCCAGGGCCAAGTAGAACAGATAGGATCTCTCTTCCAAGTGCCAAATCTTGAGGTATTTAAAGACAGCTATCATCCCCTACCTTCTCTGTCAAAGCAGATAAGGTATGCACCTTTGTTCTTGTCCAAGGACAGACAACTAGTGGCTGAGCTAAAACTCACATGGAGGTCCCAAATTTCCAGTGGTATTCTTTTTGCAAAATCCTCTATCACTCAATCAACATTTATTAAGTGCTTACTATACGCCAGGCACCAGATGATTCCAGATATTCAGAGTGGGAAGGGACATCAATAGTCATTTATCTAACCAGTTAACCAAGGTTGGGCTAAATATTTATTCTAGTGTCCAAAAGTCCAAAGGTGCTTTGTACATAATAGATTCCACCTCTAAGTTTTAGCACTATCTGACTTCATGTCAGAAGTGTCCTCCCTCCTCATCTTTGCCTAAAAGAAATCCTTATTTCCTCCAAAACTAGACTCAAGTATCACCTTCTGTTTGGGGACCCTTAACCTGGGGATCATGAGCTATGAAAGAAAAAAGGAAAGAAAGGAAGGAAGGAAAAGAAGGAAGGAAGATAGATAGATAGACAGATAGATAGTCTCTCCCATTAGAATAGAAACTTCTTGAGGCCAAATAATCTTTGAATTAACTGCCTATATACAATGTATGGCACATAGTAGGCCCATTGTACTTGTTGATTGAATGGATTAATGAATGGCTGTTGGATGGAAGTGAAGTTTGGGCATCAAGACAGTTAACTGAATCACAAAGAAAATAGAAACGATGTGTACAATGTTTCAAAGTGTACACAGAATTTAACCTTGTCTGGTTCTCACCACAACTCTGAGGTCAGTGCTATTATTTTCCTCGTTGTACAGATGAGGAAATTAAGAATTGGAGGAGTTAAGTGATTTGCCCATGAATACACAGCGAGTAAATGTAGGAAACAAGATTTAAAGGTAGGTCTCTCCTGACTTGAGGACCTTCTTTCATCAGATTGCCTTCCATCTACTAAGCAGCTAAGTGGTGCAGTGGGTGGAGCATTGACTGCACTTTTTGCACTTAATCAGAGTTCCAATCCCACCTCAAACACTGTGTGGCCTTGGGCATCATTTTCTCCACCTGTATAATGGGGAGAAAAATAGCACTTACAGTGTAATATTCAGTCAACTGAATATTCTTAAGGGGCACTCTAACTTGATGTAGACAGTTAAAAAGCATTTACTGCAGAACAGGTACCGTACATAGAGAGAAGGCTACTGCAATTCCTTTCCACTCTGAAATTCGGTAACCACTAACTCTAGGAGACAGAATATAAGGCTTCCACAGATGTATATATCACCTATATTTTCTGTTCTCCCCCTTAGAGAATCCAAAGAAACATTATTCTGAACACTTAAGGCAAGAATTCCAAAGGTGGAGGTTGACCCAGAAATATAATGCCCCCATCCTTATAAGTAGGGCCAATTTCGCCAGTTGGGGTTCATCAGAAAGGCCTGCCCCACAGCTGGCCAATCCCCCCACCCCCACCCCCTATTCCCCCAGCTTAAGCCTCTTTCTCTGCTGCTAGAGCAGGTCAGCTCTGCTTTGAAGTTTGGAAGGGGTTGTGTATCTGGTAAGCTGAAGGGAGGGATGAGATGAGAATCTGCCTGAGCCCTTTTAGACGGGAATGGTGAACCTTCCTTCAGACATCAAGACTGCCTCTGTGTATCAACCCAGATGGCCGTGGCTTGGCTTTCAACCAAAAGAGTTACTTAGATGAAGAACCTCAGAATGTCAGAGCTAGATGCAATATTGGAAATCATTTACCTCCAAGGCCTCTGTATGACAAAGAAGCAAAGACCCAGCAATCTTAAACGACTTGTTTGAGGTCTCATAGTCAATGCCAAAGCATAATTCGAATCCGGGTCCTCTGATTATAGGTTGGGTTGAATGGCCATGGAAACTGACCAAAATCATGTTTTGATACTAATGATAATAGCATTTATATAGCACTTTGGGGTTTGTAAGTACTTGACAAATATTAATTATCTCATTTGATCCTGTGGATAACAACTCTGGGAGGTAGGTGCTATTAACCCTACTGAGGTTAAGGAAACCCTATCCTCAGGTGAAGTGATTTGCCCAGGGTCACACAGCCAGCAAGCATCCGAGGCTGGATTTGAACTCAGACCTTTGGAGTTCACTCCCAACACTCTATTCACTAGGCTGCCTAACTACCTGAGTAGCAGAGATCCTACAGCCATGAGTGAGTTTTCATGGGGTTGGAGGGTTAAAAGAGACTAAACGGTAGCAAGTAGTATAGTTGGAAATCCCACTGGACTTGGAATTAGGAAGTCCTGGATTCAAATCTTACTTCTGACATTTATTAAGCATCTACCATAGGCAGATTGCTGTGCTGTTCAGATGCTTGACCCAGCCCTGCCCCCTTGGGAATGAAAAAAGGAAAACTCCAATTGTTTCAGGAAAATTTAGAAAGGACTATTTCAACAGCTGAAAATCCAACCACTGCCTGATCTCCTCCAAAAATGTCTGCAAGTGTATTACACAATTACAAATCAGAGAAACTCTATCCACCCAAGGATCATTTCTCAAGGAAAGCGTATCAGCAAAAAAAAGAAAAAATCACTTGATTTGGGGGTTGAGAGCAGTTTGACCACTGAGGAAAATGGCACCATGGAGAAAGGGCTAGATTTGGGGTCAGGAGAGGTGGCTTTGAATCCTGCTTCTGACACCTTTTACTGCACCAATATTTTCATCAATAAAATTGGGGTAAACCAGCTTTGCCTCCAGAAAAGAGAACGTGTTCCCAGGGAGCTCTCTCCCACAAGGGGCTCTGGTTCCAGGTTCACAAAGACTCAAGTTAATCCTGGAGAGTGGTCTTGACCCCAAGTCATAGGACCAGGTTTTTCTCTCACGCTCTGGTTTGTGGCTCCCACCCTGAAGTAATCCCTGTGGAAATCTCTTAAAACAAAGCTAAGGGATGGTTCGGGTATTGTGTCTCCCCAAAAGAGATTAAGAGAGTTCCTTCTAGAAAAAGTACTCGATGCATTCCCCAGCCCTGATCGATTTGACCTCTCTACTTTCCACCTCTGGAAACCTAATCCAGAAGGCTGTCTGAATAAGATATGCCAATCTATTCTCCCACCCCCCTCCACTCTGGATCCAGTAACTTTCCAAACCACTACATCACTATCCACTGGCAATCATTCCCCAATCCCTACTATATCCCCCTATTGAAATGTAAGCCTGTTGAGGACAAAGACCATCTCCCTTTTATATTACAAATTAACAGTGTTTGGTGCTCAGTTCGATGCACTCCCCACCCCCTCCATCTCCCACCCCATCCTCACCCTCTACATCACTTTCCCCAGCCCTCCCCCCCACAACCTTCCCTTAGGGATGAGCAGGAAAGAAAGGGGGAAAAGAGGAAAAACATTAAGAATTGTGTTTCCTTTCAACAAGGGTTAGGAGAGGTAGGAGAGGTATTTATTTCCTTCATTATTCTTCAAGACTCCATTTGGGGTTTTCTTGGCAATGATATAGGAGTGATTTGCCATTTCCTTCTCCAGCTCATTCTACCAATTAGAAAGCTGAGGCAAACAAGATTAATCACTGAACAGGTGCTGCCTCAGTCAAACTGAGACCTGGGAGAAACCTTAGCTTAAAAAGGCCAAGGTCTTCCACAGCATCCTGGGCCATCTCCAGTCATCCTGATCTATATCTTGCCACGGGACCCAGAGGGCTCCTGAGGAGAAAGTGAGGCTGGTGACTTTACACAGCTCTGCCTCACTTAAATCCAATTCACTTGCATATCAAGGCATCACCTTCCTAATGTCTCCGTCTCTTCAAGAAGGAAGGAAAAACAGCAGCAGCAGGTGACTTGACCAGGGTCATCATGCTAGTAAATGTCTCAGGCCAGTTTTGCTCTCAGGAAGATGACCTCACTGACATTCTATCTATTCTATGACATAGACTGTAAACTCATGGGCACACGTTAACAAATAAAGAAACACTAAGCAATTACCCATCACACCTTTTATCCTCTCCTGGAAAGTGAAGACAAAAGAATCCCTCCCTAGAGAGCTCAGAGAGGGGATTGCAGGGCAGTTAGATGGTAGAGTCCCAGGCCTGGAGTAAGGAAGACTCATCTTCCTGAATTCAAATCTGGCCTCAAACATTTACTAGCTGTGTGACCCTGGGCAAGTCACTTAACCTTGCTTGCCTCAGTTTTCTCTGTAAAATGAATTGGAGAAGGAAATAGCAAATAATTATTTTTGCCAAAAAAAAAAAACCCCACCAAAATGTCACAAAGAGGTGGGCATGGCCATAATGACTGAATAACAACCTATTTTTGAAGGCTCTCTCATTAGAGGGGTAGGAGGTAATAGCTATGGAACATTGCATTATCAGAAGGAGTCATGGCGTTATCTGCTTTTACTAAGGATGGCTTCCTGAGACCATGTGAAAACAAATGACATTGATAAATCATACTTAGAAATCTAAATTCTAATGAGGGTCATTACCCATTAATACTCATTGACCATGTTCATGCTCATGACCCACCTCCTCCAGAGAGTGAAACACTTTGTAAAGTTTCAAGTGGTATCTAAACCTGAGCTGCTCCTCAAACCTCTCTTCTTCAGGACACACAGTCACCCCTTTCTCACCCCTTTGTCCCCTCTCTGAGCTCTCTAGGCAGGCACTCTGCACAAGGAAGATAGGAAGTGAAACCATTCAATTCCCTACCTCTGACTTTGACACCTATGAACCTTTCATCACCACTATCCCCACCCAACCTCCCCTTTGAGATGGGCTGGGAAGAAAGAAAGGAAAAAGTACCTAGAGAATTCTAGGCTAGTGACTGAAAGGGAGGGAACCTTAAAACTCATCTGAGTTATTAAATTGTAGCGACAGATTTGGAAGGCACTTTAGAGGTCATCTCGAATCATGGATCTAGAACTGGAAGAGACTTCAGAGTCCATCTAGACTCATGAATCTGGAACTGGAAAAGACTCCAGAGGCCATCAAGTCCAATCCTCTTCATTTTGCAGATGAGGAAACTGAGGTCTAAGAAAATAAGTGACTTTCCCGAGGTTCCCTTGGTTTAGGATTTGAACCTGGGAACTTCTATTATTTTTAGTAGTAAACAATAATTAATAATACCATTTGTATAGTGGATTTAAGTTTGGCGAAGCTTTTTCCCTATTTTATCTCAGTTGATTCTCACAAGTGTTATTATACCTATTTTGTAAATAAGGAAACTTTAGACTGAGAAAGCTTAAGTGACTTACCAGTGACTTCTTTTATGAGCAGGAAACTGAGGAGAAATAAAAATGATTTGCTCAGGCAAAGCTAGAATCTGAACCCAGGACTTCTTGACTCCACATAGACCATTGGACCACAGAAAGAACAGAGAAGATAAATAGGAGGGAAAGGTCAAGAAAAGGAAAAAGACACAGTCCATACACACTATAGCATCTCTGCCTCCTCCAAAATGAAGGAACAGAATTAAAATATATAAAAGAACTGGAGGATCACCCCCCCCAATGGCCCCACCCTCATCCCTCATTTCATGGAACTCCCCCCAACCTCCAGGAATATCATGGAAAGAGACTGGCCTGAGAGGCAGGAAACCTGGGGTCCAGACCTAATTCTGCTACTAATTCACTGGCCTAGGTCAAGTTCCTTCCCTTCTCTGAGTCTCAGTTTCCTGACATGTAAAACAAGGTAGGGAGGATTAGAGAATCTCCCAGGCCCCTTCCAGGTACAACTTGGTGAGATTCTATCACTAAAAGCTTCCCCCTCCCCTCTCTGACCTAAGAAATTCTGCCCAGGACCAGTTGTTGGCTGGCTGCCAGGCCAGTGACACCTCTCTAGGTGCTAACTTTCCCATAAAAAGGCGAAATGGCTCTTTGCTTTTCTTTCCAAGCTCATAATTGCCACCTCTCACCAGAGGCCTGGGCTCCAGAGTGCTTTACACCCATTAACTAATTAACTCACACACCACAACACCCGGCCCTGGTGGCTATAATTAGCCCCGGTTTTAGATCTAGGAGAGCTACCACACCCAGGGCTGATGGGACTTTGCCTTGAGGCTGTAAAGGGAGCGGGTGGGGTTGGGGGAGAGCAAAAGCAAAGATTGTTAGAGAAAGAATCTTCCAGTTCCAGTATAGATACTACTGGGTAGGAAGTCAAAATTCCACCTCTGACGTATACCAGCTGTGTGCTCCTGGACGAGTCACTTCAATTTTCCGAGTCTCAATTTCCCCATCTGTAAAACAAAGGGTGTTGGACCATATGTCTCTGAGGATGTTGGCAATTCTTTAAGGATCTAGATTTAAATCCCAGCTTTGAACTTCACTTCCCTCTTCTGTAAATGAAGGTAACAGTGTATTGGAGAGAGCCCAGCATTTGGAAACAAAGAAACACAGAGGATGATGGATTTTGAGCAGGAAGGCCATCTTGGCCAAGCACCTTGACCATTTTACAGATTAGAAAACTGAGATTCAGAGAAAGGGAGATGAAATAAATTATCACAGATTCAGAGCTGGAAAAGATTCAATTCCATTACAGATTCAATTTTCCTCATTTTGCAAATGAGGAAACTAAGGCTGAGAAGGATAAAATGATTTTCCACACAGCACAAAGTATCTGAGGCAGGATTCAAATTCAGATCTTCTCCCTCCAAGTCCACCAGGACTCCGAATCACCTACCTCCCAAAAGAAGGAAAACATTTATTAAGCACATATTGTGGGCTTGACACACTGCTAAACACTGGAAATATAACGGTGTGTTTCCTCAAAGAGCTTATATTCTCCCTATATTTTCACTGGCTGTCCCCATTCCTGGAATTCTCTCAACTTTCTTCAGTCCCCAGCTAAAATATGCAGGAAGCCTTTCCCAATCCCAACACTATTGCCTTCATTCTGAGATTGCCCCCAATTTATCCTGTGTACAGTTTGTTTATACATAATTTCATACATGTTATGTATATATGCTATGAGTTCTTGGAGATTTGGGAGGATTTCTTTGGCCTCCTCATATCCCCAGCAATAGGCATTTAATATAAGGATTGTTGACTTAACTTTTTGATTCTAATAGAAGAGATAATGCATCTGGGGAATTGTGGATAGGAAAGGATATTTCAGTTTGGAAAGTCACAAGCATGGGAACTGGGGCTAGAAGAGAGTAGACTGCCATGCCTTTCCATTAGCAACAGCGGTATTGATTTAGAAGGGAAATGGGTCAAATTTGGCCTCAGACACTTGACACTAGCTGTGTGACCCTAGGCAAGTCATTTTACCTCAATTGCCTTCAAAAAAAGAAACCAACGGCAACACAAAGAAGGGGGATGAAGTATGATGTAGATGGTAAGTGCAAGATGGCTTTTAGAAAGACATAGAGAAACCAAGGGAATCGTGTTTCCTAAATAAGTGAGCCAGGTAAAGCCCTTACCAATCTGAAAGAAGAGGGAGATTTAGCTGGGACTTGAACCTAGTATTGTGACTTTAGACCCAGCATGCTTCTCATCATTTCACCCTCTCTGGGCAGTGGAATGTCTCTACTGATGGACTTGAATATTTTATTAAATTTTTTTTAAATCTCTTGTCTTGTCCATCAATAAATAAACATTTGTTGAGTACCTACTAGGTGACAGGCACTGTGCTAAGGACTGGAGATATAAAAAGAAGAAAAAGACAGTCCCTGCCCTCAAGGAGCTTATAATCTAACAAGGAGACAGCATGCAGGAGAGAAGGAGAATTATCTTTTAATTTCTCTTCCTTTGGGGATAAGCTTGGTCAATATAGTTTCACAGCATTTGATTTCCACTATTTGGTTGCTGAATATATATGTACATACGAATACACACATATATATATACATATACATATATATATATATATATATATATATATATATATATATGTATGTATGTATGTAGACATATATTGTGTGTTGGGTTGAGTTGTTGTCCTTCATTCTCAAAGAGGACCAAAATGACACCACCATGATAAAGTGAAATTTCAATGTGTCCGACTGTGGCTGATCAGACCAGTATGAGCTCGGAATGCTCTACCACAGACTGGGTGCAGACAATCCGTGCTAACATTTGGGGTGGTTATTCCAAATTTGTGCATCCTATGTTTCCTTCGTGCTGTTTCAATTCTGCTTCACTCATAGAACCCAGCACCCTTTCTGATGTGGGCATGCCATGCTGAGTGGTCCTGTGCCAGTGTCTCCCGTGTTGCACAATCAGATCCAAAGGTCTTAAGAGAGACCTATGTATATACATACATGTATGTATATACATATATATGTATACACATGCACATATACATATGCACACATGCCTACACTTCCATAAATGTATAGATGAAGTCATTGTGTATATTAATTTCATAATTCTGCTTATTTCATTTGACATCAGGTCATAAAAGTCTTTCCCTCTAATTATAGGTATCATTTCTTAACGTATGGATAATATTCCATTAGGTTCATATAGCATGATTTGTTCAATCATCCCCCAACTGATGGTACCTCCCCTCTGAATTTCCAGGAAAAACTGCTATAAATATATTTTACACATGGATCTGTTCCCTTTGTCTTTGATCTCCTTGCAGTAAGTAGTGCTATCGCTGGGACAAAGGGTACACACAGTTTACTGACTTTTGGGGCATCATTCCAAGCTGCTTTTCCCACCTCCACCAAGAGTATATCAGCATGTGCCCGAAATAATTGTGGTAATGGCCTGATCTAATCCTGGCTTTGTGGTTCAAACCTCCCTCCTTGGCCTTAGAGAAATCATTCTCATGCCCTGTTTCACTGCAGGCTCTTGTCCTGAAGGTAATTCCCTTACGGATGGCCATAGTGGACTCAGATAAAGGGGGATCTGTGGTTGAGGAAAGGACTGGAAATCTTGGATAGAATCAGAGGAACAGGAATCAGTGGTAGTAGTAGTAGTAGTACTAGTAGTAGTAGTAATATTAATAGCATTTAGAAATGACTAAGCACTTTATGAATGTTATCTTACTTGATCCTCACAGCAAGCCTGTAGAGTAGATACTATTATTACTCCTATTGTACAGTTGAGAAAATTGAGGCAAACAGAGGTTAAATGACTTGTCCAAGGTCACATAGCTAGGCATGTCTGAGGTTGGATTTGAACTCAGGTCTTCCTGACTCCTGACTCTCTGCACACTATGGTGCCACCTAGCTGCTCTTCATCTCTGCTGCTAACCTGCTGGTCTAATTTAGGATGATCTGGGCTTAAGTCGCACTTCTGACACATTAGTGGTATAACACTGCACAAGCTTCAGCACCTCAGGCAATTCTCTAAGACTAAGTTTCAGAGAAAGTGCAAACCTACATTGATAGAAGGAGTTTCTTTCCTTGGAGTTCTCTATGCCAGCAAAGGGGCAGCTAAGTGGTACAGTGGATAGAACGCTGGCCCTAGAGTCCAAAAGACCTAAGTTCAAATCTGGTCTCAGACACTCACTAGGAGTGTGACCCTGGGCAAGTCATTTCACTCTGGTTGCCTCAGTTTCCTCATCTGTAAAATGAATTGGAGAAGGAAATGGCAAACCACTCCAGTATCTCTGCCAAGAAAATCCCAAATGGGTTCAAGGAAAGTTGAACATGACTGAAATGACTGAGCAACAACATGTTGGAGTCCTTATCAGCAAGAACTGTATCTCCCATCTAGTTCAGACAAGCAATTTCCACTAAGTGCTTTGCACACTTGAAAGCACTATGTAAATGACATTTTTATTAGGATGATGATTATAACTCTGTTTCCTATGAATATTACACTAATAATTAAATATGCATTGGACCTGGTCTTGATTTTTTAATGAGTGAATGAAAGGTGGAGAGAGAGGTTGGCAACCTTGTGAAGTGGGTAAAGTGTCAAATCAGGGATGGAGACTCCTCAGCTATGGCCTTAGTTATGATTTCCTCACCATCTGTGAGATACTGGGCAAGTCATTTCTTTTCTTCAGGCATCTCATTAGTCAAACGTGACATTAACTCCTGCTCTGACTGGCTGACAGAGCTGATGAAGGGTACATGTATTTGAAAACAATTTGATAAATATCAATGCCCGTGTACAAATACTAGTCTGATTTTTATATTCCACCCTCTACATATGTTCCAGCCAAATTAGCCAACTGACAGGCAATTCCTTGAACTCCCCATTCCACTTCCTGCCTTTGTGCTTTCTCCCAGGTCATTGCTAATGCCTGAAATGCGCTAATCATAGATTTAAAGCTCCAAAGGAGACCAGAGGTTATAGAAACATATATCTAGAACTAGAAGGGACCATATAGGTCATTAAGACCAACCCAGTCATCTTACAGAAGAGGAGACTGAGGCAAGGAGACTTACCCAGGCTCAAACAGCTAGCAAATGTCTAAAGCATGATTGAAACTCAGGTCTTCCTGATTCCAAGTACAGCATTCTATCCATAAAGCCATATAAAAATGCTCCAAATCACCAATAATTAAAGAAATTCAAATTATGGCAACTCTGATTGTTTTACCATCAGATTGCTGAAGTTGACAAGAAAGGAAAAGAAACACAAATGTCAGAAGGGCTACAGAAAAACAGGCACATTAATGATCTGTCAGTGAATCTATACATTGGTACAGCCAATGGAAAGTTACTTGAAACCATGCCCAAAAAGTTAGTACACTGTACATATCCTTTGACCAGGCAATCTCATTACTGGGCCTATATCACAAAGAGATCAAAGAGAGAGATAGGCATAAAAATATTTATAGCAGCTCTTTTTGTAGTGTCAAAGACCTGGAAACTAAGGGATTATCCATTAGTTGATGAGTGACTAAGCAAATTAGGGTATGTGGTTGCAATGAAATATTATTGTGCTATAAGAAATTATACAAGGGATGGCTTTGGAAAAGGGAAGAAGGAAGAAATAAGCATTTACTAAAATAAACTGAACTTATGCAAAGTGAAGGGAGAAGAACCGGGAGAACAATTTGTACTATGAAAACTTTGTAAAAAATAAACAGTATTGGAAGTCTTTGGAACACTAGTCAATGTATTGACCAACCATAACTGAAGAGGATTAGAGCTTGGCAGGGCAGTGTAGAACAGAGAGTCTGGGGACTGAAAGGAATCTCAGAATGGAGGAAGGCTCTTTGAACCATGAACCATTAGAGCTGGAAGGGACCTTAGAACTGATGCAGTTGGGTATTAAGTACATTTGTTGTTCAATCAGTTTATTTTCATCTGAGTCTTCATGAACCCACTTAGGGTTTTCTAGATAAGGATACAAGAGTTTTGCCATTTCCTTCTCCAGCTTATTTTACAGATGAGGAAGTTGAGGCAAACAGAGTTAAATGACTTGCCCAGGGTCACACAGCTAGTTAGTATTTTTGAACACTATGTGAACACTATTTGAACTCATGAAGATGAGTCTTCCTGACTCCAGGCCTGTACAATCTAGCTGGCCATTAAGCACACAGCAGCTACTTAGAAATGCTTACTGAGTATCTGACTAACACAATAGGTGCTTTAAAATGTTTTTGATTAGTTATCCCATCTAATTCTCACAACAATCCCTGTGATGTGGCTGTTTTTACGGTCTCCGTTCCATGGATGAGAAAGCAGAGATTCAGTAAGGCTAAATGATTGACCCAGGTTCAAACAGCTCTCAAGGACCTGAGGTAGGATTCAAACTTAAGTCTTTCTGACTGGTGGCAAGAGCTGAGCTCTCCTTAGATCTCAGGCCTAGAGCTCTTCCCTCACACAAGGTTGCCTCTGAAGGAAGACCTCAGGTGGTACAGTGCCATGAGTACCTCTATCACTACTGGCATTTTAAATTTCTGAAGTAACAACAGCAAAAAGGAAGAAGGTAGAGATTAGGATTCTGTGTTTCTGACACCTCTGGGACCAGTGGCTTTCACTGACCTACCCACCATCCCCACAGAAGCCAAAAGATGAAACTGATGTGTGGCCTGAGCTACACTATAACAACAAAGCACTCCAGCAACAAGGTGAGACACCACTGTGTGTCCAATTTACAGAATGGGAAACTGAGACAGAAAGCCATGAGGTGATTTACTGAGGGGTTACATAGTTAGGAAGTGTCTAAGACACTTTCTTGATTCCAGGTTTGACTGTATTCCACTATTCAGTGAAAAGGTTGGTCACTGTCATTTCAATTGGACCAGAAAACCACAAAAGTAAAAAAAAAAAAACTGGTAAGAATGTTCCCCTAAAGCAGGTCCATTCCTCATGCGGTTCTCTACTCTCTCTGAGCCTGGGTGGTGATTCTCCAAACTTCTAGGTCGTCACTCTGAAACAGGGATGAGGGATAGTGGAGAAGGAAAACATGTCCAGAAATGTGCTGTAAGACCTCAAAGAATCTCTTTGGGGATGTGTAATTATAGCCTTTTATGCCAACCCTGATACAAATGTTCCTCATTTTCCACCTCCCTTAATAACATGAGGGACAACCTTAGTGTTCTCGGGGAGATGGAGACGCAGGATTGCATAAAACAGCTGAGTCAGGTTGTATCCCTAGGCATAGGACCAAACTGGATGGGATGGACCCATTTATCATGGCCAGCCAATATGGTAAGAGTATGCAACTAGGCCTCGGAAAGGCCTTCCTGCTGCCCATAAGCCGTTATGTTGGCCCAAGGAGGGATGGGACAGAAGAATTCTTATGGTTATGCCTAAGTGGAACCAAGAAGCCTGGTCCCCACTTCCTCTTCCAAGGGGGCCAGTGGCCCAAATGGCAAATCACTTAGATGTCCTACTCCCTCAAGTCTAGGGGACCTAGCTGAGTATTTGTGACCTCACTTGGCATTTCCTTGCTTGGTAAAATCTAGGTTGGTTGAATGGAAGGGGGAAAGGCTCATAGAAGTCATTTTGTTCATTTGTACAGTGGAAAAAAACTAAGACCTAGAGAAATAAATTGTCTAAGGTCACACAAGCAATGTCAGTGGGGCAATTTGAAGCCACAACTATTGCCTCTAGAACCAATACTCTTTCCACTGAACTACACTGCCTTCCTCAAGATATTCTCTGATGCAATAGTCTATTTTGACAGCAGCATAGTATCATGAATAGAATGCCAGATTTGAACCTGGGCTCAAATCCCAACTTATATGCCTGATAGCTATGTGACCCTGAGCAATTCACTTAATTTCTCTTGGTCTCTGTTCTTCAGATTTAAAATGAAGGCAAGGAGGAGAGAGTTTAACCTCTGAGGTCCCTTCTGGATTTAAATTATGATTCTAAGTTCAAAGGGGAGTCAGACCTGGTGAGAAATGCTGTGGTTAAAGCTATGAGAGTGGGTAGGAGAGCCTGCTCATTCAGGTCTATTGAAAGGGGCCAAGAAGTTGTTTCCTGATCAGTGGGTACAGAATCCCAGCATCTCAGAACTGGGAAGGATCTCAGCGCAAAGATTCCCTTAATAACATCTCTGAGATAGGGTCAGTTTCTGGTTTAAGATTCCCACATAAGGGGAATATAGTGGCTCCTAAGACAGCCCATGCTACTTGCAGGTCATGAAAACTGAGGTCCCAAGTAGTCATAGGATCATAGAGCTAGAGGGGACCTCAGAGACCATCTAGTGTAACTGTCCATTACACATTTGAGGAAACTGAGGCCTGTGAAGGTTAAGTGACTTTATCAACATTATACAGGAAGTGAACAAAGACAAGATTTGAATTCAGATCCTCAGACTCCAAGGCCAACGTCCTTAAAATATACATATATATTGTATGTACATATGTGTATATACATGCACACATAATTTCACACACATAAATTATGTATATATATTAATATGTACATAGGTGTACATCTATATATTTATAAACATATATGTACATATCCATAACACTTACTTTTTAAAAGTATGTAATATACTCTATCTTTACTTTAAAACTGTCCTATTTTCTCCTTTTTTTAATTGATTGTTTTTAGTTTAATTTTAATATTTATTATTTTTTAATTTATAATTTTATTTAATTTATTTATCATTTATCATTTTATATTTATGCTTCTTTATTATTTTATTTAAATGTACTATTTTTAAAATATTTCAATAGCACTTTTTTTCTTTTGAAGGTAAGAACATTGACAACTATAACCCCTTCCCCGTCAATGAAATAGAGAGGGAAGACCCTTGAAATAAATAAATATAATCAAGAAAAGCAAATGAGCTAGGCCTGAGTCAGAAGATCTTAGTTCAAATCTGACCTCAAACACTTACTAGGTGTGGAACCCTGGGCAAGTCACTTAGTCCTGTCTACTTTAGTTTCCTTATTTGTAATGAGAATGATAATAGCATAGACCTCCCAGGGTTGTTTTGAGGATACAATAAATTAGTAAAGTGTTTTGTGAACTTTAAAGCCCCATGGAATGTATCTATAAGAAATCCACCCCGTGACAACATCCAAAAGTGAATGTCTCCTCTCATGTCTGTAGCCCCAACATTCTTTCTTTACTATATACAATCTGATGGTGTGTTGGTCATTTTGTGAATTGGAAACTGTCCTTGAAGTAGAGAAGGAAGAAATACAGACTGAAAGTCCAGATTGGTAAGATATACCAGAGGAAAAAGAAAGTATCCACGGTTATTCAGAATGAATGGTTGAGTTCCTAGTAGACAGGTCTGATCGAGGGAGGTTAGAAAGAGGGAACATAGAATCAGAGAAAGGAGAGAGGATTCAGGGAGGACAGAAGACAGAGAAGGGAAGGAGGAGGGACTGAGAGAGATAAGTTCTCATGGAATTCTGGAGTACCAGATGTGCCCTGAGCCTTGGTCCGAGAAAAACGACACATGGTCAGATGATGACCTGATTTTTACTACAAAGACTTCCTTAGGAGAAGAGAAGTCAGCTAGTCAGATCGGGTCACACCATATATCTAAATCAAGAGTTTCTGAGATCTTCCTAGTTCCTTTTGGGAAATGATCTCCGGGGGAGAATTTGGGAGTGGGGGCCAAGGTGCTGGTCATGCATGATCATGATGACACTCACAATGTCAACGGTGCTATGAGAGTAGCCGTGGCCATCATGTGCTGGGCATTGTTTGTCCATTATCTCCCAGTACCACCACCACTTGCGAGATATATTTGCATTTATTCTCTTTATAAATCTAAATACACATATAAGTATAGGTGTGTATGAACACACACTATTGTATATACGTACATACTATAAGTGCATATTATTGATTTATATTAATTTATAAATTGTATATATGTGTGTATATGTTTATATGTATACATATAGTATATATATACATATATACACGCACACAAACACAGACAGACATGAGGGAAAGGAAAGAATGGAAGAGGGAAATGAAATTAGTATTTAAATAGCACAAGCATTGTGTTACTGTTTCATACTATTAATATTTTTTCATTTGCTCCATTCTATCAGGGGAAATATATGCACCTATAAATATCTAGCATTATCTCAACAATTTGGGGGGATACACTATTAGTTTGGGGGTGGAACAAGGAAAGACTTCATGTAAGAAGTGGTCTTTATCTGAGCTTTGAAGAAATCTGGAGATTCCAAGTCCAGAGTGAGGTGAAAATACATGAAAGATGTAAGAGGCAACCTCTGAAAAAAGCACCAAGATGCCTTCACTAGCTTTGAAGGAAGCTGGAATTGGAAGAAAGTAGAGGGATTAGGTAAGTCTAAAGGCAAGGGGTGATGTGCAACCCAAGGCACAGCAAGAACATACGTGGGCAATGGTGGAGATACCCATCTGTCAAATGCAGAAAGCCCACAGTGAGAAGTTGAAGGAGCTACTAGTTTGCCGTATGTCCTTGAGTAAGTCATATCTTTTTTCTAGGTCTCATTTTTCTCATCTGTAAAATAAGGGGTTAATTGCTAAATCCCCTTCCACGTCTAATATTTTGAGAGGCAATGGCCCAGTGGTTAGAGGAGAGGTCTGGAAGTCAGAAAGACCTGGGTTTGAGTCCTACCTCTAACCTGTCCTGGCTTTGTGACCTTGGGAAAGTCTTTGACAATAAGTTACCGAGTAGTTACTGACCTGCATTCATTGGGAGAGGGAGTTTTTTAAACAGATAAAATAATAGGTTCCACTCATTTTAAAATTCTATGTAAATGAGATCAGCCTGGGTAATATCTAGCCTCAAAGCTAGAAAGACCTGGGTTCATATCCTGCCTCTTACCCATACTGTTTGTGCAATCTTGGATAAGTCACTTACACACACCTCTGCTGTCTGGGCAACTCTAGGACTATAAGATGCATTGGTAAAGAGAGTTCCTTCGCTATCCTAATTAAATCATACTGTATTCTATGTTTCTGTCAGGCTCTGACCTTCCATGTGCTAACATTCTTTGCTCTCAATTTCTCCACCTTATGTTGGGCACTCTAAGTTAGGAAAAACAATAAAAAGTAGAAAAACCCCCAGAAGTGGAGAACTAGAATGGTGATGGGCGTTGAGTCCATGTCACATGGGACAAAGACCTGGGAATCCTTCACTTGAAGAAGAAAAGATTCAGGAGGACACGCTATCTGTCTTAAAATATTTGAACGACTGTCATGTGGAAAAAGAATTAGTCTTGCTTCCCTTGACTCCAAAAAGCAGACCAAGGATCAGTGGATGGACCCGACCAATGGGACAATTTAGAATAGAAGTCAGGAAAAACTTTTTAACAGTTAGAGAAATCACAAAGTAGAAGGGAGTGTTTCAGTAGTGGTAGGTTCTCCTTTACCCGAGGTCTTCAACAAAGTCTGGATGACCTCTACAACACCATCAGTATGCTAGAGTGGTGATTCCTTTTCAATTATAGATTGGCTTGTTTCCTCATCTATAAACTGATTTAGAAAAGGAAATGGCAAACCACTCCAGTATCTCTGCCAAGATAACCCCAAATGAGGTCACAAAGTCAGACACGATTGAAATGACTCAACAATATCAACAAGAGATGATCATGGAGGTCCCCTAAAATCTAAAATTCTGTGACTGTGTGATGCTCCTAAGTGGCTCCCATGTCTAACATGTTGTGTTCTAAGGTCTTCCTAGCTCTATCATTGTGTGTTCTAAGGTATCTCCCCCATCGACATTCTAAGGTCTCAAATTGATATTCTCTGTTCCAAGGTCCCATCTCTCTCTTACATTTCACTGCTCAAAGAGCCCTGTCAAACTCTGCCTTCTTCTGTTCTAAGATTCTTTTAAGTCCTGAGATTCTCTGTTCTGTCTTCCTTCTCCAACTTCCGGTGTTCGTTGTTCCGAGAGCCTCCTAGCTGTAACATTCTACGATTCTGTGGTTCTTGTTACAGCGCTAATCACTCCAACTCTGGGGCAAAGAGACACTAATCTGCGTCTCTAAGTCCTGTCCATTGACCCTTTCCCCCCGGCCATCCATCACTCGAAAAACGGATTTTATTCGACTAGTACGCCAATCACCTCTTCAATTACCTTGGCTGAGGCAGGAGTGGGCAATGGCATCTGATATTCCGTTTGATTTAAGATGAATCACACTTAAGAGGGCATCTGAGGTTAAAGAACACTGAATTCTGGGCACATGTATAAATCAACAGCCTTGAGGTTTTCATTATTCACCTTCTAGTGCACCGAGTGATATGACTCATTGGTTCATAAAAGAGATCAAATGGCTTTTTTGCTAATAATTCTTTCCTTGACCCATTCTCTGGCACATTAGGTTTGTAAACAGAGTTTTAATGGCATCCCTTGGACATAATAACATCATGCCTTTATAGCACCTTGGCCGCCTCTCCACTCCTGGCTGTAACTGTGTTTAGGTTTAAGCCTCAACCATTTGTGGGAACTAATGTACTCTGGTGCTTTCAAATCGACTTAAGATTGTAGTTACTCCCCTTGAAAGGACTGAGTCTGTCTCCTTCTGTTTGGGGCTGGATTCTATTTTTGGTCATAGGCCCATGGTGTTTACCCCATCCCTCCCTAATCTTCATGGAGTTAGCATGGAGAATAGTCAGGGGGAGGAGGGAAAGGGGGAAGGGTAATGACTCTGCTTACGTATCAGCATTCTCTTTTCCTCATCACCACCCCAACCCGCTCCTGCCCTGGGATAAGCCTTCTGATGAACTCTTTGGTAGACTTGACCCACACACCATATTGTGAATGTCTAATGAGCTCCCGGCGCCATTTATTGTTTTATGGGCAAATCAGGATTGTTCATTAACAAATGCAGTCTCTCCCAAGTGAGGACCTTCCGGGCCACAGTTCAGGAAGGAGAGAGAAATGCATGGCAAAAAAAAAAACAAAAACCTTCCTGGCTCTAGCAGTGGAAGGGGGTGAGAAGGGTTGAGCAGAAAAGAAACTACAGAGAGCTGCAGGGAAGACAAAAAGATTGGAAAATATTTTCTGTTGAGAAATTAACTTCATCAATGGTATAAGACAATTAACTATAGAAAGTTAGAGCTGGGAGGGGTATTGAATCAGACTATGTCAGAATTGAGAGGGACTTTAGAACAGGGAAATGTCAGAGTTGGGAGGGGCCTGAGAACAAGGGATGTCCAAGCTGGGAGGGGCCCTAGAATAGGGAATGTCAAAACTGTGAGAGACCTTAGAGATGATCAATTCCAATTCCATTATTTTATAGAAGAATGTGTGTGTGTGTTCATCCTTCGTTGCCAAAGTGGTCTTCATGGTCTTCATGCCATCAGAGAAATAATGACATGACTTGCACTTGACTTTGTTTTGAGTGAGGGAAGGCTGTGCAGGTCACCAGCCTCACTTCTCCTCCAGAGCCATCTGAATCCAGTGACCAGATATTCATCAGGATGACTGGAGATGACCCAGGATGAGGCAACTGGGGTTAAGTGACTTGCCCAAGATCACCCAGCTAGTGAGTGTCAAGTGTCTGAGGCGATATATGAACTCAGGTCCTCCTGACTCCTTCGCTGGTGCTCTAGGTGCCTGCTATGGAAAAGTAAACAAAGGGTCAGAGAAGGCACATAACTTAGCAGAAGTATTCTGCTCCTTCTCAATCTCCTTTGCTGGATCCTCTCCAGATCATGCTCTGTAACTATAAGTATCCCACAGGGTTCTGCCCAGGACCCTCTTCTCTTCTCCCTCTATACCACTTCACTTAATGATCTCCTCAGCTCCCATGAATTTCATGACCATCTCTATGATGATGATTCTCAAGTCTGCCTCAACTTCTCTGCTGCCCTCTAATCTTGAATCTCCAACTACCTTCCGCACATTCAAACAGGATGTCCAGGAGACATCTTAAATGCATGATGTTCAAAACTAAATTCATGAGATTTCCCCCAAGTGTTCCCCTGCCTGCCTTCTCTTCTCTGTTACTATAAAGAGTAACATCATCCTCCAGTCATTGGAACTTGTAATCCAGGAGGGTTATGTGAAAAGAAAAGGAGAGAAGAATAATCTGGCAGGCTCCAGAGAGCCCAGAAAGATGAGTGAGGGTGAGGTTGTGAAGGACTTTAAAAGTTAACCAGCGCAATTTCTATTTTATCTTAGAGGTCATAAGAAGCCACTGTAGGTGACTGAGTAAAGGGATTCTCATGGTCAAATCTGTGCTTAAGGAGAATTACTTTGGCAACAGTATAGACAGAGGATGGATTAGAGTCTGAGAAACTTGAGGCAGGGAGATCAGTTAAGGGTCTGTTACATTTTGTTACTGTCCCTCTAGAGGTGAAAGGGTCTTGGAAACCATATGATCCATTTTACAGATGAGGAAAATGAGTCCTAGAGAAGTCTAATGACTAGACAAAGATCACACAGCTACTAATGACAGAAGTAGGATCTGAATTAGGTTATTTTATGATGGGGTGCTGACTGGGAATGGACTGTGGTCAAATTGCATGAATATCAGGTCTTTTTTTTTAACAGCCACTGAAGAGAGTATTTCCTTCCCCTCTTCAGCATGCCTACCTCCTACCTCCCTGAGTCCAGCCATGAAGGTCCTTGCAGCAGAACAGGGTCCCCCAAAGCATGGAACCATGAAGCTGGTCACAGTATAGGGATTGCTCTATCCCCAAGATGCTATGGAAGACTTCCATCAATCTCCAAGGAAATCCTCTCTAGGTGAATCAATCTGGATGGAAAGAAGAGATATGTAGGCCTCAAAAGGCTGAATCATACCTACTCAGGGCTGATTGAAATTAATTTCTAACAAATGGTTCCCAGGCAAGTCAGTTCCCCCAAGGAGAAGCAGCCCCTGGAAAGTAGTGAGCCCCAGAGAATGAGATGGAACAGGAAATCATCAGGCTATGAGAGGAAACTCAGTAGAAAAACATAATAACAGAGTTGAAACTCCAACCACAGCTTTCATCTGTGGATCTCAAAGCACTTTCTCACCATCTAATTAATTTTCCCAACACCCACTATTCCATTCTCTCCTTATCTCAAGGACATGTCGTTATTGTTATTTTATTAGTAAGAGAATTAAGTGGTTTCAAGGCTGGTCCAGAGTCATAAAACTACTGTGGAGTGAAGCTAAGATGGGAGTCAATTGTCTTCAGTTCAGACCACAAAGTCACTGAAAGGGAAAAAAAAATCCCTGTCTGAAAAAAAAAAATTTGTTAACTCTTATTATCCCTTAAAAAAAATATCATCTGAGAAGGTATGCTGCCAGTGATACTGGATGTTATGGGCTCTCCAACAGCATAACCCATGCCTCATTCATTCATTCATTCATTCATTCCATCAATCACTCATTCAACCAACGTGTACGAAGTTCCAGAGATTAAGTTAATCACTGTTAGCTATACCCAAATATGAAACAGTTGCTACTATAGAAACTCTTTCATTCTTATTCATGGTGGGGTGGGGGAAAAGGAAAACATTATATACAAAATAAATGCAATAACCATACCACACATTATTACATG
>CM053773.1:226054146-226074232 GCA_028658325.1 Potorous gilbertii | reverse complement strand
TGTACAGATGTGCATGTGCATATATTGTGTGCATACAAAAAGTCAGAAGACACGAAGCCCTGGAATGAACCATGACAAAAGACAGGGGAGTCTCCATCCCTGGAGTTGCCCCAGGAAGAGAACGGACATCTGCAATGCTTTAGATGGCTTGGACATCCACCAGGCCAAAGGCCAGGGTTAGATCATAAGATGGTTGGCGGTTCCAGTCCAGCTCTAGGATTCTACCAAAGCTGGAGTGGACCAGAATTAAGAACATGAGAGCTCCTTGGTCTCAGACAGTAAAATATGCAATCGGAGTCTCCAGGCAGCCAGCTCTCTGCTCCCCCATGCTCTTCTCTGGTCTTTGGACCGCACGTGTTTTGCACATGGAACCCTATTGACGTCACTGGGAATTCTAAGCATGGAACCAATGAAAGACTCCGGAATAGAAATTTGCAGCAGGAAGTATCCAAGGAGAGGAGATTTTGTCGGGAGTGATGTACGTTGTGTACCTCTAAAGATATGGGGAGAATCCATCCATAGGTGGAGTGCTTATGGGTCCCGTTGGCAGCTTTGAAGAATCAGAACGGGTCAAGAGCATGGCTGACCCAACAGAGCCTAGTCCGTTGGTAATCATGGTTCTTTTCATGCCATCAGGAGCCAGCGGCCCAGCCTGCTTCCCCCCTCACCAGAGCCCCATGCCCTCTACTCCCTCCCCCCCATCAGACTCCACAGACAAAAACAAAAGGCCCATTACGAAGTTATTAGCCTCAGCTCGCATATCCTGCGGAGTGAGACAACTGCCAACCCCACTTGGGCTTAAAATGTTTAACAGATTTGCCCGGGTCTCATTTCTGTCACTGTGTTTATAGAAAGAGAGGGCCAGTGGGGAGAGAAGTTGGGAAAGGCAGTGGAGCTGGGGGAGGGGGAGAGCATGGAGGGGGGCCAAAAAAAAAGGCCCAACTCCTTCAAAGAGTAACATTCCTCCTTGTGGTTTGAAAAGACTTCCTCCTTCCCCAGCCATCCTGTAATCACTCTCCAGTGTTCACCAGAGCAGTGTTTACATCCAACGCCATTACCAGGAGGGGAGACAGGAGAAATGAAGGCCTCTTGACGATACTCTCAGAGGCCCCATTATCTTCTCCCTCCCCCTTCACCAGCTTTCATCAAACGCCTCCAGTCTATGAAGGGGTAAAAGCCTTTAATGGGATTTTGAAGATCTTAAAAGCCGGGCGGTTTGTTTAAAAAGGAAAAATACCAGCTCTAGAGTGGATTCTGCCTCCCTCGGTCCCCACCTCTCAAAAAACATTTTTTTTTAAATAGCCCAAACCTAGCTCTGTTCTTTCCTTCTGCCTGCCAAATAGAGCAGGGGAATTGGAGTTTGAGTTGGATGGGCGATGAGACCACACATAGCTGGGATTGGCCAGCTCTCTGTTCCCATGAACTGGAGAAGGCGTCCATCCACACAGGATAACCATGCAGACCTGCCTGCACTCTCGATTGGCCTGCTCGGCTCATGGTGTCTAGGAAGCATCTCCCAGCCTCCCCAGCCTCCAAAGTGACAACAGCGACCCCAGACACAGAATGGGCAGGAGCTAAGGGGTGTGTGTGTGTGTGTGAGAGAGAGAGAGAGAGAGAGAGAGAGAGAGAGAGAGAGAGAGACAGAGAGAGAAAGAGACAGAGACAGAGAGATAGAGAGAAAAGAGGAGGGAAGAAGAATGAGGAGAGGAGAGGGGAGGGGAAGGGAGGGGAGGGGAGGGGAGATGATAGTCAAAACTGGACATACTAGGCATTGGCAGTCTCACATATGGCTGCCTGGTTTTCTTCCTTCCCTGTGTCTAAGAAAACCCCAGTTATATAAAGTGCCCACAATTTAGTTGCTGCTGAGATAGATGTGGGCTTTCCAAAGAAGGACTCTGCTTAGCTTTTATGCTCCATATATGATTGTCCAGCAAGATACACAGGGTCAGTCTAGGGAGTTTAATGGAGTATAATGTTGTTTTGGAGAGGACTGATACACTGCCGAGGGGCTTCTCAGGGAGGAGATAATTCAAAAGAGGTATTGTATGGAGGGCATACACTTCTTACAAGCTGGGACTGTCCTGGTTTTGTCTCTGTATCACCTTGGAAATACTCATACACGCACATATTATAAAGCGTGTATATGATATACATAAATCTGTATATACACATATATAATAATGCAATATGTCAGCGCTCATTATTGGTATCAAGTATCATCATCATCATCTCTGGTATACTTGAGAGACTTTGGGGATCAGCAGAATTTGATGACAGGCTGGAAATGGGCAGACCACTAAATCCAAGACCTCTGTTATAATCTGAAAAGTCCATTGGAGTATTTAATCATGGCAGTTCCTGGCTAAAATCACTGAAGAAGTTACACACTACCCCCCTTCTCCAAACACCACCAAAACTCTTACTTTCAGGACCTCCCCTGCTTCTCCCTTCCAAGAAGTGATTGAATTTCCATGGGGTCCAAGCAGGAAGCCGAGCAGCCGGGCAGCAGCAGCTCAAAAGGCACACTGATCATCCTCTCCTTTGGCCAAGGTCATTGCTTTCTGCCAAGTGCATGAGGTCTAGTCCCACCTTTGCCCAAAGAGTCTTTGTCTCCCCAGGAGGTCTCTGTTGCACCTGATTCTAAACATTCCAAAATCTCTTCATAATTGGACCAAGCTGTTGCCTGCAGGGATAGGAGACTGTAGACAGTTACCAAATTTTAGTTCCAGGATGAATCTAGTTGTCATTTTTTTTTTCTTGAATCTGTATAGTAAATCTCAGAATCTAGCTGGGATGACGACCTGGAGCATCGGGCTCTGTTCCTCTGGCAATGATCCTTTGAATCCAAACAAAAGGGCCCCACTCTTCTCCCAACTCCTTGGGTGCCAAATGCTAAAAGTCTAGGCAAGGAGATGGGGTTCTGGCCTCCTGTGAGACAGGGAGGGGATGGATTTCCACATCCCAGCTTGGATTACACTTAGCATTTTTGAGCTCCCAACACTAGTGCCTGCCAACAAGTAGAGAAAAGGTGACATCTTGTCTGGGGTGTCCAACTCAGGAGGTTGGAGGAAGGCCTGATAGAATGGAAAAAAGAAAGAAAAAGCAAGACTTTATTTTTAAACATGGCACATAGAGGTTCCATGGGGACCAGAGCTACTCCAACCCTGCTGCACTGTACGGTGCCATGCTTGGTGATTGCCTTTTAAAGAAGGAAGGAGCATTACTTGCCAACCAAGAAGACTAGCACCATGGGCAGCTAGGTGGGGCAATGTTTAGAGTGCTAAGCCTGGAGTCAGAAAGACCTGAATTCTAATTCTACCTCAGACTCTTGCTACCTATGGGACCCTGGGCAAGACTGCATTTTGTGTCATCAGTCCTCTGACGGATGGAAAACACCATTCTTTGTCTCTGATCCTCTGGAATTAAACTGGGTCACTGCATAAATTAGTGTTCTAAAGCCTTTCAAAATTGTTAATCTTTACAATGTTGTATGCCTTGTTCTTCTTTAGCTCTTTTTGCATTGTCTCATACACATCTTTCCAGAAACCACCTCCTTCAAATTTCTTATACCATAATATTCCATTATATTCATATACCTTATTTTATTCAGTCAACACCCCACCACCCACCTTGAACCCTCAGGGATGGGAGCAGCTTTGGAGCCCTAAAAAAGAAAGCCATTTTTGCAAGAAAATCCTACTCAAGCAAAGGGATTCAGAACATCTTTTGCAAAAGGATTTAGTTTCTAGTTCTTTGCCATCACAAAAAGAGCTATCATTTTTATACATATAGGTACTTGCCCTCCATCTTTGATCTCTTTGTGGTAAAAGTAGCATTTCTGGGTCAAAGAGAATAACATACAGTTTACTGATCTCTTTGGACATAATTCCAAGCTGCTTTCCTGAATGTCCGGACAACTGTACAGCTCCACCAATAATGCACTAGCATACCTCTTTTCTTTCTACAGTCCCTCCACTATTTGCCATTTTCCTCTTTTGTCATCTTTCCCAATATAATGGATATGAGGTATAACCTCAGCATTGCTTTAATTTATATTATTCTATTAGTGGTTATGTACTTTCAACCATTTCCAATTGTATCTGACTCTTCGGTGACCCCATTTGGGGTTTTCTTGGCAAAGATACTGGAGTGGTTTGCCATTTCCTTCTCCAGCTCACTTTACAGATGAGAAATGTGAGACAAACAGCATTCAGCAACTTGTTCAGGGTCACACAGCTAGGAAGTGCCTGAGGTCAGACTTGAACTTCAGCTCTGCCTGGCTGTAGCCTTGGAGCTCTTTCCACTGAGCCACCTAGCTACCTAGGTACTTTCTATAGAGAGTGAAATTAAGTCTGTCCCATGCCTGATATCTACGTAGCAACCCTTGTTTTTAAATTAATGAAGAATATATTTACATAGAGTTTACTCTTTTTATGGATTCATAGATTCAAATAAGATGTCTTGATTTGAATTCATTGGGACAGGCCCACACCCCTATTCTTTCAGAATATTGCACAAGAGTGCCTAAGCAGGAGTTGGGAACCGTCAAACAAACATAGACATACCTAAACTCCATTTTGAAGGTTAAACTCTGAGATTGGAGCAGAAACCAAAGAGAGAAATTTCTATTGGATCATAGATTTAGATCAAGAAGGAACCTCTGAGGTTATCTAGTCTAACCTGTTTATTTTCCAGATGCAGAAACGGAGACCCAGAAAAATAAACCGATTTGTCCAATGTCACAGAACTAGTTAGTGACTAAGGGAGGATTCAAACCAAGTCCAAAGTTAGTGGCCTATCTGCTGTAGCCATTGTAGGTCTCGAAGGATCTGGTTGGATGTATGTGAGTCCAGAGTCCCTTGGAGACAGTGGACAGGTAGATAGTGGAGGTAAAGCGCCATCAAGATGTCAGCTGCTATCACGGTGACCATCATGGGTCTTTACTGTCTCTTCCAGCCTCCTCCAGAGATTGTTTTTTCCATTTGTTTTTCAGCTGATTATATCATGTGGTCATCTCAGTAGCCTCTGGCTGCCTTTCCAGGATTTAATAAGAAGAGACAAATTGTGTCA
The DNA here is from genome assembly GCA_028658325.1 of Potorous gilbertii. NCBI lineage: Eukaryota > Metazoa > Chordata > Mammalia > Diprotodontia > Potoroidae > Potorous > Potorous gilbertii. Next base: position 226,069,162 of record CM053773.1, on the reverse strand, counting down.
TTGAATTCCTTATGTTTATATCATTAACTATCCATTTATGCAAAAGACGTTTGGAATACCTTGGCACATTTGTTTGAGCAAGACTTTCTGGTAAGAAAAGGCTTTTTTTTCCAGGGCTCCAGGGCTACTCCCATCCCAATGGACTCCTCAGCTCCGCCTTCTTTTTATTGTGGCTGGGACATTTTCCCTATTTTCTTCTGCTGGTGTTCATCCACAAGAGTAATTCAATCACCTTTCCACCCCAATTCTTTGCTAAAGGTGCTGGTTTCTCCCACTATTGTACCAAAATTCTTAGAGATTCCTTTCTTCCTTTTTTTAAAGATGAGGAAATTGAAGCCCCAGCAAGATAAGCTGACTCACCCAAGGTCATATAGATAGTAAGAAAGTCAGAATTCCAACTCAGATTCTCTGATTCCAGATCTAGACCCCTTTCCACCTTAGAGGTTATCTACTTTAACTCTCTTAATTTACAGGTAAGGATACTGAGGCTTATAAAGAATCAGTGATTTGCCCAACATCCTCTCACTCTACATTTATCTTTATGGAATAAACTCATAGCTATTTAGCACCTGAAGGATTACAAATTGTTTCATGTACCTTATCTCGACAGTTTTGTAACCATGCCATGCTTGGCAAAGCCCAGCCTTTACCTTCAGAGAAGTGACTATCATCTCTTTCTCTTTCCTGGGAGGAAAAAGTGAGGAGAGGAAGAGTAAATTGTTCTCTGGCTGCTTGTCATAGGACCATTAAGTTAGAACTCTTAGGATCTTTAAAGCCCAATGTTCTAAGAATGATTAATTGATGTGCCCAAACTCGTACAAGTTAGCTTGAAGTAACAGCCAGCATTTGACCTTGAGTCAGGGCTCATCCTACAATGTGGTGACGACTTTCCTACAGTTCCCTTCTTACTGAACCTTGGTATTCAATAATTTCTATAAACTTGTATTTCTTCCTGCCCAGATTCCCTCTCCTGTAATACACGAACTCCTTTGAGGACAAAGGCTCTATGGATTTTGCTGTTGGTCTTTGGATTCCAACACCTAGCACAAGAACTTACACGTAGTAGGGATTTAATAAATGTCCGCTGAATTTATTTTAATTGGCTTTGTGACCTAGGTTAGGAAAAAGAAGAGTTGGCTTAAGTCTTTCCAGTTTAGAAGAATATAATGTTAGAGGTAGAAGAGCCATAGCACCTAGAATGTCAGCATGGGAAGGACATTTAGAACCTAAAACATAGGAGGGCCCAGAATGTCAGAGCTGAGAGGAAACTTAGAATGCAGAATATCAGAGCTGGGAGGGGCCTTAAAACAGGGGATGTTATATTTAGGGGGAAATCTTCAAAGATCTATGTAAATCTTCAAAGTATAACCCACTCATTCTCCAGGCAAGGAAGCTGAAGGAAAAGAAAAGGTGAGGAAAGAGATTCTGGACAGAGACGGGAGGAGGCCAAGGTATAAACGTGACTTTAAAATTCCCACTCAAGGTCACCCCATGTGCTTTCTCAAAAAATAGATACGGAAATCATGACAGGCTTTGAGCTGGACTGAAAGACACAGTCATCCCAACCATTCTATTACAACAAAAAAGCACCAACTCTCCGAATAGGATAAGATCTGTGATCCAGCAGTGCAGTGGACAGAGTGCTGGATCCAGAGTCAGGAAGATTCAAATTCCTGAGTTCAGATCTGACCTCAGGCACTAACTAGATACTAACAGACTGACCAAGTCACTTAACCCTGCTTGCCTCAGTTTCCTCATCTGTAAAATAAGCTGGAAAAAGAAATGGCAAACCACTCCAATATCTTTGCCAAGAAAACCCAAATGGGGTCATGGAGAGTCTCATATAACCAAAAAAAAAAAAAAAAGACTAATCCAGTGACCCTGGCTCTCCTTGCTTTTCCTAGCATAAAATATTCCATTTCCTGACTCTGAATATTTGCACTGGCTATGTCCCATACCTGGAATGCTCTCCTTCATCATCTCTGTCTTTTGGTTTCCCTGACTTCCTTCAAGTTTTCGCTAAAATCCCACTTTGTACGAGAAGCATTTCCTGATCCTCTTCCCTTGATTTATCCTCTACTTCTTGCTTATTTGCACATTCTCTCCCCCATTAGAGACTGAGTTCCTAAAGAGCAGGGACTATTTTTTTTTTTTGTCTTTTATCCTCTGTGCTTATGACAATGCTTGGCACATAGTAGGTGCATAATAAATGTTTGTTGATTGACTGACCTTATATTTCATCTAGTCATAACCTTCATTCATTACTCCTAGTTCTGGGGCCAAGCAAAACAAGACTCATTTCTTGTTTCATGTAATGACATTTCAAATACTTGAAGGTGGCTGTTATGTCCCTCTAGTCCAAGGAAAGGAATAAGCATTTACACATCACCTACTGTATGCTAGGCAGGGCACTTAGCACTCTACAAATATTGTCTCATTTAAGATCCTATCATATGATCTTGGTGCCCTTCTGGATCCTAGATGCCCCTCTCCAGACTCTCCCCAGCTTAATAATATGTGCCCTTCCTAAAAAGTAACCTGCTTAGAACTGAGTCCAGTATCCAAGGTGTGGAATGTCCAACCCAGAGCTACATTTCCATGTTCTCTATAACAGATTTTCTAAGAGAGGTGAGAAAATGGAAAGAAGAATGAAAGACTCACTTCATCTCCCTTTATTGGCTCTAACTCCTAAAAACCAAATCCAGGCTGCCCTGGATTTAATGAATTGATACACTGCCATCTTCCCAAATTAAACATCACTGCAAACAGGAAAACACAGTAAGTCAACACAGTCCTGTGTTCTTAGTATCACAAGAGCATAAAGTCGGAACTGGAATGTACATCTGATCCAATCTTCTCCTATGCTACATATAGAGAAACTGAGACCCAAGGAAGCGAGGTGATATCATGCAGGTATAAAGGGGAAGAGCCAGATTTCAATCACACGTTCCTTTACACCCAAACCAGCATTCTTTCCATTGTATTTGTTCCTTCTAAGGAAAAACAGGAGAGCTGGCTAGAAATCTTTGCCTGAGGCCAAAGAATCGGGGAGTGTTCCCAGAATCCTCCTATTCCCATCTCCAGACCTGTCTCTGAGACTACTGTCTGACTGCTCAAACCACTCAATCATTTAGGACTCTTGGTCCCCGTTTAGTATCTTAAGGGACTCCCTTTTCTTTCTAAGGAACACGGGATTTCAGTGCCTTAAGTGGTAACAGTCACATTAAAAATGACAAATGAATTAATCTGCTCCTATTCATTTAGTCTAGTTATCATCATTAGTGGTTAGAAGGCGTTTGTAGTGGTAGAAGATCCCAGGACTGGAAAGAATAGGGACCCGCCTGGCATTGTTCTTCTGACTTTGTCAGTAACTTTGTTGCCATGTTGCTCTACAGTTCATCTATTTTCTCCTAATAGCACTAATAGAAGGATGTCATTTTCCCAGAGTCTGTTCCCTTCTCCTGTCTTGTGTCTCTTTCCTCCAGGGTCTATGTTCTCTTAAATCAAGAAGCTAATATTTCACGGGAGTGTGGGGAGCTTTTTGTCTCTGTTCCAGGGAATTGCTATTCCCTGTAAGTTGTCATGAAGCCAAATGCTGAGGTAGGGGTGGTGGGGAGAGGGGAGGAAGGGAAAGAAAGTTGTTTTGCAAGAGAGAGGTAAATGAATTGTTATAAGGGATGGCTCTATGGGAAGAGAAGGGGAAGGATAGGGAAGGAAGTTTTCTAAAAAATAAAAGATATTAATAACAATATTTAAAGAGAAGGCTCCCCACACCCAACCCTCCTACCACTACCATTTCCCCAATTTTCTCCTAACATCAAGTCATCCAGTGGTTTTCTTCAATATGTTTCAATGGTGAGAAGGAGTGTGTGAAAGAATACAGGAGAAATTTAGGTTATTATAAAAAAATACTCTAAAATTATATACATAGATTATATGTATACAGATGGATATATGCTATATATATATATGCATAGGTCGAGGACTAGATAGATGAATGGATAGATAGCTGTATGAATGGATAGATAGATAGTAGGTAAGTAGATAGATAAATAGATGGATGGATGAATAGATAGTAGGTAAGTGGGTAGGTAGACAGATTAATGGATAATTGGATGATAAATAGTAGGTAAGTAGATAGATAAATGGATAGATGGATGGATAGGAAGATAGACAGCTGGATGGATAGATAGATAGTAGGTAGGAAAATAGATAAATGAATAGACGGATGGATAGTAGATAGATAGATGGATGGATGGATGGATGGATGGATGGAAGGATGGATGGGTGAATAGATAGTAGGTAAGTAGGTAGGTAGGTAGATAAACGGATAGATAGATAGATAGGTAGATAGATAGATAGATAGATAGATAGATAGATAGATAGATAGAGTTCAATAGATCTGTGAACTCCTTGCTTTGGGGAGCTATTCCTCCAATGAACAGATCACACTCAAATAATGCCTTCTTCTTTCCATTTCTTACATACAACCTTCTCCATACATCTGAAGAAGCAAGTCAAATCCCCATTTAGAGAAGACATTGCAGTTAAGAGGCAGTAATATTCTCTGCCTGCTTTCTATAGCTGTTGTGAAGATCAGTCGAGGCACCAAGTATTTATTAAGCATCTTCTATATGCCAGTTAATAAAAGGCACAGGGTCATAGGATTAGAGCTGGAGGGGACCTCTTCGACTAACCTCAATTTGCATATGAGGAAACTGAGTCCCAGAGAGATGAAGTGACTCAGAACACAACTTCCTTGAAGTACTAAAGTGAATACACATGAGCACACACAAGCACACCTCCATAGGCGCCAAATAGTTGGTATTTTACGAGTATTTATGAGTATTTTATAAGTTTGCTGAAGCAGCTGGGTGGGACAGTGATAAGAACAAAAGATTTGAAATCAGAAGGGCCAGAGTTGGAATCCTACCTCAGACACTCATTAGTTGGGTGACAATGGGTGAATCATTCAACCTCTTTCAGTCTCCTCATCTGCAAAATGGGGACAGCACCTATTTCATGGTGATGTGTGGGGATCAGTTCCTATAATATGTAAATGTTTTGCCAGTTTTAAATTGTTTCATCTCAGAGAGGACAGCTAGATTCAATGGAGCAAAAGATAGGAAAAAACATTTGGGAAATTGTCAAGCATGTGATGATGCAAATGTAATTGACTCTCCTTCCCAGGAATTCTTCCAGCTGGATAACTGAAGGGCACCATGCTGGGGATGATGTAGAAGACATTTTTGTCAATGGATGAATGGAATATGGCTTTTGAGATCCCTTCCACCTCCAAGATTCCAGAGGCCATAATTGAGTTGTGTTTGTTAATTTTATATTCTATATCTATTTATATTCAACTTAAAGACACAACTCCAACTAAATTTTTCCCTAATAGTCAGAAGTGACATGTCTTGTGAGGACAAGGGGATTAAGGATTTCCATAAAGAGATTTCCTGGGGAAGAGAATTCAACTTAGTTCTTCTTGATCCTAGAGGGCAGAACCAGAAACAAGAGGAGGAAAATGAGGGAAGATGCATTTAGACTTGGCAAGAAGAAAAACTCCCTAACAATTAGAGCTTTCCAACACCATCATAGCTTGCCTTTAAGTGTGGTGGGGTCCCTGTCCTTAGAGGTTTTCAAACAGCAGCTGAATAATGACCACTTGTCATGGATCTTGCATGGAGGACTTGTTTGGGGGTGTGGATTGCACTAGAAGTCAGTAGTTCTCAAGATCTTCTCTGGGGACCCTTAGGAGTCCCCCTTTTGGGGGGCCCTCAAGGTCAAAGCTTTATTTGTAATGATAATTAGACATCCCAATATTGAATACGGCAAATATCAAGAGACACAACCCACAGAAACAAAAACACTTGAGGGGAGGCCCTCAATAATTTTTAAGAGTGTCAAGGAGTTCTGGGACCAGAAACATTGAGAACAACTGGGTTAGATGACATCTGAGGTTCTTCTTAGCTTTATTTTGTGTAAGAAGGACATGGGGATGAAGTGTGGAGATGGTCCAAGGGTTTGGAGCTGGGATAACAGCAGCCAATGGGGGACTGAAGGGAGACATAGAGGAAGCCAAGGAGTAGGGAAAGAGAGAAATGGAAGAAGGCGTCAGGGATGGAGAAGGGGCAACATCGAAACCTTGCCCCTCGGCACTGGGCTAGTTGGCCAGATTCTCACTCTTGAAGCTCAACTTTGTTTATTCTTGGCAAAATGTAACTGCCTGTTTCTAAGAGAAAAGTTTTTAAAAGGCTTATAAAAGAGACTCAAAAGGCTTTCTGGACATCAAATAGCTCATAAAAAAAGAACATTTTGATGAGTTAAGTGTAAATGAATCAGAAACATACGGATTCCATTTCTCCTAATCTGCCCAGGGGTTTAGAAATGAAGGGGGGAAGCTGCTGTATGCCAAATTCTTTGTAGACCCCAAAAACCTTTGAAAATTGCTTGAGAGGTTGAGACAAACCCACCGAGGAGTCAGCCTCCTCCACCCCTAAGAGAGTTCTCCAGGGGAGAAGCAGCAGGAAATTTCATTTTGCAAGGAAAAAGCACCAGAATCTGAGCAACACTAAGTACCAATGCCTTAGAGGGCAGCCCAGTTTCTCCAGAAGACCTTATGAATAAGTCAAGTCCCAAGGACCTTTCAGGGGTAAACAGAGTATGTCAAACCAGAGGGAGTCTGGGATGAATGAATATTTAAGACCTAGAATGAACTTGGTCATCATCGCATCGTAAGATTTGGGGTTGGAAACAGTCTTCAGAAACATCTAGAACAACTCCTGATTTGACATTTAGGGAAACTGAGGCATAGAGTAAGGAAAGGATTTATTCAAGGTAGAGCAAGATTTAGAAACCAGGTGTCTCAATGCCCCTTCCAATGTTCCTTCAAGAAGCCAGTACGGTATAGTGGAAAAAAGAATAAATTCAGGGGTCAGAAGACCTGGGTTCAAATCCTACTTTTGATATTTCATACCTCTGTGACCTTGGGTGTGTTATTTAATTTTCCTAAGCTTCAGTTTCCTCAACTGTAAATGAAGGAAGACGGAAGCCGAGATGGTGTGAGGTCCTTTCTAGCTCTGAATCTAGGGTCCTGTGTTCTTTCCACTGTTTGCAAACTAAGCTGTTTCTTTTTTCCAGATTACTCTTAATTTCTTGTTTCCTCCTATGCTAGTATCTGCATCCCAAGGGTTATCATCCCTACACACCCCCATCCTCAGCCTCATTGCCTCAGTGGCCAAATTCTACCTCTGACCCTATGACATCATAATACCAGCTAGCCTTTATATCACATTTTAAGGTTTGTAAAGTGACAATACAAGTTAGCTAATTTGTTCCTCACAACAACTCTGGGAGATAGGTGCTCTCTTTTTTATACTCATTTTACAGATGTGGAAACTGAGGCATGCAGTGGTCAAGTGAGTTGCCCAGGGTCATACAGCTGCTAAGTGCCTGAATTAGAATATGGAGAGCATCTTCTTACTGAGAAAGATTCTGGGTGGAGCACAGAAATTCCTTTTACTCCAACTGAGTTGTTTGCCAAGTTCACTACAATGTGACAGGTTAATGAGATCAGAGGAAAGAAATATCACACACTGGGAGGAAGGGTACAAGGGAAATTTGAACTAATAATACATTTTCCATTTACTGTCTCTATGATTGACACCATGTAATATACTTGTAAAATGCGTGGCTCAATATCTAAAGTAAATGTTGGGAAAAATATGTAAATTGGCCAGGTGGATATTGGTGTATTCCCTGCACGTTTTTACACATGATTTTATCAAAGAGGATAATTACCACATATGGGAAAGGGAACATATTGTTTCCATATGAGAGGTAAAGAGAGTGCCTTTGGAGTTATTAAAGATATTTAAGGCGGTGGAATGATCTTGATAACGAGAAAAGCTATCCTCATCATCCTTGAACTGAAATTTCGGCAACCCCAATGACAACCTGTTGGAAGAAGAGACTTGGTGAGTGATTTGGCGGAGCCCACCAGACTGGATGAAGCATCTTCTCTCCCATTTGTCTCTGAATTCAAATCCCATTTTCCTCCCCACCAGGAAAGGAGAGATGACTGTCCCAAACCCAAGTACTAATGCTTTCTTGAGACTCACACAGTAGACTCAAACATGGCTCCCCCATGAATGTCCTGGTTTCTTTCTTAGCATGATTTGGAGGCTATCCTAGTTAGGGGGTTCATAGGGGATTATAGATTTACAGCAGGAAGAGATGCTTGGAATTTTCTAGTATACTCTCGATTGTATAGATGATAGAAACTGAGTCCCAGAGACGTGGAGCAATTTTCCCAATGTTACAAAGGTAAAAATAAAGGGGGGTTTGAATCAGGGTCTTCTGACCCCCAAATCCAGTGTCTTTCCTTCCACACCACAGCTTCCTCCTAATAAGCCACAGAATACACAGCTCCAGAGTCATTTGGCCATCAATGCCTTGGAACCCCCTGGTCCTATAAATCGTGCCAAACTGATCTTCTTTCCCTAACGTTGGGGACCACTGTCTCAGATCACAGGGTCATTGGTCTAGAGGAATCTGAAAAGGATCCTCTGAATCCAAATTCAGTGCTCTTTCCACTAACTCATAATTCAAATCTCAAGGGATTAAATGTGATTTTTTTTAAATGCCTCTAAAAATTAAAGGCATCCAGGAGTTCCATAGGAGTTCTAAAAAGATTTCATCTCTGGCGTGGCCACACAGACATTTTATCCATCCAGGAAGCTTGGTTTTGGCACTCCCTGCTTGACCTGCTCTGGAACTTATAAGAACAGGCTGGCAGACCAAACCTTCTCCTGATCCCAGGGGAACAGACTGGGTGCCCTGGAAGGTCTTTTCCCATCTTTGATTTCGGCAAGTCTGATAGGGCTGTCACAAGCCTGGATCTCCCACCCTCAGGCAATATTAATACGTGCAAAAAGATGGATGTTGTTGAGAGCCAGTCCCCTTCACGGGCCGCTGCTTTTAATCTTGGCTTGGCAGCACCTAAATCGGTAACTTTTTAAGACATACAGGACTTGGAAACCAGCTCCGATGTCTGGTTCAGACCATTATTGCTAATAAGATGTTTGCTCCCATACCAGAGCATTGCAAACTCCTAGAATCTTAGTGACTCTAGAGATCTGGCCCGACCCCTTCGCTATAATCTCCCTGTGTTCTACTGAGAAAAAAAATTTTTTTGAGTGAATCAATGGATTAAAAATGGATTAGTGGCAGACACTATCCTAAGCACCAGAGATATAAGCTTGAGGCAGTCTGTGCCCTCAACAACTTATGTTCTAATGTGAAAAGAAAAAAAAAATTATATAGAGTGGTGCAATTCAATAAGGAAGGAAATAGGTGGTAAGCACCTACTATGTGCCAGGTACTGTCCTAAACAATGGAGATACAAACTTGAGATAGTCTCTGACCTCAACAGTTTATACTGTAATGTGAAAAGATAAAATATATAGTGGTACAATTCAATAAGGAAGGAAATAGGTGGTAAGCACCTACTATGTGCTAGGCACTTTAGAAATGTTATGTCCTGTAAGGTAGGCACTGTTATTATCCGCATTTTACAGAGAAGGAAATTAAGATGGAGTCAGACAGAGTTTATGACTTGCCCAGGATCACACAGCTAGGGTATGAGATGGGATTTGAACTCATGACTTCCCGACTCCAAGCTCAATTCTCTATCTACCATGCCACAAAGCTGACTCTTTTAAAGCATTTATTAAGGACCTGCTATGTGCCTATAAAGTACCATATTAGATTCTGATGATATAAAGATGAAAAAAATTTTGTCCTCAGAGGACTAAGGTGGAAGAAGACTGGAAAGGTGGGGAAGGGGGATAGGAGATGGCATCTGTCTGTCCATGTATCCATACATCTATTCTATCTACCATCTCTATCATTCATCTATTCTATCCATCCATCCATCCATCCATCTATCTTTCTATCTATACATCCATCCATTTTATCTATTCATCACATATCTATTCTATCTATCTGTCTGTCTGTCTATAATTTAGCAGATGATCTATTACCTGGAGCACTGAGAGATTGTCAGCATGTGTCAGAGATAAATCTTGAACCCAAGTCTTCCTGATTATAAGACCAACTCCCAGTTACCCATGCCATATTGTGTTTACCATATTTCATACGAATTAAATTTTTATTGAATAATTTAAGTATTTTAAAGTCTGAAATTAGGCGGTCTGCTTTGACTTGTCCTCCACCTAGTGCACACAGACCTATTTCCTATGCACAGAAAAATAACTAGGTCTAGGTAACAAGGGCTTTTTTCCTATAATGCTGCAATTTGGAGGGTGCTTAATGCCCCTTTAGCAGGTAGAAACAATAGGCAGTGTTTCCCTTTTCCTCCAGCAACTGTACCCCAGACAGGTTTCTTCATGACTTGACCCTACTCTGTTCCCTTCTAAGTCGTGTCCTCCTAGAGTCCTGGGCTCAGTGGACTGAATCTTGAATCAGAAAGGTCCGAATTCAAATGTTTGCCTCAGACACTTACTAACTGTGTGATCTTGGGCAAGCCACTAGAAATCCCTCCACCAGTCTCAATTTTCTTATCTGTAAAATGGGAGTAAGTATAGCACCTAGCTCCAATTTTGTAAAATTCATTGTAAACCTTAAAACATTGCATAAATTTTAGCAATTACTATTAGTTACTATTATTTCCCCCACTAGTCCTTGTTTCCTAAGTTTGGAGATCTCTCCCTAAGGACTTACAAGCAAAGGGACATAGGTCTCTCATCCATATAAGTTTAGGGTTCATAGTTCATATGAGGGACCTCAATACATCCAGTCCATTCTCCTCATTTTAGAAGCAAAGAAGCTAACACCCAGAGACTTATTCAACTTTACCCTAGTAGGAAGTATCAGGTGTGAGATTATTCTCATCTGTAAAATGGGGGTATTGGGCTAGATGACCTCTAAAGATCTTCAGAGTTTTAAATCCTCAAACTTGAATCAGATTTAGAGTGAGAGAATGTGGGTTTGACTCCTGGCTGTACCACTTAATGTGACTTTGGGTAATCACTCAACTTCTGGGCCTCAGTTTCCTTTTCTGAAAAATGAAGAGGCTAGAAGATGATCTCTAAAGACCCTTCCAATGCTAAAAAAGAAATATTGATAGCATTGGGAGTAATCCAGTTCCACCAAGAAAAAAATAACACGATGCCTTGGAAAGAACGGGAGATTTAGAGACAGTGGACCTGGGTTCAAATTTCAACTCTGCCTTTACTTCCTGTGTGACCTTGGGTAAGTCAGATAACTTCTCTGGGTCTCAGTTTCCCCATCTATAAAATGAGAGTATTGAACTGGATGATGGTTGATAATATTCCTCTTGTGATCCTATGATACTCCAGACCTCACTTTCCTCCGCCATAAAACAAAGGGATAGGACTAGCCAATCTCTAAGGTATTCTATTAAAGCTAAGTTCCTGTGATTCCATCCTGGATGAAAAGTCTTGGCTCTTCCAAGAGTCAGGTAGCTTGCAATTCCTTGAACCCAGCCCGGGGACAAAAGCCTCCTTCTGCCCCAGGTGACTTCTGTGCCAGGCCCCAGGCCTCTCAGGCTGCTCCTGGCAGAGGCCCAGAGGAGAAGCTTTTGAATGGGGGAGGCAGAGGAGCAAAGGGGTGGGGGAGCACAGCCGCGAAGGCTCTTAGCTACAAAAACACACAATAACGCAATCATAATCCCTGAAAATGCCTAAACAGCAATGAAGAAAATGAAAGCAATTTCCTTCTTCTTCCTGCGGAGGAAGAAAGAAAGGACGGTGAATTGTTCCTTCCTCCCCTTGCAGAGAAAGCCCAGAATGGGGACCCGACTGAAATCCAGCACTTCAACCTCCAGGGTCCATTAGGCTCAATCAGTTTTCTAAACATTGCCCTTCTCCAGCATTAATTGGTGTATTCTCTGCTGTGCATTCACCTAATGTCCATTATCTGGCAGTGAATAGTGCTGACGTCAGAGACCTCGGAGCAGAGCGAAGCTCTTGTGTTCCATTGTTCCTACAGCCTGCCCAGACAGTTTTTTTTTATTCCTTCTTATTTTCTCCATTTCCCTAACTACCAACCAGCCTAAGAGATGCCCTTCGGGGCACAAAAGCCAAGAGGATTTGCTGTCAGTTGGGGGAATAAGGACCCGGGAAATGTGACCTCCTACATTAAAATAAAGAGGGGTTCCTAATTAGGAGTGGGAGTTGATTTTTTATAAATGGAATTGTCTTTGAAATTTAGGGAGCCTGCCTGGCAATGAGATTTGGGGACATGCCCCTGGTTGACCTTCAGTGGATCTGTCTTTAATTTATTAACCTGTCATGCCCCCTCTGAATAACACCAACCAAATGATCATTTCTGTGTTTTCATTTGATCCCCAGCAGGTCGACATTTACCATTTAGAAAAGTAACATTCAAAGAGTGAAGTGGGGCATTTAACCAAAGGTTCCAGTGGCTAGTGAGATTTGAACTCAAGTCTTCCAGGCTCTATGTCTATGATTCTATCAGCCATGGAGTCCCTGTGGTTTGCCCTAGTACTCATAAAATTGAAATATGGCAGTTTTTGTGGAAGGTTGGGGACAGGAGTCAATTAGGATAAGAAGGTATGGAAGGGCTGCCATTTTTATCAGCATGGACAGTGTCCACATAGGGAAAAAAAATCAAAAATTTAAAATAGCCAACTTTAAACCTGAAATGTCTATATAAGTGACAGAATTCCAGAGAGGATCAAGGGTTAAGAGTCAGGAGGGACCTCAGAGTCTATAATCCAACCTCTTCACTATACAAAGAGGAATTGGAGACCTACAGAGTAGAAGTAACTTACCCCAAAAGACACAGCAAGCCAATGATGGAGTTTGGCCTAGGAACTGGGTGTGTGTGTGTGGGGGGGGAGTCCTGATTCCAAGTGCCATATTCCTTCCTTTGTCCCATCCTTCCTCTGAGGTCTTAACGTGAAGAGTGACTTAAAGATGTCTTGAAGAAAAATTCATAGAGTCACAGACCGAGGGTAGGAAATGATTGCAGAGGCTTTCTAATCCATCTCCCTCCTTGTATGAGTAAGGAAACTGAGGCAAGATGAAGTGCATTGTGTAAGCTCATATAAATGGGTAAATATCAGAGTCAGCATTTGAACTCACATCCTCTGACTCCAGAATCAAACCCTTCTTCCTCCATATCATGCTGCCTCTTCTAGTAATCCATCAAACTCCACCATATCCAAGATGTGTACATTGCTATCTAGTTCAAGGCCCCGCTGCTAATATTGGGGAATATGGCATGCCTAGTGGCCACACCCCAATAAACTGTCTCAGCACAAAGGCTAAACCAGGTCTTGGGCCTCAAATTCATTGGGGAATTGGAGGGATGTCTACTCCAAGCATGTGAAAACTTATCCCCAAAAAATGGGTGGATGAGAACAATTTGTCCCATTGACCATGAAGGTAGGTTGAAGCAGGTGCCATGGAGTGCTTAGAGCTTTGTCAGATATGGAAGACACCAAGGTCACCCCTCCCCAAGCCCTGGGCTGTTGCTATCTTGACTTCAATCTTGCTACTTTGATGACTGGAAGAGAGAGTGGGGCTGCTTACTTTGTGCAGCGTGCCTCACTTAAATCCAGGCTAAAACATCACTTAGTCCTGATGTCATTGGTCTTCTTCTTGGAAGCTGTCTCCAGTTGTCCAGATCTATATTTTGCCACTGGACCCAGATGGCTCCAGAGGAGAAAAATGACGCTGCCCTCTCTCACTTCAATTCAATTCACTTGCAGTCATGGCATCATTTTCCTGATGTCATGGTCCTCTTCAGGAACCTAGGACAAAAAATAACGTGTCTTCTAAAACAAAGAATGAACAACAACTTATTCCTTTGGGCAAATCATTTAACCTCCATGGGCCTAGTTTTTCTCATCTTAAAAGGAAGGGGTTAGCTGATGGCTTCTGAAGTCCATAACATCTCTCAGTGTATGGCCTTATGAGTCAAATACTTGTGTAACATTGTCACCTTAGTCTCCTGAGTCTCAGTTTCCTCATCTGTAAAAGGAGGGGCCTAAACTAGCTGTTCTCTGAAGTCCCAATCAGCTCTTGATATATGATCCTCCCTGGGTTTTTATAAGGATCAAACTTTTTTAAAAGTATGTGACACATAGCCAAAAAAAAAAAACAAAACTTAAATCACTATGGAATTAGCAGATATTAACCATGGAAAGGGCCCTGAACTGAGTACTTGGAACCCTGAGCCCACCTCCAACATTTGGGCAAAGGCAAGAGGAGGTTCAGGTGTAAATAAGCCAGAAGAGGCAGTGGTCCACGGCCTCAAGCCCTAGGCTGACGTCAGGAGCTAAGTATACAAAGATCAGTTTGCCCAACAACTTTCCCCTCCACCTGAGGGGGCCAACAGCAGCTGTCAGGATGAAGGAGCCAAGGGATGTGGACACCCATGAACATACACTGTGGCAAGTGGGGGTCATAGGGTTCAGAGTTAGGAGGAATTGTAGAGACCATAGGACCATGTGGTCATGGAATTAGGACATTAAAGGTCATCTCATGCAGTCCCTTCCTATGAGAAATGAGTCCAGAGAAGGTGTGACTTTCCCAAGTTTCTTGGTCTGTTTGACGATAGGAAGGATCTCAGGAACCATTGGAAGGAACAGACTGGGAGTGGTTAAGACAGCTAGGTGGTTCATAGAATAGAGCCATGATGAAAAGGAGACTGCTACCTTCTAATGAGTCCATTCCACCTTCAGATATCTTGAATCATTAGGTTTTTCAGGACTGCTTGGGATATTAAAGCAATAAATAGCTCATATATATATATATATATATATATATATATATATATATATATATATATATGAATATATATACATATCTTTAAGATTTTTGGAGGGGGGTGTTGGCTCAGCAGGTAGTAGGCTAGAGGACCAGGCAAGTGGGAAATCACAGTCAAGCAGCAATAAGTTACTGAAACTGAACCCCAAGGCCTTAAAAAGATCAATGGGGTT
>CM053773.1:226012595-226053646 GCA_028658325.1 Potorous gilbertii | reverse complement strand
ATATATATATATATATATATATATATATATATATATATATATATATATATGAATATATATACATATCTTTAAGATTTTTGGAGGGGGGTGTTGGCTCAGCAGGTAGTAGGCTAGAGGACCAGGCAAGTGGGAAATCACAGTCAAGCAGCAATAAGTTACTGAAACTGAACCCCAAGGCCTTAAAAAGATCAATGGGGTTGGAGTCCAAAGAACCAAGTTCAAATTCCAGTTCTTCCACTTACTACTACCTACATGACCTTTGGCAAGTTGTCACTGCCCTCTACACCACCTGATCCTCTTCTGAACCATGAGAAGGAAGGACCAGATGGTTAGCAACATCCCTTTCAGCTTTGAAGCTTAGGATCCTACTCTTTCCCCTGTTGGAAAGTAAGCTCCTTGAAGTCAAGGATTGTTTTGCCTTTGTCTTTGCATCCCCAGAATTTAGCATGGTGCTAGGCACATAACAGGAGCATAATCAGTGTTGATGTCTCAGTCAATCAATTTTTAGTGTGGTTTTTCAAAGGGAAGACCCTTGTAGTTCCAGCTTTTCATTCAGAAAATAGTCTGACCTTTCATTTGACAATTGTTGAAGCCTTGTCATAGACTCCAAACACACAAAGACAAAAGTGAACAGTCCCTGATCACAAGTAGTTTTTATTCTATCGTATTTGGGGAGACTTGGATAGGGTATAGAGATAAATATATGCAAAATATATATAATGTAATTATTAGGGAAAAGGGCCTTAACTCATGAGGAAGACCAGATTTGCAGGAACTGAGCTGTGAAATAAGCTGCAAGGTTCTGGGAGGTGGCAATGAGGAGGGGGTACATTATAGGCAGCAATAGAAATGCACAATGACAGAAGCTGGAAAGTCATGTGCAGGAAATATCAACTGCACCAACTTGACTAGAAGGTAAACTGAGTCAGGGAAAGCAATATTTAATGAAAACTGAAGATGTAAAATGGAGTCATGTTATAGGAAGCTACAAATATTTAATAAGAGTTTATACTTGATCCTAGTGGTACTAGAAAGCAGCTGAAGCTTTTGGAGCTGGAGAGTAACATGACCAGAACTGTGTTTTTAAGAATATCAATTTGAAAGGACGGCCAGTCACTGCTGGCCCAACCTCCCAAGTAGATTCTAATCTCCTTCAAGGAAAAGATTCTGGATTTTTTTTGGTTTGGGTTTTTATTCTCCAGCTTTAGTGGAGGACTTGGGGTATAGTGGACATTGAATAAAAACTTACTGGTTGATTAGTTGCTCTGTTTGAAATTAGCCTGAGTCCATAATTATGCGTGCACATGTGTGCGTGCATGTGCATGCATACATGTGCGTGTGTGTGTGTGTGTGTGTGTGTGTGTGTGTTTGTAGGAAGGAAGGAAGGAGGACAGAGGAAGAAGGGAAGGCAAACGAATTGTCTTGTAAGCAGGAAAGGTTTCATTTCATTGTATTGCCATGTTGCTCTCTGCCAAGCAGCCTATGGAAGCTCACCACCGAGCACAAGCAGAGAGCATTTGGCTGTGGTCTCCCGTCTGGCACTTCCCTCCTCCTCCTCCTCAGTCACAGTGCATTCTTCCTTGCATCCTCCATCCCACTGTGGGTCAACATCCATCTTGTAGAACATCAGCTCCAGAGAGCCCTCGCTGGGTTCTAGGCCCTGGGCCCCTCTGCTGCAGCCCACACTAAGCCCGTGTCAACAGAGTCAGAACCTATTAAGAGAGAGCTCTTCTCCCATGGGTGTCTTGTCTCAACAAACCCAACTAATTCAGATTTAACCTTGCTCTTAATATGCCACACTGCTGAGTCTTCTAATTGATTCCACATGTTGCCGTCAGCTGTCAGGCTGAATAAATGTTTACAAAGCTATTAAGGTACTGTATTTGTAAACCCGGGCAGCTTCACTTTAGAAATCATGTGGGATGCATTTCCCTCCCCCCCCAGACGGAAAAGTTTTAGCAATAATAAATACATTGTTTTGTAGGGATAAGAGCAAGGCGTTTCCTGCACAAAATTACTGGGAGCTTCCTGAGACAGCGCCAGCCTCTACTCAGGCAAGGGGAGAGCGGAGCTCTTAAGAGTCCTCAGAATCTTCTGGAAACTGGACCCCAAGTATAAGAGAGGAGTCAAGGGAGAGAGCTCTGGTCCTGTGGCAAGGGAATGGGGAGAAATGGGTTCTGACAGACAGCTCTGCCACTCATTTGCTATGTGACCTCAATTTCCTCGTCTGAAAAATGAAGGAATATAATGGATGATCTTCAGGGGTCTGTTGAGTAAGAATATATTCTATGTTCTCCTATGTACTGTGTTCTCCTACCTCCTAAATGGGATTAGAAAGTACTTTGTAAGCCTTCAACGTAAATATGAAGGTAACCTGGGACAAGGGGGAGGAGGAGGGAGAAGAGGAAGAAGAGGAGAAAGAGGAAGGGAAAGAGAAGGAGGAATTGAGAGGAGTCCAGATCTCTCGTAACTAAATGTGAAGAAATTTCTAGCTAGAGCAACTCGCCAGGATAGTCTATTGAGGCATGGAACAGTTACAGCCTATTCTGAGTAGGATAGTTTGCTGTGTCAGTAAAGGAAAGGAGTTTCCAAGTAGAAGTGGAGACCTTTTGAAACATTAAAGTTTCAACTCCAACATCCCCTGTTCTAAGGTCCCTCCCAGCTCTGACATCCCTGTTCTCAGGCCCTTCCCAACTCTGACATTCCTTGTTCTAAGATCTATATTAGCTAGAACAATGGTCTGAATGAAACTAATAGAATGTGAGCTGGAACAGGGCATGATCAAAGATGCTCACTTTGATTTTGACCCATGATGTACTACTTTGGGTGATATGGGAATGATGAGCGCCTGGTTGCTTTCAGCCACATATAACTCAGTGCTGAAGGACCTGAACTTTGAAATGATGATGCACCCCCTTTACTGACTATTGATCCAAAGAACTCAATGACTCCATTCCACAGAGCTTTAAAAAGAAAGTTACTAGTACCTGCTGTCTCTCTCTTTTCTTTTCTTCTTGGCAGCATATTGTGTCAGGCTTGTTTTGAGTCACTTCTCTGTGAACAGTGGAGAAATGACAGCTTATCTCATCCCCCACCCCACCCCCCCACTCTAGCCACCAGGTAATGATGAACACAGGGCAGCTAAGGCTACATCTTACCTAGACAAGCCTGGTCTTAGGTTTGGGGCTGCCAAAGTTAGGCTTGCTAAAGTTAGGTATTATTCCCAAGATCTCTAGGTTTAGAGGATACCTTATGAGTTTAAGATATTCAATGATCTTACAGCCTTTGGACAGAACTGAACGATAGAAAATGGAAAACCATTCCAATATGTTTGTATTCTATTACCATTAGCAAAAGAGTGAGCCCAAGACCCAGCATAGGTTGCCAAAGTACATCTACTGTGAGGAGGAGGGTTCAAAGCCTAGGTAACATGTAAAATGCCTACTCAGAACTACCCCCAAATATCTTAGGTTTAGATGAGGTTAGAGTGTATCACATAGCATGTAAAGGGCTTTCATATGGAAGGATTTACCCTGTTCTGTTCGTCCCTACCAAGCAGAACCAGGGAGTGATGGACAGAAACTACAAAGAAGTAGATTTATACTCTACCTAAGGAAAAAAATTCCTAAAGAATTAGAACCATCCAACAGCAGAATGAACTTGTCTTGGGAGGTAGAGAGCCTCACCTACAAAGTACATGATCAATACATGACCAATCATGGATCCATGATTGATCATGTACAGTATCCCAATCTCACTATGATTGCCATTCTTGTCTCTAACACAACCACATTCCCCTCTTCACCTTCTATGCCCAACACTCTCCCATCTAATCCCTTGGTGTTCTGATTTTTTCTCCCCACTGGGTTCTCCTTTTCTAGGAAATTGTAGCCTAACTTCAACCTAGGCATTCATACCAATATTTGTGAAGACAAAACCCACACAGAAACAGGGCACCCAAACCCCATCCATCAGATCACCTCCTGACTGTGAGAGGTGATTCTCAGTGGGTGGGCTCTGTCTTCCAGGACAATGACTCGTGAAAGAGAGTATTCTCCTCCCCCAATGACTTTCATGGGAGAGGAATGAATCACGTAATCCAAGATGACGTGTAACATGAATCTCAACTCCTATTTTACTATCTCATCCCTCTTTCAAGTCCCCTATTTCTACCCAAGATACCACCATCCTCCCAGTCACTTTGGCTCAAAATTATGTTGCCACTCCCAATTCACTTCTACAACCCCACATATCCATGATATTGTCAAATCTTGTCACTTCTCTCTTCAAATCTTTCCTACTCTCCCCTCTCCTGTCCCGTAGACACCATTCTATCTGGGGACCATATCCCTCTTCACCTTCACCTGGCCTATTTCAATAGTCTTACCCTTCTCTATACATCTGCCAGAGGATTCTTCCAAGTCCTAATCAGTCCTAATAACTCAATAAACTCCAGTAACTCTTCATTGTCTCTAGGGCCAAGTATTATTTCATCTTTATTTCTATATTTGTTTCTGTATTACACAAGTTTTATAATACATAGAATCATTAGCACAAAATACATACATATAACTTATACATAATTAAATAAAGCTATATTGGGAATGCATGTTCAAAAGTTTTTACCATTATAGGTGAATGATCAAAAAAGTTCTAAACAGCCACAGGGAAATCAATAGGAAAATTAAAAAGAAAAAAAAAAAGATGGGGTAGGGTGTAGAGATAACAAATCCAATTTTGGACATGTCTACAGTCAATTGGAGATTGAGACTGAAGGTCAGGAGAGAGGTTTAGAAATGTATAAATCAATCTAGGAATCATCTGAATAAAAACCATCAAGAAGAAGTCTGAGATCACATTAGGTTTTTGGTTGCTATATCACACTTTAGTGAGCTTGAAACTCATTAATACCCCCAGCTCTTTTTCAGGCTGATCCTAACAAGGTTCAATAAATATATTATTGGAAAGGGCAGGTAGGGGAACAGTTAGAGGCTCAGGGGAATCACATGAACACAGATGTGGAATTGGAAGGAATCTTAGAAATCTTCTAGCACATGGATTCTTAACCTTTCTTGTTCATTAGACCCCTTAGGCTACAGTCTGGTGAAGTCTATGGACCTTTCTCAAGAGAAAGATTTTTTAATGCATAAAATAAAATATATAACATTACAAAGTAAACTAATTCTATTGAAACAGTTATCAAAAAAACATTTTTTTTAAGTTCACAAACCCCAGGCTAAGAATTAATTACGTTAGCCCAACCTTCTCATTTGGCAAGTGAGGAAATTGAAACCCAGGGACATGAAATGATTTGCCATGGACATGCCAATAGCAAGTGCTTCTTAAACTGTGGGTTGAGACCCCGTGTGGGGTCGTGAAAAATTTGGCAACAGTAAAAGGTTTCTGAATGCACAGTGACCAAAAATTAATTAAAAATCAAACTTGTAATGAATCTGAGGTGTTTCTGGCAGCCCTTGCCCATGTTGCAGCACTTCACTGCAGCCTTGGTTCTGAGTACAAAGCATGCACACTTTGCACTGTGCATGCCCTCAGACCACAGAACACCAATGAACGGTTGACAAAATGGGGAAAAGGGGTCGCTTTAAGAAGCTTTGAAAGTTCTGGAGAGACCATCTAATCCAACCTGGTCATTTTACAGAGATGATAACTGAGAAGTAAAAGGATGCGTCCACTTCTCCAAACCTCTGTTTCCCCATCTATTAAATGGGGAGAACACCTTGCTGTTGTGAGAGAAACTTAGACCTCTGTATAAATGTGAGCTAATATTCTACCTATCCCAAGGTTCCTAGATCATAGATTTTGAGTTGGAATATCATTAGAGATTATCTAATCAAATGCCCTCATTTTATAGTTGAGAAAACTAAGGCTCAAAAGGTTCACACAGATATTAAAGTAGCAGAAGCAGGGCTGGAACCTGGGTCTTCTGACTCCAAATTCAGTACTCTTTCCATAGAGCTCCACAAATAAGCATGGTGGGCTGGAAGGGGCACTGGGCTCTGAGGCAGAGAGATCTGGTCCTCCAAATGCTGCTCCAAACATTTAATAGTTATCATAAGCATCTCACTTAACTGCCATGCTTCAACTTACTCCCGTTAAATGAGGTAATTGGACTACATTGCCTCTACAATCCCTTCCTACTCCTGTGGAGATACAACCTGGGACCAAGGATAAAAGATTGACATTGAGGTTAAGAAGGCAGGAGGTGTAACACACACTGGGTGTGGGCTACTGGGTGTGGCACCTTAGGCAGCTCTCTAACATACTAGTTACAGATGAGTTACTAACCTATAGGAAGGAAAGAAGGAAGGAAGGAAGAGAAAGAGAAAGAAAGAAAGAAAGAGATAGAGAGAGATGTGGAGGGAAAGAGGAAGGAAGGAAGAAAGGAAGGAAGGAAGGAAGACTGAGTTGCAGACTGAATATCCTGGACCTTTTTTTTATGAACTTAGAGAAAACTTAATAATTCAGGACAACAGCAGAAAAGATGTCATAAGGGAATACATCAATAATTGACAAATTAATTATGCAAACAGTTATAGTTATAAGAATACAAAGGAAGAAGTCAGAAAAGAAACAGATGTGGAATGAGAAAGAGAAAAAAACACTTAGCAATCTGTCCCTTCTCAGAACCCCAAAGCTTTCATGTCTCTTGTCCCTTATCAGAGTTGAGGTATTTTTCCCTTTTTGTTTTCTAATTCTTAAAAAACTCACTCCTATTCCCCCCAGTCTCCCTAATTCAGTATTTTGCTTCTATATCTGGGCTTCATTTAAATCTGTATCTAGTAACGATTTGCAATTTGCAATTAGGATATTGCTTTAAAATCTTCTTTTAATTCTTTAAGAGACTATTTTTTTTAAAGGGCAAGTGTCCTTTATGACAGGACATCAACATGTTTAACAGAATTTCAGGAGCAAAAAAAGGCGGGGTGGGGGGGAAGACAGGGAGAAAGATCCAATGAGTTTCATTACAGTGAAAGCAAACTACAGCCACTTCACATTTCTTTCACCTGGGACCAGCTATATACAAGGTGGTGCAGGTCAAGGTAACAATACATAAAGACTGCATGTAGAAAAACAGAGTAACTGAGTAAGAACTGAAAAATTTTTCAGATTGTTGGTGGATATTGTGGGGCGTCACTCTGAGATAAGTAAAACCAGCCCACATGTCTCTTAATCTGGTTATTTCTCGGAGCATATTCCATACCCTGACCCATAAAGCCATCGGATTGAGTTGTAAGTAGATATTGGCAGATACTTGAAGGTAACTAGAGGTTTGTGCCAGAAAGGATGTGGAAACTATTTTGAGGATTCTATAAATCCATGTTTTTAAAAGATTTTCTTTCTTCCAGACGTGCTCACTTTTTCCCTCAGAGGGCTAGGAGGCCACTAGGAGGAGTGGACAGAAGGTGCAGAGAAGAAGATCTCTTGGGACTGTCAGGAAAGCTTGGAAGCTGTCCCAAAGTGGCATGGGATGCCCCAGGAGGGAGTGGGGCTACCCCTCCCTGCAGGTGGTCAAGCAAAGATGAGAGGAACACTGAGTGCTCAGAGAATGAATTCTTTTCTGAGATCTAGGTGGGACCTGATAGTCAACTGTCTGTCTCAATGTCTGTCACTCTACATCCCTGTCTCTCTCACTTTCTTTATCTCTATCACATTCTCTGTGTCTTCATCTCTTTGTCTCTCTATGCCTTTCCCAGGTTCTTCTGTGTCTCTGTTTCCACTTCATTTGGTCAATCAGTGTGTGTGTGTGTGTGTGTGTGTGTGTGTGTGTGTGTGTGTGTGTGTCTCTCTCTCTCTGTCTTTCCTCTCCCTATCTTTGTCTCTCTCTCTGTGTCTCTCTATCTCTCTCCTCTCTCTCTCTCTGTCTCAGTCTCTCTCCCAACTCTCCCCTACCTATCTACTTACATTCAGAAGTTATGGTGGTTCCATGGACAGAGAGCTAGATCAGTCTTCATTCAGGTCCTTCCTGTGACTCATAGTATAGAGAAGGCACCCACCTACCTTATTGAGGGAGCTTGCTCCCATGGGAATTCCCTATACCCCTAAAATCACATTACCAGCCCCTCTCTCAGAAAGAGTATATTTATTCCAAGACAAGAACATTACCTGGAGGCAGATATGGAACTAAGCCTATAGTCAATCAATATGCTAGTAGTTTGTATCCCTGGATTTAGCACGGTGCCTTGTACATATTAATATGTATTGAGTGATTGCTATCGATTGATTAATGTAGATTTGTTTTATTTTTTTAGTGACAAAAATAACTGCTATACTCAAGTTTCTAGATGCTTTTATAGATACGGCTTTTGTAGGAAATGAAAATCTCCCTATTCGTGATAGGTTTCTACATCTTTACATTAAAAAAATAAGTGATCTTCAAGATCTCCTTTCACAGGCAAGAAATATAGAATTATAATATTAGGAAGGAGGTTAAGGGACAGATAAGTGATGCAGTGGATAGAAAGCATCAACCCTCAAGTCAGGAGGACCTGAGTTCAAATTCAGCCTCAGACACTTATTAGATGTATGATTCTGAGTAAGTCACTTGACTCCAATTTTCTTAAAAAAAAAAAAACTTAAGACGATAAGTTTAAAACTGGAGGTAAACTTAATGATCACTTACTCTAACCCTCTACATTTACAGATACGGAAACTGCGACCAAGAAAGGTTGCTGGATGTGCCTAAAGTCATGCAGTGGTAGAGCTGGAATTCAAACTCCGATCCTCTGTCCCTAAATCTAATATGTACCTGTTCATTTAGTCCAACCCACTCATTTACAGAGGAGGAACACAGAGGTCAAAAGAGGTCAATTAAACTGCCCAAGGTTACAGAGATGACAGTGAAAAAGGGAGGATTTGAATCCAGCCATATTGATCTTGGGGCAGCTAGGTGGTACAGCAGATGGAGCACCAGGCCTGGAGTCAGGAAGACTTGAGTTCAAATCTGATCTCAGACATCTACTAGCTGTATGGTCCTGGGCAAAGTCACTTAACCCTGTTTGCCTCAGTTTCCTCATCTATAAAATGAGCTGATAAAGGAAATGACAAATCATTTCAGCATCTTTTCCAAGAAAACCCCAGATGGGGTCATCAACAGTCAGACACGACTGAAATAACTGAATAATGGTAATATTGACTTTGATCAAGTCATTTAATGCTAGAAGGGACAATGGAGGCCAAGAGACCCTCACTATATAGATAAGAAGCTTAGGTCCAGAGAAGTAGAATGACTAGAATGTCTAGGATCACACAGTTAAGAATCTGAAATTAGATTGTGACCAAGGTCTTCCAGATTCCAAGTCCAGTATTTTATCCACTACATCATATTTCTTCTGAAATCTGGAGTTTTATACATGACAACAATTAGCCAGTCAATAAGCATTTATGAATTAGAATTCTACAGAGTTAAGTTCTCTAAATAATAATGCCTTGCTATTAGTGAGATCTGTTCAACAAACAAAGCTTTATTTTACTATTGTTAAGATAAAATATTATACATTTTTTCCTTTTGATGATCTTTCCAAGATCTTGTGGAAGGGCAGAGTGAAAATCCTCCACATCTATTTATTCATGCTATTGGATTCTCATCTATTTCATGCTATGCTCATATCTGCCATCTTTCCTCTTTCCTTTGACCTACCACTATCCTGTTTCCCCACTTGGAGCAGCACCTTAAAATCAGACAACCATAAAAAAATTCCCCTAGTCCCTGGCAAGTGTTTATCCATTCTCCATTAGTCCTACTGTAATGGATTAAGGCAAACAGAGGTTAAATGACTTGCCCACAGTCACACAGCTAGTAAGTGTCTGAAGCTGGATTTTGAACTCAGGTCTTCCTAACTCCAGATCCAGGATTCTATCTACTTATCTGCCTCCTCAATGAGGAAAGATAAGGTACAAAAAAACTGAAAAGCAAGTGGGGCAGGAGGACGAGAGGAAAGAGAAGGTGCCCCAAATGATGGAGAAGTCAAATAGAGAAGTTCCAAAGTAGAAATGAGGAAACAAGCTGAGCTAAGCCTCCTCCTTTAAAAAGGGCTTGGGAGTTCATGACTCCACCCTCCAATGTGAGAGGCAGAGGGTGGTAATGTGATGTTATTCCAAATAATGAATTTCCCAGAGCATAGTGAAAAGTCAGAGAAGTCCCAGGAAACTGAGGCTAGGAGATTAAGTAATTTGACTAGGGTCACACATCTATTAGAATCTGAGGATAGATTTGAATTGAGTGCTTTAACCACTACATCACCTAGCTCCAATGAGATGAAGGAAAGAGGTTGTGAAGGGGAGTGGTGATTGATGAGGTTGTGGAGAAAGGTTTTGGGTAGCTGATTTCAGATTCTTGACTCAGCAATTTGGATTTTTATATTGGCAGTGATGAATCCTGGTGGTTTCTAAACAGGGGAAAGCAATGATGAAAACACTCTCAGGAAGGTACCTGCACTGGCTATAAAGAGTTAGAAATTATGTGATGAGACCCTGATCTGGGGTAGTAGGGAAAGGCACAGGGAGGAAAAGGAAGGCCCAGATAAGGAAGACTTCACCCATTAGAACTGACAGGACTTTGCAACTGACTGGGGGTGGTAGGGAGAAAGAAATCAAAGGTAACTCTGGCCTGATGACTGAGAAAATCTTGAAACCACTGACAGAAAAAGCTTGGAGAGCCTGCTTCCAAAGCAAATAACACCCGAGAGGAGTTGGTAGCTGCAGTGAGCCATTATCACCCATTAACACCTTCGCTCAAATTAATTTATCAGATTAGAGCCCAGCTGGAGCAGAGCCCTCAGGGCTCAAGAGTCTGGAGAAGGAAGTCTTGATAGAGGAAGGGCAGGCCCTGGGGAAGGAGAGGAGGAAGGAGGAAGGATGTGCTAAAAGTAGAGAACAGCATTTAAACACCTACTTGTCAAATTTACCTGGGGCAACCCTAACTCCCAGTACTTGAGCCCAAAGCTTTCACCCCATTTCTCCAAACTTTTGTTACTCAGATCTTTACTTTCTTGGGGCAGCTAGCTGGTGCAGTGGATAGATTGTTGGGTCTGGAATCAGGAAGACTACTCTACCTGAATTCAAATCTGGCCTCAGACGCTTTTATTAGCTGTGTGACCTTGGGCAAGTCACTTAACCCTGTTGACCTCAGTTGCCTCTTCTGTAAATGGAGCTGGTGAATAAAACAGCAAACCAAGATGTTTGCCAAGAAAACCCCCAATGGAGTCATGAAGAGATGACCGAAGGGCATCACCTTTTTCTACTTTCAAATTCAATTCAGTTCAAGAAGTATTTATTAAAACCCACTACATGCTAGGCAGATATTGAAGAGCAAAGGAGGGGGAGGGAGGGAGCGAGAGAGAGAGAGAGAGAGAGAGAGAGAGACTTGCAGTCCTCAAGATTCTTATAGATATCAGTGTTAACTATTATTAACATATCAGTAAAAACAAAATATATATAGGAGTAAATACAAAGAAATTGAGGAAGAATATTAAAAACTAGAAGAATCAGGAAAAGCCTCACTTAAGAAGTACTGCTTAAGTCATTCCCCAATTGATAAATGATCAAAGGAAATGAACAGGCAGCTTTATGGAAGAAGAAATCAAAGCTATATACAGTCATATGAAAAAAATTCTCTCAATCAATATTGATTAGAGAAATGCAAAGTAAGACAACTTTGAGATATCATCTCATACCAACCAGATGAACTGAAATGATAGAACGGGAACATGACAAATATTGGAAGAGATGTGGAAAAATTGGGACACTTATATGTTGTTGGTGGAACTGTGAACTCATTCAAGAGTTATAAAATTGTTCATACACTTTGACCCAAGAATACCACTAATAAACCTATTTCCCAAGGTGATCAGGGGAAAAGAAAAAGAACCAATAAATTCTAAACTATATATATCATCTTTCATTGTGGTGTCAAAGAATTGGAAATTCAGGGGATTCCCATCAATTGGGGCATGGCTGAACAAGATATGGTATATGATTGTGATATAATCCTACTGTGCTATAAGAAATGATGAACTGGTTGATTTTAGAAAAAGATGGAAAAACTTGCATCTAATAATGGAGTGAAATGAATACAAGAGAACAGTGTATATAGTAACAATCATTTTGTTCAAAGGGTAACTTTGAATGACTAAACTATTCCAAGTAATAAGAACGCTAAATCGATTGAAAAGGACCTATGAAAAAGGATGATATCCACCTTCAGAGAAAGAATCTATACATGGAAATACGTATTATATACTTGTACATCTATACCTGTGTCAAATGATGGCCTTCTCTAGAGTGGGCTTAGGAAGGAAGGAAACAGCTTGGAACTCAAATGTAACCACAAAAAAACCCCAACAAAACAAAATATTTTATTTATTATTCTATTTTTCCCCAATTTCATGTAAAAACAATTTTTAAGATTTGCTTTTCAAAATTTTGAGTTTCAAATTTTCTCTTTCCCTCCCTCCTCTCCCCCTTTATTGAAAAGGAAAGCAATCAGATATAGATTATACATGTGCAATCATGCAAAATCTATTTCTGTATCAGTCATGTTGTGAAAAAAACAGATCAAAAAAGAAAAAACACAGAAAGAAAAAAGGAAAGAAAGAAAGAGGAAGAAGGAAAGAAGGAAGGAAGGAAGGAAGGAAGAAAGGAAGGAAGAAGAAATAAAAGTATGCTTTGATCTGCATTCAGACTCCATTAGTTCTTTCCCTGGAAATGGGCGGCATTTTTCATCATAAGTCCGTCAGAATTGTCTTGGATCATTGCATTGCTAAGGCATTCACAGCTGATGATCTTACAATGTTGGTTACTGTGCACAGTGGTCTCTTGGTCCTGCTCACTTCACTTTGCCTCAGTTCATGTAAGTCTTTTCAGATTTTTCCTGAAATCATCCTGCTCATTATTTCTTAGAGCATAATATTCTATCACAATCATATACCACAATTTGTTCAACTGTTCCTCAATTGATAAGGATCCCCTTGATTTCCAATTATTTGCCACCACTAAAAGAACTACTATAAATATTTTTGTACATATAGGTCCCTTTACTTTTTTTCTTTTGGGGATATAGACCTGCCAGTGGTATTACTGAGTCAAAAGGTATACCCAGTTTTATAACTCTTTGGGCAAATTTCCAAATTACTCTCCAGAATGGCTGCATCAGTTCACAACTCCACCAACAGCATACTAATGTCTCAATTTTCCTACATCCCCTCCAACTTTATTTTTTTTCCTCCCTTTTCTATCATGTTAGTCAATCTGATAGGTGAGGGGTGGTACCACAGAGTTGTTTCAATTTGCATTTCTTTAATCAATATTGATTTAGAGCATTTTTATATGACTATAGATAGCTTTGATTACTTCGAAAACTGGCTATTCATATCCTTCGATCATTTATCAATTGAGGAATGGCTCTTATTTTTTTATAAAATTGACTCTTCTTTATATATTTGAGAAATGAGACCTTTATCAGAGAAACTTGCTGTAATCTTTTCGCAATTATGATGATTAACTGTATTTCTCTTCATCTTATACCTCTCATTTATTCTACTTTCTCTCTTTTATTTTGTCCATTCTCCAAAGTGTTTTACTTCTGACCACCACTATCCCCAATTTAACCTCCCTTCTACCAGCCCCCATCCTTTCTTTTATCCCCTTCCTCTCCTACTTTCCTGTACAATAAGATTGATTGTTATCCTTCGTTTTCGAAGAGGACCAAAATGAAGTTTCAGTGTGTCTGACTGTGGCTGATCAGACCAATACAAGCTTGGAATGCTCTACCAAGGTGAGGCAGAGATATCCGTATGAATTTTTAGGGTGAATACTCCAAATTTGCACATCCTATGTTCACTTTGTGCTGTCTCAATTCTGCTTTGCCCATAGAGCACAGTACCCTTTCTGATGTGAGGACACCATGCTGAACGGTCACTGGCACACCAGTGTCCCCTACGTTGCACAGTCAAATCTAAAGATTTTGAGAGAGACGTTGAGAGTGTCCTTGTGTCACTTCTGACCACCATGTGATTGCCTGCCCCATGGGAGTTCTCCATAAAACAGTCTTTTTGGCAAGCATATATTTTGCATTTGAACAACGAGTCCAACCCATCCGAACTGTGTTCTCTGAAGCATAGTTTGAATGACTGGCACTTCAGCTTGAGCATGGACTTCAGTGTCTGGTGACTTACCCTGCTAGGTGATCCTCAGAATCTTCCTAAGACAGTTCAAATGGAAGCAATTCAGTTTCTTGGCATGGCACTGGTAGACTGTCCATGTTTCACAGGCACACAACAATGAGGTCAGCACAACGGCTCTGTAGACCTTCAGTTTGGTAGTCAGGTATTAGACTGACTCATACTAGATACCCATCAATCAGGGTATAACTCAACAAATTGTGGTTCATGAATTTAATGCAAGATTGTGGTCTGTTTTACCTGTAAGGAATATAATGAATGAATAAAAAGAAGCATTGAAAGATTTACATAAATTGATGGAAAATAAAAAGAGTTGCACAAACAACATATACAATGATTTATATGATGATAAATCAAGACAGAACAATCAAAAGTGAAGATTGCCAAGTTCCAAAGAACAAACATGGTCCCAAAGAAGAGATACGAGAGACCTCCTTTGAAGAAATAGGAAGTCCATCGGTAAGGCTACTGCACATATTTTCGGACCTTTATTCAACTTTTATTGAGGCATTTGAAAGGTTTTGTTATTTTTTTCCCCCTCCTCTTATTCCCCTTTAAAAATATTCTTCCGTGTATGAGGTGACTTTCTGGCAGGGGAAGGGGGAGAGACACAGAGAAATTTAGGTAATGTAAAACAAAAGAGGTCAATAAAATATTATTTTTTTAGAAAAGGAAAAAATACACACATACATATATATGTGTGTGTATATATAAATTTACACACACACACACACACACACACACACACACACACAAAGAAAATGATCCAGTTCAATTCAACCTGCCTTTATTAAGTACCTACCCTATGCAAAGCAGTCTCAGATATTTTCTTTTGGACAATCTTCATCCATTTTGCTCGGTCTTATTAACCTTGATGGGGAAAGAACTGCATCCGTATTTTTCACTCCCAACCTGTGGCCTTCCCTAGACTTAAGTGGGCTTCTTGACTTACCATTTTCCACATCTTGGTTTGGAAACTAAAATAAGAACAATCCTAGCATTGTTTCCGGAAAAGACAACGATGGATGGCCCCACTGTTCCACTCACCATCCTTTTAAGTTCACAGACCGAAACACCACTGGCCACCACCCCCTGTATGTGCTATTGCCCTGTTTTTAGCCCTTTGAGAGCAGAGACTCTCTTTTTTTGTATTTGTGTTTGTAGCACTTATCACTGTTCCTGGCACGTAAGAGGGTTTAATAAATGTTTATTCATTCATTCATTCATTCATCCATTCATCCATTTAATTTTTCTCTAATCAGACTGGTAATTTTCCCAAAGAGTGGCACGACTATGATCTTGAAGTCAGAAAGTCTTGAGTTCAACTTTTGCACCAGACACTTGCTGTCTGTGTGATCCTGGCAAGTCACATAAACTTTCCGATCCTTAGTTTACTCAACTGTAAACGAGAATGTTGAATTCAGTGTCCCCAAAGGCCCCTTCAAAATACAAATCTAAGATCCTATGATTCAGTGACCCTTTGAAAAAGGTCTTCTTCTTTTTCTACTGTTCATTTTCCTTCCTCAGTCAAGTTTACTGGGGATTGAGGAAAGAGGAAGATTTCTTCTGTCCTTGACAAAGCTGTCCTGTTTCATTTTTTTTTTTCAGGTTAAAACAGCTATCACTCTTGGGAACTCTCAGTGATGTCTTTTCTTCTGTGCTGCCACCTTTCATCTGGCTCTCTGGCTCTATCTCTGCCTATGTCTTTGTCTCTCAGTCTGGATCTGTGTGTGTGTGTGTCTTGTCCTCATCTCTTCTCTTTTCTCTCTTCTCTCTCTCTCTCTCTCTCTCTCTCTCTTTCTCTCTCTCTCTCTCACTCTCCCTCTCTTTCTCTCCCTCTCTTTCAGCTTTTGGTCTGTCTGCGTGCTTTTCTGTCTCTCTTTCTGTCTCTGTCTTTTTCTGTCTCTCTGCGTCTGTGTGGCTGTCCATGTCTTTGTTGCTGTCTCTGTTTCTTTCTCTCTCTGTTTCCGCCTTTGTTTCTATGGGTCTCTTTCCCTCTCTGTCTCTGTTTCTGTCCCTATCTCTCTCTGTATCTCTGTCTGTCTCTCTCTGTTTTTGTTTGTCTCTTTCCCCCTCTGTCTCTGTTTCTCTTTGTCTCTCTCTCTCTGTCTCTGTCTCCTCTCTGTCTCTCCATTTGTCTCTCTGTCTGTCTCCCTTTCCCTCTCCCCGCCCCCCCCCACCTCCCCTGCCTTCTGACATGCACAGGGCCCCAGTATTATTCTGGGCCTTTCGCTCTCATTCAGCCCATCAGCCCCTTAATACCATTATTGTTGATGTCTTTTCATTCCCAATGCCAAACCCGATTTGGAGCTCCGGGCGCTGAGGGTTTCAATCCCAGCCTGTAGACAGCGTGCTGGAGCCCTAAGTGACTGGAGCCCTCGGACAATCTAATTGTTATTGACATTCGTGTCTGATTGTTCATCAAGGGGGATTCAGCTCCGAGGCCAAATCCTTCTATTATGGGGTCCTTTCAACTTCTCTGCCAACAACAACGACAAGAGAAACAGAGTGGCCGGAGAATCAATGGGAATCTTTACTTACATCTATCAAAGTAGCTTTTGTGGGCCTGGGCATGGGAGGGTGGAATGTGAGGGGGAGGGGAGGGGCTGCTGGTGTCTCCTAGTTGTAGTGGAAGGGACGGCAGTGAGGTCTGGGCCCGGGCGGGGGGTGGGGGTTGGGGGTGGGTGACGGTCCCCAGATACGCTTCCCTCTGTGAGCTCACAAGTGAGGTGTATGTCCATACCAAACGTGCATGCTACAAAGAAGGTGGCGAGAAGGTTCCCATTTGTATTAATGAGGAAGGTCCAATTAACACACACACACACTCAGTATTTTTAGAGAGATGTGGGCAGACACACATATATCTATATAGAGTATGTGTATATACACGTATTTTTATACAGGACACTTATGTGTATACACTTACATGTTCACTCATATCTGCATACAAATGAATACATGTGTTTTTAGGACTGACTCTGTGATACATGTGTGGACTATTAAGTTATGTGTATATGTTTAGTGTATATATGCATGCATATTCGTATATAATATTTATATGTATGCATATACATGTATACACATACATGTGTGCGCATGAGTATGTGCTTTTAGGACTGACTGTGATACATACATGGACATATCAAGTTATGTGTATATGTTTAGTGTTTTTATACATGTATATTCATGTATAATATTTATGTGTATGCATATACATATACATACATACGTGTGTGTGCATGAGTATGTGAATTTTGGACTGGTCCTGTGATACACAAGTGGACATACATTATTATGTGTGTTCATATATGCACATATGTGTGCATGTGTGGGCATATATTATGTATATTTGGTATAGGCGTTTGCGTAGGGGGGTATACACAAACACATTTAAAGGGGTGTGTGCGTGTAAACTAATACTTGCAGGGGTGTGGGTATTATATATACACATGCACACACATACACATATTCACAGCCCTATATGTGTGTGTACATGATATATATATACTCTATACACTCCATACATACACACATATACAAACACATGTGCATACATACATACCTGTATACATACATAAATACACACATACACATATATAGGTGTGTGCAATATTCAAAGAGGACCAGTACCTCTAGTATGAGAGCTGCTGAGCCCTTTTCAGGGCTGCTCACTCACCTTGGGTATCCACCTTTCACCCAACTTTTACCTGTGTCTCCAAGAAGCTATAGCATGCATAGAAGCCACATCTGGGTAAAACCTTCTTAGCAGATGGACTAAACAAGGTTAAGGGTAACCGATGGATCTCAAGCCTGTTGGTGAGTTAGGGGGATGTCTCCTCTAAGTATGTGAAAACTTCCCCTGGTGGATGGGTGAATGACAACCATTTGTTCCAATGGCCATGAAGGTAGATGAAGTAGGTGCCATGGAGCGCTTGGAGCTTTGTCAGATATGGAAGATGCTGAGGTCATTTTGGGTCATGCCAGTCGTCTTGAACTTTGATGACTCTGGAAGAGAGAGTGAGACTGATGACTTTATGCAGCTCTGCCTCACTTAAATGCAGGGCACACATAGGTCAAGACTTCCCACCATCATGTCACTCGTTCTTTGAAAACAAAGGATGAACATACACACACACACATAGACATATCTACCTCCTTATAGTGTGTGTGCCTGTGTATTTATACATGTATATGTGTGTTGTATATATACACATACCCTTACAGGTGTACACACACTTGTATGTGTAGTTCAGTCCTCAAAAAGACAATGCCGTTCTGTGCCCTAAAAATAATTATTCAGTTCAATAAACATTTATCAAGTGCCTACTTTGTGCTGAGCACTATGATAAGCACTGGGGCTTACAATCTGATGTCATTTATTTATTTAATGTCATTCATTTATTATTTAAAGTTTGCCCATTACTTTACATCTATGCTGTCATTCGAGCTTTACAACCCCTTGAAATGGGGATCCCTTTTTGTCTATTTTGACCCTTCTGAGGAAGGCATTTCTCCTTCTGGCACCATCACGTAGTCAGAGATCACACACCTCCAAGTCTTAGTAATGTCTTTGAGGTCTTGCTTGAGGGGATGCAGTGTGGAATCATAGAAACATGTTTCAGTCTAGAGCCAGGAGATCTGGGTTTAAATTCCAGTCCTGCCACTTACTACTTGTGTGACCTTTGTCTCCTTGAGTCTGTTTCCTTATCTGTAAAATGGGGGTGGCTGGTCCCTCTCCCCTCCGATCCCATGATCCTCCTCTACTCATGGGCCATGGTTAGTTAGTTCTCTCCCTGCTGTAGCCCACTGAGCTGAGCCCAAATGCTGTCATGAAGCAGGAGAAGAGTTGAGTTCATCCCCTGGGCTCTGATTCAGGAGCCAGACTGGCAGATCAAAACCGCCTGCCTCCCCTCATGATGGTGAGGAAACTTTCTTGGCCTGAGCCTTTGCGCTTGTAAAATTCAGCAAGAGAGGGGGTAGAAGTGAAACATGGAGATTTGAGTTAGCAAAGGGAAGGGGGAAGGGGGGCAGCTGAAAAAGAGCAGCTGGATGGGCTCTTGATTCAGGTTTCGTTGACCTGAGAGGATTACATAGAAATCAAATCAACCCAAATTGCATTGGAAATCACTAAGTTCCCTTGGAAGGGGCCTTTGATGCAGGGGAGCTCACTTGGCCAATTCCAGGTGTGCCTGTATCAAAGCTGCCTCTCCAGCCTCCTCAGGAAATGGCCCAGCCTGGCTTGGGCCAAACAACAGTCTTGATTTCCTGTCATCCATAATCCTGGAGCATGACAATGATGCGCTCTCCTTGCTGTGGTTGAAATTACTTAGTTCTATGAAATCAGAGGCTTGTGTCTGCTTCCCCAGGGCCCAGACCCACTTGCCAGTCCTGAGATTATGGAGATTCTCTGCCCAAAGTCCTTCTTACCACTCTCTGTAGAGCATCATGCCTCATCATGGAAGGGGTCTAACTTTTTGATGTGAAAGCTACATGAGTGAGCTCAAAGAATTCTTGAAAACATGATTTGAAATGGACACATGGGCCAGGGCAGGAGAAATCATTCACTCCTTCGGGGAGTTATTTTTAGGGGAAAGAACATGGATTTGACATCAGAGGGTTTGAATTCAAATCCCAGTTCTGTTCCTTCCTACCTATGTGACTTTGGACAAATCCTTTCCCTTCTTGGGGGGCCTTAGGTTCCCAGGGCTGGTCGCTAAGGTCCTGTCTAGCTCCCAAACATGATCAGAATCCAAACCTGGTAAGAATAGGGGACTGAAATTCTATACAAATGAACAATTTTTTCATTCTATTTTTTCCAATTTATAGCTTTCAATTAAAGTAGTAATATAACACAGAGAAAGAACAAGAATTGTTTCATTCTTTGTATAGGGCTGACACGTAGAAATACTTGTCAACTGGATAGTTGATTATTAAAGATGATTTCCATAGAACCCCTCTCAGATCAATGATACAGGAATTAGTTCAATCCAACAGTCATGGAGTGCTGGAGATAGAAAAATGAAAGTAGTGTCTGCTCTCAGGGAGTTTATGTTTCCCTGGGTGAAAAGTCTCTTGTATTAGTATCTATGTGGACAAAGCGAAAAGATATGAGCCACAGCAGTCTAAGAACTCCTGAAAGATTATCCTTAGTATCTGTCTAGAGTTTTATCAGGAGCAGCTAGGTAGCACCATAGTGCATAGAGCACTGGGCCTGGAGTCAGGAAGACTCATCTTCATGAGTTCAAATCTGGCCTCAGACCCTTAGTAGCTGTGTGACCCTGGCCAAGTCACTTAACTTTGCTTATCTCAGTTTCCTCCTTTGCAAAATGAGCTGCAAAAGGAAATGGCAAATCATTCCAGTATCTTTGCCAAGAAATAGGGTCATAGAGAATCAGATACAACTGAACAGCAACAACATAGGGAAAGGTCTCCAGGAGAGTGTCCCAGGGACCTCTGGGGGATTCTCTATCCCAAGACTAAGGGACATGAGAACAATCTATTTCTAACCACTTTATTTTCTCTTTGTTGACAAGAAGCAAATCTTCTTTATCTCAATTGTACTAAGCTGAACAGACTCTAGTGTGATTATTTATCTGTAGCCTATGGAGTCAAGTTGCAAAAAAGCATATTTTGGTCAAATCCAAATCTATCAACCAAACCTTGGATCAAATCCAAATAAAACATTTTGATGTGTTAAGGTTTTAGGCTGATGTGCAACATTGTTCTTCAGCCAATGGAGTATCTCCCACCCTACCCCCCCTACAGGAAGATAAAGGTTTTCATCAAGGTGAATGATAGCTCCTATTATTACTCAATCTATATATTTATATTGCTGTGACACAGACCATGTGGGATTTTTCTTGCCAGGTCTGATATGTTTGGTGTTTCCCTATCACAAATCAAACATATTGGCTTATAATACAATTTTATCATTTCTTTCTCGTACTCTCATACAAATACAATCTCAGCTGTCTCGAAGATATTCTTCTTTAATCCCACCAAGCCTCTGGTAGAGTCTCTAGAGAGAGAATGGTTATTTTAGCTAGGTAACAAGGAGTTAGTATCCAGAACAAAGTAACCCATACCATATATATGTGCGTGTGTGTATGTGTATACATGTGTATACATGTATGTGTGTCTATATGTATATATGTGTGTGCATATATGTGCGTATACATACACATGTGTATATATACATACACATGTATGTGTGTACACTTTTATAAGTATACACATATTAATTGTTTAAAATAAAACAAATTTAATTTTTAAAAAACTGATTTCCACTCATAAGGTCTGGTGTAAGTGACTCCTCTAATCAAAAATTTTCAATGACTTTCTCTTGTTTCTAACATGAACTATAAATTCCTCTGTCTTGCATTTATAGACCTCCTGCAATCTGGCAGCCCAAGTCTCACTTGCTCCTTGTTTGTGTTTTGATGGCTCAGAGCAAGCCATCAAATAGGAATTGTTTCTGTTCTAGCCAGAACCTCTGAGGGTCTTCCCCCTCTTTTGTGAAGGCAAACTAGGTCATTTTTTGCTTCAGTTCTTGCCTAGTCTTTAATTACTGGATTGATGTTTCCTCAGACAAACTGAGACCTGGGAAAGACCTTCAAGGTTTCCTGCTATATCCTGGGCCATCTCTAGTCATCCTGACCTATATCTGGCCTCTGGACCCAGATGACTCCGGAGGAGACAGTGAGACTGGTGACTTTGCACAGCCCTGCCTCACTTAAATCCAATTCACTTGCTAGTCAGGACATCACCCTCCTGATGTCTCTGGATCTCTTCCAGAATGAAAGCCAAGCAACAGCAAACATTTGGTGGGAGGGAACCTATGCTGTCTGAAAATCAGCTGTTAGCATCTCAATATTGGATAAGATTATTTCCCACTAGAAGGGCCAGAGGAAGTGACTTTTGTTCAAAATTCTCCAAAAGAGTACTGACCCCTTCATACTGAAAACATCTGGTGCATTTTACATATATGTGATATGTATAGAATATATAATGTATACCTGTGTGTGCATGTATGTACATACACATGTATACATATACATACATGTACATATACATTCATGTGTGTATGTATGTATATATAGTTGTTATTGTTCAGTCATGTCCCTATTCGGGACTTTCTTGGTAGAGATACTAGAGTGGTTTATCATTTCCTTCTTCAGTTCATTTTACAGATGAAGAAACTGAGGCAAACAAGGTGAAGTGACTTGCCCAGGGTCACACAGCTAGGAAACATCTGGAATCAGATTTGAACTCAAGTCTATTTTACTGTAAGCTTGACTCTCTATTCACTGTGCCACCTATGTGTTATTGTAGGTATATTATATATGTATGTGAAGGCAACTAGGTAACACAGTGGACAGAGTGCTGGCCTGAAATCGGTAAGAACTGAGTTCAAATCCAGCCTCAGACATTTACTATCTGTGTGATACTGGGCAAGTCATATCAGCTGTGTTTTGCCTTAGTTTCTTCATCTATAAAATGGGGATATTAGCATCTACTTCCCAGAGTTTCTGTGACGATCCAACAAGAGGGGGAACTTTTTTGAAGTACTTAGCACAATACTTGGCACATAGTAGGTGCTTAATAAATGGTAGCTCTTATTATCACTCTATCTATACATTTATATTTCTGTGACACAGGCCTTCTTTATTATTACATCTGTATAACCCAAATCACAAGACCCTGGAGACAAGAAGCGAATCTTCTTTATCTCAGTTGTACTCAAATGAACAGATTCTGGTGTGATTATTTATCCGTAGCCTGTTGAGTCAAGTTGCATAAAAGCATATTTGGTCAACTCCAAACCTATCAACCAAGCCTTGGACCAAATCCAAATAAAACCTTTTGGGGTGTTAAGCTTTAGACGTATACTGTGCAGCTTTGTTCCTCAGTCAATGGAGTATCTCCCACCCTCCCCTCCCCCCACAGGAAGTTAAAGGTTTTCATTGAGGGGTTGGATAGATTGATCCAGGAAGATGACTCCCCATTTTGATGACCTTTTATTTCTCTCTGCATAATATCGGCATGTCCACTGGAATCTGTTAAAGGGGAGTTAATCAGGACCAACTATTCCATTAGGTGTGGCCCTCTTCTTTACGGATGAGATAGACTAATGCGTACACATATTATAAGAAGAACAGTTGAGTAAGGAAAATGGTTATTTACAAGATCCATAAAGAGAGTGATGGAAGGTAACCTTAGAGGCAAGGGCACTAGGACCAGGAAAGGCCTCCTGAAGAAGGTTGGCCTAGAGCTAACTCGTGAAAGAAACCAGGGAGCCTAAGAGGTAAAGGGAAGAGGGGAGAGCATTCCAGGTATGGGGCACAACCAATGCAAAAGCTTGGAGAGAGAAGATAAGAGGTCATGTTCAAAGAATTCCAAATAGACTAATGTATGCTGAATTATAGAATGTGTGGAAAAGAGTAGTGTTATGAAAGAGAGGAAGGACCTAGGTGATAAAGTGAGGATTTTATAGTTGATCCTGGAGGCAGACAGCCTTTGTTTTCTAGTTCCTATGGGGAGAAGACAGGGTGACCACATCTCACACACCATCGCTCCTCCCTATCTTTCCAATCCATAATTCCAATCAATCAATCATCATTCCCTTACCCTCAGGGATGTGATCAGTCCTGGACAAACAATGATGACTCTCAATCAAATTCTATCACACTTGACTACAGAATTTCTTCAAACCCTACAAAGGTATAACAGAGTATAGATACTTCTTGACATTTCCTTAAAAACCTTAATACCTGCTTGTTTTTGTTACATTCTCTACCAATCATAATTTAATCAGCTGTAAGGGGAATGATGTTTAATTGATCATAATTATGAAGCACAACCACTGGGGATGCAAAATAAACAGTTCCTACTCTCAAGAAACTTACACTATCCTGAGAGCTGGGAGGAGGGAAGGTATGATATATACAAAAATGAAAGCAAAATAATGCATACAAAGTATGAGAGAGAGAGAGAGAGAGAGAGAGAGAGAGAGAGAGAGAGAGACAGAGAGAGAGAGACAGAGAGACAGAGAGAAGAGGAAAAGGAAGAGGGAGAGAAAGAGAAAAAGAGAGAAGAGAAGAAAAAAGAAGAGAGGAGGAGGAGGAAGAGGAGGAGGAGGATAAGAAGGAAAAGGAGAAGAGGAAGAAGAAAAAGGAAGAGGAGGAGAAGGAGGAGGAGAAGGAGAAGTTAGGAGACCAATAAGAAGCTATTGCCATGGTCAGGATGAGAGGCACTCTGGGCATAAACTAGGAATGGATATGAGAGATATGTTGAGATAGAATGAACAAGACTTAGCTTCAGATTGATTGGATATGAGGGCTGCTACATGTCTCGGGTGTGCTGAGCATTGTGCTAGTTCCTAGAGATGTCACCAAAATGTCACTAAAAACCTCTAACTAAAAACCCAAGCTCCTTCTCAGGAATTAAGAAGGCACCAGAGCCATAGGAAAGGCATGGCTTCAAAATCCAGCCCAGAAGGATTAATAGGTTGGTCCTTTAAGCAGTAGGATTCCCACCTGCCATCCCAATGTACCCTCTCCATAAAATAACTTGGGTCTCATCAATTCAATTCAATTCAATAAACATTAATAAAAAACCTACTACATGCCAGGCACTCTAGGATGCAAAGACAAGAACAAAACAGTCCCTGCCTGTGTTCTACTGGAGGAGTACAGTATTTACACAAGTAAAACACTAGATTCTAATAGAATCTAATAGACTCTAATTCTTTCCAGTACAGAAAACTATTACTTATAATTCATAGGTGCCACTTTCCTTTTCAAGTCAATCCCCCATTCAATCAACTATCTAACTTTTAAGTACCTACTATATGCTAGGCATTGTGTTAGTTTCCAAAGATGCAAATACAAGAATGAAACAGGAATTTAAAAGGTCAAGATTAGGGACTAGAAGAAGCCTATAGGGATGTAAGTTGTCATTCCCTAATTTGTGAAGAGATCAGGTTTAGTAATAGGCAGTCTAAAACCACTCATCTCTCAGTTATATAAAAAAGGAAAACAATCATCAGTCTTTCTATGTTTACCAACAAAACCTAACAGGGAGAAATAGAAAAAGAAAATCCGTTCATTTGGGTAAAAGGAGTACAAAGTATTAAGAGATCATTGCTATTAGATCATCGCTTTTTTAGGTCTGAGACTAGGAACTGGAATTTATTTTTGAACCTGAATCAAACTTTAAGGAGACAACCATCAACTGTCCCAAAGGTTTAATCTGGAAGAAGAAATGACGAATGCAAACTGCATTACAAGTCAGCTATTGGGACTCCTGGAAAAAAATGGGGATGGCTAGTAAGGTTTCCATAGCCAGTTTATGACTCATAGGAGAATTCATTGTAAGCATCTCCATTCATAAGCACAACTGGAGTAGTATTCGTCCTTCTGCTTCTCAAGATTAACAACTCATCATATACACTCCACATTTCTGGCCAAGTAATTTTCCAACAAAGTATCCCAAGTCTGTCCTCCAGTGTAGACACACCCATCTGGGCTGTAGTTTGGAATAAAACTTACATCTCCGGATTTCCAGTTCAGGGCCCTGGGTGACCTACAACTGTCTCTCTCGTTAATAAGAATACAATTTATTTTTTTTTTAATCAACTAAGTTACAAGGACTCAGAGATGGGCTCTCTCCCACCTTACCTGCCAGAAATAGCTGTTACAATGGGTAATTCCTGGCTATGGAGCAGGCTTCTTTATTTCCCAGACCTACTGCACCCCTTGACTTCCCCCTCTCCAACTTCCAAGTCTAGTGCAATTAGGCAAGTTGGGCCAATGGAGTGATCTGATTGGCCAAATCCCTCTTGGTGGGTTTCATTTTTCCTAGTGTGGTTTGGAAGTAACATGGAAGGAAACGTGAGGAAATAGTTCTATTCGTTGTTGGACAGTGGGAATACCTCGTGGCAATGTGTATAACAGATGTGGAGAGGAGCAGCTTTCTACGTGAGATTGTTTGGGCCTTGGTCAGTCTCTAAAACCGAGGGATTCAAATCAGCATTTTCCAAATAGACAGGGAGCAAGAAAGAGAGATGCCTGACCTCACCATGATCAGATATTAGATTGGACAGTCCTGGAGCAACTGAGAAATATGTCCCTAGACCAGTTCCTGGAGAATGTCTATTTGGATAATAGCAATGATAACTGACATTCATCCAGTGACTTAGGAATTTCTAA
Organism: Potorous gilbertii; assembly: GCA_028658325.1. Taxonomy (NCBI): domain Eukaryota; kingdom Metazoa; phylum Chordata; class Mammalia; order Diprotodontia; family Potoroidae; genus Potorous; species Potorous gilbertii. Next base: position 226,027,239 of record CM053773.1, on the reverse strand, counting down.
ATGTTTTACATATATTACATTAATTGAGTCTCCCAACAATCCAAAAGTAGGTAGGTAACAGAAATAGGGGCGATCACATCCACTTTACATTTGAAGAAACTAACACTATGAGAGATAAGACAAGTCAAACAAAGAAATAAGCTTCCAGGTCTTAGCATCATAGCTTTAGAGCAAGAAAGCACACATAGAGGCCACTGAATCCATCTCCTTCTCCACTCCTTATTTTACAGTTAAGAGATTTGTAAAATAATACAATAAATAAATAAGGAACTTGCCCCACCGAACATAATTGTAACTGTCTGAGTTCAAATTCTTTCAAACCCAAGTCTTTCTGATTCCAAACCCAGTGTTCTGATCACCATGCCAAATTGCCACTTCTAGTTTCCCAAGGAGAAGGATGGGATAGTGGTGTTGATTCCTTAGTCAGCCAGTCTACAAGCATTTATTAAGGGCTTATTGTGTGTAGGGTGCAGATATTTAAAAAACAAATAAATCAAAATACAAGCCCTGCTCTCAAGGAGCTCATATCCAAATGGAGAAGACAATGTGACAAAAATCCAATATTTCAAGGATCTATTCATGAATATTCCCTCATTATAATCTCAACTTTCTCTTGCCTTGATTCATTTTAACTAACACTTATTCACCACCACCACCCCACGATGTGTAAGGTACTGTGCTAAGAACTGAATTTACAAAGGTAAAGATAAAACAGTGCTGACCTTCTGTAGGAAGGAGAGCTTGGTGCAGAGGGAGGTAGATCATGCAGATGAGGAAATACAAACAGATTTTAAGGACGTTAGAGGATAAGGGGATCTCAGATTCTCAGAAATGAGGGGAGATCTCTTCTATGTCTAATATCTATATATGCTAATATTCTGTGTTCTAAGAGACTTCGCAGTTCTGACAGTCTATGTTCTAAGGTATCTCCCAGCTCTGACCTTATATGTTCCAAGGTCCCTCCCAGCCCTGATATCCTGTGTTCTAAGTCCCCTCCCATAGCTAACATTCTATGTTCTAAGGGCCCTCCTGGTTTTGTTTTATGGAATTCTCCCAACTTTACCTTCTCCTGATGGTTTGGGCTGAATCTCTCAAGGTCTGAAGAGAGCTCATGGCTGAAATGCACTGTCTTCCCCTTGGAGGTGAACCTCTTGCATTTGAGCATGCCTCCCATTCCACAGAGTCTTTCCCTTGGACCTGGGGGGAATTTGAGAGCTGGGATGGTGGGGCTATGAGTTACAAGTTACTTTTTTCCACTTAGATTTGTCCTTTTGGGCTTGAGATGCACCCTACATCAAGGGACACAGGTAATTGAGTTGGAAGGAGAAAAGGGGAGGGGGAATCACACAATAAGACTCATTCAGGACTGCCTGGGTTTTTCCTGTTGCCATAGCAATCCATCAGGAAAATCTAAGATCAAAGGCTTCACTGTGGTTTTTTTCTCCCCTGCAGCAGTTGGGGGAAAGATGCTTGGATGGAAGCAGGATGCCCCCAGACACCAGAGCATGTGGATGCTGAGAAGTGAGAGCCATTCCCAAGGTCATGGGATAACATCCTGGTCTACAGGTGGCTCATTAGTTGGGGATAGGAACCCGGGCAGAGGTTAATAAGAATAATGGCTCAAATTTTAGAAGGTTCAGGTTTGCAAAGCATGTTACTTATATAAGCTCTACTCTGCTAAGAGTAGAATAGGTTGAAACTTATACCAAGGTCTGTTTCTAATTCTCCCCCCAGGAAAGGACCAGGATGCTTGCCGGACTTGCAATCAGGAGTTAGGCGCCTCCTTTAGATACTGCTGAGCTGTGTGACTCTGGGCACTTCTTCTCTTGGCCTCAGTTTCCTCATCTGTAAAATGGGAACAATAGTAACACCTCACAGTCAAGATGATTCAACAGGATGAGTATCTGCCTCTTGGGTTCTCACTACTCCTCCTCTCACCTCATCCTGCAAATAGGTGGTTCTCTCCTGGGGAGAGAAGGAGAATTTGACCTTGGAATGAGCCCCTGTTTTCAACCTGTTCCCTTCTTAGGAGCCTGGAGTTTCTTTGAGTTTATTCACAACAAACCTCGGAACGTTTGAGAAAGATTCAGGGGGTAGTCTGTGGCCAGAGGCAGAACCATTTATCCAATAGACCCCTGTAGGACTCGGGGGACAATGGGGGGAGGAACGCTTATTATTGGGCATCCACCAATCAGTAAGTAATTTATTAAGAGACTACTATGTGCCAGGCAAAAATTGGGGGAAACGCCAAGATGAAATAGAGCCTGCCCTCTAGGAGTGTGTCATGTTCCACAGAAGTAGCAAATAATACAATAAAGCTCTCTGAGGTCAAAGACTAGGCTGCTTTTGACCTTTGCATCCCGATGCCCAGTATAAACGTAGGATCGTAAACTTGGAACTGGAAAGGACCATAGCCCGACCCTCTTATTTTAGAGAAATTGAAGTCTATAGAGGGGATTAATTTACAGATTTAGAACGGGGGTAGGGGAACCTTGAAGATCTCTCTCTCTCTCTCTCTCTCTCTCTCTCCATCTCTGTCTGTCTGTCTCTGTTTCTGTCTCTCTATCTCTGTCTGTCTGTCTCTCCCCCGCCTCCCCCCCACACATACACACACACACACACACACACACACACACACACACACACACACGAATTCATGTTCCTCCAAGGACTAAATCAGGAGAAAACCTAGCTTTGAATGCTTCCTTGCTGCCTACAGAATGAAGCAACCTAAACTTAAGGTGACATTCCAGGACCTTTGCAATCAGAACCAAACCAGCCTTGGCAGTCTTATGCATCACCCTGCTCCTTTACATGTGCTGGCCTCATCGCCCTCCTGTCACTCAGGGGGCTTTGCTACTTCTGAAGGGAGAAGTCCTCTCTACCTGTTCCCAGCACCAAGCATCATCTGGCCTAGCGATTAATCCATGTTGATCTTTAAGATGACAAAACCTCTAACAACTGTGTTCAAGGCTGACCAGTTGACGTATTACATTGTGTTTGGTTATAAGGTCAACTCTGAAAGTCAAAGAGGAGGTGAGAAGGCTCAGAGATATTTTAGGATTTGTTCTTTCCCAGGGGAGAATGAACAACCTATGGGTTTCCAAGTATTTCTTGGGGATTTGGCCCCCTCCCAATACCACTGTAAGTTCCTTGGGGTGAGGGGGGAGAGGAGAGTATAATGGAAAGTGTTATGGTTCCAGAGTCACTAGATCTGGTTTTGATTCAGGGCTCTGATTCTTCACGTGAGTTAACTTGGTTACGTCACTTGACTTCCTCGAGCCTCAGTTTCCTCATCTGTAAAAGAAGAAGAAATGGGTGGCTACTGAGGTTCATGCTTTCTAGGTCTTGGATCTGATGAACAGAAGAGGCAATATGGAACCATGGAAAGAACACTGACTCTGGAGTCAGAGAACATGGATTCAAATCCTTCCTCGGAAGTTTATTAGCTGTGTCAACTGAGAAATCATTTAACCCCCTAGTCCTACTTTCCTCATCTGTAAAACCCTGGGATTGGACTAGTTGACCTCGGAAGTCCCTCCAGGTACACATCTAGATCCTATGACCTTGAAAAGACACTAAATCTTCCCGGTCCTCAGTTTCTTTACCCAAAAGACAAAGAAGTTGGGCTCATTGACCCCTGAGGTTTCTTCCATCTTTAGATCTGTGTCTTGGAACTTGCTGATTTGGGGTTCATCCACAGCACCTAGACCAGAGCCATAGTAAGTGCTTAATAAATGCTCATAAATTCAATATTTTTCAACTATCCAATACTTTTCTTCTTCCTACCTCCTCCTCCTAGGAAAAGAAAGAAAAAGAAGAAAAAGTAATGGAAAGGAAGAGAGGAGAGGAGAGGAGAGGGGGACGGGGAGGAGAGAAATGAGGAGAAACATGGGAAAACAAAATAAGACATGAAAAAGAGGAAAGGGGAGAAATGAGGACAGGAGAGAACAGGAGAAGAAAAACAAAACATTTTTTTAACATGTTATCATCAAGCAAGACATCATTACCCACTGTACAACAAGACAAATAAAGCCTCCTAATGATTCTGTCCCCAAATATTACCAAATTCCTTTGTAAATTGAATTGAAATTGGCTTTTGAGATTTCCCAGCATAAGCGGGCTTACAAGAGAGTAGCTCCTAAAGAATGAGACATGAGTAATACACACTTTTTAAGGCCAAAATTCAGCATCCCTTGTGTCTTGTCTCCTTGTGGATCTCCCTCCTGCTGGCCTAGGATAGTGATGGGGCCATTACACCAGGACAGGGGAGCTAGAAATATGGTAATTTGATGCACTGTGTAAGGAGGGGTGGGTGAAGACAATGGGTGTCATTGTGAGAGGGCCCTTGGGAGCCCTGTTGCGTTGGTCTAATCGGATCAGAAGGCAGCATTCTTTCAATTCCCGGCAGGTTGTTCTGAATTCCTCAGGCTTATTAGTCAGGTAAGGCCAACCCCTTTGATATGAAAACAATCACTGGTGTGCTTTAGTAAGCCAAGACCCGACAGAAAATCAGAAGGGTTGATTTCCACATATGGAAAACATTTTCTATTGATATAAAAATGTATGTGCCTAAGTGTGTAATACATGCGTGCATTTATGAAGCGGCTGGATCCATCACAGAGAATCCAGGGAGAAAGGGTGGCCCCGGGATGCTCTCGGGTGTGATCCAGACTGCTCCAGCTGAACTCCCGGCCTGGGCCAGATATTGTTCACACACACACCCTCTCCCCTGCCAATCTTGCTTTCCAAAACGAGATGTTTTATGAAACTGAACGATGTGTGATTATAACGACTGACCTTGGCTCTTGAGATGTTGTGAGAAAACGTGCTTCCCCCCTCTCGCTGAAGAGTTAGGGGGGCCAGGACTGTGAAATGTTACAGATGTTCTTGGTTGGATTTGCTGAGCTGGGTTTTTTTTGTTTGTTTTTAATCATTTTTTTAACCAGCAACCAAAAAGCTTGTTGGAGTGAGGGGAAGGGTATATTAAGAAAATAATGTCATGTAAAAACAAAAAGCATTACCTCCCTTCTTTGAAGGAGTGGGGAATCATGAGTACAGAGCATTGCCCATATCAATGAATGGACAAGCATTTATTGAACTATGGAACTATGTTCCTATGGTGCTTAATAGTATAATAAATGTTTATTGACTGTGACTGACTACCAGGCCTTTTGCGAAGTGTTGGGATTACAAAAAAAGGCAGAAGATAGTCCCTGCCCTCAAGGAACTTACAATTTAATGAGGGAAACAGTAAGCAAACAAAAATATACAAACAAGTCATAGACCAGAGAAATAGGAAATAATTAAGAGAAGGAAGATACTACAAAGCACCAGGCAACAGGCAGTCCATCAATAAACATCAATAAACCAGCCAAACACCATGCTAAATCCTGGGGATATAAAGTCAAAAGTGAAATAATTCATACCCTCAAGGAATTTGTATTCTAATGGAAATGATAATGGGCACACATTTAAGTATATACTATAACCACACAAGTCAAGAAATCACCCTCCTGATGTCATTGGCCCTCTTAGAGAAAGAATTATGAACAACAATATGGAAATAGGACACTGGAATACAATGTTTCATGGTAGGTAAGAAATTCTCCAACGTTCCTCTCATGAGCCCTTGGAGACCTAAGCTTCTCCCATTAGGGAAATAGAAAAAAGAGGAACCATAGGAATGGGACAGGCTAAGCCCAAATGGGGTCATGAAGAGTCAGATATGGCTGAAACAAGACTGAAAAGCAAAAGTTTCTCAGGGGTTCAGTAGCCCCTGACATTAGACAACTTCCTACCTACTGACTTCCAGTATCCTCCTTGGCGAGGAGGAGGAGAGGGGAGGTGTGTGAAGAAAATAAGCATTTATATAATACCTACTATGTAACAGGCATTTGATCGTCACAACAATCCTGGAAGGTAGGTGCTATTAACATTGCCATTTTACAGGCGAGGAAACTGAACCAGGCATAAGTTAATTGACTGTTCCCAGGGTGGCACAGTTACTTAAGTGTCTGAGGATACATTTGAAAGTAGATCTTCTTGACTCTCAAGATACATACAAGTTAGTTTGAGGCAGGAGGACACTAGCAGCTTGGGAAAGATCAAAAAAAGCTGATCTGGCTACACTGATGTGTTATTTAGTTTTGCTGAACTACTCTTTTTTTCTCTGCTTTTTGATTCTTTGTTCTGAAGGATGTCTCTCTGAGTATAAGAGAAGGGAAGGATATATTGGGGAAAGGTAGGTGATATAAAAGGGCAACTAGATTGACGCCATAGTGGATAGATCATCAGACCTGGAGTCAGGAAGACTCACCTTCCTAAGTCCAAATCTAGCCTCAGACACTTACTAGCTGTGTGACCCTGGGAAAGTCACTTCACCCAGTTTGCCTTAGTTTCTTCATCTGTAAAATGATCTGGATTTGGAAATGGCAAACCAGTTCAGAATCTTTGCTATTGCAAAACTTTGTCATATAGCTGGACCAACTGAATGACTAAACGACAAAAATAAAAGTAACACAAAAACATTTTTATCCAAAGAACACTTTTAAGACTGATCTATTTTTGAAGTTTTATTCATGAATTTAGCAATGAATGTTTATAGGACGTGTAACTTCAGGAATGGAAAGGCACCTTCCAGGTAGGGAATCCCCTTGCCCAACCCTTTCTTTTTACGGAGGAGGAAACTGAGGTTGAGAGAGGAAAAGTAGTTTATCATGAGTCCTGTGGTCATTGGCACAGCTGGGCCTAGAGTCTGGGTCTTTTGATTCTTCTCTCTCTGATGTCTCCAAGGGCTCTCTGTCCCATTTGTCTTGCAGTTCAAACATCCTATCGTCTCCCCCAATTAGAGTATGAATTCCCTGGAAGCAGAGACTTTCCTATTTGTATCCCTATATCTGGCACATAATGAGCACTAAATCGGTGGTTTTGGGTTTGTTCATTTATTCATTCCCAACTGTTTTGAGATGAGGAGTCCTTCAGAAAGTTGAAATAATTTACTCTCCTCTTCCTCCCTAACCTCCATCACAGCACACGTGTAACCAGCGTCCATTGATTAAGACAACCCATGACTAGATAGACTCTCCTCCTCCCCATTCACATGTCCACAGCTCATAAATTGAAATCCAGTGCCCTCTACTCTGATGCCACCTCCATGGTACAGTAAGTTCAGTGATTATTTTGTGAAAAGAGTTCTGAGTTTGACATCATAGAACCTGGGTTCGTGCTCCAACTCAGCTATTTTCTGGCTTTATGATCCCTGACAAGTTGCTTAGCTATGTCTCAGTTTTCTCACTCATAAAATAAGGGTGTCAGAGGAGAGAACCCCTAAAAGTCCCTCCTGGTTCTAACCTCTATGGTAGTAGACTCTCTGGCAAGAGTTCATCCATAAGTGTGTTTCACAGTTTACTGTTTATTACAAAATAAAGTAAGAAGTGTTGGTAGACATCATTATGCCCATTTCACAGATGGGGAAGTTGAAGCTCTGGAAAGTGAAAGCTACTTTGTCCAAAGTCATCCACCTAGTAGTTCTTAGCATTGGAAGTAGAAATAAGGTCTTCTAGTGGTTTTAGTGATTTGTATTATAAGTTAACAAAGTGGTGAGAGTCCATCTGTAGTCTTCTCTGTCAAACCACATAGGGTTTGCTATGCTATGATCTGTTCTGGGTACCACATTTTGCTATGCTATAACTGATGCTATGATCAGTTCTGGGTACCATATTTAAAGAAAGATATTGATAAGTCAGAAAGTGTCTGAAGAGGGCATCCAAGATGGTAAAGAGCAGTAAGTTCACATCTAGAGTACTGGTTGAGGAATTTGGAGTATTTTCCATGGAGAAAACAAGATACATGATAACATGATCCAAGTATTAAGAGAAACATGACCTGGAAGACGTTAAGAGATTAGCCTGTTTCTGCTTTGCCCCCAAGGCACAGTTTGGACAAATGAGAGAAAAATGCAAAGAAGCAAACTTGGACGCGATCAGGAAAAACTTCCTAATAATCAGAATGATCTTAAAGTGGAATGGGATGTTTTGAGAGGTGGTAGATTCCCTCTCCTTAGAGTTCTTCAGGGAGATAACTATTCCAGCACTGCCATCTTCTTGCTATCCACCATGCCTTGCCATCCTCTATATCATAGCACTTCCAGAGACCTCTTTGGGGGATTGAACCCATTCAATTCTGGGATTCCTTCCCTAGAACCTGAGAAATCCTGATTGGCCAGCAGGTCCTATCCATGCTTCACATTCTACCCCCAATCATCTTCTAGCCTTCCACCATGTTGCACCTTTAAGAGACCATGTCCTGAGAGACTTTATCCATTCAGTACAACCGCTTCTTCCCCTGCTTTTCGCCATTTTCTCTGGAAGCATCATCAAAACTAATACTGCCATTTCTACTAGAAAAGCCATCTCAGTCCACACCTCTATGACTCTACTCAATATCCCTGTTAATTTCCCAGTTCAAAACATTCTATCCTGGACCAGCACCTTCCTACATGTGTTGTCTCCTCTTATTAAAATGGAAATTCCTTGACGACAAAGAGTGCCTCCCTTTTCAATCTTTTAATCCTAGCACTTAGTACAATATTTGACATCTAGTAAGCTGAATAATTGATTTTTCTTCCCATTGGAGATTCCTTCTCAGTTGTGGATAAATCACATTTGTACAAAAATATTTATAGCAGCTCTTTCTGTGGTAACTAAAAATTGAAAATTGAGGGAATGTTCATCAATTGGAACAAGCTGTGATATTTGATTGTAATGGAACATTATTGTGCTATAAGAAATGACAAGTAGGATGATTTCAGAAAAATCTGAAAAGACTTACATGAACTGATGCAAAATGAAGGGAGCAGAACCAGGAGAAAATTGTACACAGTAACAGCAATACTGTACAACATGGGTTGCAAATGACTCGGCTATTCTCAGCAATGCAACGTTCCAAGAAAATCTCAAAGAACTCACAAAGAAAAATACGATCCACCTCCAGAGAAAGTACTGATGGAATCTGAATACAGACCAAAGCATACTATTTTTCTCTTCTTTTCTTTCTTCCTTCCTTCTTTCCTTCCTTCCTCCTTGCCTCCCTTCCTTCTTTCCTTTCTTTTTCTTTCTTTCTTCCTTCCTTCCTTCCTTCCTTTCTTTCTTCTTTCTTTTTTAGGTGTTCTTGCACAAAATGATTAATATGGAAATGTTCTACATGATTGCATATGCATAACCAAAATTACAATAACAGTAATAAAGAATCTATTTTATCTAAATATATAATATATATTATATAAATATACATATGTATATATAAAGATGTGGACATGTCAGACTACATGGCCTCTGAGTTCACTCCCAATCCTGAAGATGTATAATTCTGCGATTACCTGGATTACAAGTCCAGGACTCTTTCTGTTGTCTCTTGAAGATTCCAAGAGAGCAGTGATCTTGAGAGATGATGAACAAGAACTCAGTGACTCCCTGAGCTTTGTAAAGAAGCAGGGACTTCTTACAAACTTACTGACTTTTTCAGCCTCCTGCACCAAGCATTATCCTGAAAGATGCAAAGAACAGAGAGAAAGGCTCCCCAGATGGGATGTATGTCATTTCTTACAGCTTCCTCTGTTCTTGGGCCAGGCTACTTCCTCCTTGGATTCTCCCAGAAGCTCAGCTCACTGAGATTCTATTGCATATGGCAAATTGTTGGCATATCCCATATATTTCCTCAACTGATGTCCTCTGAGCCATTTTCTATTGGCTCTCCCTGGGATCTCATGCTTCCCAGAGAAAAACTCTAGGGATTCCACCAAATCCATTTTATTCCCCTTGACAGAACCAATTGTGTGAGCCAAAGCATCATTTTAGTAATTTCTCAGTGGGAAAAAGAGGAAAAAAAAAGCTGGCCTGTCTGCCTCAAGTGTCTTCAGCATGGGCTGTGAGAAAGAGCAGGTAATTGTGAAAAGGATCCTGGCCCTGGCCTCTGACGCAGAAGGATAACTAAGGAAGAGCAGCTGGGACTTTGTACCAGGCACTAACATCTAGGGAGGTCTTGCTTCCACAGGGCTGTGATCTGGAGATTATAACTCTGTGCTTCCAATCTAAGCCTCCATCCATCAGTGAGCAAGCATTTATCAAGTTATTATCAGGCACAACTCTTGGTGCTAGAGATACAAAGATAAATAGAGACCTACGTGGTTAGAGAGAAAACTGGATTAGAGGTCATCCTTAAAGACTTCTTTCCCCCAAGAAGCATATGTTCTAATGGGAAAGCCAACAAGTATATATTGAGTATAAATAAATGAGAAGCACTCCAAAGAATTTAAATGTAAGGCATCTTGGGAGGGAGATACTAACATCTGGGGGGATCAGGGCTGATGGAGAAAAGGTCCAGGTGATGTCAAGGAAGAACTTTCCCTGGTGTTGGAGCAGCTTTTTCCTCTCCTGGATCATTGTCTCACAGGTCCTTTGGGCAGAATTTGCTCCCAGATTGGATTTTCTTGTGATATCTTTGATCAGAGGGCCTAAGTTCAAAGCACAGCTTTGCAGCTTACTAGATGGGAGAACTTAGGGGAATCATATCACTTGGGTTCTCTGCAAAAATGGTAGGGTTGGACCAGATGATCCCTAAGGTAGGGGTCTATATGGAGGCCTTCCTCAAGCCCTTCCTCTCTCCAGTGCCTTCCCTCTGCTAATTATTTCCCATTTATCCTGTACATGACTTGCTTCATATGTATTTGTTTGGATATTGTCTCCTGCATCAGATTGTGAGCTTCTCGAAGGCAGAGATTGTCTTTTGCCTCCTTTCACATCCCCAGGGCTTAGCACTGTACCTGGCACATAGTAGGCACTTAATAAATGTTTATCAATTGATTGGTATAATAGAGGAAAGAACAGTAGACTGAAAGGCCTTGGGTTCAGGTATTGGCCTGGACTCTCAATAGCTGTAGAGTCTTGCATAGCTCTCTTCCCCTGTCAGTATCATGACATTATGAACCTAAAAGGCTATCTACTCCAATCCTTTCATTTTATAGTTGAGGAAAATGAGGCAAACAAGCTTAAGTGACAAGACACAGCTTGTTAGTGTCTGAAGTCAGATTTGAACCCAGGAAGATGTCTTCCTGACTCCAAGCCAACATTCTATCTTCTGTGCCACCTAGCTGCCCAACACATGGTCAGAGCTTCATAAATATTTGTTATAGGATCCAAAATCTAGGGCAGGAAGAAAGCCTCAGATATTAATCATATCAATCCTTCATTTCATAAATGGAGGTGAAGTTAAATTACTTTGCCAAGTTCACCTGGGTAGTAAACATCGGAGGTAGAATTAGAATCCAGATCCTCTGATTGATTGATCTGTTAAAAGAGAAGAATGTTAAAAGATCAGATTGGCAGTGTTACACTCAAATAGAAAAGAGGGCACTGTTGGTGCAGATGCACTTAGAAAGTCACACATTAACATTATCTATGTTCTATTGTATTTTTACTTATTTGGTTAATATTTCCCAATTACATTTCAGTATGCTTTGGTCCACACAAGAGTATTGCTGGGGTGTTTTTGACATCTCTGGACTAGAAAACCCCCTGCAGACTTTTCCAACTCTCAGATTCTACAGTTCCGGGACTCAGCATCCCTTCCTTTAGCCTTCCTTATCCTCCTTGGCTCCTGTTCTGGGAGGAATCAGCTTTTGTGGCCTAAAGCAAAGAAGGAAAGCCTGGAATCTAATTTTGGCACTAAAGAGCACTCTTTCCATGTCTCTGGGAAGGTGCCTTTGCTCCTAAATGGTTAAAATAAGGGGGCAGAGACAAAAATCAACTTCACATAGTGTTGGAGGATTCATTAGTTGAATGCTTATTAAGTAATTAAATGATGAAATATGCTAAATGTTTCATTACTCTCAAAGAGGTTTTCATTCACAAGCTTGAGAGGTCAGTCTTTCAGATGTCAGCCAAGGAAACAGCATGAAGATTTGAGGGAAAGGGTAGGAAGGCATATGTCTCTTCTCTCTTGATTCTTAGATGATGACTGGACAATAGAATGGAAGAACCCCATATTTCTCAGTAGATTACTGAAGGGAATCCTGCATCAGTACAGATCCTACTAGATGATTGCTGAAGTCCCTTCCAACTTAAGAGATTCTGAAATTCTGTGAAAAAACTCCAGCATTGGTTGTAAAAGATAAATTGGTCAGGGGAAAGAGTGAAACCTGACAGGATCAGGTATGAGGCTCTTAAAGTAAGCTAAGAGAGAAGAGATGAGAGTCTTAATAAGGGGTGATAGTGAGTTACATTGAAACAGTATGGCAAATTGGGAAGGGCAGCTAAATAAAAGAATGGATAAATGGATGGACAGATGGATGAATGGATGAATGGATAGATGATCCAATGAGAAAACCTGTGAATGGATGAATTAATTAATTAATTGATGGACAAATCAGTGAATGAATGAACCAATGAACGAATGAACTGATGAACAAATTAGTGAATGAACGAATAAATCAACGACCCAACCAGTGAATGAATGAATGAATGCAGAACTAAGCAGAGTGTTCTACCAGGCGAGAAGATAAAAACAGAAATAGGAGAAATGGTGGGGGCCCTCAAGGAGCTCACCTTCTAATGAGCTCACCCAGGACCAAAGACTGGAAATAGAGTTGAAAATAGATAAAGAAAACTCATACAGCAAAACACTGTTGAGGATATTTTGGAATTGCTGGAGTAGGGAAAGGGAGTTAGGTAAGATCTTACAAAAGTTTGGAGTCTTGAACTAAGGCTAATACTGTCACCAGCAGAAGGGCAAAGTGAGTTGGGATTTTGAAGTGACATAAAGATCTATGTGTTAGAACTAATTGTAATAGCTTAGCTTTATTCAGCACTTTGTCATTTGCAATAGACTTTAACATCTCAGTAAATCCTCATAGCACTATACATGTTATAGTGGACACAGCACTAACTGCAGTCAAAAGACCTAAGTTCAAATCCCTCATTTGACATTACTGCTTATGGGACCTGGGGCAAAGTCACTTAAGTACTCTAGGTCTCAGTTTCTTCATCTGTAATATAAAGACATTGGCATAGATAGTCCCTGAAGATGTTTCCGGTGCTAGGTCAAAGATTCACTCATCTAACAATCCTATGAGGAAAGCAGTTAGAAAGCTTTTTTTTCCCATTTCACAAGTAGAAAAACTGAGGCACAGAGGGAAAGGAGCTGACTTAGGTGATACAGCTGAGAAGCTTGGGTTAGAGACCTTGCTCCATCCTTGGTTAGTGGTAGAGCATTAGGGCAAGCCACTTAACCCTTTCCACCCCGAAGTTTCTCCCCCTATAAAAACGAGGTTAATGATTCCACAGCATGAAAGGGACAGAGTGCCTATCTAAGAATTAATGATCATTCACCTCTCCTCGATGGTTGGATGAAAGGCCCTCTACTAAAAAGGAAGTGTTATTATATGAGTGAGTGAAGCTATGACTTCTACCCATACCTGGAGAGTACTTGGGGATCCCTCTAGATGAAAGCATGTCTATAAATGCTACTAAAATGACTATCAACTATGATTGATCCTTGCTGTCATGTATGACATACTCTCCTCAAGGAAGAGAAGATCAAATCCTCTTCACCAGTCTCCAAATCTACCCCCAATAGAATTGCATCCACTGAGGAAGATCCTAAATGACCAAATACCTTTCACAATGAAGTCAGCAGGAAACGTTTCTTCCAATTCCCTAGAGGCACTACCACCATTCAATTCAAAGCAGCAAGTATTTATTAAGTGCCTACTGTGTATAAGGCATATGTCAGAGTCACTCAAGGTCATAGTAGATATAGAACTGATCTCAGAGTTAAAAAGGAAGGGAAAAGGAGAGGAGAAGGGAGGGGAGAGCTATTGCTATGGAAACATCTTCTTCTTTGGATAGAAGTATTTGACACAAAGTTGTGCCATTAGCCTGTTGGTCTTCCTTCTTGGACTAAGCCAGTAGAACAGAATGTGGTGTCATTTGTTTATATACTAGGTTCAGCTACTGTCAAGTAAGAGGGAAATGTGAGGTTCTCTTCCACCATGGGCAAAGAAGTACATCCTTTCAATGTTGTTGACCCTTCACCTCTTAATATCATGATCTCATCAAGGGGAAAATAGTCACCACTCCAAACATGTGGGCCTAAAAGAGACTGTCATTCTCTACTCCATCGACTGTTATTTAGTCCTGTCTCAGACTTGGAAACTATGGAGCCCTTAGAAGTCACCTTTTTGGACAAACATCCTCACTTCATTAAGATAGACTCTGCTGGTTTCCTGACTGATCAGAGAAACAAAAGCCACCATAGCAGGTCTTTTTTAAGGGGTGTCCTGAAATGCATGGATGGGTGCTCTTTCCTTACTGCTTTAATTGAGGCAACAGTATGGGGTAGCAAAAGAAGCACGAGATTAAGATTGTGGCTCTGTCACAATCTATGTCTTTGGAACAGACATTTAACCCATTTAATTCATTTCAGTCTCAATCCCTGCCTCTACAAAATGAAGGGATTTGATTAAAACCTTGGTTTGAAGAGCTTACATAAGGAAAAAACTTCTCCCTGCTTCCAGGGTCAAGAGATCAGGGCTTAAAATGGAAAACACAGAATAGTCACCATCATCATCACCATTGCCATCATCACT
>CM053773.1:225987868-226012495 GCA_028658325.1 Potorous gilbertii | reverse complement strand
CCACCATCATCATCATCACTATCATCACCATCATCATCATCATCACCATCATCATCATCACCATCATCATCATCACCATCATCACCATCATCATCACCATCATCACCATCATCATCATCATCATCACCATCATCATCATCATCATCACCATCATCACCATCATCATCATCACTATCATCACCATCACCATCATCATCATCATCATCACTATCACCACCATCATCATCATCACTATCATCACCATCATCATCATCACCATCATCACTATCATCATCATCACTATCATCATCACTATCACCACCATCATCATCACTATCATCACCATCATCATCATCACTCTCATCACCATCATCATCATCACTCTCATCACCATCATCATCATCACTCTCATCACCACCATCATCATCATCACTATCATCACCATCATCATCATCACCATCATCATCATCACTCTCATCACCACCATCATCATTGTCACTATCACGATCATCATCATCATCTTCATCAGATAATTCCATGTTGAGTAGGAAGAAGGGATCAATTGGGAAATGAAAACAGTGCTAAAAATAAAAGAAATAAAAATCTAAAAGAGAGCACACTGTATCTTGAAAGGGGAAAAACTGAGTTCAAACCCCAACTGTGCTACTTAATTCCATTTAATAAACATTAATTAATCACCTACTGTGTGCCAGGCGTTGTGCTAGGCTCTGGGGACTTCTAAAATAATAAGACAGACTCTGCCTTCAAAGAGCTTATGTTCTTCCAGGGGAAATAATAAGTAAAAATAACAAGCTAGTAATCACAGAGGGGAAACATTGATCATTGCAAGAGAAGAGCAAGAAAGGTTTCCTGGAGGAGGAAGCCTGGGAACTGAGCTTTGAAGGGAGCTAACGACTCCAAGAGGAGAGAAGAGAGAGCATTCCATGAACTGGAGACAGCAGATCCAAAGACACAGAAATAGGAGACTAAATGCCAGGAACTGGGAACAGTGGGCAGGCCAGCTTAGCTGGACATAAAGTGCCTGTAAGTGAATAATGCAATCAGCTTGAAAAGATAGATTGCAGGCAGATTATAAATGACTCTAAGTGCCAAACAAAAGACTATATTTGATCCTAGAGGAAATAGGGAGCCACAGGAGTTTCATGAACAGGGGCATGATGTGGTCAAAATTGTGCTTTAGTTAAAAACTTTGTAACCTTGAGGTAGCAATGTGGATAAAGTGCCAAGTGTGATGTTAGTAAGACTCATCTCCCTGAATTCAAATCTGGCCACAGACACTCACTAGCTGTGTGACCCTGGGCAAGTCACTAAACCCAGTTTCCTCATCAATAAAATGAGCTGGAGAAGGAAATAGCAAAACCACTCTTCTATCTTTGCCAAAATACCCCAAAAGGGGTCACAAAGAGTTGGACATGACTGAAAAATGAGTGGACAACAGCAAATCTTAAGTAATTTTTTTTTTACCTTTGGGGACCTCAGTTTCCTCATTAGAAAAATGAGAACATAAATTAGAGTGCTATCTTTTCCAGGGCTTTGGTGAGTCAAGGATGTATAGGAATACCTCATTTCAAAGCTAAGCATTTTCCCAATGGGCACCATGTTTTGTTGTTCAACTCTCTTGTGCCCTTCTCAGGCAAGCAATGAGCATTTATTAAGGGCCTGCTATGTTCTGGGTACTAGGGTGAGGTTGTGTGGTGTCGTCACCTGACCTGATGCCTTATCCTTCTGTTAGGCTAGGAAATCCATGAGGGCAGGGGCCATGTCATAGCATTAGGTATTTTCAACAAACATTTGGTTAGGGACTGAATGAAAGAATGATTAAACAGACAGGAATTAATTAGCGAATAGATAAATAAATAAATTCATGAATATATAGAGACTAATGAATAGATAGATAAATAGATATTTAGGGATAGATGGTAGATAAATAGATATATATTTTTGAGAGATAGATGATAGATAAGTGTGCTTCTCCTTCATTGCCAAAGAAGACCATGCCATCAGAGAAATAATGACATGACTTGCACTTGACTTTGTTTTGAGTGAGGGAGGGCTGTGCAGGTTACCAACCTCACTTCTCCTCCAGAGCCATCTGACTCCAATGAGCAGAGATTCATCAGGATGACTGGAGATGACCCAGGATGAGGCAATTGGGGTAAAGTGACTTGCTCAAGGCCACACAGCTAGTGAGTGTCAAGTGTCTGAGGTGAGATTTGAACTCAGGTCCTCCTGAATCCTGAATTGGTGCTCTATCCACTGCACCACCTAGCTGCCCCTGACAGATAAATAGATATTTTTGGATAAATAGATATTTTGGGTAGATGGATGGAGGGATTTTTGGATGGAAGACGGATAAATAGATTTTTGGATAGATGAACAGATAGAGGAATAGAGAGAGATTTGGGGGTAGATGGATTGATGGATGAATGGACTAATGGATAATAAATTTTTTGGATAAATAGATTTTTGGATAGATGGATATATAGATGGGCAGATATTTTAGATGGATGGATTGATCAGATATGAATTTTTTATATATAGATGTATGAATAGACAATAGATATCTTGGATAGATAGATGATAGATAGATAGATAGATAGATAGATAGATAGATAGATAGATGGAAGGTTGGATGAATGGATAGAGAGATAGACATGGGTTCAAAGGAAATCTGCTTCTGTTTGTCAGCAGGAAAACTCAGGTTTTCCTTGAATTTCACTTGTTCTCATGCTCACTGACTTCACATAACCTTTGTCAGCTTCACTGCCATGTCTACATCTGTAAGCTAAAAGTTGGGTGGCTTCCTCCTTCCTGTGCTGAAGATTCCCCTCAGCAGTTGGGAGATGTCAGGCATATCACTTCTTCCCTCTGCCCTTCAGTTCTCCCACCTTAAAAGGTCTTTGAGGGTAGGGAACCATCTCATTTTGGGGGGTTTGTATCTCCAGTTCCTGGCATAGTATCTGGTATACAGTAGTAAGTACTTGGTGAAAGGAACAGAAACGAGGGTTGCTTGGTACTCTGAGAGGTTACAAGAGTGGCTCAGGGTTGGACAACACAATGTGTCTAACCCAGTTTTCATTCATTATTCCTCTCTCTGTCTCTCCTCCTGCCTCTGCCTCGATAGGCCGTTCTTTTTCTCAAGGTATTATAAAAAAATTTGCCTCTATCTCTGCATTTTAAGAGACTAGCTTAGAGCGTAAATGACCCCAATAATTGCCTAGATTCTCCAATTCAATTTGTTTATTCAACTCTCCAAAAAACCACTAAAATTGTGGGTCACTAGGCCAACCTCTGGGTGCCACAGTTTCTCTAGCTATAAAACAGGTATAATGGTAGCTTACAAAACTGGCAAGGGGGAAAATGAGCACCTCGAGCTCTCAGTAAAAACGTTGCACCTGAAGCAACAAGTGACATTGCAAGGCCTAAATACCGCCAAGAAAAATGTTGATATTCGTTAGTCTGGCACCTGGAGAGCTGTAATGCAGGATTAGGGTTCCTGGGTTCTCCATCTTTCTGTTGAAAGATGAACATACTCTCTGGGGGGTGGGGAGAGGCCTCCTGAACTCCCAATATTATAAACAAAATGAAAAATATTGGGAATGATGTTCAGTCAGTTATCTCCAGGTCACTGGTTCCAATCAAGCCCGGGGAGCGGTAACTGAAAGTCATTGCCATCTGCTGGGTGGCCTCCATCCAGTTACTCTTGTCCACATTGTAACTGGCAGCCTCAACAGAGACCCTGGCACGAGGCACGATGCTGCCTGGAAGTGGGTCACCACGCCTGAGTGCTGAGGCATACCCTGGCTGGTAGTGGTCAGGGGAAGAGAAAGAAGGTTGCATCATGTCCAGGGAAGATTGGAACTTTCCGCTGGCTCTACGACCCTGACCAGCATTAACTGGAGAAGGCAGCTGTTTCTGGAAATCACCAAACTCTAGAAGGGAACTAAGGGCTTATGTTCTCCACCTCTAGCTCTCTCCCTCTCTTTCCCTCTCTCTCCCTCTCTCCCTCCCTCCCTCTCTCTCTCTCTCTCTCTCTCTCTCTCTCTCTCTCTCTCTCTCCCTCCCTCCCTCCCTCCCTGTTTCTGTCCTTGTCTCTTTATCTCTCCTTGTTTCTGTCATCTCTGCCTCTGTCACTGTCTCTCTTTGTCTCTCTGTCTGTTTCTCTTATTTATCTCTCTTCTCTTTTTCTCTTTTCCTTAGCACAGTGCTTGGCATGCAGTAAATGACTGGTAAATACTTTTTCACTCATCCATCTATCCATTCATTTCATCTCTCTCTTTTCTCCCCTTCTCTCCCCACTTTTTTTCCCTCATTTTCCCTCTCTCTCATTCTATCTTCTAACTTTTCTTCTCCTCTCCAACACACACAAACAGTCACACAGAGAGTTTATATTTACACATACACAACTTTTGAATCTGCAATAATGCTCCATGGAAACTGGAGTTGTGTGATGGAAAGAAACCGAGGTTAGGAGGCGAAAGGTCTGGGCCGTGGTACTGTCTCTCCCTCATGGCCTCAGGCAACTCACTTAATCTCCAGGCCTAAAAGGATCATAAATTCAGGTCTAAACCTGATCTGATCCAATGCTCTCATTTTACTGATAAGAAAAGTGAAGCCCAGAGAGGGTTAGAGATTTTCCCAAGATCTCATATGGTAGTAAGTTGCATAGCTAGACTGTCATGTCTTCTGAATTCATAACCATTGATCTTCGCAAATCCCCACTGAGTTTCTTCATCCCTATATTTCTTTCTTCCTCTCACACTAAAGGGGTTTTTTAGGACCTTCTCAGCTCTGATATTCAATTTTCTGAAATTCCTTCTAGTTCTGACCTTCTCTGTTCTAAGATCCTTTCCAGCTCTGACATGGCATGTTTTAATACTCCTCCAAGTTGTGAGTCTGTTCTAAGCCTCCCTTCTCCCTGCCCCCAGATCTGATATTCCCTGTTTTAAGGGCCCTTCCTCAGTTCTGATATGCTCTGTTCTGAGATCCATCCCAGCTGTAATACCTCATATGCTAAGGCCCCTCCAAACTCTGAGATTGTCTGTTCTAAGGTCCCTCCCAACTCTGACATTCCCTGTTCTAAGGCTCCTCCAAGTCCTGACTTTCTCTGATCTAAGACCCCTCCTAGCTCTGTCATTCCCTGTTTTAAGGTCCCTCCTAGCTATCACATCCCATGTTCTAAGGCCCCTCCCAGCACTGACATTCTCTGATCTAAGACTTTTCCCAGCTCTGACATTTCCTGTTCTAAGGCCCCTCCCAGCACTGACATTCCCTGATCTAAGACCTCTTCCAGCTCTGACATTCCTTGTTCTAAGGTGCCTCCCAGCTATCACATCCCATGTTCTAAGACCCCTCCCAGATCTAACATTCTCTGTTCTAAGACCTCTCCCAGCTTTGACATCCCCTGCTCTAAGGGTCTTCCCAGGGCTAACATTTTACAATGCCAAGGTGGATCAGCAGACAGCTCTTCCTGGGATGGTTACACACTAAATGTCTTCTCTCTGAGTTGTTTTTCCTTAAATTTAAGGTGAAACATTTACTAAAACACACAGCATCACTCAACTCCCACCATCTCTGGGCTTAAAGCCAGGAATTCCTTTAAGCAACAACCTGCCCTACCCCATACAGAGAGTCAAAAGCCCCTCCTTGTTCCTTGTTCTCAGGGCTGCCCATAAAGGATATGAGAAGAAAGTGACATCCTGTCTTTGGCAATCTCCCACATCCCTTTCAACACTTCCCTTCTCACACCTCTCACACCTCTGCCTCGACTGGGCCTCTAGTCTGTGTCTCAGGTTGTACGAGAGATGGAGCCCTGGCCTGGAGGCAGGAAGATCCAATTTCAAACCCGGCCTCAGCCACCTACTAGCTGTGTGACCCTGGGCAAGTCACAATCTCTGCCTGCTTTAGTTTCCTCACCTGTAAAACGGGGATAGTAACAGCACCTACCTCCCAGGGTTCTTGTGAGGAACAAATGAGATAGTATTTGTAAAGCATGATGTCAGGCACATAGTAGGTGCTAGGTTAATATGTATTCCTTTCCCCTTACCATTTCTACTAAGCATTTCTGGGGCTGGATACTAGAACAAGATAACTCTCAAGAAGGAAAATCTTAAGACACAAAGAGAAATACTTCAGTGTGGCATGGTAGAAATAGCACCATCTGTATATCAAATTACCTGGATTCAAATTCTGCCTCTGACGCTTCCTACCTCTGTAGCCTTGGGTAGGTCACTTTTTGGAGCCTCCATTTTCTCACCTAAAAAAAATAATGGAGCTGGTCTAGTCTCTTCCAACCCTCTTCCATGTCTTTTTCAGAATCAGGCCTGTGAAAAATAGGGGTTATCTAAACACATCAATTTAAATTCACCAAATGTCCATGAACATATTTTGATTTTAAAAGAGGTGTATATTTATTAGAAGAGATTTTGGTTTTTAATGGGAAGAGGAACTAAGAGGGAGACAAAATAGATGCTTATGAATTCTTTTTAAAATAGAATTTACTTTTAAAAAAAGAAAGGCAATTTTATTTAAAAGATTTCAAATAAAATGAATAGTTATGATAAAAATAAGGAGATGGTAAGAGAGCAGCTAATGAATTACCTTTTATCTCCATTTTGTCCAGTCTGTTTCTTAATTGTGGGTAGATGTTTCCATGTTGTCTCTCCCGTTAGACTGGGAGCTCTTTGAGGGCTGGGCTGGTCTTTGCTTGTCTTTGTATCCTTAGCACTTAGCACCATGCCTGGCAGTAGTGGATACTTAATAACTGCTCATTGATGAGACGACCTGATTGATAAATTCAAGTCAGCAGGAACAGATGTACTGTATCCTTGGAGATTAAAAGGACTGATGGAAATGATTGCTGAACTCAACTCAGAGAGATTGGAACATCATTAATGAAAGGAAAATAGGGAAAATTTTGAAGGATAAAAGAAGGGAGAGTGTCCCAATTTTCAAAAAAAAAAAAAAGAGAGATTGACTAGAGCTTACTAACGATAAGGCAGTGAGGTTGACTGACTCCTGGAAAAAGTCTTGAACCAATTCATGAAGAGATTGTTGGTGAACATTGACAAAAGGAAAGGTTTCAAAGAGATTAATTTTGCTAGATGTCAGGAAAAACTTCCTAACAGTGAGACTTTCCCTAAAGTAAAATGGGTTGCTTTAAGAGGTAGTGGTTTCTCCTTCACTGACATTCTTCAAGCAGAGCCTAGAGGATCACTTTTCTGATATTATAGAGGGGATTTTCATTCTTAATGTGGTGTCTGGTCCATAGTAGACCTTTAATAAGTAGTTGTTGATTGATTCAGAAATGGGTTGGAAGAAATGCAGGGGTGTGGTGGAAAATGTTCAACAACAGGCTCTCTGAGGGGAGGAGGTACCTACTTTAAGTTTAATCATTTAATAACAGTCTCTCTGGGGGAGAGTTTTTAGTGTAATTGTTTAACAACAAATTCCGTGATAGAGGGGAAATGTACCTATTTTTAATTTAATCTACATTATTAATATTCTAACCATCACTTTCTTAAGTCTAGATAATCACTAAAACAGTAAATGAATCCCTAATTTGTATGATATGCTGATTTCCAAAGCTGAAAATTTAACTATCAGCTCTCCTTAGCCAGAAAGAGTCAGCTCCAGCACACCCATGAAAATGCCTCTGTGGTCTCTGACAGTTCTAGAAATATGTGATTCTGTGAAAGTGGATTGATCATAAGAATGCCTCCCAGCATGTTAGAACTTGAATGTGGCTTCTAGACACAGAGAAGTTGTAGTCATGAGATAGAGTAAGGGAGATATTAGGAGTGAGGCAGGGCTTCTTTCCTACCTGGAGGTGGGCACCTTCTCCATGTACTGATATGGCTTGTCTTTGGACTACATCATTGTGATTCTCTTTTCACAGGATCATAAACCCCAGAGTTGGAAAGGATTCCAAAAGCCATCTTGCTCATCTGTACCCAACTATAATATCCCCTCTGCACCATCCTCATTTTCTGTAAAAGTCTGACTCAGAGATGAGTGAATTTCCTAAAAGATATCTAACCAAATCAAGACTTGTTTATAAGATATTTTAAGGTTCATAAAATGTTTTACATCCATTGTTATGCAGTCCTTACATCAGCCCTATAAAGTTTGTTGCTCAGTCATTTCAGTTGTGACCCCATTTGGGGTTTTCTTGGCAGCGATACTGGAGTGCTTTGCCATTTCCTTCTCCAGCTCATTTTACAGATGAGGAAACTGAGACAAACAGGATTAAGTGACCTGCGTAGGGTCACATAACTAGTAAGTGTCTGAGGCTGGATTTGAACCCAGGAAGATGACTTCAGGCCTGGTGCTCTGTACTATGCTTCTAATTTATTATCCCCATTTTACATATGAGATGATTAATGTTAGGAGAAACCAAATGATTTTCTCAGGGTCATACAACTAGTAAGAACCTAAGGTAGAATCAGTCAGTACTGGTAGAATTGGTTAAAACGAATTACAAAATCAATCCACTATACTCCATTCATTTACTAAATTGGTCTAGATGACCATGTCCTTGTTCCCCAAAGGCTCATAGACTCTGTCTGTGCTGGAAGGAACCTCAGAGATCAGTGGATCACAAATTTAGAGCCAGAAGGTATCTAAGAAATCATCTGGTCCAGTCCTGTAATTTACCAAAGGAAACTACTGCAACATGGAGAGATCAAGTGATACGAAGATGCAGAGATGGCCTTTAAAGCCAGGTCCAGTAACTCTAAATCCAGGACCTCCTCTTCTATACCCACACTATCTTCTTAATCCCACCTCCTCTCACAGATTGATAAAGAAATTCCCAGACTGTACTTGTTAAAGGTCACACATGCTTAAAACAACTGAAAAATCACGTGAGTTGGTAGGAAGTTGGACACCGGGCATTTTGGGAGCTGCCGGCAGGACAGCCTGCTATCCCCAACTTGAAGGAGGTTAATCCAGATGGGGTGCCTATCTCTTTCCCCTTGCTTTCTTGATTTCCTTTTCAGCAACGCATAGGGGAACCAAAAATATTTATGGGAACCAGCCAGTTAGACCTTCCCCTCAGCTGACAGAACCCATTAAAACCAGGCAAGAAAGAAACTTTGTTCCCCACTAAAGTAATAAAAAACCGATTTCATTTTAAGCTGACCACACGGTCCATCTGCCAGAGTAAATATATCCACTTTCTGTGGCAACCCGGCCCATGCTGGGGAAGTTTTGGTGTGTCATAACATTTTGTCTGTTTATCAGAGATATTTCCACTCAAAAAGATTATTTGTTCAAACAGACTGACATGTTGATACATGGCCTGACAACTGACTGACCAAGATTGAGAGCGACTGAAGAGTAAACACATTTACATACAGTTTACATAGGACCTGGGCTGGAGGGAGGAGAGGAAACTGGGGGATTGGGAATCTGGCCTTTTTTTCCATCTCCAAGCACCTACTTCAAATTTCTCTCGTTTACTCTCAGGCCCTGGTCCCTGAGTATTCTTCCAGGCACAGACTTCAGGGGCTCAGTTCTGCATTTTAGGGGTTGCCGTTTCTTCTCATTCTGAGATCTGGGGGCTCTGTTACTTCTCACAGACATTTTTAAAATGTCCCGGAGGAAAGTGGTCACAGCAGTGAAACTGAAATTGTTCTCTCTCTCTCTCTCTCTCTCTCTCTCTCTCTCTCTCACCCCCTCCCTCCCTCCTTCCCTTTCTTCTCATTTTCTTTCTCTTCTCTCTCTCTCTTTCTCTCTCTCTCCCTCTCACTGTTTCTCTTTTTCTGTGTTTGTGTGTACCTCTCCCACTGCCCATATGACACAAACATGCATTGAGGGTTTCTCTTCTTATTCCCCCCCTCCCCATTTCATTTATGATTCCTATACCCTTTGGGGAGCAGGGCAGAAGGACCCCATAGAATGATGAACCTGGGAGGAGTCTTAGAATAGAAAGTAACAGAACTGGGAAAGGCCTTAGAACAGGTAACATCAGAGCTGGGAGGAGCCTTAGAATACAGATTGTCAGAGCTAGTAGGGCCTTAGAAAAGGAAATGTAAGAGTTGCATGGGGCCTCACAACAGGGAATGTCAGAACTGGGCAGGAACTTACAATACAGAATAGCAGAATTGAAAATAATCTTAGAAGTAAGAAAACTTAGAACTAAGAAAAGTTAGAGATTGGAGAATGCTTAGAACACAAAATGTGAGGAACAGAAGACAACTTGGAACACAGAATTTAGTAGAATTATCTGGTCCAGACCTTTCATTTGGCAGGTTTGATATACTCAGAGATGGTCAGTGACGTTCCATGGTCACATAGCAAGATTTTTCTCCCTCCTAAATGATTCACATCCATAATTTAAATTTATCTTGAGAGATGCTGTCTAATTGTCTGATTATAGTTTTAAGTTATTTCCAAGCCCTAGTGGATCGCTTGCACAAGTAAGATGAACTAGGAAGTATGAAATCAAGAGGTCAGTTTGACCTCCTGCATATCAGTGAGTCTCAGAACCATGGATGGACCAGCCCTCTGGATGGATGCACTCTATGGCAAGGCACCCCTAGTGGGATGGCTTTGTCCCTAACTGCACGAGGATATCCAAGAACCAGAGACAGGAAGCATAGTGGAGAGAATCTGGGTAAATGTCAACAGAAGAACAAACAAATAGGATTTAGGGCTTGACATGTAGTACAGACCACCTGGAAAGAGTAGATGAGGAGTTTGCTGAAATGTGTTAAAATCTGGGGGGGGGAAAGATTAAAAAAAAATGATGCAGTAGTGAAGGGAGACTTCAATTATCCAGATGTCTGCTGGATATCTATTTCTGTCCTTGTACCTATTTATCTGTTTCTGACCTTTCCCCTCTTATCTCTCATCTTTCTCTCTCTTTTGAAATCTGTGTCTCTCACATTCTCTCTGTATGTGTATCCGTCTCACATTTTCTCTTTGTTTCTCTGTATGTCTCTCTCTTCTTTCCTTCTGTCTCACATTCTCTGAGCCTTTCTCTCTCTCTCCTCTCCTCTCTCTCTTCTCTCTCTCTTTTCTCTCTCTCTTTTCTCTCTCCTCTCTCTCTCTCTCTCTCTCTCTCTCTCTCTCTCTCTCTCTCTCTGTCTCTGTCTGTCTGTCTCTGTTTCTGTCTCTGTCTGTCTCTCCCCCGCCTCTGGTCTGGTCTAATATTCATGGTCCATTTCTAATCAGTGCATCTGGAGTTTTGGGCTTTGAGGCATTTCAATCATTGACCATGAAGTCAACCATGTGACATGAGTCCCCTGGCACTCTGAAACTGGGGTAGAAGTTTAATTTGAGGAAGATCAAGAAATCCCCAGAGCTTATAAAATTCTGATTGTGTCCATTTAAGAGAAAGT
This sequence comes from Potorous gilbertii, assembly GCA_028658325.1. NCBI lineage: Eukaryota > Metazoa > Chordata > Mammalia > Diprotodontia > Potoroidae > Potorous > Potorous gilbertii. The sequence continues at coordinate 226,001,150 of CM053773.1, read as the reverse complement.
TAGGATACAGGGAGGTGGGGCAGAAGGAGGGGGGATGGATTTAAGAGGTTAAAAAAAAAAAACCTTGGGCCAGCCCTGCCACATAGCAGCTGTATAATCAGAGAGAAATCATTTCACTCCTTTGAATTTTGGTTTCTCTAACTGTAAAATGGGAGGACTAGATTAGATGATTTCTAAGGTCCCTTCTGATTTTCAACCTCCCTAGTCCTATGAGAAATTTGAAGAGCCCTGCACCAGCCAAACAAAAACTCCTTGGGAGCAGGGACTATGGCTTAACTTTTTTCTTGCTCATTCATTCATTCATTCATTCGTTTATTTGTTTTGTCAGACATGATTTTATTTATGTAGGGAGCCACTGCGTGGGTCATCCATAGGAACTAATAGCCTTAGAGAGGTGCCCAAGACACTGTCTCAGAATCCAGCTCTCCATCTACTATGTAACCTGGCATGTCATCTTCCAACATCGAATAGCCTCCCACCTTAGGGATGAGGAAGACAGTGGATCTGCTCTTTATTTTCATCTTTACACATTTACACATGAAGTATCCTTAAAATGATACTTGGTAAAATAAAGCTATGAACCATTAGCATGTAAGCAGCTTTTTGATCAGTTTCATTTTTCTTTTCTTTTCTTATCCATACTTTTTTCTTTTCTTTATTTTTCAATTAATTAGCATGCGTTTTTTTTCCCTCGAATCCCTCCCCTCCACCACTGTTCAAAAGGGGGAAAAAGCTTGTAAAAAATAAGCATAGTCAAGCAAAATGAGTTCCAGAGAAAACTGGAACATTAATATATTGTTGGTGGAGTTGTGAACTGATCCAACCATTCTGGAAAGCAATTGGGAACTATACCCAATACTAGGTCTATATCCCAAAGAGATCATAAGAAAAGATAAAAGGACCTATATGTACAAAAATATTTATAGCAGTACTTTTGTGGTGTCAACTGAGGAAGACTGAACAAGTTATGACATATGAATATAATGGAATACTATTGCTCCATAAGAAACTACAAACAAATGGACTTCAGAAAAACCTGGAAAGATGTACATAAATCGATTCTGAGTGAAGTGAGTAGAACCAGGAGGACACTGCACCCGGTTTACAGCAACATTGTTTGATAGCTAACTTTTACACTTATTTCATCTCAGTAATACAATGATCTGAGGCAATTCAAAAAGACTCATAATAGAAAATACTATCCACATCCAGGGAAAAAATCATGGGATCTGAATGCAGATAGAAGCATACTGTTTTCTCTCTTTTTTTTTTTTTGTTTTTTCGCTTTTTCATTCTCATGGGTTTTTTTCCCTTTTTTTTCTGATTCCTCTTTCACAGCATGACTAATGCGGAAACATGTTTAATATAATTGTACATGTATAGCCTATATCATATTGTATGCCATCATGGGGAGGGGGAAAGCAGAGGGAGAGAAAGAAAATTTTAAACTCAAAATCTCATAAAAGTAAATGTTGAAAACTAAAAACAAATAAATAAAAATTTCAAAATGTACCAACAGAATATGAATTGCTTTAAATATGTTATATTGTTGGATGTTTGAAGACAGATTATTTTGTCCCAGTTAGAGAATGAGGCTGGCCAATATGTATTAAGATAGAGTTCAAATAAGAAACATTTTTTATGATTCTGGTAAATGTTTTATATGAAATTATTTGTGATCACCTTAATAATTAAAGCTATTTTGTTTGAAAAAAAATCTTGCAACAGTGATGTTAAAAACTAAAAAGAAATAAATGAACTAATGAAAAGATGAATGAATAAACAAAAAGATACATAAATAAAGGAGAAAGTGGGTTCTCACATTGGTTGTGTCCAGAAATGTACATCTCATTCTGTACCTAAATTAACATATTCCCTTCTCTGGCAGAAGATGGAGACCCTGCTTTATCATGAATCATGGTTGATCATTGTGTTTATCAGAGTTCTTTTTTTAAATAATATTTTCTTTTTCAATTACATGTAAAAACAATTTTATATTAATTTTAAAAATTTGGGAGTTCCAAGTTTTCTCTCTCCCTACTTCCCTCTACCCTCCCTAAAAATGATCAGAGTCCTTAAGGCCTTCAAAGGTGTTTATATTTATAATGTTATTTTTTTATAGATTTTCTGCCCACTTCACTCTGCATCAGTTCATATAGGTCTTCCCAGGTCACTCTGAAGCCATCTCTTTCATCATTCCTTGTGGTGCAATAATATTCCATCATATTCATATACCATAATGTATATAACCTATTCCCCATTTGATGGGCACCTTTAGTCTTAAGTCCTTTGCCACAACAAAAAAAGAGGAATTAACTCCATTTGTAAAGATCATTCCCTGGAGAAGTTTGCGCCTACTGGTGTGTCATGAATTTTCATGACTGGTTCAACCCAAGGATGTATGGCCAGAACATTATCTTCAAGACACTGACCATTGTGGGATCTACTCAGTTAAACACGCCCATGGCACATAAACTGATTGATTTTGGGAGGCATGCAGACCAAATACAGTCCCCATCTTACCACCTTCAAGAGTAGGACCCCAGCAAGGATCACTCCTACTCAAAATCACAAAATTTCAGAATTGAAAGCAAAAACACATCACCAAACTGATACTCCTGAAAGAATCCTCTCTATTGTATTCCTAACAAGTAAACATCTCTCTTGGCTTGAAGACTTACAGAGAGGGTAAATACATGTTCTTTGCCTTCAGGTGCTCTCCATTCCTGCCATCCTTGAGTAATTTCACATGCCATTTTCTTGCCTGCTCTAACTTTCCTTTCCTCCCTCTCCAACAGTTCTACACTATGGTTAACCATTTCAACTCTACACAGATGATGGCTTTCAGTCCCTCATAGCCTTATCCTTTTATGTCTTTCCAAATCTCAGATATGGATTACTCCTATCATCTAAACCCTCTGCTCCTACTCACCAGTGGCTAATTGAAGCTTTGAGAAGTCTCCCTACTGTATTGATTAGGTTCATTACAAATTCATGTTACCCAACCTCAATTGGGCTTTCACTGCAGCAAGGCAGTCTTTTTCTTCTTCCCTAACTTAATTCCTATCTCACTTCTCTCCTTCCACAAGCCACACACACACACACACACACACACACACACACACACACACACACACACACACACACACACACTTCCTTTCCCCTTCTCTCTCAGGTGATGTTTCCTCTTACTCTATTAAAAAAGTTAAGACCATGAACTTCCTTTTTTTCATTCTCTTCATCTCAAAATGTTTTCCATCCCCTCCCATTCTCTTTTTCTTTGCTCAGTCTCTGACAAAGAGATGGCCCTTCTCCTTGGCAAGACATCACAGATTTCATCCTCTTTCATCTCCTCTTCCTCTCAAATCTTCAGTTTCTCCTAGTGTTTCCTTCCCTACTGCCTCCAAAAATATCCATCTCTTCCATTATTAAAAAAAAAAAACCTTCACTACACTCTACCCAAAATGCATCAAAATATTTTATAATCTTTTTTATCCAAACTCCTTGAAAAGAAGTCTACTTTTCCCTTCTTCTCACTCCACCCTACCCTTGGCAATCTGTCTCCTTATCTCATCACCCAAGTAAAACTGCTATCTTTGAAATCACTAATTGTATCTTAATTGCCAAATCTGATCATCTGTACTTCATTCTTCTCCTCAATATCTCTACTATCAAACAACCTGGTAGTAGCCCAAGCTGCCTGAATTGGGATCCATCCATTTGGGTAACTTGTCCTCTCCCTTTCCTTCTCTTCTTCAAAAGAAACTAAATTTTGATGGTCAAAAACTGCCCAATTAACTTTAGGTTTACTGGCTAGATTTCTTTCTCAAAGACCAAACTTTAAACCCATTTCACTCTTTAGCTCATAGATTAGACCACAATAGGTCCCTGCCCAAGCTCGACTTACTGACTGCTTTTTGGGCCCTCCTGGATCAGAGTGAATGTCAGTAGTAACTGTTTCTCTTTTGGACAGCAACCCTGAAGCTCTTCCCCTCTGGGTTTGCTTTTTTTTTTTTAATTTTTTTTATAGGGATCATTCCTTTATTCACTTCCTAAAGAAGTCTATTCACTGAATGGATATTTCCTCACTCAAAGGGAGAACCCTAAAAGACCTTAGCCAGGATCTCCCATTGCATTCTGGGCCATCTCCAAGTCGTTCTGATGAATATCTGACCACTGGACCCAGATGGCTCTGGAGGAGAAAGTGAGGCTGGTGACCTTGCACAGTCATCTCTCACTCAAATCCAAGTCAACTTCAAGTCATACCATCATCTCTCTGATGTCATGATCCTCTTTGAGAGCAAAGGACAAACACAACAACCTGCTTCACTTGACCCTGATGACCATTCTTTCCTCCTGGATAGTTTCTACTCTCTAGGTTTTCATGACACTAGTCTCTCCTGCTTCACCTCTTACCTGTCTGACTGTTTTTTCTCTATCTCCTTTGCTGGCTCATCATCCATATGAAGCTCTATATCTATAGGTGCCCCCAAGCTTTTCTCCTAGGTTCTCTTCTCTCTCTTATAATACTTCCTTATCAGCTACCAGGGCTTTATCACCTCCAAGCAAGTGACTCTCAGATATTTATAGATCTAATCTTACTCTCCCTCAAGTTTCAATCTCACCTCACCAGTTGCCTGTTGGACACTTCAAACTGGATGCCTCAGAAATACTTTTAATTCATCTTGTCTGAAGTTGAGCTCATGTTTTCCCCAAAATCTCCTCTTTCAAACTTTGATAATTCCATCAAGGGCGCCGCCATTCTTCTAGACTCCCAGGCCTACAACCTTGGCATTATCCTCCACTCTTTCATCTCCTTCACCTGACATATACAATCAAAATCCCTCACATAAGTCTCCTTCTCTTCACTCATGTAGCTCCTGCTACAGGCCAACTATGATCCTAAGTCTCTAATTCCCTCATTTTACCGCTGAGGAAAACAAAAACAAGGTATAGAGAGTATGTGACTTACCCAAGGTCACCCATATAACTAGTAGTAGAGCCTGTATTTGAACCTGGTTCTTTGGCTCTCAACGTGGAGCTGTCTCCCTTGATTTACATGTTTTGATATTGCTTATTGGTTTGACCTGCTTTTGTTTTCTCTTTTTTGGTTTTTATTTCTTTCTTTGGCACATGTGTATTTGTTCCCATCCTATAATAAAAAGATCCTAATTCCAGCTGTTGCTAAGCCTACCATGCGAGCCTCCTTCAAGGCACATATTTACATGTTGCTTTTTAAGAAAAGGAAAGCACAGCATTTGCTTAGAAAAACCCAAATGCTATCGAAGTAAAGAAGGCAGCATTCAGAGAAAGACATCTACATGGTCTGTGGCACATGGTCCAGTCCAACAGAAATACATGGGTTGGAACACACTTTTCAGGGCCAGAGTTGTAAAGATACTTTGAAATATCAATTTTCATAGAACAATGAACTAGCCTACATATGCTAAGAAGATATCACTGGTGCAACCATGTAGCCTTTTTTTCTAAGCTATTTTCCCCAGAGTGGAGAGAAAACCATAGAACTGAACCATGTGAGAGATGAGAATCATCCAATGTCAAGGATAGAAGAGTGCTTAGAGATGATAGAGAGTACAATTCAGTCATTCTTCTAAGGGGCCTATTTCAGAGGAAAGGGACTCACTCAAGGTCACACGACTGATGAAGAGAAGAGGTGAATTTAGACCTCTGTCCTTCTCAGTCTGAACCCAGTTTTCTTCCTCCTGCTCTCTGCAGCCTTAAGATAAAGGCTCTCTTGGCTAATCCTCCTTGTAACCAGTGCCATGGTCGTGGTGCCCAGTCCAGGAAATGCCTTTGGACTGGCCATCCTCTCTGGCCAAAAGGCTTGTCCCTTGTACCTCTGTATCATAATGATGATGACAACAATGATGACGACAATGACCAAGACCATGAGGATGATGATGGTGATGATGATGATGACAATGATGAAACAATGATAGTGGTGGTGATGATGATGACAAAAATGATGATGATGATGATGATGATGATGATGGCAATGACCAGGACAGTGATGATGATGATGACGACGATGATGAAAACGATGATGATGACGATGGTGGTGATGATGATGATGACAATGACCAGGACCATGATGATGACGACAATGATGGTGGTGGTGATAATGATGACAAAAATGATGATGATGGTGATGATGATGATGATGATGGCAATGACCAGGACAGTGATGATGATGATGACGACAATGATGAAAACGATGATGATGACGATGGTGGTGATAGTGGTGATGACAATGACCAGGACCATGATGATGATGATGATGATGACAGTGATGGTGGTGGTGATAATGATGACAAAAATGATGATGATGGTGATGGCAATCACCTGGACAGTGACGATGGTGATGACGACAATGATGAAAACGATGATGATGACGATGGTGGTGATGATGTTAGTATTTATACAGTACTTTCAGGTATGCAAAGTATTTAACAAAAGTTATGTCATTTGCTTCCTTCAAGGCTTAACTTACATGATATAAGAGGTAATGTGATGCAATTCAGAACACTGTTTCTTTAATCGAAGGACCTGAATTCACTCCCATATCTGACACCTCCTACTTTTATGACCTGACCAAGTCCCATAACCTTCCTATGGCTCAGTTTCCCCATCTGTAAAATGTGAGGGTTGGATTAGATAATCTCTAAAGTGCCTTCCAGCTCTAGGCACAAAATCCTATGTCCTCCTCAATGAGACCTCTCTTGTTAGGACTCCCATTCCCCACCCAACTATCCTTATTGATTTTTTATACATTTCCTATTTCCGTACCTATGTACTCATGATATTTCCTTCAGTAAAATGCAGCAGGTAGCCCAGCGTATTCTCAGTAGGTAGCCTGCTTACCGAATGGAATGGCATAAAGCTGGAGTTAGTAAGCAGTCAATTTCCATTTGGCAAGAGATTCTTTTCCATATTTTTTTTATCATCAAATAAATAGCTGACAAACAGTGTAATATAGTGGATATAGGGCTGGCCTTACAGCCAGGAAGATCTGGGTGCAAGTCCCATCTCTGGTATATATGGTTTGAGTTGGATGTTCAAGAACAGCTAGGTGGTGCAGGGGTTGAACACTGGCCATGGAGTCCAGAAGACCTGAGAGCAATTTCGGCCTTAATTGCTAGCTTGTGTGACCATGGGCAAGTCACTTCACCCTGTCTGCCTCAGTTTCCTCACCTGTAAAATGAACTGGAGAAGAAAATGGCAGACTACTTCTGTATCTTTGTCAAGAAAACCCCAAATGGGATCACAAAGAGTCAGACATGATTGAAACAACTGAGCATACACACACTGAGAAAGAAGAGACAGCTAGAGTAGATGAAAATTTACTATGAGATACAGCTGAAGAACATCCTACAACAAATTGTAAATAAGAGAAGGGAACTGAGATCACTGCCACCCCCACCTCACCCCCAAGCCAAGCGATCCTAGGTTGATTTACAGTTTGCCTGTACGATTTCCCAGATTTGTCAGGTATCACCATGCATTCAGTCAGAAGAGATGGTTCTCTTTAAATGGCGTACAGCATGTCTCTGAGCCATGTGTTTTCCTGAAAGTTTATTTTGTGGTAAGATTCCCTTTTCCAGGAAGAAACTTGAGAAAACAACTAGGAAATGGTCCCAGTGGGGTTGGCATTTGTTTTCTGCTGTCTCCAACTTGAATTTCCAAACTAGAAAGGGACAGAAATTGGGAAGGGGAAGAGGATAAGGGACAATGATGAGTGGAATTGTCAGACTCCCATAGATAAAAGCAACCTGGAAGCAAGAGGTTGGCAAGAAAGCTTTCCAATTAGGGTGCTACTTCTTACAGTGCAAAGGATGCTGGGAGGCATCTTCATTGCCTTCTCCTCCTCCTTGAAGTGATGGTACTAGAAACATTATCATATGAATTCTGGTGATTTCCTGAGTCTTTTTCAAGCTAGTTTTCCTTCTGATGACCTCATGCCTGTGAAATACCTAAGGGGGCAGACCAATCAGGCCCCCCATAGGCTGGCCAAACAGCTCCAACTATTTTGTGAGAGCATTGTGGGTTCAGCCAAACCCCAAACCCAGTTTGCCTAAAGCACTTCTCACTTTAATGAAATTATGCATGTGTACTTCAAGGGAAAAGCAATCGGTATGTTTCTGATTTATTTACACTTAGCTCTTCAAATGCTCTTTGGAAAGGGCTGTTTCATGGCCAAGAAGCCTTCAGAGACAGGAGTGTAAGCCCTCTTTCTCTGTAGAAATAAGAAACCAGGGTTACTGGAGACTAAATGATCTTGAAAGGCTGTGAGGGGAATGGGGTCCAAACACAGAACACACCATGCTGGCAAGAGTACAGATTTGCCAAAGGAACAAATTCCTCTCTCCAAGTGGGCGTGAAATAGAAATCAGTTTCCCAAAATGGATGTGATTTCCATAGGAAATCAAAGTAGGCTCTTCCTCACCCTCCAAACACACCCATGGATGGCCTATTTGTGTGGTTATTTCAACAGACCCATGCCATTTGATGAACATAGACTTTGAACTCCAGAGTGAGAAAGTTGTTAGGAACCTCCTATTCAAGAGGTGTAGGAAGACTGAAAGAAGACTTGAGAGAGATCTGGCTGACATAAAATATAGAGGGTAGGTGTGCATGTTATATCAGGAACTTGGGCATAATGGGTTTAGAAGTGGAAGGGATTTTGGAGATCATCTTGTTTAATCTCTTTATTTTATTTGTTGCATGGTACCCAACACTCCCAAATTATGGGCACACATAAACCAGGTCTGATGTGGAAGACTACACTCCAAAAATCAGTGTCAGTGTGGATGATTGTGCCCTTTCCAAGAGCCTGCTCTGGGAAAAATCTCTGAATCTAGTTCAGTGCAAGTCTAAGTTCATATCAATTGTCTAACAAGGTCTCCAGCTCCTGTACAAGCACTCAAGGTAACAGATGCATCTATTAAGAATATGCACATACATAGGTGTGTATATAATATATATGTATTATATGTATGGGAATGTGTATGCATATATAGAATATATTTATATTGTGTATGTGTATATACATGCATGTATATATGCATATATGCATACACATACATACACATGTATATGTGTGTATGTTTTTCTATGAAAGCATTTACATAATGCTTATATATGGACTATGTAGGACCCTGGGTAGGAAGAAGATTTGCTAGGATGTCAAAATATTGCCTTGCTAGTGACCCTAATTTCAGTTCCCTTGGCAAATGTTTTTTATAGCTATTATCTCATTTGATCCAACCCAAAATATTATTTTCCCCGTTGTATAGGCACAGAAAGACTAAGTGACTTGCCCAGGAACACACACCTAGTAAGTGCCAGAGGTAAGCAATGCCTAAATAGTCTTCAAGTTCCTTTTATAAATGATTTAAAAGAGGATAGCTTCTCCCAAAAGCTCCATTCTCCAGGCCCAACCCACTCATCTTGGAGGCAGCGTAAGTAGCTGAACTTAACTCTCTAGGAGATACCAGACAATGACTCCCAATCAACTGAAACATCTTAAAGCCCACCCTAAATCACTCAGATCTAATCTCATCAGAGTTGGGTTTTTTTGTCCTGTTAACAAGGTGACCGTGTTCCTGTCCACCTTCTACTGGGAAGATGCTAATCAAACTACAAAGAAAAGTTCACCTCCCCATAAACTCATCTAGGGAACTCTAATGATTAATCCCCTGTATGCAGAATGAGAACTTGGAACCCAGAAAGAGGAAGAGACTATTCCCTCAAGGTCACAAATTTGAACACAGACCCTCTCCCTCTAAATCCACTGCATTTTCCGTTAGACCCGAGGAGCTGGAAGTCAAAAACATTGATGGAATCAACAGAGATGTTACCAGTAGAACTGGTTTGAACACCTAGGAAAAAAGAGGCCATCCAGATATAAGACTGGAAATACAGAAGACTAATGATAAACACAGAGGGTGGTAGACAACAATGTAAGATGAGGCATGCATTGGCAGATAAAGTTACTATTTCCATTTGTTTTGTTTAGCTGTTACTGTTGCTCAGTAGAATCTGACTGTTCATGACTCCACTTGGGGTTTTCTTGGCAGATGCTGCAGTGGTTCACCATTTCCTTCTCCAGCTCATTTTACAGTAAGGAAACTGAGGCAAACAGGGTGAAGTGACTTGCCCAGGGTCACACAATTAGTAACTGTCTGAGGCCAGATTTGAACTCAGGTCTTCCTGACTCCATGACCAGTGCTCTCTCCACTGTGTGTGTTTTAAGTTACAAGAAAGACTCTTAGGGGGTAGACATTACTGGGAGGTGGGAGCAGGGTTTATTTCTAAAATAAGTATCAATAAAAAGAGTTTTTTTTCTTTTCAAAGAATGAAGGTAAGGGGGGATGTGGGAAAATACCAGTAGTAGCAGTAAGTTAAAAGGAACTAGATTCCACTTAAAGAAAAATTCCACCTGTAGGATGATAACCCCACATTGGAATGATAAAGGATGGTGGAGTAGGAATTAAGGAAGGTTGTCAGGAGGGTGTGTGAAAATCAGAGACAAAGGGAGAGCTGGACCTGGAATTTCAGGAAGGGGCCAATGGCAATCGCTTCCCTTCTCTCATACTCAGTTTTTTCCTCTGTAAAAAGAGCACTGAATTAGTTGACCCTTCAGGGGTCTTCTAGCTGTAGTTCTGTAACAGGAAGTTTTCCATTCTTCTCAGCTGAACAGTAAATACCTTGAGGACATGGACATGACACTGATTCTGTCTTATGTTCCTTGAAAGTCCCTGCTAGTGTCCAAGTCAAGAATGATCACATGGTAGGATCCATCAATACTGATTAATTGATGGATTTGTTTCTCATCAGCTGATATGTAGCCAGGCCATTTCCCATGAGAGACACTGAGATTAGGAATTAAGGAAAATATTCATACCTCTACAATGGAACCGGAGCTTAAATTAGTTATTCCTGACTGCCCATAAGGATTAGAAAACAACTCTCTATTTCCTTTTGTTTTAAGAGGTAGAAGAAAAGTACCCTTCAAAACCAGAAATAGCAAAGAATGAAATAGTAGGACTCAGTGTGATTGGAGAAAACTTCCCTGATTTTTTTTCCTGCCCAGATCACATATACACACACACAAATACAAAGCATAACTTTTCTAATATTATGTACTTGTTTTTCTTTCTTCTGAATTGTCCAGGACCCCATAAGATCATAGAAAATAGAAGACTGAGGAAACCTACACGTACAATATCAGAGCTGACATAGACATGGACTGACTAAAAAATGTCCTTAGTACTAGAAAGAACCCGAGAACTTAGAATATAAGAGTTAGAAGGGCCCTAATAATTGAAAATATCAGATCTGGAAAGGATCTTGGAATATAGACTGTCAGAGATGAGAGGGTTCTTAGAACAGGGGATATCAGAGCTGGGAGGGTCTTAGAACAGGGAATGTCAGACCTTAAGGAGATCTTAAAAGTTGCTGTTCTCATTTTACAGAGAAGGAAATTGAATCACAGGAAGGGGAAGTAGTTTTGAACAAGATCACACAGTGAAATAATGGAAAAACCAGGACTAGAAGCTGACTCTTGATGTCTCTATTATAATGACACCCATATAGCACTGGCGGTCAAGTCCTCACATGGGGAAAGTCTAATAACTGACTTCCCTCTTATGGAAAAGGCTGCCATTTTGTTGAATCTTTGCTGATATAGCACATTGTCCTTAAGCCCCAGTGTCCTGTTCATCAGTTGCCTACTCTGACACTCACTCTAAAGGCCAGGCCACATCCATCACTTTCCTTTTCCCCTAGAGAATGTCTCCTTGATTCATTCTGATTTCTAGCCCCAGGCCCCCATCAGACCAAAATGGACTGCTGGGAAATTCCTTTTGGATGCATTTGAGCACAGATCCTGAAGACTGGGGAGCTTTCCTCTGATCTGTCTCTTAGGAATGATCCTGTCTAAAGAGGTCCAAGGAGCCGGGATGGGGGAAAGGGGGGCTGGCACAGTTGGTTGAGCTGCCAAGTGGATTGGTTGTCAGAGGTCCAGCCCCGGATAGCCTGATGATCAAAGGCCTTCTCAGTCTTGCTGGGCTTTATCAGAAGCCAAAACAAACAGCCAACAACTTTATCTCTCCTCAGGACAAAGAAGGGAGGCAAGCAGGGGGGAGAGAGGGGGAACTCAGTTGCAGGAAACTATTTCTGAACTAGACACGTTCTAGTGGATCCTTTGGCTAAGACACACATGGACTTGGGGACCCTGTCATCCTTCTGCTTGCTGATTTCTTGTTTTCACTTACACCAGCCCCTCGCTGCCTCCCACGATGCTTCCCCACTCGGATCAGCTCTCCTCCCCACCCCCCAGTTTCTCCATCCTCACAGTCACTAACATCACAGTTGCACGTGTCCCAACCTCTTCATGCATACAGATACACACACATATGTACAGACACAAGCACAGACCCTTCCACCCCCCTGTCGTGGGCTCCAAGCTGTCTGATAAAAGAATCCAGAGAGAGCTGCCAATTAAAACAATAAAGATTCTTGCCTTCCTTTTAAATTATTATTGACTGCCTGGCCATTTCCATGAGCCAAAGCCTCTTCTCTCTCTCTCTTTCTCCCCCCGCCCCCCGCCCCCTCTCTCTTTCTTTCTTTTTTTTGCAAGGTGTTGACCTCTCTTTTTGCAGCTGGAATGTCCCAGCTACTCTCTCTCCAGCTGTGGCCTCCTGTCAGCTGGGCAGCACACAGCTGGCCAGTCTCAAACACGTTGATTATGGCCCCGTTATTTCATCTAATAAAGGGAACACTAAAAAGAAAAGATGGGGGAGGGAGAGCAGAGTGAACAACAAACCCATCCTCCCAATCTGTTTCTTGACAGATCCCAGAGACGTCCCTCATCCTGTACCCAAACCCAAAGTCTCCCCTTCCAGATGCAAGTTCTCATCCACTCTTCCAACCTTGTGCCATGTTCTAGTAAACTCTGGCTACTGGAGAAGAGAGGACTCCCTTTCCCCCAAAACCAACACATACAGATGCACCCCCACCTCCTGCCCCAGCCCAAGTCAACAGCCTTAACTGAAGCAGGGAGATTGTCCCTTAGGGGAATGGGTAGGAGTGAAGAAAATCCATTCAGGAAACTGAGCAACTGGGCCCTGACCTTCTCCTGGGAGTGGAGAAGCAAGGGAAGGAGAGAAGGAAATGAGACTACATGATGCAGTAGGCAAAAGTCTATTCATCTCTTTCTCCATCTTGGAATAAGATATAGCAGAACTTTATCATAGGACTA
>CM053773.1:225940302-225987768 GCA_028658325.1 Potorous gilbertii | reverse complement strand
GAGGAGGAGGAGGAGGAGGAGGAGGAGGAGGAGGAGGAGGAGAAGGAGAAGAAGGAGAAGGAGAAGAAGGAGAAGATGAAGGAGAGGAAGAAGAAGGAGAAGGAGAAGATGAAGGAGAAGAAGAAGAAGATGAAGGAGAAGAAGGAGGAGAAGAAGGAGAAGAAGAAGAAAAAGGAGAAGGAGAAGAAGGAGAAGGAGAAGAAGAAGAAGAAGAAGAAGAAGAAGAAGAAGAAGAAGAAGAAGAAGAAGAAGAAGAAGAAGAAGAAGAAGTAGAAGAAGAAAAAGGAGAAGGAGAAGGAGAAGAAGGAGAAGGAGAAGAAGGAGAAGGAGAAGGAGAAGGAGAAGGAGGAGGAGGAGAAGAAGGAGAAGAAGAAGAAGGAGAAAAAGGAGAAGGAGAAGGAGAAGAAGGAGAAGGAGGAGGAGAAGGAGAAGAAGAAGGAGAAAAAGGAGAAGGAGAAGAAGGAGGAGGAGATGAAGAAGAAGAGAAAGGAGAAGAAGAAGAAGAAGAGGAAGGAGAAGAAGAAGGAGAAGGAAAAGAAGGAGAAGAAGAAGGAGGAGGAGGAAGAAACAAATCTTTCTCTTCTGTGTTGTTTGCTATGGGAAAACATGCACACAGAATAAACAAAAAGTCACTCCAAGAGGAAGGGAGGAAAGGTCTCATGCAGGAGGTGGCACTCATGTTATAAGATTGAAGAAAACAGGTCTCCCAACTCCCTTGCCAAGCTGAACATCCAGAGGAGGGTAAGTAGATTGAGAAATGGATGGATTGAAGTCCACGGCATGTGAGAAGGATTCAGGGCTGCATCCACTGGAGAAGAGAAGACTTAAAGGAGAAAATGAGAACCGTCTTCTAAATACTGGCAGTTCGGGGCCACAGAGCAGGCATCAGATCTGTTCTGTTGGGCCCCAGAGAACAGAACAAGAGGCAGGGCATAGAAATTGCAAAAAGAATGAATCGGACTTGGTGTCAGAAAGAAAATCTTTCCCAACAAGGATGACTCTATCTCAATGGGGAATGGGGCAGCACCAGAAGGCAGTGGATTCCAGCTTGCTAGAGGCCTTTACACTGTGCTATATATACATTTCTAAAATTGATTTTATTTTTAATTCGTGGAATAGAACAAGTACTTCTATAACAGCATATTAAAAAAAAATAGATGGTTGCCCATGAAACTGCAAATCTAATGTTACTCCTTTTGCATATCTAATGAAGTTATTATGTAGATTTCTTGTTTTTTATATGTGTCTAAAGAGTTTTCTTGCTCAGGATACAACCAGATGGCCCCTGGAGTGTCTTCCAATTATGGGAGTCCATGATCCCTGGGGATAGGTTTCCGATCAAGCAAGCAATCAAACTACCAGGATTAATTATGTGCTAGTCATTATACAGGCCACTGAAGAAACCAAAACAAGAACTAGCTTCTGCTGACAAGGAACTTAAATTCTATTGGTCGAATGCAACAGTTGCTATGGAATAGATTCAGGAATTTTAGTAAAGTTCAAATTTAATATGAGGCAACAGTGTGATGTGTCAACCCAGAAAGCCAGTGGACTGCCTAGATGAAGGGAGTCCTTGCCTCTGCCTAGTCCCTTGTCCACTTGGCAGACTGCAGTTAAGAGAACTGGATTGAGGTCTGAGGGCCACATTTCAGCGAAGGCATAGATGAACCAGAGAGCATTCAGACAGTAAATTAGGATGAATCCAATGAAAGAACTTGGGATGGTCAGTCTGGAGAAGGGAAGTCTCGGAGGATCTTTCTGGTTACAGTCCTGACTTTATTTATCCTAGAACATAAAAAAATAAAAGCTAAAGGAAGGAAGGTGTGTGTACTGTGCATGTGGGGGGTGGGAAGACACAAGAGCTGTCTCCAAGTATCTGAAGTACTGATGGTGGGAGAGGGATTAGCCTTGTTCTGCTTGACCCCAAAGGGCAGAACTGGAAGCTTTGGGAAGAAATCAAAGAACCCAGTCCAGGCTTGATCTCAATTCCCTAAGGATTCAAAGGTTCCAGAATATGCACCAGTCCCTTCAGGAGGGGAGGCGCTCATTAAAGACCTTCATAAGAGGTCTTCAGGCAAAAACTGGAGGACCAGTGCCTGGCATAGGGGCAGGGGGATTCTTCTTTGAGACCAAGGAAACAGCAGGGGATAGTGGAAAGAGCAATGACTCTCAACTCAAAGGATCCAGGTTCAAATCCCACCCTGGATGATCACTCCCAGCCTGACCTTTGATAAGTCGCTTCTCTCCTTAGAAAGCAACTCCCTCCTCCAAAAAATGGCAGGGATGGCACCAGACTGCTTCCTAGGCTCCCTCAGCTCCAGATGTATGATCTGGGAGACCTTTCCTAGTCAGAGATTCTGTTATTTGATGACACATTTCACTTGGGTCCGTAAAGAGTCATTTCTTCTCTGACCCAGGAGGGCAGCTTCAGACGCCTGAAGTCCACAGCAATGCGCATCTCTCTAATGCCATGAGCACTTAACACCCTCTATTATAGGTATCTCTGTGCCTGTTGTAGCTCCATACTAGATGGGGAGCCCCCTGAGGGTAGGGATCATGATTTCTTTATACGTTGTACCTCCCCTACTGACTGGCAAAGTGTCCTATGCACAATGGGTACATGTAGTAAAAATCTGTTAAGTTATTATTTAAAATGTCCTGCTGTGGGTATATACATATACATACATATATACACCTACACGCATATACACACATGCACATATGTACACATATATACATATATGTCTGTAAACATGTATGTGTGCATAAGTAGACACATGCATGTGTGTGGTGACTTGTATACAGTGTATATACATGATATATACATACACATATACATATACACATACACGTATGTTTGTCTGTGTGTACGTATGTATTGTGGATCTTATTATATTATGTATATACATGCCCCTGTAAATGTGTATATATGTGAAGGTGTGTGATATGCATATATATGTGGGTATATATGTTCATGTACATTCACATGGGTATACGTGCACACACATGCATGCCCACATACAATATATATGCACATAATCATAGTCATGCCTATACATACATACACATGTATGCCTATGCATACATATATACATGGGCAGCTAGCTAAGTGGTGAAGTGTGCAGAGTGCCAAACCTCATTCAGGAAGACTCATTTTCCTGAATTCGAAACCAGCCTCAGACACGTACTAGGGGGGTAACTCACTTATTCCTGTTTGCTTCAGTTTCCTCATCTGTAAGATAAGGTAGAGAAGGAAATAATAAACCACTCTGGCATCTTTGCCAAGGAAAACCCCAATGGAATCAGAAGGAGTTGGACATTACTGAACAACAGTCACAGATACATACACATACACAGATACATATGCATCCACACATACACTCATTCCCTGTCTATAAGTCCTCTTGCTATCTTCTTTCCATTCTTGGATTCTCTGATTTGATGCCAACACCTGGACCAGTTCTTTACTTGAGCAGAACAATCCCAGCCCTGCTCAGTCTCATCCTCCTCTTTTAAGGTCATGATACCTCCCGTTCTCATGTGGATTCTTACAATCTGTGGTCTTCTTTTCTTGAGCCAGGATTTCTTTCTCTCTCTTCCTATCAGAATGGCATAGTGGACTATGGGACTTGAAATGAGGAAGACCTGGGTTCAGATTCTGTCTCTGACACCTACCAGGTGAGTGACTCTGGGCAAATCAGTTAACCTCTGCCTGCCTGAGTTTCCTCATCTTTAAAATAGGGATAGCTCCTGCCTCCCATGATTGTTCTGAAGACCAAATGAGACAAAAATTGTAATAGCTGCACAGTATCTAGCACAGAGTAGGCATTAATAAATGCTTGTTTCCTCCCTTCCTTAATAAATATACTTTTTTAAAATAATTACTTGAAGTTGATTGGTTGAAGGGTTGCAATCTGTCTTGGTGGTAGGAGTCCTCATATTGGGAATTCCCCCCCCCCAGACAAAGAATCATAGATTTCAAGCCAGAAGGGATGTCAGAGGCTTCCTAATCCAACCTTCTTATTTTATACATGGGGAAACTGAGGCTCAGGGAGGTGTAATGACTGTTCAAGGACATACAAGTTGTAAATAGAAATCCAAAATCCTTTTCTTTTTCAGATATTATTCTTATTGTTAGTTCTATATAATATCAATAAAAACAGGTTCCTCAGGGATCAATGGAGCCAAGTGATGAGAAGCAGTATGTTATAAGGATAGAGCAAGGGACTTGGAATCAGAAAGATCTGGGTTTGGATCCCACCTCAGACACTTACTGGCTACATGACTTTGAGTAAATTCCTCCCCTTCTCTGAACTGCAGTTTCCTCTTCCATAAAATAAAGGGTCTGAACTAGCCAGCCTCCAAAGTTCCTTTCACCTTTAACTCCCATGCTCCTACAATAGAAACCAAGGCACACACCAATGCCTGTATGGATGGAAGGGTAGCCTAGCCCATGCCACCAACCTCAGGCTCTCCCAGAAAAAATGCAGCACCTTTGATGGCTTTGCCCAACGAGGACAATAAAATCTTAGAGCAGATATGATTGACCTCAAGACTCAAGCAAGCTCTGCTCCAGCCACCAGGTCAGTCAAACGTCATGAGGTAGCCCAGAACCTCCTACTATCATCCTGCTCCAATCTTGGCTGCTCCAGTTTGATGCCCATGCCTGGTCCAGTTCCTCATTTGAACAGAACAATCCTAGGCCTTTAGTTTCTTGTTTTTTCTTTCCTCAGTTTCTCTTCTCTGTCTTTTCTTTCTCTCTCCTCCTACTTTCCTATCTCCTCCAATTTTCTTCTCTAGTAGTCTTATTTTTTCCTTGTGGAGGTTAAAAATACGCATATATGGGCCTGTCTGAACAACACACATACACACACACACACACACACACACACACACATACAGAAGCAGAGGGGGAGAAAAGAAAAAAAATCTATGATGCTCATTAATATTTAAGGAACCGTTGAAAAGACTGGAAAATATGCAAAGTGCTAGGAGGAGGAGAGGAGATGCTAAAAGTGTAATTCCCCCATTATTATCGAGATGTCTGTTTCAGCTTTAATGACAGGATACAGAGCAAGAATGTCAAAAAAAGCTTTTGCTGTATCTTGGAGAGAAAGCAAATCATTGAGTCTCTGCTCAGTGACAGTTCTGCCCTGCGTGTGCTGAGTGCTCTGTCAGTTCCATTTCATTTCAATCTAGCTTTTCTCTTTCTTTCTTTTGGCCAGTGCAGTTGAATTTCTGAGGGAGGCCTTTGGGAATTGGCCCTCATTTTCCCCCTTTCTTCTCCTTCTCCACTCAAGGGCTCATCCTTGGCTTGCATGAAGCTCATCTGTGGCTCCTGCCAAAGGAGTCTGGATAGAGTCTCAGCTAGACCTCATCACCCCCTCTGCCTCTGTCGGCCAGAAGAGATCGCTAAAAATCTATGTTCTGTGCTTTTTGCCACTCTGAAGCTGTATCCCAGTCCTCAGACTCTCTGGGAATAGCAATCCCTAAAATTCCAAATGGACCCACGGGAAAGCCCAAACTCCCCCTAGGCCATTTGTTTTGTTTTAAAATGGGTAGAATCAAGGTGGGGAGTGATCAGCCCCTTGGGGCAAGAGCGTAGGAAAGAAGATTGCTATGGGTTGGTGTCCTTGGCAGAATTTGAGTGTGTTGGACATGCTATTGGCAAAGCTGCAACTAAGATGGGGCCATAGGGGCGTTGACTCAGGGTGCTGAAATTTAGAGGATGCTGAAAATACTGACATTCCTTTGGTACATAGAACTAGCTGAACTTAACACCTAGGTTTTATTTAGTTCTGTATCTATGATTTTATTTATATAGAGAACTCCCAGTGAGAAAATTCCCTTTATTGATGCCCAAATTCCCTTTAATAATGCGAGTCTTCTGCAACTTCTAATCCTAGACAGTTGCCTAGGACACTGAGAAATCAAACAGTTTGCCCAAAATCACACAATTGGGATGTGTCTAAGGCAGGAATCAAACCTAGATCTTCCAGTCTCTGAGGCTAGACAACTAAACCAAACTGCTATCATACCATCCCTTTTCATCTAGATAATAAGAACAATTCATTAAATGAAAAACTCCCAAAAGGTGAATTCTTTCCTTGGTGGCCTCCAGGCTAGCCCTAGACTATTTCTTTTCTGGATGGAGGCCTCTTAGTACCATCCATTTAGAGTTGGAAGGGACCTTAGAAGCCATCTAGACTCACCATCATTTTACAGATGAGGAAACTAAGACCCCCAAAAGTTAACTGACTCGGACAAGTTCATATAAGTAGTAAATATAAGAGGTAGGATTTGAACTCAAAGTCTCTAAATCCAGAACCAGCAGTATTTCCCTGGTATCACACTGCCTTATCTTCTAGATTCATTACCCATGATACCTAATGTCCTGGGGTTTCTTCCTTCATGGAAACGTGTGTCCCAAGGTCTAAGGTGTCTCTTCCTTTTTCCACCCTTTGTCTGAAGTCTTCTCAACTGTGTCCAACCAAGGAACCACAATTCTTAGCTATAGCTCTGACTGTTGACCGACAAAAACAAAATAATTCACTGCTTTTCCCTGCTCTAATAGTACCACTCATTTGCCTTGCAATAAAAATTCAGGACCCATTACCTCTGCCTCTGCACTCCCCCAAAGAAAAAGACCAATAAAAATATTCAATATCATGCAGCAGCATTGGCAGCAAATCCTAGTTTTTGTAAGCATCAGATGCAGTGGGATTACTGAAGCCATACCAAAATGTTCAGAAAGGAATGATGTCATCAATTGTATTCCCAGGAAGGATACTCAAGGAATATAGAATAATTAGGAATCCAGGACCAGTAACTGTGTCAGAAGAATCAAGGCCAAATTGTCCTCTCCAAGCACTGAGGACAATTTCTTTAGCTGTGGAAGGATGCCCTTTCTTTTCACCAGGGTATGAAGATGGGGGCTAGGAAGATGACCCAGAAGAAAAGTTCATGTTGAAAAGGCCATGGGTCCATAAGTATGCAAGCTTAATATGACTCAATAGTTGGATGTAGCATCCAATTCCTTCCTTTAACAGACATTTATTGAGCTCCTACTATGTGCTAGGCACTGGACTATGTTCTAGACAAAATAGTCAACATCCTCAAGGAACTCATGTTGCCTTGAGAAAAACAACATGTATAAAAGAATGATAAGTACAAAACATATAGTGTCCTAAAGAGAGAGGTGGGGCAGTTAGGTGATGCAGCAGATAGAACGTCAGGCATGAAGTCAGGAAGACTCATCTTCCTGAGCTCAAATCTGGCCTCAGACACTTAGCTAGCTGTGTGACCCTAGGCAAGTTACTTAACTCTGTTTGTCTCAGTTTCTTCCTCTATAAAATGAGCTGGAAAAGAAAACGGCAAGCCACTCCAGTATATCTGCCAAGAAAACCCCAAATGGGGTCATGAAGACTCAGACATGACTGAAAAATGTCTGAACCACAACAGCAAGGGAAGGGCACTAGCAACTGAGGGGTCAAGATAATCCTTATATATGGAAGGAGATGAGCTTTTCTGTTATTTTCAGCTTCATTAAGGGAAGAATCATGTCTAAGATTTGAAAAGTGATTGCACACTACCCTGGTCAGGACAGTGCTAGTGAAGAGAGCACTAGACTTGGAACTAAGGGGCCCTGAGTTCAAATTCAATTTCAGAGAGCCTGGGAAGTTCTCCTACTTTTTTTGTTTGTTTGTTTTAATTTCCCGATCTATAAAATGAGGGTGTTGGACAAGATGACCTTTGAGGTTTCTTTCCAACGCTAGATCTAGGATCCTAGGTTATTTGACCTCTGGGCACCGTGGTTTACTAAGGACATTGAGGAATTGGAGGGTGTTCAGAGATGAGCAGCTAAGATGGTGAGACACCTGGAGACCATACTGTAGAAGGATCACATGAAGGACCTAGGGCCATTTAGCCTGGAGTAAAGAAGACATGGGGAAAGGGGAGGGAAGGGGGAGATGATAGTTAAATTTTAATATTTAATGGGCTGTCACATGGAAGGAGAAGCAGATATGTTTTGTTTGAATAAATCTATAAATATAGAATATATATTCTAAATAATAGACAATATAAATACATTCATTAATTAATGTAAATATAAATAATTATATATATATATGTATGTATATACGTAAAATAAAATAAAATCATGAGCACTGGGAAAGTTATGAAGAGGTAAAGTTAGATTCCAGGTAAGGAAAAATTTTCAGAAATGAAGGCTAGCTAATGAGTTCCTAGTCACTGGCGGTGCTGAAATTGAGGCTGGATGAATTCTTGTGTTGGGGCAGATGCGGTCATATAAACTCAAAGGGGACCTCCAACTCTGAATTCTGGGATTCTCTCATCAAACATTATCAGCCTTAAGCTTGATGTCATACAAGAATTGTCCCAGAGCCCTTTGCCTTCCTCTAACACCTTTCTGTCAAGACTATTTTAGCCTAGCTAGAGAAGGAGGGAAGAAAGGAGAGGGGGAAAAGAGAAACAAAAGGGGAGAGGAGGAGTGGGAGGAAGGAGAATAGAATGCTCTAAAGTCATGAGATCATAGATTTAGATCTGAAAGGAACCTTAGAGGTCCTTGAGTGCTATCTCCTCATTTTATAGATGAAGAAATTGGAGCTGATAGAGGGTAAGTGACTTGACCAAGATCACATAACTACAAGTATCTCAGGTAGGACTTGAACCCATATCTTCCTGATTCGAAGTCTAGCCCTTTACCCATTCCTTCCTATATCTTTATCACATATTGAGATCCAAAGAGATGATTAAAAAATGGACAAAATGTTATAGCATGGAAATTGTGAAGCCAATGCCAAGGAACTGAAATCACCTGGAGTCAATGGGGAACCTGTGGCCTCAAGGCCACACCTGACTTCCTGGGTCCTTGGGTGCAGCCTTTTAACTGAGTCCATTTTACTGAACAAATTCTTTTATTATAGGGCTTTGTTCTGTGAAGTTTGGATTCAGTCAAAGGACTGCACTTGAGGACCTAGAAGGCCACATATGGCCGCAAGGCTGAAGGTTCCCCACCCCTGACTAGGGAAACAAAAGTTTTTGTTACTACAAATTTTCAAAGGTATGTTATACTACTCTAAGGGAGAATAGAAATAGGAACCTGTTGAATTAAACAAACACACTTAAATACCTACTAAGTATCAGGTACTCCAGACATACAAAGACAAAAAAAAAAGTCCTTATCCTGAAGGGGCTTATATTCTACTGAGGTGAGGGAAGAGCATATTTTCTTAATATATAGCAAAAAGAGAAAATGAAAAGTCTCTACAAAGTAATTTTAAGGGATTGTGAATGCTTATTACAAGGACTTCAGCAAAGAGGCAGCCCATGAGATGTGCTAGGAATTCTCCAAGGTAGAAGTAAGAAAAGAAAGCATTCCAGGCCTGGGCAACCACTTTTGTGAAAAGATGACAGCAGGACATAGAATGTCAGGCACCAGAAGCAGCTGGCAGGTCCCAGGTGGACCAGAACAGAAAGTGCTTGAAGGGATGAAAGGTAAGCTCAAGGAAAATAGACTAACATCACAGCTCTGCCTCCAGCTATACACCATTAGGTCATCCCCAGATGGTGCTCCACATGGGTAAAGTATAGGAGAGAGCAAACCAGTGGCAGGGTCAAGATTAGAACTTAGGTCTTCTAGTTCTTGTCAGTTACTCAACAAATCATCACTAGGCTAAAGTTTGGGGGATGGTATTTGCAGGCAATAGGAAGTCAAGCAAGATTTTGGAGCTGGAAAGTCAGAATTGAACTTTGAGAAAATCAGGTCTGAGTTTATAGGATGAATTGCAGAAGGGAAGAGACTGGGAGGCAGGGAGGTCCTTAGCTCAAAGAAAAGGTGATAGAGTCCTGAACTGGGCCAGTGGCTGTGAACATGGAGGATAGACGTGATAGACACCACTCGAAAATTCCCTAGAGAAGATGTAAACTGAGAACACCAAAGCCATGAGCCGATATGAACCAGAAAGGAAGGAAAATGCGGCAGTCTCAAAAGGTAAGGTGAAGGAACTCTCCTGAACACATTCTTGTTGGGTACTATCACATGTCATTGTGTCGAGATTGGTCTTTCAGTCCTATGGTTTCATAGGGTAATGTGTCCTCTTGGGTAATTCCCCCAATTCCCTCTCCCACTAATGGGCTGGGTCTGAAGAATGTAACTTCTACTCACAAGTTGTAGGATAGAGGGCAGGTCTATATCCCTAATAGAGTTCACAAGCCTTCACTGGCATGCTTCCTAATGACAGGCAGTAGATACAATTAGCCCTTAGCAAATATGTTTGTTCAGATACCAAAACAAAAACAGTAGCTACAAAATATCCTGCCCCCAATTAAACTTGAGATATAATCTCCAGTGGATACACAGTGTCCATCAGAAGAGTGGGTTCAGACTTGGAATACGATAGTAATGAGTAGAGTATATACGTGGTAAAAGGCATCTCAGAACTCCCAGAACTGAAGGATCTGAAAATCCTTCCTAGAGTCCTCAGTCAGCAATCCTTGGAGATGGCAGTTCTGCTGGCAAAAGGATCAGCTCCTCTCCATGGCTCTCTTCTCTGCCACCAGGGGTCTTGTTCCTTGAAATTTCCTCTTTCCATAGGTGACAGATTCTCTGTATCCATATCTGTCTGAAGTGTGTGTGTGTGTGTGTGTGTGTGTGTGTGTGTGTGCGCGCGCACACGTGTACACACACCCTTCCTCAATTATACTTAAGTTCTTTCAAATCAATGAGCACTTGAACTACTGGATAGAGTGTCTCCCTCTCTGCTGAGATAGCATGGCCAACGGGGATGGAGTGGAATTAGGAAAAAGAAATCTCTTCTTCCATCCTTGTAAGGATTTCTTTTATAAGAAACGCCCTAACCTGCTCCCCTTCAACACTAAACCAACCGCTCTTGTGACTAGGCTATTCTTAGTCTTGCTTATCCATTGAGATCTTTCAATTTCATCAAAGATATACCCACTTCCCAAAGAAATCTGGGTATTTAGTTTAATACTTGTTTTATATCTTGCCATTATATTCTGAATTTTCTTTTACTGCATCAACTGAGGTGGGGGTATGGAAAGAAGATTCACTGCCTCCCCCCTTTCCATTTTGATTAAGAACTAGGCAACCTCTTCATTTTACAGAGGAGGAAACTGAGGCCCAGAGAAGAGCAGTCCCACAAATTGTAAGTGGCAAAGCATGAATTTAAACCATACTCTTCTGCCCTCCAGAACAAATTCTAACTGCTCTGTAGTTACCCATATATTAATCAACAAAACAGAAAATTGCAGCTCTCTTTGGGCACATCGGATGTCTCTAGGCAGGGCTTATTCTTTGCATTTTTTGGTTTCATAGGATCATAGGCTAGTCCAACTCCCTCATTTTACAGAGGAGGACACTGAGGAACTGCAGAGGTTAACTAATTCACAAGTATTAAGTGAACAAAGATCAATCTGAACTCAGGTCCTCAGACTCCCAGGCCAGCTCTTTCCACCATCCAAGATTCCAGGCTTTTTTTTTATCACATCTGTCTCTTATCCTCCAACCCCCATCATCTGATGCTATTTGTTGTGTGTACAGTAAAAAAGGATGGGACTGTTGAGGTTTCTTTCTTCCCCCTGCTGTGTTTATTCACCAAAGAAAGTATTTTAAGCGCTTTGTTTCTATTATGCTATTTTAAGGGCATTACTCGGTAGGTTGATTAAAGATTGCTTTTGGCAAGAGACAAAAAGATGAAGTGTTTGTGACTTTCTGAGTTGTTAGTCTTTCCCAGGCCGGCTTCAAAGCTGAAGGGTAAACAGAGCCAGATCCCATACTGTATCCTCTAGGGCTGGGGAGCTCTAGTCTTCACCTCTGCCTAGAATCTGGAGAGTCCTGGACAAGATGAATGGCAAATGTTCCCACACCCTCCTTCAGGCCACCACCTCTGTTTACCTCTCTGCTGGAGGCTGGAAATGGGGCCTTGCTTTGGCCAGCAGATTTGGTGTTGGTGATCCTTGGACTAGAAGGGGTTCATAGGCCACAGCACAGGTCAATTATCTGGGAGTTCAGACAAGGGAGATAGAAAAAAAATACCTTCTAGTTTTCCAGGTGAGGGAAGACAAGATGTGTCTTCTTATATATGTATTGTCTCTTCCAGTAGAAAAGAGAAAGGACTTCAATTTTGACTTTATGTTTCTACTTCCTAAGCACAGTTCCTAGCACACAGCTGGTGCTTTACAATATTTGTTGATTGATATGTTCTTGTTCAATTGTTTTATCAGGTGTGTCTGATTCTTTGTGATCACACTTAGGATCTTCTTGGCAAAGATAGTGGAATGGTTTGCCATTTCCTCCTCCAGCTCATTTTACAGATGAGGAAACTGAGGTAACCAGTTAAGTGACTTGCCCAGGGTCACACAGCAGCGGGTGTCTGAAGCCAAATTTTAATTAAGGTCTTCCTGACTGCCGGCCCAGTGCTCTATCCACCAAGCCATCTAGTTGATTATTGATCATAAATTATGGGAAAAGGATCTCAAGAGGCCATCTGTCCATTTATAGATGAGGAAACTTAGGCTGAGGAAGGGGAAGTGACTTTTCCATATCACACAGGTAGCAAATGTGAGGGGAGGGAATCATAGATTTTGAGCTAGAAGACACCTCAGACCATAGAGTACAAGGTCAATGTCACATAGGTGGTTAGATGCAAAGGTAGATTTTGAACTCAGATCTTCTCACTCCAGAGTACTGAATGTAGGACTAAAGAGTCTGAATTTTACTTTGCAAGTGCTAGAGAGCTGTTGCAGAGTCTTGAGCAGTGGAATAATAGGAACATATATCTAAGGAAAAAGAAAGAAAACATCAATCCATCAGTGATGAACACAGGACGAATTAGAAGACAGAAAAAGAACAGAGGTGGGAAGGTCCATTAGAACCTTCATTAAAAAGTTTGGTAGAAGATTTTAGAAACAAGTGGGAGGCAGACAGGCAGAGCAGTGGACAAAGCACTTCCCTGGAATCAGGAGGACCTGAGTTCAAATCCAGCCTCAAACACTTGACACTTACTAACTGTGTGACCTTGGACAAATCACTTAACCCCAATAAGGAAGGAAGGAAGAAAGAAAACAAGAAATCCTTTCCCATGACATTTCATTTTTCATGTATTATCTCCCCCATTAGAAGGTATTATAGGACAGCTAGGTGATACAGTAGATAGAGCACCAGGTTTGGAATCAGGAAGACTCCTCTCCCTGAGTTCAAATCTGACCTTAGATGTTTACTAACTGTGTGAACCTGGGCAAGTCATTTAACCTTGTTTGCCTCAGTTTCCTCATCTGTAAAATGAACTGGACAATGAAATGGCAAATCACTCCAGTATGTTTGCTAAGAAAACCTCTCAAAAATGGATTTACAAAGAGAGTGAAATGTGACTTAACAACAACATTAGAACATGTTTCTCAAGGTCAGGGACTGCCTTTCTTTTTTATTGTATTTGCATTTCTAGTGGCAAGTGCTCAATAAATACTTACTGGATTTGATTTTGGAAAGCCTTAACCCCTTTGGGCCCTCATTTCCTCATCTGTCAAATGAGGGAGTTGGACAAGATGGCCTTTGAGGTCTCTTGCAATTCTTAGTCTAGGACCTTGGAGTCCTATCAAGAGCAAGGTTTGTTGCAAGGGAAGTTCTAGCTTTGTGACACTGGTCCAGAAACTCTCCTTCAAAATCACAGTTTTCTCTTCAATAAAATTCTAGTAATAATACCTGTAGACTCTTCTTTACAGGATACTAGAATACTTTAAGATACTCTGCAAGCTTTTAAGTATGATATAAATGTAAGCTTATTTTTAAATAAATTTTACTGATATTACAATATTTTGCTGATGTTATAGCTTTCGTATCATCCACATTTCCCACTGTCTCTTCCCTCTTCCCTTTCCCATAATCCATCCCTTATAACAAAAGTGAACAACAGAGGGAACCAAAAAAAAAATTCCAGTCAATACACACAAATTTTATGTGTGTGTATAATGTGTGTATATGTGTATGTGTGTATATATAATTTTATATATTATATATTAATTTATATATAATTTTGTGTGTTGGTTTTACATATTATATATATGTATATATATATATATATATATATATATATGTATATGTGTGTGTGTATGTGTGTGTGTTTATATAGATATAGATATTCAGTGTTCCACATCCATGGTCTCTCAGCTCTTCAAAGGAAAAGGGAGACGTACTTTCTAAAATCTCTCCCTTGGGACCAGACTTGGTCATCAAAATTTCTTAGCATTCAGTTAGGATTGTTTTGTGGTTATCATACTTTCTATCAAGGGTGTGCAGATAAATGTTTAACAACCAACTGGGGGAGGGGGAATCAACCACAAGATGTACTTTCAAGTTTAATTTGCATTATTCACATTTTCTCCATCATTTCTGTAAGTCCTGACAATCAGCAAAATGTTAAATTAAGTCCAGATTTATAGCATTTGACATATCCAAGTTGTAAAACGCTCATGCTGAAAATTTAATAACCAGCCCTGGGAGCTCCAATACATCCCTACTTTCCATGTAAATTACCGGAATCATTGGGTATTGCTTTCTTGGTTCTACTTTCTTCATTTGTATCAGTTCACATATTTTCACATGCTTCTCTGCATTCTCCACATTCATGATTTCTTGTACTGCATAATCATTTACCATGATTTGCTTAATCATTCCCAATTTGGTGGACATCAGTTTTGCTGCCAATTCTTGGTGAGTGCTTAATATTCAGTAGAAACAAGAGAACAATATGCCCAAGGACATTGATGATATTTTTTAAGTCATTAAAAGAATATAATCTATGAGTAACTGTAGTTATCAGTCTTGGTGCCAGAGAACCAAATGTCTCTCCTTCCTTCCTCTAGAGAGGGATGAGACATAGAATCACCAAATTTTAGAGCTGAAAGGGATATCGGTGACATTTAGTCCCAGCTTAAACTCATATAGGAATTTCCAACATGAGTTCCCTCAAATGAATGGGGACAAGTACCTCCCTAGGCAGACCATTCATTCCATGTCTGGAATTCTAGCTCTAATTTGGGGTGGGGGGGGAGTTTGTTCTCATGACATAAACCCTAAATTTGCCTACTGCAACTTCCATTGAGGAATAGACTGTCAGATGGGGTCGATTCTTCAAATGGTTTTCTTCAACTGATTTCCTTTGGTGTCAGAGAGAGCTTAAAGGTATTATTGTAAAGAAACCTCTGTCATGAACTCATAGATCCATTTGAGCATTTAAGTTTTAAAAAAATGACAAATATGAAGCATTCAAACAAACCTGAGAAGATTCGTATGAACAGATGCAGAAGCCACATGGTGAGGAAACTGGGCAAGGGCAAAGGACAGGGTTTGTATATATAAAAATTACTGTGGTATAAGAACAAAATACATCAATGATATATTTATTTTTTTTAAAAAATGAGAAAGGACTAGAAATCAAAGGAAAGGAAGGGAAGGGAAGGGAAGAAAAATAGTAAAGACAGGAGGAGAAGGCTGCCTGACTGCCCAGGAAGCAAATTGTTTGCTCCCCATCCTCACAGAGGAAAACTTCCAAATTCACAGCTTGTATTGCTGCAAGGAGGGAGCCCAGGGCTGCTCTGAAATTCCTCCAACTCCAAAGGACACTGAAGAAACCACTCCTCTTCCTTGTATTGTTCTCAAATATCAATAAACCAGACACCAAGGATCTCTGGAGTTTGCTGTGGGCTCAGACCTATGAAAGATCTAAGAGGGGAAGATTGGGACCCTGACTCCAGGAATTCATAGCCTAGCTGAGTAGACCAGATGTGAACCAGTCAGGGCACAAATTAGAAGTAAACTGTGTAACATAGTTCCTTTGGCCTTGGAGTCCCAAAAGAATGAGATTCAAATCCTCCTTCTAATGGTTATGAATTGTATTATCATAGAAAGTCATTTCACTTCTGTGAGATTCAGTTTTCTCACATGTGAAACAGTTAAAATAATACCAAAGGATATTTTCAATGTAGAAGGAATTTTGGAAGTCAACTCCCCTATTTTGCAGAAAATACCCAGAGAGATTAAACTACTTACCCAGGGTCATACAGCTAATAAGTAGGAGGCAGCATTTAAACCCAGATCTTCTGACTCTATTGACTATTCCATGCTACCAAACTCCCAAGGTTGTTAGAAAGTTCAAACGAAATCATATCCACAGCATGCTTTGCAAACCTGAAGGTACCTTACAAACATCAGCTACAGTTATTCACTCTAAAAAAAAAAATGACCCCAAAACTCCTGCATCTTCTGCACTCCATGTGGTGGAGGTGGGAGATGTTCCCTCCACCCTATGAAAACTGGGGGAAGTCAGTATTCATGGCTGATCAAGAAAATACATTCTATTCACACTTGCCAATCTTCTAGAAAGGATCATAATAGACCTATAACTGGAAGTGACCTTACAGGCCATCTAACTCAATATGCTTGTTTAACGGAAGAGGAAACTGAGGCCCAGTAAGGTAAAATATCCCACCCACGTCACAGCAGGTGATAAAGAACACAACCTCCTTGGAACATCCTGAGAGTCTTGTTTTTGTCCTGAGCCAACTAAAGTCTCCTGTCCCCTAGACTCTCAGGTCACTGCGTATAATCACCTGTTTGTAAAGGATCCCCAGTGGTGCTGCAAATGTGTAAGAAGAGAATGGAGAAGTGGAAACATTTTGGGAACACATATTCATGGCCAAGGCTACAGATTCCATTTGGGGCAAGTATCAGCTGATTGTTTTCCCTCTCTCAATTTTCACTGCTAATTTTCTCTGTCACTTGGGAGATGGTTTCACTTCTATTTTGCAGGATCTGGTTTGGGGAAACCCCTTACCTGAATATCTGTAAAATGAGGGAGTCAGATTAAAAGATCTCTAAGGTCCTTTCCAGTCCCCTCATTCCCTGTTCTAAGGCTCCTCTAAGCCCTGACATTCCCTGTTCTACGGCCCCTTCAACTTTACTGTTTGTTGTATTTATTATTTTAGCTTTCTTTTCCCAAGGCAAAGGGGTGAAGGGGAAAGGGAGTACACATTTATTAAGTACCTACCATGTGTCAGGCTAAGTATTTGTCTGTTGCCTCTCTCTCTCTCTCTCTCTCTCTCTCTCTCTCTCTCTCTCTCTCTCTCTGTCTCTCTCTCTCTCTCTCTCTCTCTCTCTCTCTCTCTCTCTCTCTCTCTCTCTGTCTCTCTCTCTTTCCCTCTCCTTCTCTTTCTCTCTCTCCCCGTCCTTCCTTTCCTCTATCCCTCCCTCTCTCTCCCTCTTTCCCTCTCTCCCTTTTAAAGACTAATTCACATGTTCTAAATGTCCACTGGTACTTCCTGGAAAACTTGGCAGTACATTTTACTGTATTTCTAAAAAAAAAGTTCCAACTTTTTTTTCTCTTTCTCTCTTTATCCCCCTCTTCGTTTGTTCTTTTATGACTAAAAGATATTTATCTCTGCCTGCTTTCGAAGTTTATGGGCTGCAATTGCTTTGAATTCTCAGCCAAGGTCAGTATCCTTCTGTTTGTGATGTCACATTAATGTTGCCATGGTTACAGATATGACATCACAGAAGACCGTGCTGTGGAGGTTCTAACCAATCACCATTGTCATAGACTTACCCAGGAACATGTTCTTGTTAGTAATAATTGCTCCTATTTAGAGTTTCATGGGATCACAAAACAAACTCTGAAAGGGAGGTCAAAGGTGACCTCAAATATTCCCTTCATTTTACAGATGGAAGTCCCAAGGAGGCTATTTGACTTGCCCAAGATCACGTAGTTAAGTGTCCCAGACCCCTTCTATTTTATTTCATTTTCTTCTCATCCTGTGAAGCAGGGAAAAACACTGACCCTTCTTCACACATACATGACTGTCAAGGCTGGCAAAGGAAGGCTTTCCTCACAACAACCCATGAAGGATTACTGCCATTTTACAAATGAAAGTATTGAAACTCAATGATCTAAAATGGTCCTCAGAGATGGTTTTGGCTAGGAATATGCAAAGTACAACCCACAGGTCCAATCTGGCCAACTGCTCATTTTTGTGCAGCCCAAATGCTAAGAATAGTTATTAAAAACCACATATATTTTTAATATAAAATAAATACCTTTTGAATCTTTCACATAATTTTAATAAATACATTTTTGTTTTAAATGCAAAAATGTAAAAATTCTTAGCACACAAACTTTTAAAACAAATACATTTTATTTTTAAATAGAAAAGTGTACAAAAATATTCTTAGCACAGAAAATTTTAAAATTAATGCATTTTATGTTTTTAAACACAAAAATGTAAAAAGAAAACATTCTTAGCTCGTGGGCTGTACAAAAACACACAGCCCGCTCTATTGGCCCATGAACCATAATCTGCCTGTTTTCAACTATTTCCTTTGTTTTAGAGACGAGAGAAAACAAACTCAAAGAAAGGAAAGGACATGTCCAAAGTCACCAGAACAGGAACCTCAGTAAGGTTCTTTCCATGGTATCACAAAAGAGACTAAAGTAAATAAAAAGAGATCTTAAGATATGAGATTCACAGCCAGAAGGCTCCTCAGAGGCTATCAGCTGCCCTCCCTTATTTTACAATAAGGAACAAAGAGAGGGTACAAAGTCACCCAGAATCAGAAGCCATGTCCTTTCATTTCAGAGTCAATGATCTTTCCCTTTTACTTTCGTGGTACAAATGACCCCAGACCTATCACTACCCTCCCCTTCAAAAAAAAAAATCTGGTTATGCTCAAAAGCACCGGACTTTTGAAGGGAAGATGCCATAGGAACAAATGAATTCCTGAGACATATTTCATAGGAAGACCACCAATAAATAGTAAAGAGGGACCAGTAATAACATTGATGATGAAAATAATAGTTCTAATGGTAAATGCTATCAGTCCAATAGGCTCTCAATGGAATGTGATTCATGAGGCGTCTGTTGGACTTTAATCCAATCTCTGTCTGTTTCTGTCTCTGTCTGTCTCTGTCTCTGTCTCTCTGTCTCTCTCTCTGTCTCTCTCTCTCCATAAAACCATAAGTAAATAAAGGCGTTACAAAGTAGGACCACTTACTTTTAAAAGGGATGGGTTTTATTTTAATAAAATGAGAAAAGACTGAAAGAACAAAAGATTCTCATGTCAAAGTTCTCATGCTATTAAAATGGCATCTTGAAAAATGTGAATCTTTTTTTTAGTGGGGGGAGAAGAGAGGGATGGTTTTATTGTGAACATGTGTGAAGAGTCCTTCAGTCCCACCAAGCCCATACCCACAAGAAGTGTATTTGTGTAGCAATTAATGGGAGATCAGAGGCCCAGCTTTTGCTGGCCTGATCATTGTCAGTATGGGGTACATTATGTGGGTCAACCATCTAGTTTCTAAATGTGGAATACATTGGAATCATAGCAATTAAAGGTTTTGTCATCTAAGGAGAAAGCCTCGCTGGGTCTAGGGCAGGATTTTTACCTAAAAATGTTCTCTTTTTTTGGCAAACCTTTAAGGAAACTTTATGTAGAAAGAATTTCAAGACACATGTAATTAGATCTTAGGGGGGAGTGGGGGAAGAAGATGAAGAAGGAGAAAAGATTGCCGAAACCCGGCTTTTATTTATTTTGTCTCCCAAATAGGCCCCTGCTAATTCCCTCTTTATTGTCGGAAGCCTTATCTATCAATTTGTTGGATGATCTATCTTTTTCCATTAGCCTTCTGGTAGGATTTCTAGTAATACTTCTGTGACTACAGGACTTTCTGGGAAGTTTATTACAGCAGCTGTTAAGACAAAACCGGGCCGTTCAGCTAGTCCCGAAACAAGCACTTAGCTCACTTCCAACTGCAGAAGATTCGGTTACTGTGCAAGGCTTACTCGGCTGCTTTTCCGCAGTCCTGGAGGCCCTATTAAGGACGTGTGGTGCCGTTCAGTTATGGACGCAGGCCTTGGCTTTCTGAAGCCAGGCTATTCTAAGCAAAGCCAGGGCCGTAATGCATGGGGGGAGGGAATGGAGCGGCTGCTTGGATGTGGCTGAAGGGTAGGGTTCCAGAAGGTGCAGCTTGTCTATGTGTCCCTGGGCACATGTGTATGTACTTCATTCGATTTAAACCAATCTAACAAAGGGAATTAGAGTGTCAAGGAAGAGAATGCTGGAATGGAAGTGGATGAATTGCGTTTGAATTCTGGGTTTGCCTCAATGCCCATATGGCCTTGGGCAAGTCTTTTAACCTCTCTATGCCTCAGCGTCCTCATCGGTAAAAAGAAAGTGTTGGACTGGGGTTGCTTCCAATTCCACAGCTATCATCCCAAGAACAAGGGTTTATGAAGCACCTACTATGTGCACCCTACAGAGTCCTGAGAATATAGAGACAGAAACCAAATACATTTATCTCTTCCACACTGAGATTTTTTTCCATCCCTGTTTTGATAAATCATGGATTGGCATAAGATTAAATGAGAATTTGGGGAGTTTCGTGGCAGTTGCAGATGACATGCAAAGGCTAACAGATGACACAGAAAAAGAGAAGAAACTCAGAAATGCATAAAATATATATAAAATCAACATATTTTACTTTGTAATACCATAATAATTAAGATTTTTCTTTGGTATGAAGGGAGGGCCTCAAAATTTTATATGGACTTTCCAGATCAAGGGGGTGCTTAGCTCCTAGCCCCCAAGATACGAAAAGGATAAGTAATTCAGTTCAGTTTAATTCAACAAAGATTACTAGAGCAGGGGTTGTTTCCATTAATGTTTTATTTGTTTCGTATTGTTTTCTTTCAGAGACTGGATCTCCCAATCTTGTCCAGGGAGATACTGGAAGGGCAGGGACCACTATGGTTGATCCCACTGCTGACCATCATGGAAGCATTGACCTCTTTGGTTTCTGCCCTGGGACGGTTCACCCCCTCTTTAACTAACCTGATGGTTCCCCTACCCACTCTCATCCCAGAAGTCACTAGACCAATCTCAGTGTGGGATTGACAGCCCATTGACATTCTGAACTCCTAACAGATCAAAGCTCTCAAGATATCTCCAATCTCAGCCTCCACAAGAGTCTGGATAAAGGGCATGAGCCACAATAACCACCCAGAACAGGGTGTCTTACTCTGAGGTCCACAAACAAGGGGTTCGTAGACAGATTTTCAAGGGTCTATGAATTTGGATGGCAAATATATATATATATATTTACTCCCACTCATCTCTGACTGAAATGTAGCATTTCCTTTAATTATTGTCTTTCTAAAAACCGTTATCCTGGTAAAGGAGTCCATAGGCTTCACCAAAGCAGTCTAGGACACACAAAAGATGTACTAGAGGTAGCCTGATACAGTGAAAAGAACTCTAGATCTGGAGTCAGAGAACCTGAGTTTTAATCTTTTCTCAGCTACTACTCCTGTAACTTTGGCCACCCATCTGTGCCTCAGTGGCTTCATATGCAAAATGAAGGAATTGGAAGTGATGGCTTCTACATTTTTTTCCAACTCTAAATCCATGATTTTATATCCACAGATAATACAGTAGACATCAGGCAAAGAGCTCTAGGAATATTTAAGGAAGGAGAAGTCAGTATAATAACTGTGGAATGATCAGGGAGGAAGTGGTAACTGAGGTGGACAGCAAAAGAAGATAAGGATTTGACTCTTCATGACCCCTTTTGGATATTTCTTGGAAAAGATAACTGGAGTGGTTTGCCATTTCATTCTCCACTTCATTTTACAGATGAGGAAACTGAGGCAGAAAAGGTTAAATGATTTGAACTCAGGGAGATGAGTCTTTCTGACTTTAGGCCAGGCACTTTCTCCATTGTGCCCTTTAGCTGTCCCATGCCTATGATTGCTTAGCCTCTATCTTCCTCCTCTATGAAATGGGAATAACAAGACTCCAAACTCAGCACTGTTGTGAGTATCCAATGAGAAAGCTTCAAGTTTCAAAAACTTAAAATTGCACTGTTTCGGGACACCCGATATTAATGTTAATACTTGGAATACAGTAAGTGCTTAAAAATATCTTTTCATTCAGTCATCCAGTATTAGATGAGACAACCTGCTCAAGTACCTTATAAGCTGAATACTGAACAGATAGATACACCCCCCCCAATGACTCCTCCCTCCCTCCCTGTCCCCTCTGTTTTTGTAGATAGGTTTCCACATATGTGTCTAGGCGTGCATGTCTGTGTGTGCCCTGGTGTCTGTCTTCAAGTGTGTCTGTGTAAGCTTAAAAGTGTATAAGAAAGAAATTGAATTGTTTGTCTGTTCACCTCTCCCTCCACACTAGAGGCTATCTGTAAACCCATCAGCCCTCCATCACCCAAGTGTGATCCCAGGCATCCAAAACTTGAAACACATCCTAAATCTTCCAGTCCGGCCTGAACCTGGAAAATTTTAAGAAGGAAAGCTGAGGAGGCCGGGAGACAGCCAAGGAAATGGAGCTGGAGAAGGGCTAAGGAAACTGGTGAGCGGTTGCTCTCTGTCTAATGAAGCACCTTCGCCTAATTCTTCAGATCCAGAGAGGTGGTTTTGTCTTGGCATAAGGTGAGACCATTTCCCAGAGCTGGGGGTGGGGAGTTGCTTTTTTCCCTCTTCCCCATCCTCAAGTGTTAAGACCAGATGTGTCCCACTTTATAAACGCTGACCAGCTGAGAACATTGCCTCAAGAATCAGCAGCCAGTTTCTCTAATGCCTTCCCCAGTTCTGTCTCAGGAGAATAGCACGTTGGGCTAAAGAATGGGGCCCTCCGACTGGCTTTTCTTCCTCACCTCCATTCCCCTTCAGGTTTTTCTTCAGCAAAGTTTCCCTCTGTATTGCCTACCCATGTTAAAAGACAAACCCAGATCCATTCTTAAAAGCATCACCGTTTGCCCTCATCAACATTACCTTTAACCATCGGCCACAGAGGAAAGGAAACTGTTTCAGACATATGGTAGTGAAACAGTGGGTCATGATGACCCAAAAATTAAAGGAGAGATCAGAGTTGAGCCTCTCACTACCCCTCCAACGATCTGCTTATAATACCCTGAGGAAGAGAAATGAAAGGGAGAGGGAAGGAGAGAAGAAATAGAAATTGTTTTCTTTTTAAACAATAAAGTAAAGAACTACAACCAACCAATTTTATTCTAATGGTTGACTTTTAAAAAGGGTTCCTGGTAGATTTTTCCTTCCTTCGCCACACTCCACCATGCTTTTTCTCAAAGGTGGTTGAGAAGATTCATTTTCAGACCCCATAACTCAAGTTACTGGTCAATTTCATGCCAGTCTACGTAAGGTGTTCCATTCCAGAGGACCAGGAGGGAAGACAGACACAGGAAATTCAGTTCTGAAAAACTCCTGTGATATCTCTGTTTAGGGGAGAGAGGGGGGAAGAGTGTGTGTGTGTGTGTGTGTGTGTGTGTGTGTGCATATGTACAACAGACAATGGATTCTTTAAATATCCATCATTGCTTAGGAGGCTTTCTGGACTCAAGAATCTGGAAAAATTTCTCTATTGATATAATAGGGAGATTTAAAATCAGCCTGCTTAGTAACCTTTCAGTTCTATCCCTTGGGAAGGATCGGACACCTGGGTCAACTGGTGGGGCTTAGTTTTGTTTTTTTAATATCCTCAGAGTGGTGTAACGGAAAGAGGGACAGACTTGAAATAGTAATAATAGAGCCGAAGATACTTTCAGCGAACCCAAAGAAGATGAGCTTGCATCCTAAAACTTAAATTCAATTGCAAAAAAGCAATTATCTTATCCACCTGTGAAATAGTCTGCCAAATATGAAACAGAAAAAAAAGCAGCGGTAGGATAGAGACTTAGCCCAGAACTGTTTCTATTTCCATGAAATATAAGAATGATAACATCATCTTAATAGCTGATAGTTGCATCGTATTTTAAAGGTTAATCCTCACCATATCCTTGGAAGCTGCTAAGGAAAAGAAAACTCACAGTTTTTTATAAGATTTATTTATTTTTATAAGCTTGATTTCGTTATGAACATTCACTTATTAATTTATTTTATGTAATGATGAGTTTATGTTTATATAATTATCCATTTATTTTCTATAAATTTGTTCATAGACTCTTCATTTATATTTATTTGTGAGAAGTTTGCCCAGGATCATACCTGTTATCTGGAAACCTTGTCCTGACATCCAATATGCTTACCCACAAAGAGCTTATATCCTATTGGTGGAGACAGGGAAATATACTAACATATCTATATCAGTTTAACACATATATATGTATACACACACAAAGCAGTTAGACACAAAGTGGTTGGGGAAGGAGGGCACCAGAAGTTGGGGGCATTGGGAAAGCGATCCTTGTGTCTTAAAGGAAGAGAGGCACTCTAAGAGGAGGAGGCAAGGAGGGAATGAATGCTTGATAAAAACTTGTTGATTGATTGATTGACTCTAGGATCTTGGACAAGTCACTCCCCTTCTCTATTTCATTCCTTTTAAAAGAAAAGAAAGGAAATAAGCATTTATGTAAAACTTATCATATTGTCAGGCACTATACTAAGCATTCTTTACAAGTTTTGTCTCCTGATTCTCATAACAAATTTTCAAGTTAGAACTACCATTAGTTCTATTTTACAATTGAGGAAACTGAGGCACATAGAGTAACTTGCCCAGGATCACAAAGCTAGCAAGAGCCTGGTGTCAAATTCAATCTCTAGTCTTCCTGATTGCAAGGCTAGCACTGGATATAACTTGCAATCATCTGACTCAAGGGTCTCAGACTTATCACACACCGTTCTATGCCTGAGATTTACTTATTTTCTTTAAATTTTCAGGAAGTCTAAAGGAGCTATAAGATCCCTTCCATCTCCTAGACCTTAAGTGGAAATTGAGGGGGCTCACTTGGTTTAGTGTTGGCAAATAGGTAATATATGGGGCTGCTCTGCACATTTCTGATGTGACCTCGGGTAAGTCATTGCATTTATGAGGTCTCTACTATGGGCCAGGCACTATTTGGGGCACTGGGGATACAGCTACTAAAAAGAAAGACATTCCCTGACCTAAAGGAATTTATGCTATAGAGGGTTAGACAACATTCTGAAGGCGATAGAAAGAAAACAGGCAAGGCGGAAGACACAAAGTACAGTGAAGTGAGTCTTGTTTCTGCCCTCTAAAAAGGAAAGCATTGGGATGAATGGTATGCCAACCTCCAGCCCTCCAATCAGAGGACAGAGGAGACTGAGGATAGTGTTGATCAAGGATTAACTAACTGGTAACTAAGAGGATGGAGGAGCTTTGTGGGGCACGGGATAGAGCACCAAGAGTCAGGAAGACCTGAGTTCAAATATGACCTTAGATACTTCCTAGTGATTTCCTAGGCAAGTCACTTAATCCTGTTTACCTTAGTTTTCTCATCTTTAAAATGAGCTGAAGATGGCAAATCACTCCAGTATCCCTGCCAGTATCACCAAATGGGGCCAGGAAGAGTCAGACACCACTGAATGACAAAGGGGATGAGCATTCGTTGAACGATACCTGAAAAAGTTGGAGTATATGAAACAGTGGACCTCTCTAGGCCTCAGTTTTCTTTTCAGCAAAATGAAGAAGTTAGATGGTGTCATTTCTAAGGTTTCTTCCAACTTTGAATCTACAATCCTTACCATTCAATGTCCCCTTCCACCGACTCTGTATTATCTTGTATGTATCTACTTACATACCTACTGTCCTTCCCATTAGTAGGTAAGATCCCTGAGGGAAGGCTTTTTCTTTGACAGAGAAATGATGGTTGACCTGCCTACTAACACTCAATGGAATAAGATGTTTTCAAATCTTAAACCACGCTTGTTAACTTTTTACAAGTCTAGCCCCCAGTAATCTTTCACCTTCATGTCAGAGGAAAAAAAAGAAAGAAAGAAAGAAGTTTTTGGAGACTCCTAGGGGCCCAAATATATTTCTTGGGGAAAGGGGGGCGGGGGGTGGGAAATGATAGAATTCACTGTCCAAGGATCCAAAACAAAAAACTAGCTAAGAGAGATGGAATTCTGTGGATAGACCAGGATAACTAACTCAGTCCGTATCCAGATTCTTTCCTGAAAATAAATGGGCCATGTCCGCATACAAAACGGTCTGGTCTCCCCCAGAAGCACCAGCTCCTGGCCCCTCAACACCCCCAAGTGAACTTTTGAACTCTCTGTTTTAGTTCCAGCAGATCTGTTGTTTCTGACATTCTTTAAACTGAGAGCTGCACATATGAAAACCAGAGAGGGCGTCTGGGCTCAGCCACTAGCCTGATGTTTCTAGCAGAGATTCCAACTCCTGGCCAGGAGGCAAGTGGTGAGTCTATCCGGGAGGCTGCTGGCATTTGTTCGGGGCAGCCTTGCTCCACTGACAGACCTGGCTGGAAGGGAGCCTTGGGTGGAGAGGCCAACTCGCTTTACGCCCCACTACTTCCCTGAGTTCCTTTCATGTATTTTTCTGGAGTCTCATTCCATTTTAATTGTCTCCTGACCCAAGGGCTCCCAGAATTCACTCATTTATCAGTTGGTGCGTTTTCTCCTTTCCCGTCTTTTGTCTCTTCTTTGATTTCTCTTCAGGCACTTTTCCTCCCAGAAAGGGTGTGTGTTTGAGAGGCTGGACAAGGATTTCACATGTTAACAAGACACAAACCAGGCCCTGACCTTTCTCCACATTTTAACACCCCAAAGGCTGGTGAGTTTTTGAAAGGCAGGCGCTTTCTAGTTCCTCCCAGGTCTCTTTTTCCTCATTGGAGAAGATTTTGCTCCTTGGTTCATCCTTCATTTTCAGAGAGGACCATGTGATGGGTGATGTCTCGACTTGCATGTGAATTAGATTTAAACTGAGAGATTTTTCTTAATTTTCTAAGGCAGGGTTTTGTAACTTTTTATAGGCATGTCATGAACCCTGGGGGCAGTCTGATGAAGCCTATGGAAACTTTTCCAGAAAAAAAGAAGTTTTTAAATGCATAAAATAAAATACAGAGAAATCCAATTATATTGAAATGCAGTTATCAAATTTTTATTTTCTTTTTTTTTTTTTTTTTGCAGACTCCAGGTTAAGAACCTCTGATATAGGCTAATTAATACACGATTGTTTCCTGCATTTTTTGCTGTATTTATAAAATGTCATTTGCTTTATTTTTGCTTCATATATTGTATTTACTTTTATTTGCATGTAGAGTTTGCTATCATTGAGTACAGGAACTCTTTTTTTTTTTTTTTGGATCATCCTCCATTCCCAACCTGGCACTCAGCTTAATAATAATGGGTATCTAAGAAATGTTTGTTGATTGATTTTGTCTAACATTTAATGGTTTGTTAGCCTGAGTGTTTGCAGGGGACATGAGATTCCCTTAAGAGAGAATAAAATGACCCACAGGCTGATTGTTACAGAGTTTCCCTCAAGAGAGCACAGGTGATCATGGCAGTGGTAGGGGTGGCGGGTGATGATAAGCATCTATACAGTGCTTACTGTGTTCTAGGCTCTGTGCTAAGAGCTTTACAATTATAATCCCTTTTGATGCACACAATAACCCTGGGAGGTGGGTTTTTATTTTATTATCCTTATTTTACAGAGGAGGAAACTGAGGCAAACGAAGGTTAAGCGACTTGGCTTGCATCAGACAGCTAGTAAGTATCTGAGGTAAGATTTGAACTAAGATCTTCCTGACTCCAGGTCTGGTGATGTATCCACTGCTCCGTCTAATTAGCCAGAGATTTCTGTAAAACAGATCAGCCAGCTATTAACATTTTTTGGGTTTTCCCTAAGGAAAGGTAGGGTAGAACCCTACCTTTGTTGTGTGGAACCCCCCTTGCCATCACCAAGTCAAAAAAAAAAATATTTACCCAGGTTTATTATATCAAGGGTTGACACCCAAATGAATTGCCTTTTGGATGCGTTAATACCATTAGATCTCTTTTGTCATCATTATTCTTTCCAATGAGACAGCACAGGTAAAGGGTTGAACTGGGCAGGGGCTGGTGGAGAAGGGGAGAGGACCTCTCTGGTTAATTTCCAGTACTCAGCAGGGCTGCAGTGACCAAATATCTAAGTTCGAAAATGAGATTCTGAAATCCATAGAATTTAGGGTTGGAAGCAACTAGAGAAATCCCGCAACACAACCTCACCATTTTATAGGTGAGGCAAATAAGCTGAGAGGTTTACTGATTTTCCAAAGTCAACTAGTTAGCGAGTGGGCAGAGCTAGAATATGGGACTCTAAATACAGCACTTTTTCTCCCAAGACATTTCCTAAACTCCTTTGGCCTTGAAAAACTTTGGAGATTGAAATATATTATTAGCAGACTTCCTAACTGCAGATGTTGGGAAGAAAGGGGAGTCTGATAGTTTCAAGTAGCTATTTTATGTCCAGGAAGACAGGGAATTGGTAGGATGGGGGAGGAAAGTTGAAAATATTTTTCATAAGCAAAGGTTGGAATATCAAAGTATAGGGGAAAGTTCATTGGTCCTGGAGTCAGAGGTTCAAATCCTGCCTCTCATACTTTTTACTTGTGTGACCTTTGGCACATCATTTAAACTCCTTAGGCCTCAATTTCCTCACCTATAAAATGAGGAAATTTGACCAAATGACCTCTGAGAATCTTTCCAGCTCTAGATTCATCATTTCTTTAAAAATAACAGCTGACATTTATAAAATATTTTAAATTTTATAGAGTTTTTAACTCACACACTGTCACTTGATCAAGTTAAATTTAAAAAACATTTATTAAGTAACTATCTACGGTAGAGTGCTTGGAGTGCAAAGATCCTCATGACAACTTTACCAGGTAGTTTTATTAACCCCATTTTTCAGATGTGAAACCTGAGTCTGAGATAAGTTAAGTCACTTGATTATAGTTAGAGCTAGCATCAGAGTGAGGATAGGAAACCAGTATCAGCTAGTTCCAAGTCCGTTGTACTTTCCACCAATACTTAAATTCACAATAACAGCATCACTAATAGTCAAACATCACCAGCACCTTTTTTTTCTTTCTTTCTTTCAATGACCCCAAACCCATTGCACAGAAGATTCAAGTTCCAAATAGCCCAATTTAAGAAACACTGTGCTAAAGCAACTAGGGTTTCTTTGCCTGCAGAAGATCAGGGTGGATAACAGTATTTATATAGAAAAGAAAGTGGCGACCAAGTCAATAGATCTCCCACAATTCCATCTGTTGCTCCTGATTCTGTTCTGGGGCCAAACAGATCATGCCTAAACCTTCCAACATGTGAACACAGCTGTCACGTCCTTTCTAAGTGTTCTCTTCTCCAGTTAAATGTGCCCAGCTCCTTCAGTCTCCACTTGCATGCTATGACATGGATGTCTTTCACCATCTTGGTCACTTTCCTCTGAAGGAATATGGTGCTTGTCTATGCATATTTGTTACAAGGAATTTGTCTTTTCTTTTCTAATGGGATAGGAGTGAGCAGGGGC
Source organism: Potorous gilbertii (assembly GCA_028658325.1). Classification (NCBI taxonomy): domain Eukaryota; kingdom Metazoa; phylum Chordata; class Mammalia; order Diprotodontia; family Potoroidae; genus Potorous; species Potorous gilbertii. The sequence continues at coordinate 225,958,376 of CM053773.1, read as the reverse complement.
GAAAGAGACAAAAAGGAGATGACTGACTGGAAATCCCTATGGCATCCCACTGGACAGGATTTTATAAAATAATTTCTGTTGACCCTACCAATAATTGAAAAGCTAGGTGTCACAGTGGAAAGAGCACTGGACCTAGAGTAAGGAACACTTGAGTTCAAATCTGGCCCCAGATATTTATTAACTGCATGACCCTTGGCAAGCCACTTAACCCTGTTTGCCTCAGTTTTTCTCATCTGTAAAATGAGCTGGAGAAGGAAATGGCAAACCACTGCCAGGAAAACTGTAAATGGTGTCACCAAGTCAGACACAACTGAAAAACAACTGCTCAGTTTTTTTTCAGGTTCATTTAATTAAATTCACAGTGAGCTGACTATTCATTCTAACACCTGGAGGCTTACTCCCTCCTCTCAGCCAGAAATCAATTTCCACTATATAGGTCAGTAGTTCTGATCCGCCCGATTGGCGTTAATATGGTCAGGCTGCCACCTGGTCATCCCTATGGCCCCTTCTCTGACCACTAAATAGTAACACTGTCTCTGGAGTCACAGGACCTGAGTTCTAACTTTACCATTGACATTTACCCCTTATGTGACTCAGTTAGCCTCCCCAAATCTCAGTTTTTTCATTTATAACATGAGATGGTGGCCTCTGAGGATCTTTTCATCTCTGGATCGAGGATCTTGTGTGAGACTTTGGGCAAATCATTTCTCCCTCTGTGCCTTTTCTCTTTAGTAAAGTTAGATTAAAATTAGATCAAAGAGGAAAATGTCCTGTGTGTACAAGTATATTTATAGCAACCCTTTTGTGGTAGCGCAAAAAAAAAAAAGCAAAAATAACACTAGAAACTAAGTGGATGCCTATCAAGTGAGGAATGACTGAATATGTTGTAGCTTAGGAATGTGCTAGAATAGGGTTTGCCATAAGAAATGAAGAAATAGATGATGACATAGAAAGACTTCTATGATACAGAGAAAAGAAAGAAACAAAAGAATAATTGATACCATAACATCAACATAAAAAATGAATGAATTTAAGGGTTTTTATAAACCAATGGAAAATGAAATGGGAAGAACTGAGAGAATGATGTACACAATAACAATACTAAAAATACAAAAAAAATTGATGATGAAACATGATGAAACCCATGACAGAGAGGTGATGGAGGGAGAGTGTCAGATGAGATATATGGATTTTTTTCCAGACCATAGGTTATTTGCTTGACTTGTCTATGCATATTTGTTCCAAGGAATTTGTCTTTTCTTTTCCAGTGGGGTAGGGGTGAGGCAAGGAAAGAGACAAAAAAGGAGAATTGTGTCAATTTTTAAAATAGAGAAGAGAGGTGGTACAGATGTAGAATGTAGCAGGCACTTTCAGATAAGGTCATCGAATTTTTTATTTTTCTTGACTATTTTAATTTATTACAAGTAACCTCTCACAGAGTAGGAGTAATCTGTGCACATTTATGACTTTAAAAAAGCACCTCAATAATTTTTTGAATGATAAAGTTGAAGTAGAATAGATGGCCTCTGAGGTTCTTTCCAACTCAAAATCTAGGGACCCACAACTCTATGGAAGTTTAGCTTTTTATCTTTTCTTGGCGAAAATGTGGGATGGGGACATTTTGGGTCACAACCATGTTGTGGAGCACATTGGAGTCCATGGGATACAAGATTACTCTCTACTAAGCTACAAATCTATCTTTATTATTTTGGGATTGTGGGTTCTGGAGTAAGTATAACACTCATTCCCTATCCCAGGCATATGTGCATACACATACACATAGAGAGAGAGAGAGAGAGAGAGAGAGAGAGAGAGAGAGAGAGAGAGAGATATGCCCACTGGATGATTGAATGGAGAGAGAAACCCTCACAGGACAGAATGAAGAGCTAGATCACAGTGGAGTGACTTCTTTAACGGCATCCTGCTACTCTCACTGATGTCTGACTACTCGCTGGGCAGAGTTCCCATGATGTTCATGTGCCCACTGGGCAGCACTCCCAAGAGCACAGGCCATCAATGTGCCTTCTCCTGTTGGGCAAAACCCCAATCCAGATTACACTCCAGGTCATGGGGAGGATACACACATGTCCCTGGGAGAGTTTGACTCTGACTAGGTCTATACCAGTCCAATAATTCACTTGAAGCTGAATTGGGAGGTAGCTTGTCAACGTGAAGAGTTGTGGGCTCGGAGTTAAGATCTGGATTCAAATTCTACCTGGGCAAGTATGACTGTGTGCATGAACCTGGACAAGTCATTAAAGTCTCTCAATCTCAGTTTCCTCGTTTAAAAAAATGGAATTAATAGTAGTACCTATCTCCAGGGTTTTTATAAAGATAAAAAGAGGTAACATATGTAAAGCACTTTGTAAACCTTAGCACACTATATAATTGTTAGCTGTTATCATTGTCATTATTAGAGCCTTTCCTTTGGACTGTCCCTATGGGTAGAGTGGGACATTTGAATAATGCCTATTGATCACTCGAGCATCTATGATTTCACCAGGGTGGGTATCCCTTAAATCACAAGTGTTGAACATGGAAAGGGCTGTATTTGACTCACAATACTCCCAAGCGAAACTAAAATATAATTGGGAAATATTTTAGCAAAATGAATAAAATTACAGATAATATTATATTTTTAAACTAAGTCAACATGCACCCTCAGGAATCCTTTCATATGGCTCCTCTTTCTATTTCAGTTTGATGCTTCCTCTCTACATGATCCAAATACTGCGGCATCTCTTCATTAATGGAAAGCAATTAAGGGCTTCTGTGGACAAAAATTCTGTGACCTGTGTGGTGACAAGCCTCTCTCAATTCAACTAGCCTCCTTTGTCAATCAATCAACCAACCAACAAGTCATAATTCATTTATTAAGGTCCTATTATGTGCCAGGTACTATGCCAAGTACTGAAAATAAGGAGAAAAAGGAAAAAATAATTCTTGCCTTCAAGGGACTCACATTCTAATAGGGGAGATGAATACATAATAATCATTTTCATAATAGATACAGAGTAGATGGAAGGTTGATAGTTGGTTGTTGTTCTGTGTTCTCAGAGAGGACCAAAATGACATCATTATGCTAGAGTCAAGTTACAAGGTGTCCAATAGTGACCATTCAGACCAATATGAACTTGGAAGTCTCTACCACGGGTCATATACAAATAGTCCTTGTGAATGTTGGGGGTGGATTCTCTAAATGTGAGAATCTCATGTTTCCTTGGAGCCATGTCAATTCTGCTTTGCTTGCAAAGTACAACACCTTCTCTGATGACATCACCCCAGATGGGAAGTAAGCTTAGAAGGAAAGACACTAATAACTGGGGAAACTGGGAATCACCTCCTACAAAAGGTGGTAAGTCTTGAAGAAAGTCAGGGTATTCTACGAAGAAAAGGTGAAAGAATTTGCTTCTATCAGACTTGCATTCTGTTAGTCACAGAGTGATGTAGAAGAGATAACAGTCAGACCTTTCCTGTTTCAAAGTTCAAGGTTCTTGCCATGACACCAAAGCCATCCCTGAATGATAGACATAGAATATATTATTAGTCTCTCACTCAAATAGTAGGTCTAGTATTTGCCAAGATTTATGGTCCACTCTTGTAACCTTCAAACCCTGTGGTCACAGGTTCTTAGAGTCTGAAAAACCCTTGGAGGTCATTTCACCTCCTCCTCTCATTTTACAGATGAGGAAAAATCAGTTAGATGAGGATTCAATCAATAAGCAGTCAATGAATCAGTCAGCAAGCATTCATTAAGAATTTAATCTCTTCCAGACACCTAGATGCTAGTGCTAGAAACAGTATAACAAAACTGTTCCTTCCCTCAAAGAGCTTCCATTTGATGAGGATGAGGATGAGGAAGAAGCAATTGATATCTGAGCCTGTAGAAATTTTGCTTGGTACTGTCAGAAAAGGAATTCTCTCAGCCTGATTCATGAGAACATCCTGCCCAAGTGAGAAAACATTTATAATTCACATCCGAAAGACTTTGGATCAATCTGCAGGGGTGGGGAACCTATTACCTCAAGGTCATATGTGGTCTTCTAGGTCCTCAAGTTTGGTCCTTTGAATAAATCCAAACTTCACAGAACAAATCCTCTTAATAAAAGAATTTGTTCTGTCAAACTTGAACTCAATCAAAAGCCCGAACCCAAGGACTTAGAAGAACACATGTGGCCTTGAGGCTGCAGGTTCCCCACCCCAGAATGGACCTAACCCTGAAATAGCTCCAATTTAGGGCTTTCTCTATCTAAGAACAGACAGCCCCTCATGACAGAGTGGTAGATTTTCACTGCTATCAGCTCATCTACTCTCAGCCATTTGGGTCATTGAGTGTTTTCTTTCTTTTACCTCCCTTCTTTCCTTCCTTCCTTCCGTCTTTCTTTTCTTTATCCTATGTAAAATGTGTTTCCCTAGAATCTCCAAAAACACTACAGATACTATTACTGTATCTCTAAGATTCAAATGGAATGTTGATGAGATGTCGCTTTTAACTGTTGGATTGAAGAATGTTAAGAGTGATGACTTGATTGAAGTCGAAGATTCTATTTCCCTATTATGAATGGAGAGAAATTGGAAAAGACAGAAAGAGGATGAAAGGGACTTCTTTATTGATAGAATGTTTCTAACCTTTGCCTTGAGAAGACAAAAATAATTCATGTGAAGAGCCTTTATATAATTCTAAATGAGTTAACGAGTTGGGACTATGGTCTCAGAAGTGAAGAAACATCATCTTCCAGTACAATAAGGGTATAGAGTAACTGTAGCTATTCTTACAATTAAAATATAACAATTATCTGTCTTTTTATTGAGTTATCTTATTAATAAGGGTTTTTATTCAACATAATTTTAATATTTATTTAATCCTAGGAGATGAAGGTATTTTATATATATATATATATATATATATATATATATATATATATATATGGATGTGATAGATGTGAGTTATTATTATGCAGGGAAATATATCAAATTTTTTAATTGAATAATGTTTGATGAATTTTTACAGGCTCTGAGTTTGATTGATTGAGAGATCTGATGAGATGATATTAATTAAAGAATATATAAATATACCCCTGGGCTACTCTAGAGCTCAATATAATGTAATTAAATACGGTAACAATTAGAGAGGCAGGTTGAGGGGTGACCTATAAGTAAAATTAGAAAACCCCATAAAACTCAGTTTATTTTTTCTTAAGTACATTTCTTTTTCTTTCTCTCTTTTTCTTCCCTTATTCCTTTTTCTATCTCAAATTCAATGTCATATATTTTAATATTTTTATGTTTCTTGTGTTTTGTTTAAAAAAAAAAAAACATTAGAAGCAACTAGGTGACACAATAGATCAAGCACCACCCCTAGAGTCAAGGGGACCTGAGTTCAAATCAAGTGTCAGACATTTACTAGCTGTGTGATCTGGGCAAGTCGCTTAACCCCAATTGCCTCCCCACCCCTCCAATTTTTAGAAAATCATGATTAAAATTTTCATATATGCCCCCTTTCTTTGTAACAAAGTAGTAAAAGTAAAAGTGAACAACAAAGCAGTAATATCTGACAGTAGTCCCCTATCTCTCTTTAGGGAGGAGACATATATGTCCCACCTGAATCAAAATTGTTTGTTGCAATTATTGTGAGTTCCTCTGACTTCTAATGTTTCTTTTTCTCATAGATTTAACTGTATTAACTATGTATCTACTTTACTTCCCTCTATCAGTTCATACAAATCTTCCTGTGTTTCTGAATCCCCATCTGATTCCTTTCTTAGAGTGCAATAATATTACATTGTTTTCAGATTCCATAATTTATTTAGTCATTCCACAATCGTTAGACCATATATCTAAAGTTGGGAGGAACCTTAGAGGCCATACCCTCCTACTTTCAAAAAACAGGAGAACAGGGAGATTGGCTTACCCAGGGTCACGAGTAGAAAATATCTTCTGAGTGGAAGCAAAATGAGTTCTATTTTTCTTGTACTTACTTTGTTTTCATCTTTCACACACACACACACACACACACACACACACACACACACACACACACCATTGCTGTGAAAATTTTGTTTTCTAACCAGGCACTACCAAATTGAGACCACAAGAGCTGACAGCCTTCACCAATCCTTGTCATTTATCTGCCATTGTCATTTATCCTGTGCTCTTTTCCCTGAGGTTGCCTGTCTCTTTAATAGTAGAATTTAGCTCTTGGTACTTCAATTCTACCCCACCTCTGATTCCTGAGGAACAATTCTATTTTTGGCTCTTGTCTAAAGGGTCGTCCCCAGCAGGGTGGAAGTAGTAAAAAGATACCCAGAGTACAAACATGAGTCACATATGGAAAAGGCAGTTTTATTCTCACCCAGGAAAAGGAATGCCAAGAAAGAATCATAAAATGCTTACAATCAGTTGAAAAGTTAGTAGTTAATCTTCATTGGAATATTTGTGCCAGGGCTGCTGGTTTGCTATTTTATATCTTTCCTCCCCTGAGCTCATCCCCATGAACACCAAGAGGTCTCTTTCTTCCAATGATTTCTTTCTCTCCATAGGCAAACACTGCTGTCCCAAATGGTCTGACTTGGCCACTGTTTCTTAAAGCACTACTCTAGTGCCTGAGACCCTGCTACTCTGGTGACTTTTGAGATCTCAACGGAAAGAAGACAAACAGGAGATGACCTAATTCCAAACTTAGACTTGTCTAGGAGGCCATTCGCTTAAGTCCTATGACTTGATGTAGGGGAAAGCATTGGAGCTAGGAAAAGGCTCACACTTTGAGGCCAGCAGGAAGAAAGGTCTTTGGATCCTTTAGTATAACCAGAGATTTCCAGCTCAAGCAGAGAATATTTATTTTGTGACTGTGATGACTATGATGTTTTTAAAAAGAACACACACAAAAGACATAAATAAATATCCTGTTTGAAGTATGAGGATAAGGAGGAGGGCAGGGAGGCCTCTAAGCAATAAAGGGGAATATATATATATATATATGTATATGTATAAAAAAACCTTTTTCCTTTGTCATCAGCCTCTTTGGGATCGAAGTCTCATCTATCCAGAACTGGCAGGGACTTTCAGAGACCATCTATTCTAACCCCCACTCCCAGGAAACTGAGTGCAAGGAAGTAAAGTGACTAATTCAAAGTCACACAGGAATTAATCCTTAGAGCTAGGATCTGAAACAAGGTTCTCTAACTCCAGAGCCTATATTTTTCTCTCCACTACACTACACTGTATGTACCCTATAGTAGAATTAATGAATCAAAACTTTTGAAGTTTGGTGACATTTCTCAAGTCATTCAAATTATTGGCTCTTTCCAACTTGAATCCTGGACCTAATCTCCATCATCTAGGACCTGGACAGGGACAAAGAAGGACTCCCAGACTCCAGTGGATTAGCATGTTCCAAGATCTCAATTCAAGATACTGACTAGCCAAGAGGCTGGAAGTTCACATACGGTGCTCATAAATGAATGCATGCATTGACTGGTGTGAGGATGGAAGCAAATTTGTGCCTTTCTTTTATATAAGAAAACCCCAGGGAATGACATGTTCAGTAAGAATCCAATATATTATGGTAATTCAATAATCCTTCTAAATAAACAGATGCCCCCCCCACACACACACACACCCTTTCCTTCACCCCTCTGTCTTCCTCTGGGGCACTTCCAAGATGGGAAAGCCTATACTTATAAGAGGATCTGTCACTAAAGAATGATCTTGTATTGACCTCCTCAGGAGTCTTTGAGGGCTAGGTTGGCTTCATAATACTATTTATTAATATTGCTATAACAGCCTGGATCGGAGTGACTTGCCACATTCAATCTCCCTAAGTGTGCCAGGGTAGAGTGGCATGATTAACAATGATGGTGCTCACTTATTGAACACTTGAGCACCTTCCTCAAGGAAAATAGGGAACTAGGTGGTATAAGTTCTCATTTCACAGGTGGAGAAATCAAGGTCCAGAGAAAACAATGGCTTGCCCAAAGTCATTAAGCTACTAAGTGTCAGAGGCAGGACTCATACTCAGGAGTCCAAAAAAAAAATTAGGGTTCTTTCCACTTCATCTCCATCCCTCTCCACATGTATCCACATGCATGACCTCTCCAGTGTAAGTGGATATTCAACATTTGCTTGAAGACTTGCAGTGAAAGGAAGCCCTCTTCTCTCCCAAGGCAAACCCATTGTATTTGTGGAGAGCTTTTATTGATAGCAAGTTTTTCCTTTCATGAACCCCAAATCTTCATCTGTGACTTTTACCCAATGTAGCTCTGGGGATTAGCAATTAAAACTTAGCCCTTGTTAAACATGGCAGACCTTTGAATACTTGTGAACAGGTATTGGCTCTTCCCTCAATCTTCTCCAAAACAAAAGTCCTCAGTTCCTTCAACCAATGTTTATGTAGCATGATCTTGAGGCCCTTCTCCATCTCCATGGCCTTCCTGTAGAGGGTTTCCTAGATTACTGATGTCTTTCCTATAATGTGGCATTCAGAATCTGGACAAGGTGGAGGGCTGGAAGCTAACTACCAACCAAGTAATTAGCTGGGTAGATCCTTGGAAAATCTCTATGTAAAATGCTAACTTTAAGGGCAGCAAAAGAAGAACATGGTATGAAAACCTCAACAAACATTTCTACACAGGAGGTATATGTCAAGAGCCAATCTGGAATAGAATTCTCTATGTGTCATCATAGGAACTATGAGGAAGGGGCCAGGTAATACCAATCAATTGCTATTTGTGGAGGACCTGCCTGTCTGTGCTAATGAATAGGGGAAGATACAGAAGTCAACCTCTGCCTGTGACAATTTGAGTAAGTAACGACTGCATCTACCTGGACCTTACTTTCCCCATTGACAAAATGAAGGTGCTGGATTAAAAGGCCTTTAATAACCTTTAGATCTAAAATCTGTGTGGCAAGAAAGTTAAAACATCCACACATTAGCCCCTAGAGGGACAATTAGCGCACATTTACAGTTAGCTAATTATCAAGTGTATTAAGGTTTACAAAGTGTTTTACAAATATTTACAAATATTCAACAACAACACTTAAGAGGTAGATATTATCCCCCTTCCATCGATGAGGAAACTGAGGCAGGCAGAGGTTCAGTGACTTGCCCAAGGTCACATAGCTGGTAAGTGTCTAAAGCCAGATTTGAACTGAATTCTTCTTGACTCAAAGACCTATTGCAATCACCTTCTAGTGAGTCTCCGGCTTCAAGTCTCTCTTCGCTCCGATCCGTCCTCTGAAACTCAGCTGTCAAATGGATCTTCCTAAATTGCACATCTGACCATGTACTCCATCAACTCCAGTGACTCCCTACTGCCCCCAGGATCAAACATAAAAATCCTGTTTGTCCTTTAAAGTCTTTCATAACCCCTCCCTTTCCTACCTTTCCAGTCTTCTTACATCTTAACTCCTTTCCACACACTCTGTGATCCAGTGATATTGGTCTCAAACTGAGCACTCCATCACTCATTTCCATGCTTCACCGGCTGTCCCTCATGCCTAGAATGTTTTCCCTCCTTCTGGCTTCCTTCAAACCCCAGTTAAACTCCCATCTTCTGAAGGAAGCCTTTCCCAATCCCTCTTAATACCAATCCTTTCCCCCCTATTGATTGTCAGCAATTTATCCTCTCTGTATCTCATATGTAGAGTTGTCTGCATGCTTTCATTCGACTGTGAGCTTTGGGGGAGTGGGGGCTGGATTTTTTGTTTGTTGGCTTTTTTTCTTTGTTTGTTTGTTTGTTTTTGCCTTTATTTGTATCCCCAATACTTTGCACAGTGCCTGGCAAATGGCAGAAACTTAAGAAATGGTCCTTCATTTTTTCAACTGTAAAATAAGGGTATTCGTTGCGCAAGATGGCATCTAAGATCCTTTTGAGGTCTAAATCTGTGATTCATGATCCTACAATTCCCTCTCAGGGCCTCAGTTTTTCGTCTGTTAAATCAGGGAACTGGAGTAGGTGATCTCTGAAGTTCTATCCAATTCTAAACTCCCGCAAATCTGTTATTAATGTATATTGTTAAGTATTTTATGGTTTGTTTGTTTCCTGTACAAATACCCAGGGCTATTAATACAAATTTTGTATCTCAAGCAAAGAGAGATTCCAGATCTTCTGATCCCAAAGGAAGCATCCCATCCCTTCCCTAGGGGCCTCCCCTAAATGTGTAAGCTTTACTCCAAAATCAGTGTGGTTTTTTTGTCCTTGATAGATTCATTGCTTTCCAATAAAGGAAAGAGGATAGGGAGAGTGCAGCATAGTAGTATGGAAAGAGTCCTGAGTTGAGAGTCCAAAGGCCTGAGTTCAAATCTTGACTTCATTACTTACTAACCTTGTGACCAGGGATAACTCACTTCATTTTCGTGGGTCCCTGTTTCCTTATGTGTAAACTGAGAGTGTTGCAGTAGATGTCTTCTAACATCACTCCCATTTCTGAATCAATGTTCCTAAATAAAAAATAAAAATAGGGTCTGCAAAGAAAATAGGAGACAACAGGTACATGTGTGGGTGGCGGGGAGGTAGGGGAAATATACAGAGTGGCTAAAAAAATTTTTGATAAAGAGGTGAATCCCTCTCCCCCTTAATTTTCACTCCTGATTCCCTGTGGACAGAATACAACCTTCTTTAAAGAAAGTTTGACACAATCCCTGCCATCAAGAGGCTTATAGCTTGAGATTCTTTTCATTCAATCAATAAGCATTTTGTTCAAGAATCTTTTGTGTCCCAGGAAATGTGATGAGGCAAAAATGAGAGTTCTTCACACACACACACACACACACACACACACACACACACACACACACCCCATTCTCAAGGAGCTTGCTTTCTGGTGGAATTCTTACATCTAATTCTCAAATGGTTTGATAAACACAATGTTCATCAAGGTTTCCCCAACCCCTGGGGAAATAAAAAATAATGGGTAGGCATGAAAGGGTTGCAATCTGCCTCACTGGAAGGAATACTCACATTCATGAGATCTAGAGGGGAAGGGTGGCCATTGGAGTATCTGAATATCAAGAGGTATATTGATACGCAAGTGGCTGATAAAGTTTACAGGCCTTCCCCCCAAGAGTGGGGAAGAGTTCTGGGTCCTGTTCCTGCTTGTCTGGTAGATCTGGAAGTGGGGCAGAGAACACACATGACCTGAGGTTCACATCCCTCTTAGACGATGATCAAAAGTAACGTCTCTGACCCTAAGAGAACAGACAAGTCCACCCTGCCCCAACCTCCCCATCCAACACAATCAGAAAAATTCAAAGCTACTGGATTAGGGGCTGGTGTGGCTTCCATTAACCCAAAGGTTGGTGCTGTTGACTCCAAGAAAGCCGTAGATCAAACATAATGAATCAGGAGTGAAGTCCCATACATCAGTCCAACCCAATGACCTTTACAGCAAGATAATATTACTTAAAATGAACATATTTGTGGAACCATTAAGATAAACATTATTGGCTAAAGGCCCTTCATTTCAAGCTGCTGACAATACGCTCTGATGAGGCTTCTCATCTGAGTCTCTCCCCCACCTCCACCTTCCCTTAAATCTCCCCCCTCCCCATATATTTCTTTCATTCTGTCCTAGATGAATGGGAATGATAATGCCACACTGGTGGGGAGCGAAAAGGTCTGCAATTGCTTAAGAGAGCATTTTCCATAATGAGACCCTTGTACGCCCAAGGATTTACTGCAACGTAACCTCATGGGCGCCCGGTATCGGGGGGCTCAAATGCACTTCGTTTCCTGCTCGCCACTGGGGAAACAAATAAATATTGATACATCCAGGCCTCCAGTGGCCTTTGAAATGCATTAGGGAGCCGGACAGAAATGCTGCTCAGGGCTTGTCTGTCTTGCTTCTGGCCTGTTTGTGTGTGTGTAAATAGATCTAGGTGCATTTAGATCTCAGAGACGGGACCCCTCACTCTAAGGGGTAAGATCAGTTTCATGCAGTGATTGAGTTCAGCTGGAGGCCAGCCTACATATAAAGAACTAAAGATAAATAAGCCTGAACCAATTCCAGTCCTGGTTAGGTGAGCACTTACCAGACAGACGCACAGGACATGGATGCATAGTCTGAACACACACACACACTCACAAACACACACTCACGCACACACACACAAACTAAGTTTGTGTTTTGCCATAATAAAACTTAAGACATTTATATGGAGGTGAAAGGTCATGAGAAGGAGGGGGAAACAATATTTTCTGTTATTAATTACACCTGATCCATTCTAAGTGGCTACACATAACTTAGGCAAAGTTACAATCTTTTATTTTATATACACACACGCACACACACACACACACACACATATATATGTTTTAAAGCCTTCAGGATCACAAAGAGGGATTTGGAATGTGACAAAGGAAATCAGTCTATGAGAGGGAGAGAATGAAAAAGAAACTCTTCATATTCCCCCCCACCCCGCCCTCAGAAGCCAGGGCTGCTTCCTCAGCTATTTTCAAACTGATTCTGTACATTCTTGGAATTGTTAGCTCCCTGAATAGGAAAGGAATATGAGACCCCAGCACCCACCTCACTGGCCTCCAGTTACCTCCAGTTTGTAGAAAGAAAAAAGGGAAAAGAGGCTGTGGGTGAGGATGGTGGAGAAGGGTGATGGGAGCGGATCCTGGGCCAGGGTGGCTGGCTCAATCCAATTCAGAGGGAGAGGTTACCAAGCGGCAACTTAATCGGTCAAGTCCAGGACTAATTCAGCACATTCCTCCCTGCCTTCAGCTGTTTTGTGAGTCCAACAGGGAGCTGGAAAGTCAGAGGTGGCAGAGTAAGCTCAGGGGATCAAATGCTATTTAAGCAGATCATCCAGCCATGGGTGTCATTACAGAGAGGAATGTTGGAGAGCACAGAGCCTATGAAGGCTGATCAGCCCCCTGATGTTTGGGACTGGAGCAGAATGTCTCCAAAGTCCAAGTCCCAAGTTCCTACTGAGCTAAGGGCTAGGACTGGAGGAACGAGGAGAATGGGCGGAGAGGAAGCCAGATGAAAATAAAATGTTAAACAAGAGGGACAGAACCAAAGTAGCTCAGCTGTTCTCATCTCCTACCTCCGGGCCTTTGCATATGAGGCCCTCTAGGATTGAGGATACTCTCTTTCCTCATCTCCACTTTGTAGAATTCCATCAGAGCACACTTGGGAGTCAGCTCCTATACAAAACCTTTCTTGATTTCCTCTAGATATCGAATCTTTCTCTTGAATTTACTTCTTTACATGACACCTTGTCTTTACTTTAGTACAAGTTGAAACAGTGTGGATATGTTGTACCACAACTCTCAAGCAGCAGAGAATAAAGGCAGAGATGGACTATTTTTTGTTGTTGTTTTTTCTTGTTTTTGTTTTTATAACTTGCAGAATAATATCTCCTGGTAATGTTAAAATCACCAACCAGAGCCAGGGGAGAGATTTTTTTTTATTGTTTATTGAATTGCTTTCACATAAAGCTTAAAGGGTCATCCAGTCATGGGATCACAGCAGCGGAGATACAAGGAACTAAATAAATACCCTAATGTTATGGAGAGGAAAAATGAAGCTGAGGGTCCATGCCCATGGTCACACAGGGAGTAGTAAAGAGCACAACCCAAACCAGAAGCTAAGATGTCCTAATTTTAGCCTCCTGTCCTTTCCACGCTAACTCATTCTTTTAGAACATAACTCCCTGAGGGCAGACACCTATCATAGGCTCTTTTCCTAGACGAATAGCTGGGAGGAGCCTTAGTGGTAGACTAGTACAACTCCTTCATTTTACAAAAGAGGAAACTGAGAAGCAGACAGACAAAGATAGAAAGCAGCAGAGTCAAGATTTGAACCCAGGCCCTTCCTCTGAGTCCAAATACATTACTCACTCCACTGTATAATGCAATTATTTTGGACTTGGCAATATGGTAGGTCCAAACGTACCATAAGTGTATTAATATATAATGTGGTAATACACTATGTTGTATAATAATAATATAATATTTATTGACAAATAAATATGGACAAATGCTATTTTTTGAGAGACAAGATGGTAAGGATGGACAGGGAGTCATACTTGGAATCCAGAGATCTAAGTTCAAAAACCGCCTCAGGCCTTGAGTGGCTGTGTGATACACTGGACCAGTCTTCCAACTTCTCTCATCCTGTTTCCTCATCTAAGATAATAACAGAACTTACTTCTCAGGGTCTTGTGAAAAGGTGAAATTAAATGGTATGTGAAAAATCTCAACTGTTCATTTTTATTATTTTGAGACAGAAAGAACCAGGTTTAGATTCCTTTTCAGTTGCTTCAGCATCTGTGCCACTTTAGGGAGAGTCATTCAGGCTTTCAGAGCTCTGAGAGTTTCTATGAGATGGTAAGCTATGTAGAGGCTGCTACCCTTCGTTGCTGGATGGAGTTGCCTCACTTGGGAGTTTCCTATACCAATGAAATCACCAACTGGTTCCCTAGTCTTATGATAACTGTTTTCGTTTGTGCCCTCACGCTACCCTAGTATTTTAAAAATCTGAATAAAGAGCTAATGAGAAGTAAATCATATAAATGTATTTTGGTAAACAAGGCAAAAAGAGAAAGAATGGGAGAGAGAGATGTGGGAGAAGAAGGAAGAGGAGGAGAAGAAAGAGGGAGGAGGAGGCGGCAGCTTGTCGTCCATATTTCTCTATCTGCCGATCGGAATGCTTTGCTGTTTTTTCCTCCTGCCAGGCATCCATGCCTGAGTGTGCTTCATTGGGAGTTCTGCCAATTAATCCCGGGCCCTGGCTGACTTTGATCCTGTTTCCCAGTCCATCATCTCCTCTCTGATTTAATCCTGCACAGCGGTCATGATGCCTAATTTGTGATAGCCCAGAAATGTCTTTGAGGCGCCCCGGCCTCTGGCCCCGGCTGGTGACTTGGAGGCTCGTGACAATGGAGGGGATTGGGCTGGGGAGGAGGGAAAGAATGCCAGTATCCTGAGAACTGAACACCTTCCTGTTCAGGAAATTGCCTTTAAGGCCTTATATTTTCTCCTCACCTTGGGCTAGCTTTCTCCCAACCTGTCTGTTCCTAGGTGTTTGGGTGGGGGGGGAGAAGGGGAGGGGTGTGGGAGTGGGTGTTGCCTGTCTCTTTGTCCAGATGACTGGCTGGCTCTTCATGTTCCTCTCTTGAAATTCTGAGTCTCTGATCTATTCTGTCAAGCTCTTTAGCAGAGCCCCAGGGGACCTCAAATTCATTGGATCCAAATCAGTGCTCCCTCTATTACAATCTAACAGGCATTTACAATGTACCTACTATGTGCTAGGCATTGGGGATATTCTTCTTCCCTTGTTCCCCCTCTGGGCTACTTCCCTAACTCATACTGACCCTTAAAGTCTTGATCCCCTTAAGGTGTTGACTGCTAGCTTGGGTTCTAGGGGTAACCCTGTGAGGTTACACTCTTAATACTATAGCTTACAAACCTCTGAATGTGTATTTCCATTAATAAGAAGCCATTAAATTCCATTAGCTCTCTGCAAAGTTGTTTTGTTACACTTAAGGTATGGTGACCATAGTTGCCACAAAAACAAAACAAAACAAAATTCTCCCAATAAATCTGAGAAGATGGATCAAATTTAAAATAAAATGATAGGGAGGTACTCATGTAGGATATTGGCATGGCCAAAACACAATTCACAATTCCAGGGACGGCAAGGAACAGAATCACCTTCTCTCTTCACTGTGTCCCCTCACAACTCACCATGGACAGAGCATCTCTGGTGGGTAGGTTAAGGGTTTCCAAGGTCTGCTCCATTCCTTGACCAACTTCCATTCCTTAAAGCTGTGTTCTCTATCAAAGTGATCATCTTTGGGTCTATTTGAAGAGTGTTTTTCTCTGTTCTTTTCTGGGTGAAATATCTCCTACTAGTTAACTGAATCCAAGAGAGATGTTGGAAGAGAAACCAGCTGCCGACAATCAGTAGAGGACACAAAGCTATAAAAAGTCAAATGAAGTCTGGTTATAGACAGCATAGCCACCACAAAGAAAGGATTGAGATGATTGAGGCTACTTGGGTCAGTCTATGATGGCATGGAAGCTGTGTTGAAATTCACGCACACACATACACACACACAAACACATACTGAGAACCTTAAGCCTTTTTTTCTCTGTTTAGGGGTGAGAAGGTGTTTACCATTCCTTGTTTTAAATATTTACTTTGCCTTTATGAACAGTGGTAGCCACTTGCCATTGCTAGACAGAGTTGTGCTTCCTAGGAATATTGTTGAGACTAACATCCCTGGAGAAAAGGAAGACGTAGATCTAACCCTGAGGTGTTTTGCCAGAAGGCCTGTCTCTGACTGGGACTTGAAGTTAGCAAAAAGATAAAGACTCACAGGTCCTTGAAAATTATTTCCCAAAGTGGAAGAAGAGTATTTATATTGGAAAAACACTTCTGGGTAGCAAGTCAGAAGAAGAGTGAATAACAAAAAGGAGTGATTGAACAACCCTGACCATCCCCTTAGCACTGTTATGTGGGAAATAAGGAAAATTAGAGTTAAGTACGTTCTAATTGATCATTCTTCTGTATTACACATGAATGCAAAGACAGGAAAGCAGTTCTCTGCTACTTTCTTCTTTTCTCTTTGCCCCCTCCCACACTTCCATCCTTTTATTCCAAGCATTAAGGTCTAAGCAATGTGTCCATGACAAGAATTGTGAAAGTGTATTTTTCCATTGAACCTAGGAATCTCTGGTAAGAACATGAATAAGAATTTTTATTTCTTGAGGGGAACAGGAGAGAAAAGGATTTGCATGTTTGTTCCAGGGCAGAAAACATAGGGACAAAAGATGCTCCTTTATTCCATTTCTGGAAGGTAAGTTTGGCATCTGGGGTTATTTTTTGCCTTGTTACTTTTTTTTTTTTAAAGAAACTGTCTCTCTTTTAAGTAGCCATAGGGCCCCTTCTCCACTTTAAGTACCCACAATTAGGGCACACACTCCTTCTTCCCATATGTCAGAGGTTGGAGCCAAAACACGTTTGGGTAAAAGCTGCTGGAGAGAGGGGAGGATGAAGTGGAGGATGGGGGGGGGGGGTGGTGGTGGTGGAAGGAATTGTCTAATCACTGCTGAACCTTTGAAAAGTATCTTGAGCAAATCTAGTTTGCCTAAAACTCATCCAGCATTTAACATCTAATCGGAGTTGATGGTCTCTAATGTATCACATGCATAGGGGTAAATGGATACTCTCCCTTTAAAGGCTGTTGATATTAGGTGGAGGGGAACAACAGTTGTGATGAGTCAGAAACTCAGAATGAACCCAATTAATCAATGCTGAGATGATTTGAATCATGTGGTGTATGCTTGGTCACCTCTCTGATATCCTATCCTCAGCCCCCACCCCCCCACCCCAGACGGAGACATGATTGATGTCAACTGTGACCACCACATTTCCAAGCCTGGGCCAAAGAAGCTAGTTGGACAGAGACACGAATTACATCCCAAATCTGATCCCCAGATCACTTTCAGAGGGGACAAAGCCTGAGGGGCCAGCTGGAAGGGCGTGGCCCTACCTTAGGTGCTCATGGGGCCGCCAGCCCTGCTGCCTGCCCACTGAGCCTGCCTGGGGAAGGGGGGAGTGAGGAATGCTCCCCAGGAGGGGCCTGTGCATAGCTGGGCCAGCCCCAAAGCACACTAGCTGTGTCCTGAGCACGTTCCCAGCCCACAGTGGCTTTTTTTTTTTTTTTTTGGTGTAAAAATAATCTCCCTAGCCATCCCAGAGTTCATAGAGTTGCAGCCAGCCATGTCTATCCTGAAACTTGGCAGGAGAAAACGGAAGAAAATTGAAGACTGATAAGTGCAAAGACATCCAGAAAAAGACAGAGAGAGAGAGAAAGAAGAAGAAAGAAAGATGGAAGAAAGAAAGACAGAGAGAAAGGAAGGAAGGAAGGAAAGAAGGAAGGAAGAAAAGAAGGAAGGAAGGAAGGAAGGAAAGAAAGAGAAAGAAGGAAGGAAGGAAAGGCAAAAAGAAGGGGATAGAGAAGAAAAAAGAAAGAGAGAAAGAAAGGAAAAGAAAGGAAGGAAGGAAGGAAGGAAGGAAGGAAGGAAGGAAGGAAGGAAGGAAGGAAGGAAGGAAGGAAG
>CM053773.1:225917010-225939802 GCA_028658325.1 Potorous gilbertii | reverse complement strand
AAGGAAGGAAGGAAGGAAGGAAGGAAGGAAGGAAGGAAGGAAGGAAGGAAGGAAGGAAGGAAGGAAGATGCTCAATTAGAGGGCACAAAGATAATCTCATTCTCTGGATCTGTATCCTTATCATGAAACACAGTTCCTGACACATAGTAGGGATAGGGATAAGGGCCAGACCTAGGAAGAAACTTCCTTCACTAATGAGGTCAGCACCTTCTCTGCAACTTAGAATCTTAAGAATTATCTGGGTGAACTAAGAAATTAAATAACTTCATGCAGCCACTATTTGTCAGAGAAGAAAACTTGGATCAGGGGTCTTTCTGGATCTCAATACAGTTTTCTGTTCTTATAGTAGGCATTTAATAAGTGCATGTTAATTTATTGATTGATTGAAAAGGTAAACTATACAGAAGCTAGGGGGTGTATGAAACAGCAAGGCTTGAAATCAGGAAACCCTTACTTCTGATCCTGTCTCAGACACTCACTGAGACACTCAGACACTAAGCTAGTGACTTTAGCTTTCTCAGCCTCAGTTTACTTATATGTAAAATGGGAATAACTGAAGCCTTTGCCTCACAGGGTTGTTTTAAAGCTCCAACGAGATGACAAAGGGAAAGTGCTACATACTTCAAAAACATTCTTCCTGTCCTCCTTCTTCCCTTTTCTTTTGTATTCTGAGACACTTTTCCTCCTTCTCCTCCCTCTCACTTCCCCTAATTTCCTTCTCTCTCTTTTCCTCTCTTCCTCCAGTATGCCTCCTTTCTGCCATGTATCCTTTAGTCTCCTCCTCCTTCTTCCATTCCTCTTCCTGACCTCTCCTCCCCAATCCCTCAGTAACAGAAGAGATTGCCCATCCCCATTGTCCCTATACTATTGTCCCAGTCAGTGTCAGATGAACTTGGGAAAAGGAAAGCGTCCTCTGCCTATTTTTTAAGTCTTTATTCAGTCATGCCCAACTCTTTGTGACCCCATTTGGGAAAAACGTGGGAGTACTTTGCCATTTCCTCCTTAACCTTGTTTTACACTTCAGAGGCTAAGGCCAATAGGATTAAGTGATACACAGCTAGTAAGTGTCTGAGGCCAGATCTGAGGGCATGAAGATGACTTTTCCTGCCTCCAGGCCTGGCACTCTAACCCTTCACCAACCTGTACACTATGTCCATGTCCTTTCCTCCCTTATCACCTCTGATCATGGGATGGCATTTCCACATTACCCAGAATTGTCCCTGGGAGGAACCGAATCCTACCCCTCTCCCTCCAGGTCTGTGCTGTCCCAAGCCCAGAGCCCCTTCTACCAACTAGCTCAAAGTCTGGCTGGAGAAACCATCTGGTTCCCACCATCTCCCCTCTGACTTCACTCCCCATCTGGTTCTAATGCTTCCTTGAAGAGTTTAATTTCTATCCCTCAGTCTAATATAAACTATACTGTTGTATTATACACAGAGGTTCCAGGTTGGCCCGGCAGCCTTGCAAAACTTCAGGAGAGGAAGGTACCTGAAGCCTGTCTTAGCAAAAGACTCGCTTTGCAGGGCTTCCTAAAATCTGCCCTTTGTCTTCTTCCATCTCCTTGGAATCCAACCAGCTCTGCACACTGTGGAAACTCTGAGGAGGCGGTGGACTCCAGGATGCTGCTTAGTACCTCTGACTTTCTTTCGGATTTCTGTCTCTGGCTTCCTCTTCTTGCAAGTCTGTCTCTGTCTCTTTGAGGCAGCTAGATGGCCCAGTGCATCCAGGACTTAGAAACAGGCAGACTGGAGCTTCATATCCAACCTCAGGCTCTTAGAAATGTGACTTTGGGCAAGTCTTTTCGGTTCTGTCTGCCTCAGTTTCCTCAACTGTAAATTCGGGGTAATAATTAACAAAGGGCTATTGTGAAGACCAAATGAGGTGTTATATGAGTATAGTGCTTAACCAATTCTGGCTCAAAACAAGCACTTAATAAGAACAGCAAAGTGATCAAGTTCATGAGCCCCAGGACTGGAATCAGGTAGGCGGATCTTCCAAAGTTCAAACCCAGCCTTAGACACTTACTAGCTGTGTGACCCTAGGCAAGTCACTTCACCCTGTTTGCCTCAGTTTTCCCATCTGTAAAATGAGTTGGAGAAGGAAATGGCAAGCCACTCCAGTGTTTCTGCCAAGAAAATCCCAAATGGGGTCACAGAAAGTTGGACATGAATGAAGCGACTGAACCACAAAGGCACTTCATAAATGCTTTCCCCCTTCCCTTTTAACTCTTTTCTCTCTATCTGTCTGTCTCCATCTGTCTTTGTCTCTGTGTGTGTCTCTGTCTCTCTTTCTCTGTCTACCTCTGTGTTTCTGTCTGTCTCTCTCTCTCCCTCTGTCTTTTCCTGTATGTTACTCTCTGTTTCTCTGTCTACCTCTCTCTGTTTTCCTCTTCCTTTTCTTCTTTCTCCTCCTCCTCCTCATTTTCCTTCTCTTTGTCATTCTTCCTCTTTCTCAGAGAATTTTGTGTGTACTGGATCTTTTGGGCAGTCTGGTGATGGTTAGGGATCCCTTTTCAGAATAACGTTTTTAATGCATAAAATGAAATGCAAAGGATTACAGAGGAAACCAATAATAATGAAATATAGTTATCAAATTATTTTCAAAGAAATAAGTTCACAGACAGCAGATTATTTCTGTCTCTGTGTGTGTCTCTGCCTTTCTGACTGTCTGTCTCATTTTCCTTCTGAAGGTGATGGTGATGTTAGTGCTGATGGTCATGTTGACGGGGGTAGAGATGTTGGAGTTGATATTCACTAAGTCAAACCATCTGCTCTGGGGAGAAGCCTGGGGGTCACCTGCCACTTCTTTCTAGTCTCCAGGAGAAAACCAGAGCCCCCACAGAGATTTGGGGAGTATCCCATTTCCCGCTCAGTCTAATTCTTCTTGTCCAGCAGGAACTGGAGTTTGGATTTTGATGGGCTAGGCACCCATTGTAGAAGCTGCCAGGAGGGGCAATATTGAGCGCACTGGTACCGTCATTGGACAGATGCTCCAGTCTCCCCAAAGAGCCCTTAGCTGTATTCTGGGGAATAGGAGGTGATCAGAGGCAGAAGCAGGAGAACTCTTGTTATGTACAGAGAGGGCCAGGGAATCTGGAACTGGGGTAAAACCGGCACTCATGTTACCATTTCAGCCCTAATCAAAACCTGAAAGGTGATCCTTCCCCTGAGCTCCGAGTGACAGTCAATCTGCCTCCAGGGTTGGCTCATAACAGACTCACACTGGGAGGGTCAGTACAAACTCAAGGGCTTGGAGTTGGGAAGAGCCTGGGTGTGTCAGCCAATGTACCGTGTGTGTGCATGCATGCATCTCCAGGTTTGTGTGTTCACACTATATGCACGTGCATCCACATAGGTATACGCATTTCTGTATATGTGTTTCTGTGCATTGGGATTCGTGTGTGGCATTCAAATCAACTCAAAAAGCATTTACTTAGGGTTTAATATGTGCAAGGGCCTAGTATGGGGTGAAGGAGAACAAAGCCAAGAATGAATTCTGTCCTGCCCTCAAGATGCTTATCATCCCCTACAACCCAGAGTCTTTATCTTTTGTTGTTTCTCATCTAGACGGGAATTCATAGGTAGGGCTATGAGTGTGGGTGTGGGTATGGGTATAGGTCTAGGTATAGCCTCCCAGGAAACTCCACCAAGAAAGATTGACAGGCACCAGTTCTGTAACTTGGAGACTTCAAAGTATCATCTGGGGGCATTCAGGGCATTAAGGGTCACAGCTGAGACACTGCTGACAAAACTGAGATCCCAGCTTCCTGGGCCTCCGCTTTCCCACAGAGAACCCATCAGTGGGAATGGTTCTTTGGGATGCAGTGCTGAGGGCCTGCAGCAGAGTGGGCAGAATTCAGAAACACTTCCTTTCCCCTTGAAAGAAAGAAATTGCACTAGGCCTTTCTGGCTCCTCCTACCCCGCCCCTTCGTGGTTAGTGTGTTCTCCCTCTTCCAAATCAATTGGCATATCTTTCAGACATATTTATCAATGCATTGATCAGTTAGTCAGTCATTTTAGTCCCTAGTGCCAAGCACTGAGATAACTTCTGTATACTCAGACAATAGAGGCACACTGAATACTGAGGTGCTTTAGGACTAAAAAAAAAGCCTGTGTTTAAGTCCTGCCTTGGAAATACACTGACTATGGTGTTCCTGGGAAAGTCATTGCATCTCTTAGGGCCCCTAGATAATTCTTTAAAAGTGGACATTTGAGTGTAGATCTGCATTGGTAGAGGGAATTTGCTCACTGGGAGTTCCCCCTATGTCAATGAAATCACAAATAGACTTATACTCATATTCATATGTGTAGTCTTTATAGAATGTATCCTCCTGGAGCAGCAGGGACTCTTTCGTTTAAAATGTTGTAATCCAAGGGGTCCACCGCAATGCCTTGAACCAGGACTCAAATCCCCTTTGTTGAATTGAATTAAAATGAACCTGGGGAAAGGAAGGAAGGAAGAAGACATTTTGTTTTTCTTAAGCAGCCAGAGGAACATGAATTCCATACCTGAATGCAGCTGCCTGGTTGTGTGCCCTTGCAAAAGTCACTCCACCACTAGGGACCTGTTTCCTTTCCTATAAAATGAAGGTAATGGACCAGGGGATCCTTAAAGTCCCTTCCTGTTCTACGGAAGCGGGGTGGGAAGGAAAGATATATCTGTCCCCATGAAATGTAAAATCAAGATCCATAACTAGAAATTATAAAAGTAAGTAAATTCATCAAAGTGAATCCATGTGGAAATACAATTAGGAGAAGGTCTGAGGACCTCAGTTTCCTTCTCTGTAAAATGAAGGCAGTAAACTAAAAGACCTCTAAAGTTCCAGCTCCATCTACTCATCTAGAATAAACACAGAGACTCACACAAATATATATCCATATACACACACCCTCTTAGGCACAGAAGCACAAATATTTGCTCCTGGGGCTCGCTTGTTTAATGACAAAAGCTCTTTTGCTGAAAATAAAATGCAAAACCTTCCAAATTCCAGGGAGTCAGAATGAATGTACATCGATTCGGTTTCCTGTCCAGAATCTCCAACAAATCCCATTTGCTGGCTTTTTTTTTTCATCTCCCCTTTCCTTCCCCGTTCCCTCCCCCCTCTTTACCCCTCCTTTCCTGGCCCCCATCCTTTCCTAGCCTGCACATTGTCACTCAGCGGCAAAGCCCGGTCCAATGTGGGCTCCTTTTGTTTGCTCAGCCCTCTCCTAATTATATTCCCAAATGAATTCACTTTGATGGATTTACTTCCTTTTATAATTTCCAAGTTATGGATCCTGGTTTTGCCTTCCCAACACTTCATAGGGACAGACTTGCCTCCTCCCCCCCTTTCCAGGCCTCTTCCCCCATCTCCCTGTTTTCCCTCCCCTCTCTCAAAGCCTCTACCCCTCCCTCCCACACCCCCATCCCTCACTGCTGCCTCTTTCCCCTTCCTCTCTCCCAGTCTCCCCCCATATCTGTCTGCCTCTCTCTCTCCCTGACTGCCCCTGCTCTGTCTTCCTATCTTTCTTGTCTGATCTGCTGCTGTCCCTTCTTTCTTTGCTCCCTACTTGTCTCGTCCTTTCTGTGGAGTCCTTCCATTCTTTCCCTCCCGATCTGTCTCTCCCCTCTCTCTCACCCTGCCCTTCCTCACTTCCCCACTCCCATCTCTCCTGCATCTGGACAATATCCCCTTTCTCCTTGCCTTGAATCTCCCCATTTTCTCTGTTCCTATCTTCCTCTTCTCTCTCCTTCTCTCCCCCCACACCCCACATTTTCTTCTTTCTCCTCTCTCTCTGGACTTCTCCCTATCCTACCCCCTCACTTTCCATGCCTCCTTTCTCTGACTCCTACCCCTTCCCAGATGGGTCTGCCTGAGGGCCTTTAGTCACCCACTAAATAGAGGGTCATTGGTTCCCATGTACATTTTCCTTTTGGGAAAGGCCTAAAGTATGGGGTGGAGGGAAACTATTTGTGACTTTTCTGAAAGTCTAATTTAAAAGTTTCCCCGGTGTTTCTGTTTGCAGTAGAAACAGCGTGTAAATGTCTAATGCTCTGAAGAATAACTAGTGAGTGACCTGGGGACATCTCCACTGATGACTCTGTCCCGCCCTCCGCCACCCTCTATTGGGGGACTGGACTTAGAGCCCTCATTAGAGATGGAGATGCAGGATACAAAGGAATTTTTTTTAATGTTTCTAAACTGCTGGGAGTTTTTCTCTCCATTTTTTCTATAAAGAGTTAGTCCTTGTCCCTGACCTGGGGAAAACAGAAACTCTAAAACTTCAGTCCCCTTGTTAGATATGAGCTAAAAGCAAACATCTCTTCCAGCACAAAATACCCAGAGAATGCTGAGCCATTGCAGCTCTGTCCTCCCATGGGGAGAAAAAAAAAGGACTTGGAAGTGATATCCTGGCTTCCACTGACTGTGTCACCCTGAGCAAGTCCCTTCCCCTCTCTGACCTGGGCCTCAGTTTCTTCTGCTGTAAAATGACAGGGTTGGGTAAATGACTAATAGAGCTCTGTGGCTTAGTTGGATTAGATAAGCACCTAGATCAGAGTATGGACTGCAGTCCTCTGTCCTATTTCAGCAGCCTCCAGGCCAGCTCTCCAGGGAGCCTTTATCTCGCCCTCGAATTGAAATCCTATAATGACTGGTATGAAGAAATTCAGTAACCAGTCAGTGACCCCCTGAGTCTGGACCCATGGGGTGCCACGTGTGTCCCCATGTGTGCCTTCTGAAAACTCTTCCTCAGCACACTAAGAATTTCAGAAAACAAAGAGAACTAAAGTGGGGAGGAATGGATAGGAAAGGGAGATGATGTAAAAAAAAATAGTAATTTTAGAGAGAGACTAGACTAATCCCATCATTTTACAGGTGAGGAAACTGAGGCACGGGGAAAGTCCAAAGTCCCACAGCAATAAAAGAATTTGAACGCAGGTCTTCAAGCCTTCAAAACTAGGGTTCTTCCACTCCTTTCACCCTATATTTGTTATCCCCCTGAGGGCTAGGAGGTGGGCTAAGATCACACTAGCCAGCCTAGGATGAAGCCTTTGCGTTCCCTCTCTCTTCATTCCCTTAAGGGCTTTCGAAAGAAACATGCCTGAGTTGATCCATCTGCCTTTTTTTCTAGCTTCGGGCAGGCCCAGTTCCAGGGCTTCACCTGTTCTCCTGGGGAGCTTTGTCAGGGCCCCCAGTCCCTTCATCCACACTTGTTTAGGACGCTCCGTCTATTCCAGACAGGAGATGGATGTAATTATCGGAATTATTCATTTCTTCTTATGCAATTTAAAATAAGAATGAGTTTGTCCTCAGTTTTTGGGTCTTTCGGGTGGAAGCTTCACGTGACCCTAAATTAACTGAGTAACAGGATTTTAATTCTCCAGGCGTCCTTCCTCCCTTGAAAGGACAAGGGAGAGGAACCAGGAGAAAGGGCCTCTGGGGGAAATTCCACGGAGAAGGGAAGGCGGAGGGAGACGCCGAAAGTGAGACTCTGGTTAGGAAAGCGGCTGCTGAGAACAGTGGGAGCGAGAAGCAGTCCCCGGGAAAGGGCGTGCCCAGGCCGTGCTAGGGCAACTCTGCTCGGGGGCTGCTCCCTTTCGGGAAGAAAATTCTTCAAACATCTTTCTGGCTCCAGAAGGAATTTCGTTCATGCTCCCCTCCCCCTCTCCTCTCCCCCCCCCCACCCCCCAACTAGGGATCTTCACTTTCCCCTTCTCTCCTAACAAGCCAGTCCTTGTCCCGGGTTTGGGGAAGGCAGGTAAAGCCTGCGAAGTTTAGGTCTCCCTATTAGATTTGGGCTGAAAGCCAAGGATGGGGAAAGTGGGATGTTCTATGAGAAGGGAAGACTTAAGAGGCGATGACCTGTCTACTCTGTACAAACCTTGCGCGGTAGAACCTCACCCGCAGTCTGTTCTGATTCTACCAGAAGTGCCCTTGGGGAGCTGAGATCATTTTACGGATGAAGAAACTGAGGCCCCAGGAGAAGTTAATTTCCCCGAGGTTTTTCAAGTGTGTAGCTGTAACAGAGCTGGGCCTCAAGCCCCAACTTTTGACTTCCAGTCTACTCCTTCCTGGATGAGAACTTTCTCTGGCCTCATTTCCCCCCATCTTCAAAATATGATTCCAAAAGAGTCGCCCAGATGTGACATTTTGTCTACCGAAGCCTTTTCTTAGTTATGATCATGCGCATTCTGAAGTCTTCCCAAGGGTTTTCTATGTTCTAATTTCCAAAGCGTCTCCACCTCCCATGTACATACATTCCTGTTCTGTCATTCCCTGTTCTAAGACTATTCCCGGCTATGACAGACTGTTCTATGGCTCCTCCCAGTCCTGATATCCAGTTTTAAGGCCCCTCCCAGCTCTGACACTTCCTGTCTAAAGAACTTAGAGCATAAATGTTCTGTTCTAAGGCCCTCTTTTCTTATACGTTCCAGTTATAACTTCTATAGTGCTTTCCAGTTGCCGCCTGACAATGCCTTGGCGAAACCCAGAACGCTCCCCACAGCTGTCCAGCAAATTTCAAAGGAGGAACTTTGACCAGTTAAATTTGGTTTTGTTTTCCTGCGAGTTGTGCATACCGCAGAGCACTCCGAATCAATACTGCTGGGGGTGGGATGGGATGGAAGCCTGATTTCTGTCCCACCGGGACAGGATCCAGTTTGAAAAAGGGCTCACAGATTCAGAGAATTCGGCTACACTCGAACGGGGAATCTCACATGAAAAACGAATTCGAACAGCAAAAGTCAGGCAGAAGCCTAAAGTTCCCCCAGAACCACTAAAAGATAAAATGGTGTTGGAGGAATGACCGTTAGATTTAGAGTTACATGTCCCGGGTTCTAATTTGATCGTGAGCCAGTGTCAAAGGCCGGACATTCCCCAGCTGGACGCTGGGAAACTAAGGACAAAAGTGGAAATAGTCCCTACCCCTCAAGGAGTTTATAATCTAGCTGGAGAGAGGAAAGAAAACCAGAAATATATAAATAAAAATTCCGGACCTCAGTTTCTTCTGCTGTGAAAATGACAGACTCAGACTGGAACAAAAGTTCACCTTTTCTTGTGCCCTG
Source organism: Potorous gilbertii (assembly GCA_028658325.1). NCBI lineage: Eukaryota > Metazoa > Chordata > Mammalia > Diprotodontia > Potoroidae > Potorous > Potorous gilbertii. The sequence goes on along the minus strand of CM053773.1, from coordinate 225,930,756 downwards.
TACCCTTCTATCATAGTTCGATGAAGTCTTTAAATCTCTCATGGGAATCATGTTTCTAAATGTATAAAACAAAATACATTTTTTTCTTTTGTTGCTCAGTCGATGGGACTCTTTGTCACCCCATTTGGGATTTTTTTGGGGAAAGATATTGGAGTAGTTTGTCATTTCCTTCTCCAGCTCATTTTACAGATGAGGAAACTGAGGCCATCAGAGTCTGAGGTCATATTTGAACTCACAAAGATGAGTCTACCTGACTTCAAGCCCAACACACTAGGGTCATAAAAGAAATCAATTACTTTGAAATAGGATTTTTTTTTTTAAAGTTCAGGAACTTCAGGTTAAAAACACGGACTTGCAGGATTGTGAAGACTTACTCCGATCGTTTCTAGTCAAACTTTAACGAGTGTTAAAATTGTGTCAAGAACTGGTGATTTCTGAGATCTGAAAAGCACAAGCGGTAGATAACCAACAGCTTCCAGAGGCACTGGAAAATGGTGTCGGAGGTTCGATGTGAAAGCAGACTGTTCTCCCTCCTGAGTCTTTCAACCAATTAAAAAGTTTTTATGATGGAATTGGTTCTGGGTATACAATACAAAGATAAAAATAATCCAGTCCCTGTCCTCCGGGACCTTATTCACCACTCTAGTGTCATTTAGGAGCCCTGAATGGGCCTGAGTCCATCCATCCCAACCTTTTCATTTTATAGAAGGCATAGAAAGTTGAAGTGACTTCCCAAGGTGACAGAGGTAGGAAGTGGCAGATCAGGGGTTCGAATCCTGGGCACTGTAGCTCGAAAACCAGCCCTGCTTTCTCCATGCCACACTGGCATCCTCTGTGTCGTTTCCTGCTGCCCAGAAATAGAAGTTAATTCGATTTCTTTACCTCAATATAAGAAAGGAGCTCTTAGGAAAAGTCTAACGGTACCGAGTAGTTTTCACTGAATCCAAGTTTCCTTACTACCCCAAACCCTCTCCTGGGCCGCCCGATCCGCTCCGGTCGTCCCCAGACACTTCGCCAGCTTGGTGATCCGTACTTGGCATCCTCGCCCCTCTTTTCCAGAACTAGTGGAAGGAAACATCAGAGGGGGCTGGGACCCTCCCATTTCCTTCCTAGGGGTACCTACGTCCAAGCCAACCCCTCAGCAGCCTCTATATCAGGATGGAGATGTTAAATACGGCCCTTTTAATCAGTGACTAATCCCCCTGACGCTTTTAAACTAGGCTGGGCCATTAACCCTAGGCCCGCTTTAACTCCCCCAAGCTACATCTGCTCCTCGGCTCGGGTCACCGCTTGAGGATTAGGCTTTTGCGCTGGGGAAAGGGAGATCAAAGCGCCGGCAGAAATAAATATAAACAGCCCCGCGCACTAGTGTACACACACGCACGCTCGCTGCGCATCCATCATGCCTGAGTGCCACCTCCACCTCCTCCGGCCCCTCCTCACCCCCGAGAACCTTAACCTGGAGGCTTAGCAGGGTCAGCTCACCTAAGGACACAGGAGCAATAATAATTACTCAGGGCAACTGAGTCAGAGTGTCTGGGTTCAAATTCCTTCTCTTCCATTTACTACTTGCTACCTGTGTGACCTTGGGCAAGTCACTTATAGGGACCTGTTTCCTCGACTATTATAAAGTGAAAGGGGTTGGACTAGGGGGTCCCCAAGGCCCGCTCTAGACCTATTTCTAGATTTTTAGAGACCTAGATTTACAAAGAACTTGGCTTATAGGAATCCCACCAACTAGACATTGTCCCCGTTTTTAAGACAACTTAAGTTTACAGGTTAAGCTGTTTGCCTGGGGTTACATGCAGTCTAAGGCAGGATCTGTCATCCACAAACATTACATTAAGTGCCTCTTCTGCGGCTGGGACTGTGTAAGGCTCTGGGAATACAAAGCCCAAACTTTTCCCTAAGAGTAGTTATTCGTTCCATTTCACAGATAAGGACATTGAGGCTCAGTGAGGTAAAATGGTTTGCTGTCAGTCACAAGACACCCCTAAACCGGACTCAGGACACCTGACTTCAGTCCAACTCTGCACCTCAAATCTTGACTCTTTTCAGCGCACCAAAATGGCCCCTGGAGTCGATCGCTGCTATTCTGTGTAATGAGAAGTAGGGAATGCTTGGGTTCTTACCCTGGCTCAATCACAAACTAGGGGCAGCTTCTCTCAGAGGTCTCAGAGCCAGGGGAAAAGAAAACAAAACAAAACTGGGTTCAAGTTTTGCTCCAACGCATGCTGGTCGTATGACCTCGAGTAGACCCCTGAATATTCAAGGGAACCCTCTAAAACTTAAATTGCGGAGAAGGCGCCAGGTTGCATTCGCAGAGGGAGTTCTCCCATCCGGGAGTTTCCCATGCCAATCCATACTGTTTCTGATTGTAAGTACCTTCATTTGTAAAATGGGGCGGAGAGTGAAGTGGGGAGAAGCTGAAAATTTCTACCCTGCTGAATTTGTTGGTTGGTTTGGCGAGCTGGAGATCGAGAGACTCCAATAAAATAAGAAATAAGAAAAGCTTTGTAAATTGCATAGCTGTCCGATCTTCAAGGATGACTGAGATTGCATTGTAGTATCCCCAAAAGTAAATAATGGTGTAGACTTCCAGATAATTAACAATAATAAGAGCAGGCGTATATATGTGTGTGTGTGTGTGTGTGTGTGTGTGTGTGTATATATATATATATATATATATAGTACCTTGATTAGATGCTCAAAAGGCTTTACAAATAGTGTCTCATTTGGGTCTCTCCACTTCTTTCCCCTACCCGGCAGGTAGGGCTGAAAATTTTATTAGTCCCATTTTCAAAATTCGTAATCCTGCTTATTTCAGCAGTCATTTCAAAATTCCTAACCAGCTCTGTGAATGAGAAGCAAAGCGCCTAGTAACCTGGTCACTCACTGAGGGGAAGCGTCAGAGGGAGAATTCGAACACAGGTCCCAGATTAATCTGCGCCCTGGCGCGCTGCGTTCTGGTCACTCCCGGGAGTGACTCAAGCCTCTGGAGCGCAGAGCCTTACTTTGGGCAGCTCAATCCACACTCAGCAGTGAGATGGTGACTATCCACTGCCCCTTACCCTAGGGATTGGGGGAGGGTCCGTATCTCCCCGGAGGATCCTAGGGGAAGGGAAAGGACCACCTTCCAGCCGCATCCAGCTCGGGGAGGGTACGCCTGGCCTGCACCTCCCGCGCTTTTGGGGCTGCAGGCAGCGCGCTGTTCTTGGGCTGCGCCATAAAAAACGTTTACAAGACCCTGTTAAAGCGGCCGTAAAAACAATTAACTTTAATGGCACCTTGACTACATGCGCGTGCACGCGTTTGCTGGGGTTTTCGGGAGAGGGGAAACCCAGGCTTAGGCGCCCTGCCTTCTTGCGGAAGGAGGCGATTTCTGGTTTCCCCCTCCCTGTTTCCTTTTACACACCCATCTTCCCCAAAGGTCTGTGTGGCTAGGTGTGTGTTGGGGGGAGAAGGGAGTGGGGCGGGGAAATCTATCTGAGTAGTCAGGGAGTGTTCCTGACCCTGAGTGTAGATGCGTGTTTTTTCTCCTCTCTCCTAGCAAATGCATACTGCTCAAGGGTGAAGTGTGTGCATGTGTGTATGAATGGCTGTATGCAAGTTGCATGTTCATCTCTCTCCTTTCCCAAGGTGTGTATCGAGGTGGAGTGTGTGTATGTATGTGTATGAGTTAGAGCATGTTTGTGTGTGTTGTCCAACTCTGTTTTAGCTACCAAGGGTGTTTGTGAATCAGTTGGGGTGTATCTGGGTGTGTGTTTGAGTCTCAGTGAATGTTAATGCCTTCAGTTTTCCCTTAACACACCTACAGATAATGGAGAAGTAATATTGATGAGACACACACCCAGGTTGATACATACACTTACTTTCTCACACACACACACACACACACACACACACACACTTTGACACGAACATGCACTCATTCACACATCGACACACGCAAGGCCACATGCATACATTTTAAGGCAATACTAGACTTCCAGGCATACTCCTCCCCTGTGAAGACTGGTGTTGCTAAGTAACCCTAGTATTATTTCATCAGCAAATCCATGTGAATTGTGCTGGTGTACACCAAGGTCTTTCTCTTCCTCCCCCTGACACACACACACACACACACACACACACACACACACACACACGCACATGCACACACACACACACACACACACACACACACACACACACACACACCTCCCCATAACCCCAAGATAGTAAGGAGGGAGGAGAGAGTTTCACACTCACTCCCTCAGGTTCCAGTGGATCAACCCTGCCTCCTCTGTACCCTCCACCTAGAGCTACAATTCATTGCAGCAGACGTAAGAATGCCCTGTCTTCATCTTTCTCTGTCTTGGCTGCCGGTTCTCGGTCTCCAGTTCCCCAGAAAAAGGAGGATTCCTTTCCATAGGCAAGGCAATCTTCTAGGGCCAAGTAAATCCCTCTCCCTTCCTTCCTCCAGGAATAGATTTGAACTACCTATTCCTCCAAGGCAAGGATCCTCAGTGTCCAGCTTCCAGGCTAGCCCACAAGCACTGAATTTTCCATGACATTACTAGAATTATGGATTTGAGGGTGGTGAGGGAGGTATAGGCCAAAAAGGAGGGATTTCAGAACTGTTTAGAATTTCATTAACTGAAAAAAAAAACATTTATTAGTCATATACTATGGGCCCAGCACTTTTACACGCAGAATACTCCATTTCCCATTTGTGAACTGAATATACTTCATGGAATGTTCTCCCTTCCCACTTCCACCTCTTATAATTCCTGGTTTCTTTTCTAGACAGTTCAAGAGCCCTATTCTGCAGGAGGCCTTTCCTGGTATCCCTCCCTCTCCACCCTCACTACCATGCCTTCCTTTCCAAGGGTACCATAAGGTCTCTGGTGGTTGTTGTTTTTTAATATTATTTTATATTTCCCCAAAAATTACATGTCAAAACAATTTTTGGCACTCACTTTTACAAGATTTTGAGTTCCAAATTTTTCTCCCTCCCTCTCCCCTCCTCTTGAAAATGGTAGGTAACTTGATGTAGGTTATATATGTGCTATAATGTAAAACATTTTCCATATTAGTAAGGTATCTGTTTTCATACAAGTCTTGTAAATCTCTATATAAGGATGTTGCTATATATGGACATGTAATCGCTGCATTAAAATGTAAGATAGGAACTTTTGATCTCGTATCCTGTTATCTAACACAGAGCCTGAAGTGAAGTAGGTACTAGATCAACGCTTGTTTTCGTGTTTGCTCGATTACCTGATTGTACTAGGGCTGAATGAATAAAGATCTTAGTCCCTAAGGAATCTCAGACCTTCCCCCTTTATTTACCCCATATCTCAGGGGATGTGGGAAGCAGGAAAACCACAGTCATACATCCTCTATCATGCTCAATCACCCTCTGTCCTCCAAGGAGTTAATGCTGTCACTGATTTTCCAATCTAAACTGTTCCTACCAAGAGGTTACTCTTAGCTTCTTTTTTCTTCCAAGAATCTACTCCCCAGAAATAGCACAGCCCCCATCCACCACCAATTTCTCTGCAGCCTACTTATATCATAGAGCAAGACAAAAAGAGAATTTCAGAGCCAGAAAAAGTCTTAGCACAGAGAATGTCAGACCTAGAAGGGAACTTATGTTCTTTAAGGAATGGGAAAGGTCAGAGAGGCTTTAGAATATGTATGTCAGAAATGGGAAGGACCTTAGAATATGGAATATCAGAGCTGAAGACACTATTTGGAAAAGTATATAGCATTCTGGATTGAAGTTGGGGAAACCTGGGTTCAAACCATTTTAAAAGGATGTCTAAGGTTCATCTAACTCCAAATCTACAAGAAAGGAAGAATGAGAAGGGAACCTTAGACGACATGCCACTCATCATTTTGTAAATGAGGAAACTCTGACCCAGACATGGCCAATTACATAGCCCTGGAAGAGGAAAAGCCAATATTTAGCCATCAGATCTTCTGATTCCCAGTCCAGAATTCCACTTACTTTTTATAAATTTACAGTAAGAAGATCTATCAACCATCAATCAATCAATGAACATTTAATAAAAACTAGGTACTCTACTAAACTCTTGGCATACAAAGAAAGGCAACAGAAGATCCTTGTCCTGGAGGACAACCTAATCAGGGAGACAACATGCCAACAGTTGTGTACAAACAAGATGTATCCTGTACCAGTGTCAAAAGGGTAATTCCACCACTATCCCCATGGACAAACAATGGAATTAATTTCTAGAAAGTGAGTGTCAAACACAAAATAATTCCATCACAATTGGATTGAACACAAGCTGTATCCAAAAGCAGACAAGTTAGTAAAATTCCCCCTTTGACCCTTGTCCCCTACCTAACCTCTCTGGTCGAATATAGATAACAGTTAGGCTCCAGGCAATATAAATTAGGAGAGTCAGGCAGCAGCAGTTGATCCACTAAAAGGAATGAATCCTTAGGACAGATTGGATGTTCTGATATGGAGCAATGGAGATATGGAGAAAGAGAAAACAATCAGGGCTTCCTGTGATTTGAGAGAAGACAGAAAAGGGGGGCTCTTGAAGTACAGGTGACTGATTTGGAATAAGTCTGGTGTTGAAAATCTGGGGTGAATTTAGAAAAACTCTGATATTCTATGCTCTAAAGTCCCTCCCCATGCTGACCCACTCAGCTCTAGAGTTCTATGTTCCAAGAGTCTTTCCAGTTTGGACATTTTCCATTCTAAGGTTCCTTCTTCCTACTGTGTAAAATGGGCAAAACAATACTTACCAAGCCTATCTTAGGCAAAGTTTTGTAAATGTGAACCATCTTCCATCTCCCTGCTTAGGGGGCTAAGGCACACTTAAATTCTCTTCCTATCTTGACTAATTACAGAGTCTATATTTCTGAACCCTCAAAGCCACCCTAAACAATCTGGTGGATAGAACGATGAATCTAGAATCAGAAAGACATGAGTTTAAATCCAACTTCAAGACACTTCTTGGCTGTGTGACTCTGGACAGGTCATTTAACCACTATTTACCTCAGTTTCCTTACCTGTAAAATGGGGGCAATAACAGCTTTGACAGTAACAATCACTTTAACAGCAAGAACAATAACTGTGGCCCTGGGTTGTTGCAAGGATCAAATAGAGCCATTATTTGTAAAGTATTTTGCTAACCTCGAAAGAAATGGATTTTTTTAAGTGGATTATAAAATTTGATTTATTTTGAGTTCTCATTGTATAACCAGCATAAAAAAGGGTAGGAAAGCAGAGCTGAAGAGGAGCTGACCTATCAGTCTGTCTTTAATTGTGCGTGAGGAGATAGTTGGTCGTCCATCAGGCCTGCTTTGAAAGAGTTTGTTAAAGACTTCCTTATGTTTTCCTCCATCAATTTATGATATGAATGGTTGTTGTTATTGGCATCATTATTAATCATGTCTCTGCCTTGTAAATGTCTGCCTTAAGTCAGAAGAGACAGATCAAAAAACAGTGTGAATGGTTCAACCAAAAAACCATTCATGCTGATGGAAAAATAACTTGGTACCCAAGAGTGCCATCCGTCAAGGAAAGAATCAGTCCTTGAGTGACTCAGGCTATGAAAATGTGGTAGCCCTGAGGGAAGGAGTCATAGAATCCTAGACTTGGAAGCCATTGAATAAACTCCTTCATTTAACAGGTGAAGAAACTGAGGTACAGAATTAAGTAATTTTGTCCACAGTCATGGCAAGTGAATCTGATGTCAGACTTGAACTCCAGGTTCATTGTCCTAACCTGCTCACCTGGCTACCATAGATGAGCAACTAACGTGAAAGAACCAATCCCCAACACTGGTTCACCTTCCTAGTTCTCATCTCCTCCGTGCAAGCTCCTCTTCTCTTCCCTAGTTTTTGTGAATCGAGAACACTATTCCCCCCAGGTTCCAAATACTTCAGTCCTTTAGCTAATTCAACTGTCTAGATCTAGTCATCAAGGCTGGGAATTACCATCCTTTGTGTTCTTTTCCTGGTGCTGCTTCTTTCTTTTTCATTTCCTGCTGCTGCCATCTTTGTCCAGAACTTCCCACGGTAATGTGGAAAGAACATTGGACCATATATGATCACTTCTCGGCTGTGTGACTCTGCTCAAGCTTCAGTTAACCTGAGCTGCAAAAAAAGGGTACCTCCCTTGCCTACCTCAGGATGGATAAGCATCCCAAAGGGGCCAGTCTAGATTCCAACATGACCCAGGGGAAGCAAAGTTTTCTCTCTTAGAGGAAAGTTGGAAGGGAAATGGGCAAGAAAATTGGAAGACTGGGGAGACAACCATCCTGAGGCAAGTACGGCCATTTCTATGACACCAGGTCAACAGGACTAACTCAGTTATTATGACAACCCTGGAAAGGGCTAGAACAATCACCTCACATATCATCACTAAATGGGTACAACATTAGCCATGGAATCAGTAAGGTCTGAATTCAAATCAGATGCTTAATAGCTGCGTGGTGTCACTTACCCTTTCTCAGTTTCAATTTCCTCTTTTGTCAAATGAAAATGGTAATAGCATTCACCTCACATATTGGTTTTAAGAATCAAATGAGACAATTTGTGTAAAGCACTCTACAAAGCTTAAAATGCTATAAATGCTAGCTAGCTCTGATGGCCAGAACATCCAGAATTGCAGTCTCATCTCTAATATTCATTGATTATATGACTTGGGCTGGTTCACTCCCTCTCTCGAATTTATCAGGCAGTGTAAACAATTTCTCCCTGTCCTGCCTATATAAGTAGTTCTATGAAGACAAAGATAATGTAAACTTTGAGCTAAGTTAGGGAAAACCAGGAAAGCAAAGAGGGAGAACACTAGAGACATAGGCAGACCCTACAGTGTCACAGAGACTGGAAGCATTGTAGAAATTGCAAAGTAGGACAGCAGTGCTGGGTGCTAGGGATTCTGGGAGATGGAACTAAAGTATGAAGAGACTAGGAAGGTGGCAAGGGGCCAATTTATGAAGAGCTTTAAATGACAAACAAGATTTTATACTTAATCTTGGAGGTAATACAGTGCCACAAGAGATCATTGGGGGAGGATTAGTGAGGAGAAGGGTGGGGTTGACATGGTCATACCTATACTTTAGAAAAACAAAAACAAATTGCTTGGTGGTTGACTGGATTGGTGTGGGGACAGCCTAGAGGCAGGGAGATTATTTGGAAGAGTATTAAAAATAGTCCTGCCTAGAGGAGATTAGTGGGGAGTCACCAGGATCCCTTCAAGAGAAGGTTGTGCTGATAAAAATCACCCTATGTGGCTACAGATTGGCTATGGGGGTGAATGAGAGTCAGGAATAGAAAATGAAGCCATAGTTTCAAGTCTAGGTAACTGGGAGAATAGTGATTGACTTATTGATAAAAAGTTCAAAATGGGGCAGAAGGGGAAGGCGTTGAATTTTTCAATCCACTGAGTCTGAAATTTCTGCAAGTCATCCAATTTCAGATTTCCAAGAGGTCGTTGGAAACATGTGACTACGATAGCCCGGACTAGATTTACAGATCTGTGAATCTTATACATAGAGATGATAACTGAACCCATGCAAGCTGATGAGATCAAGTGAGATAATATGGAGCTCTTACATTTTCTCCTCTAAGATTGCTCCCAGTGTTGACATTTTACATCCTAAGATCCCTCTCAGATCTGACTTTCTGTGGTATAAAGGTTCCTCCCAACTCAGAGAGTATTCATATTTCTGAAATTCCGTGTTCCAAAGTCCTTCCCAGCTCTATTATCTGTGTTCCAAGACCCCTCCCGGTTTTCACATTTTATATTCTCAGAATTCTTCCCACCGGTAAATTCTACGTTTTAGGTATTCCTCACATTTTATGTTCCAAGAACCCCAACTTCCATAATTTGTTTTTATTTCAAGTTCTTTTTAGCACTCACCTTCTTCAGCTCTGTATGCTAATTTTGGGGGCACATGGCCTGCCTCTGAAACCAGACTATAATCTTTTTGATGTCTTGGGAATCCTGTTTTATTTTGCTTTGTATTCCTTGCACGAGAACATATTATATTCAGACCACGTTTGTGGATATTGACAAAGGAACATAAACATCTCATCATCTCCATAGTTCTACATCACTATTGGCCCACATTGGGGAATGTCTCTGGGGGGGAGTTTTGGGCTGTTCCCCAGCCATCTTCTGTCTAACTATGATCTCATTAATAGTAATTCATTAAATTAATAAACAGTGACATATGTTGGCAAAGAAAGCTAACTTGGGTTTCATTGAAACATCGCTTTCAAGAAAAAGGAAGGAGCAGTTCCATTGGCTTCTACTAAGTCACGTTTAAAATGTTTGCTCGGTTCTGAGTGGTGATTTGCTCAGAGCATATCAGTAAAGTGGAGAGAATCCTGTGAAGCACCACCAGGATGAGAAGGAACCTTGAATTCATATCATATGAAGATCTATTTGAAGAAACTAAAGGTACTTAGCCTGGAGGAGGGAAGATTTTAGGAAGTGTATGTAATGTGTGTGTGTGTGTGTGTATGTGTGTGTGTGTGTGTGTATGCGTGTTGGGAAGGGTAGAACATGAAAATTGTCTTCAAGTATTGGAAGATGACATGACATAATATGACATGACCACTCAGGAGGAGAAAGTGAGGCTGATGATCTTGCAGTCCTCCCTCACTTAAAACAGTCAAGTGCAAGTCTTGTCATATCATTTCACATGTGTTTGAGAGGGTGGAACAAGAAAATTGTCTTCAAGTATTGGAAGACCTGTTACTTGGAAATGGGATCCAGCTTGTATTGCTTCGCTAGAGATGTTTTAAAGAAGAAAAGTGGATGAAGAAAAATGTAGACTCCATGTCGGGACAAACTTCTCACCAATAAGAGATTTTCCAAAGCTTCCATTTGAGTTTTCCTAAGAGGCAGCTAGCTGGAACTGGGTAGATAGATCACTGGGTGAAAAATCTGGAATTGTTGTTCAGTCAATTTCACTCATCTACTACTCTCCATGACCCCATTTTGTTGGGTTTTTTTTTTTTTTTGTTTTTTGTTTTTTTGATCAAGGATCCTGGAATGGTTTGCCATTTCCTAGCTATGTGACCCTAGGCAAGTCATTATATCCTTTTTGTCTCTGTTTCCTCATCTGTTAAAAAGAGCTGGAAAAGGAAATGGCCAAATTTGAACTCAGGAAGATGAGTCTTCCTGACTTCCAAGAAGGTGTTCTATCTGCTGAGCCACCCAACTTCTCATATGTGTTATCATATAATATCATACATCATATATCATGTTATATTTTATCACAACTAACTGCACCTAGTAGGCCCTACATAAAGGCTTCTGCAGCCCACCTCAGTTCTCCAGTCATGCATGTCTCCAGTTATGTATTTTATTCTTGTCCTGCATCTCCTTCCTTTTCCCAAAATGAAATGGGCTTCCTTTGGAGTGAGTGCCTTTCCTTCAAAATTAGAAGGCACCAGGGGATTCTTTATCAGGTATGACTTGAATAGACTGACTTGATGAGTTCTCTTCCAGCTCTATACTTCTGTGTCTTTAAAAGAGAGAGAGGAGGAGGAGGAGGAGGAGAAATTGGATAGAAGAGACATGCTTTGCATTCTTCTTCCAGTGTGACAGGAGCTCACTTCAGGCTATCGGGCTGTTGACAGCTTCAGGGACTGCCACAAGCTGGGCCTGGGCCAGCACATTGGGATTCCAGGAAATTCTAAATGCACCTCACAGATCTCATTGGCCTGGCCCCTTACCCTGAGACAAGAGGCTCAAGGTCACCAGTCTTGTCCTGAAGTGGAGACTTGGAGGAGGGCACCAAGATAGGGCCCCAGGTCACACAGTTTGCCTGAAGTAAACACAGCCTGGGGAGGCATGACCCTCAGGTCCCAGTTTTCATCCACAGACCAATTTTAAGATAAGGAGAAATTAGAGGTAAGTGGTCAGATATTCAGTGTTCTCAAGTTCCTCGGCTTGACTCCTAACAGAAAGTGAACCCATCAAGGCTTTCTGTCTTTCCTGTCCCACTCATCTTCCTCCTGCCCTGTTCCCTTGAACACTAACCCAAGAGGGAAACAGAAACAGGAAATGGGCAGTAAATTCCTATGTACTTGTAAGTGCATTACTGTTTTTCTTGTTACAATGATAAATCCAAAAACATTTTGAAAAGTAGACAAAGGTAAGATGTTCCTCTGCAAGTTTTCATTTCATTCTTGTTGCCAGTAGGTATCTCCATGCAGTAGACAGATTTGAATTTGGGCTGGGTGCAGGTCTTCACATAAACTCTTACTAGCTGTGGGACCCTAGCCAAGTCACTCTCACCCAGTAACTAAAGACTATCAGTTTTCTCATTTGCAAAATGAGGATAACACCACTTGTGTTACCTGTATCATAGGCTCGTTGTGAGGAAAGCAATTTCAAAATCTAAGTTATTCTTAGCAATCAATCATAAAGATTTATTAAGTGATTCCTGTGTGCCAGGCAGTGTGCCGAACACTGGAGATATGAAGCCAAAAATGAAACATACCCTGCCCTCAAAAAGCTTGTATTCTGATGGGGAAATCACCATGAATTGTGTGTGTGTGTGTGTGTATACATAGACACACATGAAAATATGTATGTGTCTCCATATACATATAGACAAATGTGTATGTGCATAGAAATATATGTATAGATAGAAATGTATACATGTATAGAAATGTGCATGTATAAATAGGTATGTATATATGTATGTGTGTATATTTTGTATGTAAATACATATGTATGCATATATGTCATGTTTACATAATATACTGTATGCTTATATAATATATTTATGTTTTCATATAATATATATCCAATATATACACATATATGTATATGTATGTCTATATCAGATATAAATTATTTGTGAGAAAGACACTATTAGTATTGGGAAAGGAGGGGATCAGAAGAAGGTGATGCTTGAGCTGAGCTTTGAAGGTAACTAGCAACCCCAAGGAGCAGAGGTAAGAAAGAAGTTCATTTCTCTGAGATGGGTACTCCCTCTGCCACTGCTGAACCTGCCCAATTTACATCCTCTCAATCCTGTGTAATTCTTATCAATGTCTTTCTATCATTCTTCCATAAAGGATCCAACCACTGGGCTTAAATTCTTCCTTTGGTTATTTCAGTGTCTCAGGAAGTATCAGTTAGCCACTCATGCTTTATTTTAAGTCTCATTCTTAAAACAGGACAAGACCATCCCAGTTCTCTGATCACTCATGTCTCCAGTCATGTATTTCATCCCTCTTCTCATAAACAAGTTACCATTGGGAATAAGCTGATAGCTTCTGTACTGGTTATGCATCTGTCTATTGGCTTTGGATTTCTTAATTTAGTTCTTCCAAGATGGCAATTCTCTGCTGTTGTGATTGAAATAAAAACATGGACTGTATTCCAGTGTAATATAATTTTAATTTTAAAAATTATCAAGTATTATTTTTCCCACTTCTCCTCATCTACTGGAGGGAAAAGATAAATAAAAGGATAGGAATATAGAATCCTGTTTTAAAATCCTGTACACATAGTCAGGCAATGTTAAAAAATTTATTTCTCATTCTACAGTCCATCATCTTTCTGTCATGAAATGGGCAGTGTTCTTTTTCACCAGTCCTCTGGAAACATGATTGACTATTTCATTAACTGGAGTTTTCAAGTCTTTCAAATTTGTTTGTTTCTATAATGTTGATTTTATACTACAAAGTATTCTCTGCTTATTCATTCTGCCTCAGTTCATATACGTCTTCTCAGGTCTTTCTGAAACT
>CM053773.1:225905895-225916510 GCA_028658325.1 Potorous gilbertii | reverse complement strand
TGTTTGCACTATCCCTGCTGAACCTGACAATAACACAATGAGACTCAAGGGACTTTATGTCAAGCATTTCATCAACCTTGAAGCAATAAATGCTCACTATTTTTAGTGTGAAATTCTTGCAGGCAATAGTTATTGGAAATAATTTTAAGTAAAGGAAGCTGTTTCTTAAGTGTGCAACCTTGGACAAGTCTCAAATTCTTGCAAGTCTCAGTTTTCTTATGAATGAATGAATAAGTGACTGAATAAATGAGTGAGTGAATGAATAACTATGCATTTATTAATCACTTACTATTTGCCAAGCACTGTGCTAAATTCTGGGGACATACAAAAAAAAAAAAGGCAAGAAGAAAGTCCCTGCCATAGAGGAGCTTATGTTCTAATTAGATAATATACAAACATATAGGGTAAATAGAAAGTAATTTGAGAAGGTTGTTGTCATGTTATGTTCCTCCTTAGTTTTTGAAGAGGACCATGACATCAGAGAAATGATGACGTGACTTGCCCTTGCTTTGTTTTGAGTGAGGGAAGGCTGTGCAAGGTCACCAGACTCATTTTCTCCCCTTGAGCCATCTGGATTCAGTGACCAGATAGTCATTGGTATGATTGGAGGTGGCCCAGCATTTGAGAAGGAAAGGCTTGCAGAAAATGAGATTAGGGTTGTCTCTTTTTTTAAGGTAATCAGGCTTAAATGACTTACCCAAGGTAACACAACTGCTAAGTATCTGAGGTCATACTTGAACTCGGGTCCTAATACCAGGACCAGTGCTCTATCCACTGCCCCTCCTAGTTGCCTTTCAGCTAAGTCTTGAAGAACCTGATGGAAGCCAAGAGGAGCATCAACATACCTATTTTTTAAAAAATAAAGTTAATGAGATGATGAAGATAAAAATGTTCTGTGAAAACTGTAGAACACTATGGAAATGTGAGGAAAGGTGATTGTAGTAATTTCATCCATATTCTCAAGAGAGTTGCTACAGCTCAGCAGGTCAGAAATGCCTCCTGACTCACTGGTGCTCGAGGGTCACTGGCTGTCTTGGAATACTGTGGTACAAAGTGCTCCCAAAGGCACCATGCTCAGTATCTAAGGTCTCTCCAAGAGCCCTGACATGGGCAAAAAGAGGCAGCAGGGAGGGTGACCCAACCTCCCTTTGTTGATTTAGAAACAAAAGAACACCCTCCTGATAAGATAACATTTCAGGACATAAAATGGGTTCACCTTGTGCCCAGTAGCCATCAGACACATCACAGAATTCTTTCATTTTTCTCCAGAATGTCAGGTGTGTGTTGAATATCTAGATTTGTGGCTGGTTTTTTTTTTTCCAGTATTCATACAGGCATTTAGCAAAGGCCATACCTTGGCAAGTAGCCTTTCCCTCTGGGGAGCATAATCACCAGATCCTGGCGGACTGTTCTTAAGACCTTAGAGAAAAATTAGAGCTACCGTTGAAGGTTATTGATATGGTAAATGCTCATCTCCTGTGGTTTAGGAGCAGTCTGACTGAAAGCTGAGAAGTTCTGCTCACAAGGGCCCACTGCATCCATGTAATTAGCAATTTATTTTGCCTCTAGGACAATCATGATGTACCAGCTGGGCCACATTGAGGACCATCAGCATAGAAGGTGTCTTCAATTGAATCATCTCTGATGTGGATATAAACAAGACATAATATAGACACCTTCAAGTTGGATGGGGGAAAGTTTCTAATTATACTCTGTTGAATCCAAGCTCTGTGAAGGCAGGGACCTTTGGGGATTTTTTGTGTTATTGTTTTTAATTTGTTTGAGGGCTTTTGCCTTTATATTCCTTAGAGCCTAGCACAGCGTCTGGTCCATAGTAGATGCTAAATAAATACTCATTGAATTTAATGGTAGTTTTAGGGAAAAAAATCTGGGAGCTAGAAGATCATGGTACAAAGTGATGAGAGCTGACTCAGGAATCACAGGACCCGGATTCAAATCCTAGCTGTGACACTTGCTACCTGGGTCGCCCTGGCCAAGTCACTTTACCACTGGGGCCTCAGTTTTCTCATCTGTAAAATGAGAAGACTGGACAAGATGACCTCAGAGGTCCCTTCTAGATCTACACTTATGATTCATTGATCTTGGAGTCATATGGACTGATGACATCATTTTGTAGGTCACAGGTTTAATTTCTGTTTCTAATAATTCAGTTAGTACTTTCCTGGTTGAACAGTGATTTCCACACAAGAAACATATGAGGCAGGAAACACAAGTATGACAAGAGATGCAAGTTGTTATGATGTGGATTCAGATTCTGCCTCTAATACTTGCTATGTCTGTGACACTGGCATATGACAACTTCTCCAGGGCCTCAGTTTCCTAAACTGTAAAACGTGTTCATCTAGATGACTTAGAATGTCACTTTTGGTGGTGTATTTATTTTGCTTATGGCCCTCATTTTACAAATAAAGAAAATGAGATCAAGAAAAGTAACAGGAACATACTATAAATTTTGAAGGAACCTTAGAAGCTATCTAAGCACAAATTGGCTGAGTCAGAATTTTATTGAGGGTCCTTTGACCTTGAAATCAATGCCCATTTCAGTAAGTAGCATGGTCTCTCAAAGACTTTCAGGGCTAAACCAGGGACCCAACTTTGACCTTCACATTCGATTGGGGTTATGCATTTCTCACTAAATTATAGCAGAAGCAGCAACAGCATCATCTTCTCCCTCTTGTTCATCTTCTCCTCCTTTCTTCTTCTCCTCTTTTTCTTCTTCCTCCTCTTCCTCCTCCTCCTCCTCTTCCTCCTCCTCCTCTTTCTTCTTCATCTTCTTCCTCTTCCTCTTCCCCTTCCCCTTCTCCTCCTCCTCCTGTTCTTCTTCTTCCTTCCCCTCCTCCTTCTCTTCCTTCTTTCTTTACCATCACAATTCGATTTCTATATGAACTTCATCAGAAGAAAAATGGCAATGAGATATTAACAAGAACTTAACAAGAAATAGAAAAGAATAGTAACCTGATGACATCTTGTCCCATGATGAGTTTGTGAATTCTACTGAAAAGATAGGAACAAGTTAAAGTCTCATGACAACTGACACTGCAATTTATATAACACTTTTAAGTCTTGCAAAGCACTTTACATAAATTACTTCATTTGGTCCTTACAACAACCTCATAAGGAATGTCCTAAAAATGCTATTATTGCTATTTTACAAATGAGGAAACTGAGGTTGGGAGAGGTGAAATAAACTGCTTCGGGTCACATGACTAAGTTGTAGATAGGGGATTCAAACCTCAGTTCTTCTGATTCTAAGTCAAGCACTTTTTCCAATACAGGCAGAAAAGGAAACCAACATTTATGTCTGTCAGTTTGATGACTAAAGTTATTGGATCATATAATTAGAGAGTTTCATGCTAGAAGGGATTTCAAATGCCTTATCATCGGGATTGTCTGAAAGGATGGGGTGAAAAGAGACTAAACTATGAAATTCTGGGCTCTGAGATGAAAGGGACCAACCACAGAGGACATCTAGTTCAAAACATAGTAAGAAAATTCCCTCTACAACATATCGTATCAGTCTTTAAGTAACAGGACTATCCTTCAGTAAAGCTACCCTCTGTACCTTTGGACAGCTCCAATTGCTGAAAAGTTCTATCAAATCTAAATTTGCTTCCTTTTAACTTCCATCCATTTATTACTCCAAGTTCTACCTTCTTTAGTGATGGAGAATAAGTAATTCATATTGAATATACCTTTAAAATCAATATGATAGTCCTTCAAGTACTTGAAGACAATTATCATGCCTCCTCACCCCACATCTTCTCTTCTCTAGGCTAAAGCTGTCCACACATGACCTGGACACATGGTTCTTTATCAGCCTTGTTATCCTACTATGGAAACTGTCCCCATTCCTCCTCCCTTTTACATTCCAAAATATTTGGGACTGCAACCTGTATTATCTTTGACATCTCGCTATCTCTCATCCCGCCCCTCCAATATCCAATTAGTTGTCAAGTCCTATCACCTCTACTTTCTCAACATCTCCTCTCCCCTTTTCTCCTCTGACACTACTACCACCCTGGTAAAGTCCCTCCTCACCTCGTGCCTAGACTATTGCAGTACCCAGTTATTTGGTCTCTCTCTCTCTCTCTCTCTCTCTCTCTCTCTCTCTCTCTCTCTCTCTCTCTCTCTCTCTCGTTTCTCCCCATTCCAATCTATCTTTCACTTAGCCATCAAATTGATCCCCTGCCCTCTCATTCAATAAAATCTGGTGGCTACCCATTTCCTCCAGGAACAAATATAAAATCCTCTATTTGACTTTTAAAGCCCTTCATTACTTGACACCTTCCTATGTTCTAGTCTTGTCATATCTTACTTCCCCGGCCCCCCAATCATGTACTCTTCAATCTAGTAACAATGTCCTCCTTTCCGTTTCTCAGAACATTCCATAATCCAACCCTGGTATTATTATTGGTTATCCTCCATTTCTACAACTCTCTCCCTTCTCATCTTGGTCTCCAGTCTTCTGGCCTCCTTCAAAACTCAGTAAAAGCCCCACCTTCTGCAGGAATACTTTTCTAATCCTCCTTAATCTCAGTGCCTTCCCTTGGGTATGATCTCCACTTTATCCTGAATATATTTTGTTTGTATATTGTTTCTTGCATGTTATCTTTCCTTAGATTGTGAGTTCCTTAATATTGGAAACTTTTTTTGTCTTTCAGTGCTAATAAATGTTTATTGACTGTGTGTGTGTGTGTGTGTGTGTGTGTGTGCGTGTGTCCTGTCTAAAATGTGGTGTCCAGAAGTAAACATAGCATTACACAACTATAATAAAGTACAGTGAGGCAACTAATGACACTAGACCATTTTTTTTTTACCATTTCATATTATTTTATTTTTTCCAATTACATGTAAAGATAGTTTTCAATAATTCACTCTAAAAGATTTTTGAATTCCAATTTTTTCTCCTCTGCCTCCCCCACTCCAAGATGTTTAGCAATCTGATATGGGTTATACATGTACAATCATACTAAATATATTTTCACATTGGTTATGTTGTGAAAGAAGAATCAGAACAAAAGGGAAAAACCATGAGAAACAAAAAAAATGAAAGTAGTATGCTTCAATCTGCATTGACTCCATAATTCTTTCTCTGGATGTGGATAGGATTTTCTATCATGAGTCTTAAAACTGTCTTAGATCATTGTATTGCCAAGATGTGTTACTAAATCTATCATGTTTGATCATCACACAATATTGCTGTTACTCAGTACAATGTTCTTCTAGTTCTGCTCACTTTACTCAGTATCAGTTCATGTAAGTCTTTCCAGGATTTTCTCAAATCCACCTGTTCATCTTTTCTTATAGTGCAATAGTATTTCATTACACTTACATACTACAACTTGCTCAGCCATTCCCCAGCTGATGGACATCCCATCAATTTCCAATTATTTGTCATCCCAAAAAGAGCTGTTATGAATATTTTTGTGTATGTGGATCCTTTTCCATTTTTTATGATCTCTTTGGGATACAGAGCTAGTAGTGGTATTGCTGGATTTTGACCTTACTTGATACAACTTGAAATTGCATTAGCATTTTCAGCTATCATGTCACATCATTTATTCTCATTAAGTCTTCATTGAACTAAAAAATTCCAGTTTAATTTTAGATTAACTACTATCTATACTTCCCTCAGTTTGCCAAACTAAAGTTGACTTCTTTCATCTAAAAATTTTATTTACATTTACTTCTATTATATGTCCTTAACAAATAGGAAACAACTTGGTTGGTCCCACTAAGGTGGGAGCGTTATTTTTTTTATCAATATCTGTGTACAATCAGATCAGTGACTTATTAAAGCAAAGATCTGTATCCATACCAAACTATCAGAAAGAATAGAAAGGGGAATAAAAAATTGTATGAAATTGCTAAAACAACTCCAGTTTGACCTATTTTTAAAAGCTGATGATATTGTAAAATGGGTAACAAATGCAGAAACAAACATCAACACAGAAAATAAACATTGCCTAAGTAAGTTCAATAATATAAATCAATCACCACAATGAGGACACCAAAAGATCTCAGAAATTGCCTTAAACATTTAACAATTGGACCTCTTATGAAACAGAAGAATATGTAAGTCAGACAATTCTGACTTAAGACATAAACTCATCTGTAAAATATGATGTGATGGGAGCAGCGTCCTGAATCCCCACCCCTCCATGAAAGTTAAACTAATTTTCTTTTAAAAGCATTGAAACTGTCCCCTAGAAGTAATTGACTCAAGTGACTAAGGTTCAGTCCATTGCTGTAGTTAGTTAATCACATGGGTAAAAACCAGTCAGGACATGAGACCATAGAGCATTTCCCTTTAGTTTGTAACCAAACACCAATAGCAAGAACCACCTTGCGAATCTATAATTTACTGAATTTCCAATTTACTTTACTGAAGTACTGATTTACTGAATTAATTCTTTGTCCTGAATGAATATTACTTTCCTGCTCTGACTGTTCTTCTACTGCTTTGAGGAAGCAACAAGGTAATAGGGTTGGGTTAAGCCCATATCATGAAAAATGAACAAGAAACATCAGAAAATTTTGCATGAACTGTTGTAGTATGGAAGCAGCAGAACCAAGAAAACACCATTCACAATGAATACAACAATGAAAATTTTTAAAAGATTATTGAAAGGAAGTTGAATTCTTGAGAAATGGGAAAAACAAAGGATATCCCAGAGAAGAGAAAATGAAACATAAGGGACTTCTATAAGAATAGAACATTGTAAACATTGCCCATCAATTGTTTCTATCAAATGACTTTAATTGTTCAGTCTGAAAGCGTGTAGGGTAGGAATTACTGTGACAAAGGCATTAATAATATGTACTTTAAAAAATATTTTTAAATGTTTTATGGAAGATGGTGAAACAATTTCATAAACAAGATTGTTAATAAAAATCAAATGAGGTATTTGTAAAGAGCTAAGCACAATGCCTGGCATTTAGTTGGCACTATATAAATGATTATTCCCTTCCTTTTATTTTCTTAAGCAGTAATTAAATACCTACTATGTGCCATAGACTTTACAAGTATTACCTTGTTTAGTTCTTCCAACAACCTTGGAATGATAGATGTTATTGTTATCCCTGTTTTACAGTTTAGGAAAATGAGGCAGACATGTTAAGTGACTCACCTAAAATCACACATCTAGTAGGGATGTGAGGCTGGATTTGAGATTGGACTCCCTGACTTTATTCACTTTGCTACCCAGATATCTTATAAAACAGTAAGGGGAAGAAAAATAGTGGAAAACAAATTTATAGGAGCTTGTCAAGAGACCTATTTAAAATTATCCAACTGACATTAAAGGATAAAATAAGAACAATATGCAGATGGAAAATAGAAAAAGATCTGTCAAGATTTTCAATGCAAATAATTTTCTCCAATAATTCCAGTGGAGATGCCACATTTGGACTCTAACAAAAGAGTCATCAATGTACTATACTAGGAAATAGAAGGCACAATGAAATCACAAAAGAAAAAGGTTTTACAAGGAAAAAGCTAGAAAATGAAAACAAAATCCAAGTGATTTAAAATGTATTAAATTTAAAAATTAATTAAAAATTTTTGTTAAATTTTAAATTTTGTCAATTTTAACTTTTATTGAATTTAAATCTATAAATTCTATGAAATTTGAATGTATAGATTTTATTAAATTTTAATTTAAAATGTTTTTAAAAAATGAAAAGAGAAACTGAACAAGACCAAGTATACATGAACATTGGATGTGCTACAATATTGAGGATGTCCAGAGATCAGTTTTCCAGGTATATGGAGGAGGTGAGGAAGAGGCAGGATAGCAAAGTCTTGAGAGGAAAAAGTCCTGCTTCATTGTTATTGATAAAAAGTGATGGAGAGAATATTACTAACGACTACATTTTTGTGGTAATACAAGTGAATGAAAGGTATGAAGAATACAAGGACTTATTGTTCATTACCTATTAAGAAAGAAAAAAGAATTTGATTCAGTTGAATGCAATGCTCCTCAAAGTCTCTTCTCCAACAAGGTGTTATCTAAACTACCGTCAAAGTCATACAAGATTCCTCGAAAGATGTAAAAATTGAGTCAACTTTGTTTGACAGCCTCGTGGTTTTTTAATGTCAGGTAAGGAATGGAAGAGTGAGATGTATGCTCACAAGATCAGAGATTTGAAATTTGAAGGGATTTTAGGGGTCACTCCAATTGCTTCATCTTACAGATGAGTAAACTTCCCCTAGAGAGGGGAAGGAACTCTACGAAGGCTTGTTGTTAGGTTGGTTTTCAGGCTTGTCCGATTCTTCATGATCCAGTTTGGAGTTTTCTCAGCAAAAATACTGGAGTCATTTGCCATTTCCTTCTCCAGCTTATTCTGCAGATGAGGGAAGGTTATACCATGGCTACCTAGGCAATAATCAGCAGGTACTTTGACTGCATATCCATTACAAAGCCCAATCTTCCACACTACCTTTCAACAAAGGGGCTTGCCACAATGATGAAAGATAGATAGTGATGAGTCCAAATGAAAAAACATAATGCACGAGGTCTTTAGTATACTACTACTTGGGAATGGCAATCGAGTGTCTGTGCTAGGATCAGCTCTATGAGAATTACTTGTTAAATTTTCAGTGTGAGCAATGATACCTCAGAAATCAGTAATCACCTCAAGTCAGAGCTTGATTTATTATTTGACTGACTCTCTAGGATTAAGAGTTAACAACGCAGATTAAACTTTAAAGTGTGTATCTGTATCTATATTTACTTATTGATTGATTTTGATTTCTTCCTCTCTTCCTCCTTTCCTCCCTCCGTTCATCCTTCCTTCCTTTTTTCTTTCTTTCCTTCTTTCTTTCCCTCCTTCCTTTATTTCTTTATCCCCCTCTCTCTTTCTTTTTTCTTTCTTTTTATTTTCTTTTCCCATTAATCTAAGACTCAGCTGGACCAGAGTAGAAGGCTCAGGAAATGAAGTCATCATCAGAATGGAGCCCTAATGACTGGATGTTAATAACAATGATCACACTAATTAATAACAAATATTAATAAAATAAGTAACTGGCATTTATTTCACCCTTTAAAGTTTGTAAAATGCTGTACAAAGTAATCTCATTTGAGCTTTGCGACACACCTGATGGCAATCCATTTGCACTGTTTCCCCACTAGAATGTGAGCTCTCTGAGGACATAGGGATTGTTTTTGTTGATAACGGCAATAACTAGCATTTATAAAGCACTTTAGAGTAGAATGCTTTACATATATTATCTCCTTTGATGAGCAGAATGATCCTGTGAGGTAGGGTCTATCATTAACCCCATTTCACAGAGGAGAAAATTGAGGCTGATAGCAGTTAAGTAATTTACCCAGGGTCACAGAATCAGAAGGTATATTTGTGATTGGATTTGAATTCAGGATTATCCTGGTTCCAATTCCAACAATTGACCCACTATACCATCTTGCTTCCAAATGTTTTGCCTTTCTCTGTATTCTTCGTGCTTAGCATTTAATAAATGTTTGTCTAGTAAGCCACAGAACATCACAGAGCCTCTTCAATGAGATCCATGCTCCAACTTCTTACCTCACTCCAGCCTTGGAATATCCACATTGGATGTGTCCTCTGTCCTTCTGATCAAATGGCCCTTCCCAGAGCCTCCATTAAAGGAGGATTTTCAGGCCAGCCACGCTTCATTGCTCCCCTAGCTGTACTTGAGATTTCCTCTACCATGTCTCCATACTGCCTTCTCCTCCCCCCCCCCCCCATTAAAATATAAGCTCCTTGAGGTCAGGGATTGTTTCTCTTTCTGCTTGCATTTATATTCTCAGTGTTTATCGTAGTACGTGGCACATAGTAGCCTCTTAATAAACGCTTGTTGACTGACTTACTAATGACTGACTATCCACACATGAAAAATAAAATGGATGAAGAATTCATTTTATTGAAATTGATTTTGATATACCCACCAATCACCCATCAGTACACATATCTGGGACAGATACTGCTTATGAACCAACTGCTAAACACAGAACGAAATAGGAAGAAAGTTGGATTGACTGAAAAATTGCGCAGCTCTTTTAATGGCCCAAAGCTTCTCTCAGAAACATCTTTCTTTTTGACAATATTCTTTCAGTAATGGTATATGACTATGAGTCATGGCAGTCTACAGTCTTCAAAGGCTTGATGTTGAGGTCACCCAGAGGGCAACGGAGAGGTATATGGTGGGCAGGAACAAGCTCAAACGTGTTACCAAGAACTGCACAAGAGAATCTAAGTAGAGGATGCCATAAATGAAATATATGGGTAGGGTAGCAAATGACTCAGTTACATGTGGCTACAGCTAAGGATAACTGACATCCATGTGGTCTATTAGAATGTGAACAATGTCAAAGGCAAAAGAGGAAAACCCCTGGAATGTTGGGTGGGCTTACTTTGGAAGTGTATGAGAGGATACAGATTAGAGTCACCCAGAGTGAAAAAGAATGAACGGATAATGATCTATGTACAACTAATTTTCTTGTTTCTTCAGTGTCTCCACTCACACAGCACTACCCTAGTTCAGACAGTCAACACTTCATTCTTGGACTATTGCCATAAAGTCCTAATTGGATTTCCTGCCTCCAGACTCTTC
>CM053773.1:225882573-225905795 GCA_028658325.1 Potorous gilbertii | reverse complement strand
CTTCTTCAGCAATGAAGGACAAACACAAAGTCAATCAACAAGCATTTATTAAGTACTTACTACGTGCCTTGCACTGTCCTAGGCACTGGAGATAGAAAGAAGAAAAGACAACCTTACAATCCCTGCTCTGGAGGAGTTTATATTTGAGACACACAGGGCAGCAATCATTTTCCCCACTTTGGTCTGTTTCCTCCGGGGCACACAGCTAAGCCATGGGCAAAGATGGGCCTCCATCCCCCAGGAGGGAGCGCTTTTTCCACTACCAACGCTGTCTAGAGGCTGCCTTCTTCCTCTCTGAGATTAGCTCAGACTTGCAGAGAGGCATGTCCCTTCTGGAGGCCAGCAAACCTTTCACCAGCCCCACCCACATTTGCTGACTCCAAGCCCATTCAGGCCTTGCCCCACTCACCTGCTCTCCTCTCGATCTCTGCGTCTCTTGGCTTGCACATGGGGATATTAGGATTCCTTGGCCATGTTACACAGTCCTCTTCCCAACCAAGAGATAGCTCTTGGAAATGCTAATTAAAAGGGGAATGACTGAACTAACAAGGCCTGTCTCCTGGCTTCATCCAGAGGAAATTAGCCCAGATTTTTTTTTCCCCAATACCAAAATAAATAATTAATATCCTCGTACAGAAAGAAAGACACACCTCACTGCAGAAGCAGCCTTGACTTGGGCAGCTCTTTCCAAACTCCCTAGGCTTTATTTCATCTCTGCCTTTCCACTGAACTCTCCCTCATCTCCCTTCCCCCTCTCCAAATTCCCAATCTCCACCCCCCCACCCACCCACTCCCAATCTTGGAAGCTGCTTCAGGTCTCTTGGCCAGTGGAGGAAGCAGACTCAAGAGCCCTGTTGCCTCTCCCTATGTACATGAATCACAACAACAGAAACCAAATCCGAAAAAATACCCAGCAGAAAACAGAGATCAGAAGAAGGCCCAGGAACCAAGAGGACATTTAGGGTACTATTTTGTTTTGCTTTCTTTTTTAACCAAACTATAAATGATCTGAAGTTTGTAGTTTTATGTATAACCCGTTCTGAGTCTTTATGGATTGGGAAGGGGGAG
This sequence comes from Potorous gilbertii, assembly GCA_028658325.1. NCBI lineage: Eukaryota > Metazoa > Chordata > Mammalia > Diprotodontia > Potoroidae > Potorous > Potorous gilbertii. The sequence continues at coordinate 225,904,727 of CM053773.1, read as the reverse complement.
TTTAAATGAAATTTTGAGAAATTTTATTAAAATTAACATTGAAATTTTTAAAATATTTAGAAAAAAATAAAACTAAAGATGAAGTCTCTGCAGTATAATTGACCTCTTGCCTCATTTACTTTATTAACCAACCAATTCAAGAAGCTTTCACTCATTAATTATGATGGTTCGAGGCATTGTGCTAATTGCTGAGGATACAAAGTGGGGTTAAAAGTCCCTGTCCTTGGGAAGCTTACATTCTAACAGGGGAAGGAACATGTAAATACATTGGGGAAATATACAAAGTAAATGGAATGGCGTGTTCCCATTTCTGTATTTGTGTCTCAGGTACTTGGCTTCAGGTAGACCTTTGATGAAACGTGACTTCCAAGAGGACAGAGCTTTTCCTCTTGCTTCCTTGGCATATGGCCCAGTACTTCATACATAGTAGGCACTTAACAAAGGCTTTTGGATTCTCTGGCTGTTTGATGATTAAAAGTAGTATGAACTTGGGCAAATTGCCCTATTTGGGCTTCAGTTTCCTCATCTGTAAAATTATGGGTTCTGTTCAATTCAACAAATATTTATTCAGCATCTGTTCTCAGCATTGAGAACCACTGTTTTCATTTATCTGAGTGTATTTTTGTAAGTATTTTCATTTACCTTAATGTATTTATGAGACACTAAGAGAAGGAAGGAAGACCTACGCTCACATTCCACTTTAGACATTTGGTAAGTGATTGAGTGAATTTGCCTCTTAGAATTTCTTTCTCTTAGAAGTTGGAGGGGGTAGCTAGTGGAGAGATTACTGGCTCTGGAGTCCAGAAGACCGGTCCTCATGTACTTGTGTAATATCTGTGTGACTCTGGGACCCTCATTGACTCAAAGAAAAAGAAGTTGGGGGATGTGAATTCTAAGGTCCATTTTAGCTCTAAAGCTATGATTTTACATCTACTATACTACTATATACCACTATATCTACTACTACATTTATTATGCACATACATGTGTATGAACATATGTACAGATATAGTGATATAATTAGCGTGATATAGAATATATACGGGTGTCTTATATAATGTATGCATCATATCTTGTATGTATTGCATATAACATACATATGTAAAGATGATGTTATATATACACAATATAAATTTTTCACTGATATCTTCATTGAAGCATAATTTAGATAGATATGCTTAAAAGGCAAGATCTTCTGCCACTCTTTCCTTCTACTGGGTTGATTTTAATTAACTGACTTACACGTACACAATTAACTGATCTTCCCAGAATGCAAAGTGGAGATCAGACAGATTGTTAACCCTATCCAATTAAAATATTGCGTTTAATTGTTTATGGATTTCTATCTTCAAAACTGATGTTAATACTTAAAATTCACAATATATCAAGGGTTAATGACTTCTTCAGGAAAGGACATTCCCCCTATTCCAACAGCTTTATAATTTAATAGATAAGCCTGAGGAAGTTGACTAAATCACATAGAGGCAAGTGACTCACTCAGGGCCACACAGTTAGTTGTGTCTTCCTGATTCCAGCTCTCTATCTTGTAGGTCATCCTAACTCTATAATACCACTAATTATAGTGGATATTTACAGAATGTTTTGAAGGTTTGAGAAGTGCTTTGGAAGAATTATCTGACTTGAGATTGTCCCTAGTTAACCATTTTAGATTGTAACTTTCGCTCCATCAGACCCCAAAGTCTAGGAGAAAGACTTCTAGGCTATTCTCTCCATCCCTGGAAATATGGCAGATGTCACCTCAGAGTTAAGAACTAGGGTCCCCAAGCCAGAAAAGGCCCTTGGAATTCATGCCCAATACAAAGTACATTGATCTCCTGTGGTCATCTCCCTTATTTTCAATGTCTCTAGTAGAGGGAATGATCTGAGCAATGACGAGCACAATACTCTGCATATATGTTCTGTACTCTTTTTATATGTAACTAATACCTCTCCCAATACAATATAAACTCTCAAAGAGAAAAGATGCTTCATTTCTGCCTTTGTGCCTCTGGCACACCCGCATAGGGTGTGGGATCTAGGAGGCTCTTCATTAATTCTTACTGATTGGTTGTTTGATTCCATTTGATTAAAAATGAAGCAGCTACCTGCCAAAGTATATGGAATACTGAATTTGTAATCAAAGAGACCTGAGTTCAAATCCTTCCTCAGATATTTATTTACCTGGGGGACACTAGGCAAATAATCTAACCTTTCTCATCTTCAATGACTTCACCTGTAGAAAAGGGAATAAGAATATCACCTACCTTTTACAGGGTTGTTATGGAGGTTGAATGTGATGATATTTGTAAAGTGCCTTGCCAATATCAAAGCATTTTGTAATTGCTAGCTTTTGTGATTCTTAAAAGGCTCCCAGTGGATTGGTTGGGTTAAAGCAGGATCTTGGGCCAGCTTGATGGTGCAGTGGATAGAGTGTAGGGCCTGAAATCAGGAGAACTGGAGTTCAAATCTGGCCTCAGACACCTACTAGCTATGTGAGCCTGGGCAAGTCACTTAACCTCAATTGCCTCCAAGAAAAAATGGGGGTCTCATTTTATTCCTATGTAAAGTGGATCCTTAATCTTTCAACTCCAGAAGGTTGGTATGAGACTCAAGTGATATCATTTTTGTAAAGGGATTTTGAAAACATTAAAGGTAATGTAAAAAAGAAAACTTCATATACACATCCCCCTACCCCAACCCACAGACCTCTTTTCTTCTTCTCCCATCTTCTTTCCATTTCTTTCATCTTAAACCTTCAGTGTACTAGTAGCAATTGCCCCACTCCCAGGCATGGCTTTGCCTTTTGGGGGATCCTAGAGCCTTCCCCTGATGCAATTCTCTCCTCTGCTCAATTCTATCTGATAGCTGGTCATCCAGCTCATCCAAAAACCTCCAGTATTTTTTTCTTTGTTCTTTATTGATAACTTTGTTTTACATCACCTCTATTGATGTAGCTCTCATCTGTCTTTCTCCTCCCAAGGGACATCTCTTACAACAAAGAATTAAATAAAGAAACAAAATAAGCAAAATAAACCAACAAATCCAGCCAAGTCCAATAATAAATCTAGTGTTCCACACCCAAAGCAACTCACCTTTGTAAAGAAGGGAGAAGGAGAAGTCTTCCCCAACCCTTCTATATTCCAGTGACTTCCTCCTGTTAATTATCCCCCATTTAGCTGTATATTCATACATGGAATCATTGGTTACAGCAAATGGAGAAGTTGTGAATGCTGTAGATAAGTTCATCTACCTTGGTAATGTACTTTCCAGGGATATACACATTGACAATGAGGTTGATGCCCGCATTTCTAGAGCTAGCTCAGTGTTTGGGAGTCTCCAAAGAAAACTGTAGGAGAGAAGAGGTATTAGATTGAGTATCAAACTGAAGGTCTACAAAGCTATTGTGCTGATGTCATTATTGTATGCTTGTGAAACATGGACAGTCTACCAGAACCATGCCAGGAAATTGAATCATTTCCATTTGAATTGTCTTAGGAAGATTCTGGGGATCACCTGGCAGGATAAGGTACCAGACAGTGAAGTCCTTGCTCGAGCTGATCTGTCAAGTATTCAAACTGTGCTTCAGAGAGTGCAGTTCCAATGGGTTGGCCACGTTTTTCGAATGCAAAATGTACACTTGCCAAAAATACTATTTTGTGGGGAACTTGCATGGGGTAGGCGATCACATGGTAGTCAGAAGAAGTGATATAAGGACACTCCCAAGGTCTCTCTCAAGAATTTTGGATTTGACTGTGCAACATGGGAGACACTGGCACCGTTCATCATGGCATGCCCACATCAGAAAGGGTACTGTGCTCTTTCAGCAAAGCAGAATTGAGACAGCACAAAGTAAATGTAGGATACCCATCCATCCTCACCCCCGACAATAGCCAAAGGCAACTTTGACCATACTCAGCTCCCTCCTGGCTTCTTTGGGGAAATCTTCCATATCAGTGAACTTCGTCAAGGTCAAAGTGGTAGTTAGTGGTAGTAAGAACCAAGGTTTGAACCCAGGAGCCTGTAACAAAAATCAAGGTCGTAGAAATTTCACAGGCTCCTAGAGTTTGAGTTGGAGTCATCTAGTGGTAAAAAACTCCTCATTTTACAGATGAAGAAAACTGAGGCCCAGAGAGGTATTCAGATTTACTAAAGGTCACATAGCTACCAAATTGAAGATGCAGGATTCCAACAAAAATTTTCACAAAAAGTCAGACCTCTTGTCTACCCTAACAAAAATACAGGCCACCTGCCCCTCCCTCCCAGTCCATCCACACTTAGCACTGATTGGGGACCCATCTAACTTGCCTGTAGTAAATGACTTGTAACAGGCCCCACTCCACTTTCTGGGACAGAAAGAGCCGGGTGTTGAGAGTGTCAAACAACCCCTTCTGAGTGTTTCTGGCTCCAGAGCACCCCATCCTGAAGAGCTTGGCTGAGAGGGGCTTTCAGCAGTCCCTGAGAGGTGGCAACAAGCCTCTGTGAAGACAAGGAACCCACCCGCTCTCCTCCCACCCTTCTGCAGAGACACTTGGGCAGCAGGGGAGGGGAGATTGGAAGCCAGATTCCTAAGGCATCTGGATAATATCAGTCACTCAACTGTCTAGGGGACTAGGGTGGGGGGAGGGTGGGGAAGAAGAAAGATCCCTCCCCTTAGAGAATGCTAAATACTACTGTCTTTGAGCCTGAGGTCTGAATCCTGGAGACCGACTTCTAGAGAAGGACTCTGCCATGCTCATCAGCCATGAACTCCGCTCCTGTGCACAAGCCCTCATTAGCTGGAGGGCAGACACAAGGACCAAAGGGAAGCCAGAGGTCAATTATGATATTTGTCTGACAGAATGAGGGAGGGAGCCAGGGCCCAGACTTCTGGCTGGTCAGCTATGGTGGGGGAGGGAGTGGGGGAAGAAAGAGGAAAGGAAGACAATCAATCTCTCCCCCTCTTGGGGCTTGGGATGCAAAAGTGAACCTGATGCTTCCCAGACAGGTCGGCACCAGGGGTCATTTCTGTAGGCTGTAAGGATGTTGATAGCAGCTGTACGGACAGGTGTAAATCTGTCCCAGCATTCCTGTCCCCACCCTCCTTCTCCACCTCACCTGAAGTTGGGCCCATTTATTACACAGCCCTGAGTCAAACAACTCAGACCTCCAAGGGGCCTAAACACACAATCCCCAGGCACACACAGGCTTAACACAGCCTGGAGTCCATAGTGCTTTTTTTGAAGGTTGGGTTGGATTTTTTGTTTGTTTGTTTTTTAGGGGGTTTTGTGCTCGTTGAGGCAAACTCCACCAGCTGTTTGTTAAAGAAAAACAAACACTAGTCACTTCAGTTTGAGGTGGGATGGAAGAGCCATCTATTTGCTATCATTAAAGCAGTTCCTTTTTAAAATATCCTTCCTAGCAGATAGCAGGTGAGAAAGGGAGGAGTAGGAGGAAACCTCAGTGGGATAAGTGATTGGATTTTCATTAATTCTTACTCCTTATAAGCTGCCTTCCCAATCCTGTGCCTCTTTTCCTCCTCCTGAATCTGTCACCTAATATGAAAACAAATCAATAAAATATATCTTTCTCCCAGGAAAATCATGAAGGTTTCCTTCCATTTTGGTTTTACATCCCTCCCCACCTCCTCCCACCAAGAGAATCTAGGAAATTACCAAAGGCCCACCTAACAGAAAAGAAAGGGACTACGATCCTGAGAAGGAAAATCTTTCTTTGTGACTCCCTCTCCAGGGTCCCAATTGGCTCCATTCTTATTAGAGAGGTGGTGATGGGAAGGAGATTGGTGATAAGGGAAAGGGGAGGGGAGTTGTTTGGAGGATGCAGGGATGGGAATCTTTTACAAAGGAGAGCAATAGTGCTTTCCTCACCAGACTTCACCCTAGACTAATGTTCTGTAAGGGATGGAGTGGGAGTGAGAGACAGATGCCTGTTGGAAAGTCCTAATGAATGATAACTTACCTCATAAGTTGTTGGTATTAGACAATTGCTATCATTGTGAAACCATATTCCTTGGGGGAGGGGGGAGATTGGAGTCCACTTTGGGAATTGGTTACTTAGAAAGACTAGAGCATGATTTAATGGCTACATTAATAAGGAGATGGATAGATAACTCTGGAGGCATGTTAAGTAATGAGACTTCGAGATACTTACACAGAGGTAACTGGCTACTTACTGGCCGATTCTATTTCAACCTGCTTTTCCTGAATCTTTCTTACCCCCCACTTTTAACTCTTTTCTCTCCTTTCCTGTTATCCTTATCTTCCACTTTTTCTTTCATGCGTTCTTCCTGTTTCTTTTTCTCCTCTCTCTTTTCCTTCTTCTTTCTTCCCATTTCTTTTCCGCAATTTTCCTTCTCCACAGGTTGAGTTTAGAGCACTTGAGGATACCTGGCATTATTGGCACTGGACCAGAGAAGAGAATTGGGGAATGACATCTGCAGCCCTGGGCTCTCACTAGAGTCCTATGCTTTGGGAAATGGAGAAAGCAGCCTGGAAAATACCCAAAGCTTTCTTGGAATGAACTCGGGGGATGGGGGGAGGAAACCAAAGACCACTGCGATGAGATGGGAAGGGATTCATTTGAAAAGTTCATTTGAATTATGACTCTCTTGAGGTACCTGGTGGCCCTAGAGAGTCTACAAGTCCCAGATTGTATTTTTGCACCAATCATTGAATTCTTCCAATCCTATATATCTATGTCTTTTCCTTAGGGAAGATAAAGCTTCACCCAGCTCCAGCAAGTCCTGCTTTGAATCCCAAGGAGACCTTTTTGATAAATCTCTCCCTCTTCCCACCAAGCTCCAGTTTCCCTACAGCATTTCAGCCAGTCTCTTTTCTTGTGTATGCTTGCTGGATTGGAATTCACAATCAGAAAGAAACTGGAGGGACATTAAGTGTCTTGCCTATTTTCCAAGCTTGTCTAGCTTTGTCTTATGTTTGGCTTCTGTGGTGATCTGATTTTCCCAAGGGCAGGATGATGATGAATGTCATCTCAGACTACAAAGAGTAACTGGAAGGAGGTCCAGGAGAGTCCTAGAAGACATGTCATTCACCCTCCCCAACCCTACCACCAGCATTTTGTTTTTATTTCAAGCTCTGACTCCATCATCTGCCATCCAAAATTCCCACGAGTAAATGAAGAGATGACACATGACTCCAGAAAAGGTCCAGGGAGACATAACCTTGTATACTGCAACTTTTATCTTCTTTCAGAGTGAACTTTGGAAATGATGAGAGGGATTGGAAGACCATGAAGAAGTCTCGCTGGGTATGTCCTGGGTTACCACTCTGTTTTGCTCTAAGGTTGGAGGAGGAAGAATGGTTTTGTCCCACTCCTTCCTACTCCCCTCACCCCCATCACATTCCCTAGTATTTGACCATTTTGCCCATTTGTAGGGAAAGGAAACATACATCAGGAGGAGACCTTAGAAACTATTTAAGTTAATCCCTTCAAACTTCCTTTGTAGCTATAAGCTACAAATGAGGGAATTAAGGCAGGGTCACATGACTGGTACCTGGGGCAGGATATGAACTCAGACCTTCTTACCTCTTAGTTGCCTCAATTATAAGTCAATGAACTAGGGGTTGAAGTATTCACTATTCACTATTCAAATGGATTATTGATCATAATAATGGAACAAGTCTCCATACATAGAGGATGACATGTGGCATTTTAGAAGATAGGAGAGCTATAGGTAAAAAGATCATAAACATCATTTGGTCCAACCACATCCTTTTTTAGACATGAGGAAACTGAGGCCCAAAGACTTAAGTGATTTGGCCAAGGTCATACATCTGGGAAGCCAAAAGATGACTCCACATTTGACCCTTTTCCCTCAATACCAAGATGCCTCCCTATTTTAAGGTTTACAATGGGTAACAAAGGACTCAGCCTTTGCCCACATCTTCACACAGTTATACACAAAGGCACATACAAGTTTATCACTCAATACACAATCTTATAGACCACAGGGGGCCTTATACAAACTCCATTCCACAAGGCAAATTGCCTCTCTGTTGGGAACTCTGCCCAAGCATCATGATTCAGGGATCTGGGAAGGATTGATCTGAGGGTGCTCAATCTCCACAGCCATGCTGGCCAGGTTGAGGAGGTAGTCATATTACACCTATAAAGAGGCATACGCTGAATGATAGGGCTTCTTTCCCCCACTCTGCCCATCAGCAGTGGCTAATGTATAATGTGCAGAGAGGAGATGGTATAATCACCAAGTAGGATCACAAAGACTTAACCAATATTTCTGATCTCTTACAGCTTTGGAAAATCCATTCTGACCAGCTAATGAACTCTTCTCAACAACTATTGCTACTCCCCACCGGCCAAACCCACTGTACATCCCCTTTCACTGAATGGTTCTTTGGGGGAAAGATAGAAGAAACAAGGATAAGTATCAGAAAAACAAAGCTATTAGGCCTTGACTTTCCCAGCTTAGGACCCCGAAACCAGCAGCATATAGAAGCCCAAAGTGAGCTAGAAAAGGTCAATGAAGTCGATAAAAAATTCCTACCAACCTTGAAAAACACCTTCACCCCTGACAAACCTGTCATATTCTCAGTCACATAAACAAACACTTATAGCTACAAAGGAAGTTTGAATACTATGCTTTCAGGAATTATTTCTAGCTTAAGTTTCTAAGACTAAAAATTTGGAAAGAAATCAGCCGTCCAGTCCAACTAGTTAGTTGACTAGCATTTGTGAAACATGGTATGTACGGGAACTTTGCTAAGCTCATTTCATAGATGAAGAAACCTAAGGCCCGGAGGAGAAGTAACTTACCCAAAGACATTGATACCCATAGGAAGGAAACTTACCAACCGGAAAGGCAAAAGAAGGGGAGGGTGTGGAGAGAAGTTTCAAGAAAAGTCGAGCAGCTTCGGTAACAAAGTGGAAAGAAAGCTGGAGTTTCAGCTCTTCCATGTATGACCTTAGGGTATGTCATTTTCTCTATGGGCCTCAGTTTCCTCCTCTGTGAAAAGAAGGCGACAGAACTAGCCGACCACTAAGATCACTTCGAACTCTGTGGTGCTCTCTGATCCTGAGATCCGAGACAGAACCAACGCATTCAGCGCAGCTCCCTCCTCCCAGCTGAGATGCCCAAGAAGAGAGGAGGCCGACGCACCTCAACTCAAAAGTGCAAAAGGCCCGGGAGCAGGGCGCACACTAGACTACATGATAGCGGCCTTCCCATCACGCCCCGGACTGTGACAGACAAAGAAATTGAAGCAATGACCCGACGCCTGCAGGCACAGATGTCCTCAGACCATGGCACGCACCGCAGGCTTTCCCTCCCTGCAGCCATGGGCTGGGACGGACCACCTGAAAGAAACTGGTGGGACAGTGACAAAATAGGAGAAAGGAGCCAGGAGTAGGCTGCCTGAGGCTCCACCAAGCGCAGCAGTGGCTCGGGCTGCCACAGGAGTCTGGGCACATTCCCTCTGCCAACCAGCGGGCTCGCCTGCCCGCCAGCCTCCGGGGCTGAGGCCCAACACCCGACCACAAACCAATTGGCCGCTTCCGGGCTGGCGTCCCGAGGCTGGAGAGAGACGACACCTGGCTCCCAAAGAGTAGAGGTGCCAGAGCCACGTCCAAGGAATCCAAACGCAGGTGAACCACTTTACTCTTCGGGTGCCCCCAGCGCACCCAAGAAAAGAAGGGGAAAAGACCTGACAAGGTGGGTGAAATTAAATTAGCAGCCGACCTTTCCATTCAGTTGAACCCAGCAAAATCTTTGCTCTGACATCGCCAGACTCCCAATAACTGCCTTCATTTGGACAATGTGGTCACCATGGTTCACATAAGTCGTTCAAAAGCTCATCCTGTCCTATATTCAAGGTGCAGATGGAGGGAGGAGATCCCGCTGCCCAGACCCTGCTCTGCACACCCTCCCTGGGCCTGGGCAGCAAAAGGACCAGCTAACGAAAACAATATTCCAAATAATTTGGCTGTGGCCTCGACGCTCAAAGCTTTGCTTTCTAGTGACTTAAAAATGTCGAGATCATGGACTTTGGTCGAGTGCTCGAATCAGGGAAGTTAAGAAAACAAGTAGAGGAGATCGACAGACAGAAAGAGACAGAATGAGACTCGGGCAAAAGCACAGAGAAAGGAGGAGACAGAGACGGAGGTCACAAGAGAACCAGACCCGAGGCCAGGAAGACTGGGTTAAAGTTCCTATCCCAGAATTTATTAATTGTGTTAAATGGGCAAGTCGCATCCTCTCTGTGCCTGTTTCCTTATCTTAACTTTCAAGGTCCCCTCCGGCTTCGTTTCTTCCATAATCTCTCTCTGTGTGTCTCTCTCTCTCTGAGTCTCTCTCTCTCTCTCTCTCTCTCTCTCTCTCTCTCTCTCTCTCTCTCTCTCTCTCTCTCTCCCTCCATATGTACATACTTATTTATCATAAATAAATGTATATATTTCTGGAAAATGTTGGCTTTCACACAGACTTTTTCCCGGAACTGGACTCTGAGACAATACCTGGGATACGGGAAATGACTGGGGCCCAATGACCCGATGTCAGGGTACATTTGGAGACAAGATTTTTGTATAGATACGAGTCGAACTCACTCGCCTCTGAGGTTTCTTCCAGTTTTCAGGTTCGGTGAAGGATCAGAAGTTCCCTGCTCTTTCAATCCCTTCCCACATACGCTTATTTGCAGTGTGACCTTCAGGCAGGCCTTTCACTGCACTCCTGGATAATACACCCTGACAGGTGGGGAAAGAAGGGCTTGGAATCGCTTTAGAAATAGGGAGTTGGGGGAGATACAGATTGTATCTAGTGATTAATTCCTTAGTGTCCAACAACCACCACCAATCTATTGACTAAATTACCTGTGCATTGATTGCACTTTGGTACAAGGGAATTGGATAAGGGGGAGGAGGAGGGGAGAGCCTGTCTCAGGTACTCCGCTCTCGACTCCTAGAAAGCGGATTCCTGACGTGGTTGCCCGATTCCTTTTTCTCAGACTGGGCTAGCTAGCCCAGACGCCGCGCAGAGTTAGCCAGCGGCGCCAGGGAGCCAGCGCCTGGGGAGGCGAGGAAAGAGACGCCCCTGGGTGTGGCGATTTTCCTCGGACCGAGCTGTTAGAGCCCAGGCGCCCGGAGGTCGCGGGGTGCCACGGCCTATTAGGTCCCAGGCAGAGGAGATAGGAGCGCATCCAAGCTAATGAGGTCGGCCTGGCCTGGCTAGGCTCCCCGCCTCCCCACTTTGCCTGCCTGGCTTGGCAGTGGGGCCGCCAAGCCCACCTCGCCGGTCAGGCGCGGCCCCTGCGCAACTCACATCCAATTTGGGCAGTACAAAAGATGATTCCCAAATCCCCGATAACAGCGACGCAGGGACCATTCAGAGCACGGCTTAGTTCCATTCGTTTCTCGACTAATTAACTGGAATCCACCTCTCGCCTTTTCCCACTGTCCAATTACTTTGCCTGTTTATGTCAAAGGGAGCTCAGGACCTTTGTGGACGTAATTCGTCGTCTTCTTTCTATTGATCTTATTAGGATTTGTTTCCTTCGGTCTTCCTGCCCCCATCTGAGGAAGAGAGAGAGAGAGAGAGAGAGAGAGAGAGAGAGAGAGAGAGAGAGAGAGAGAGAGAGAGAGAGAGAGAGAGAGCTGTGGGGTTTTAGAGTTTTGAATTTTTAGAATTCAAAGAGAATTATCCCAAATTATTTACCGTCCCTCTCCCCTTCCGCGCTTTTTATTTTTGGTGCCCATAATAAAAGTTCCAGTTTTTTTTCTATCAGTAACTGTGTGAATCTGGGTGATTCGTTTCTAAGACCCCCGTTTCTCCAAAAATTGGACTAAACGCTCTTGAATGCCCAATTCAATCCAACAAACATTTCCTTAAGTTCATGTTAGGTGCCAGACACTGACCTGGCCACCGAAATACCAAGACAAAGGCAAACAGTCTGTACTCGCAAGGAGTTTCCAGTCTACTGCTCACCATTGACATTCTACATTCTAAGGGGTCCTTCCCACCTCTAAACATGTTCTAAGTGGCTCCTATGTTGTATTCGGAAGGATCCTGTTTAGCGCTGACATTCTCTGTTCTAAACTCTCTACTAGCTCTGATAGCCTGTTTTTCGAGATCTTTTTCAGCTCTGAAACTCTTTAATGAGGGACTTACAAATGCCATTGCACCCAAGGAGGATGTAATATTCGTGGAGGGGAATGGGATAGGATTGGCATGCTAAACTAAGTATTTGGTGGAGGATGGGGGCGGGGGCGGCGGAATGGTAATAAAGAGGATGCCCAGCGCTGAGAGGGAGGGAGAAAAGGAGGGAGGGGGGAACGGATTCTTTGGTGCAAGCTAAGGAGGAGTTCGCGGTGAAGGTTCTATGGGGAAAGAGAAGGACCTCACTTCCAATCTCTGATTTGTTTGTTTTTTGTTTTGTTTTATTTTTTTCGAAATTCATTGGAGGTGAAGGGGGTGGAGAATTGAAGTCTAAAGCAGGTTGGATTGAAACCTGCAGCACATGAAAGGGAAATTTATTAGTTCCCAAACTACCCAAGGAATAAACATCGATTTCATTGACCTAATTATGGGCCAGACTGTCTCTTTCATCGATCAAATAAAATGTAGAGAAGGGGAAAGGCAGTATGAGCAGAAAGGAGAGAAATCAGGGTTTCTTTTAAAAGATGCTCCTCTGTGGCCTTGCTGGAAAGAAAGGCCAGAGCTCTGAATTGGGCTGGGGAAAATTATTTTCCGAAGTCTCCTCCACGAGAACAAGGAGTCAGCCAAACCAGAAATCTAGGCGATGGGGCGGGGGTGGGGGGGGGGGGTGGGGGGGCAGAGGCTCAGGAAGTCTTGGACAAGTTACCCATCCGAGTTCCCTGGTGGACTGTGTCTATCAGAAGGAACCAATCAATGAGGCTAAATACGATTTAACAAACCGACAGCGATTTCCCCTCGTGTCTGAGTAGAAAATCCCCCCTCCTCCCCTGCCTCTCCGTAAGTTTCTTTCTGTCTCTATTTTTCTTTCTTCCTTCCTCTCTTCCTTCCTTCCTCTCTTTTTCTTCCTTCTTTCCTCCTTCCTTTTCTTTCTTTTTTCCCTTTCTTCTTCCTTCCTTCCTTTCTGTTTTCCAAAGAAAAAGACCAAGCTTCCAAGAGATAGGGGGACAGATTTGTCCAAGGGCATAAAATCTAATTCTGGAAAAATGAAGATAGACTCTCACTGCTTCTTCATTCATCCACACCCCAGCTCCGGGTCCGGAGTGACTGCTCTTGGCCTCCTGGGAGGAGGCACCAGGGGAAAGTGCTTTGCCCTGCAGGAGCCAAGTCAGAGTTGGGACGGGAGATTGCTCCAACTCGTTCTACTTGAGGACACTTTCCTACAGTCAATATGCCCCGCGCTCTTCACAGTTGCCACAGACCCGCTCTCTTCCTCTCTCCTTCGGGAGTATTACTGTTGGGAGCTCCCCTTTGGGTGGATTGCCAAGCGCTGGTTGCCCCCGGGGCCCAGTAACTGCCGGTAGAGACCAGGCTGCCGGGTCTGGACTGGAGAGCGAGTATGCTAACCAGACTGGCGGCTCCTGGCCTAACCTAGACCTGGGCCACGTCCCTTTGGGCCACTGCGTTCTGGAGCCAGTTCTAGGCGCGAGGGATCCTTGGCAAAAGGCGACAACTTCCCCTATTACTTTCAATTCCCTTCTCCCCTCAACTTGAAGCCATAGGAAAAGCTCCAATCACCTCTCCCCCCATTTACTCCCTTCCCAGTACAGAGCAGCACTTTTGGTTGCTACTGGGGAGGGGGGGAGGGGAACCGAGAAGGTGCCACTTCGTGTGTTTACTTAGCATTCGGCAAAGTGGCGATTGGCCAGGATCCCCTCCGGGAGGAAGCATCCTCAGGAACCGCTCAGCCTCAATCTGTCGCCCTGGGCAGCCCCTTAGGCGAGGGAGAAGGGGGGCCCTCAAGTCCCTAGGGAGGATAGAAAGGTACCCCGGTCCATCAGGAATCTGGCACCTCTCCCTAGTCCTGCGTCTTCACTCCAAAGATCCTGGAAACAGTGCACGGCCTCGCCCCGCGTGAGTCCAAGCCTTAGATTCATATCTCTGATTTGCCTAGCTAACTCAGGATTCTCACTAGCCTTTGTGTGTTTAGCGGGAGAGGGGGTGAAGGGAGGAGGGGGGAAATGGAGATATTCAGCCTGTCCGTATTACCCTCTCTGCTTGGGCCAGAGGAATTTAAGATCTAGACGCTCCTGTGTGGGCGTGCCTGATCTACGAGTTCTTACAAAGGTGCCTCTGGTTCTCTGCTTCTTTTCTACGTTTCTCCCTTTCTCTAAACTCCTTTGTCTCCGACCCGCAGGCTGATGGATCTAAGCCCTCTGAGGCTCAGAAGCTTGGCTGTTTCCTTCTCTTCTCCTCCTCTTCCCCGTGGGCCCTCCCTCCTCAACCTTAGACGCTGTCTCTGCCCCAGCCTTTCCCGAGCCCTGCTCAATCTCAGAGCTGCTCCCTGGCAGCCCAGCTTTGGGCCCGCGCGCAAAGCCGCGCAGGTAAGACAAACAGATTCCAGTCTCAGAGCCTCGGGGTGAAGTCTCTCTCGAGCGCCATCCAGCGGTTAGAGAGAGGAAGAAAGCAACCTGATTAAAAGCGAAGCTCCCCTGCAAAGGTTTACTCCCATTGGGAGTGCATCTGAACAGAGGTTAGGAGGGGGAGGGAACTGAATGGAATTTCCCATGCAGAACACACCCCCAGTCAGAAAAGATCCTATGATCCTTCCGCACCGGTAAGGGTATAGATCCGGGGCTGGAATGGACCTTGTCTAATCCAACCGTCTCATTTTAGAGATGAGAAAACGTAGACCGAAAAGTGAAGTCACCTAAAGTCACTCTCGAAGCCTTTAAGTTGCAGAGTCAAGTTTCTAACGCAGATCCATAACTTCAAGGTCGTTCATCACTTTCCACACTGAACTCCACCATATAAAATTTGAAACACTGGCCACAGTCTTCTGAAAATTAGCTTAAAGTATCTATTTTTCCAGCCTTCTCTATTCCAACCTCACCCGATTCACCATATAACTTTATAAGAGTGGATGGAGTCAACTGAAGGCCTGGATTGGAATCCTGTCCAAACTCTTTGAACTTCAGTTTTCTCATCTGCAAAAGGAGAGAATTGAACTTGAGTCATTTTTCAGTCCTGTCTGCCTCTTGGTGACACCTTTTGGGGTTTTCTTGGCAGAGGTACTGGAGAGGTTTGCCATTTCCTTTCTCCAGCTCATTTTACGGATGAGGAACTGGAACAAACAGGGTTAAGTGACTTGCCCAGGGTCACATAGCTAGTAAGCGTGAAAGGCTAGATTTGAATTCAGAAAGATGAGTCCTCCAGACTTCAGGCCCAGCACTGTGCCACCTATCTGCCTTGAGGCCTGGACTAGATGACCTTTAAAGTTTTACATGGATGAACCTCTGATCTATAAGATAATAACAGCATCAAACCACTATTTCAACTGATCCTATCACCCCAAACATTCATTGCTGTCCATCTCTCCACCTTACCTAGACACTTCCCATTCATTTATCTCACTATGACCATTTGTAAGGCAAATGCCTAGACTCAAGCAGAAACAGACCAGAAGGTACCATAGATTTAGGATTCCAGCCCCCACCAGTGTTATGTCAACCTCTACAGCCACTGTACTTGTCAATTTCATCTGGTGGGCAGGGTGGTTCACCATCCATGCATGCATACTGAAATAGGGCATATAACATGCCCTTCTTTACAGAGTGGAATGTTATCTCTGGATAATCTGGACAAGTGCCTGTGTACACACATTATATACATTGTTGGAAGGGTTATTTTACTGCAAGAGTAAAAACACTGAATAGAAAAAGCAACATATTCTCCAGATACCTGATAATTTATAATAGATTATTGATATGGGGAAAAGGGGAGAGGTGCAGCACTCACTGATAAACAAACTTCACAAAAGTCATGCTGACTAGATTGACAATCCAGGGGTGTGGTTTTTATATATTTTTCTGTTCCTATTTGAATCACCTCTTCAGGACCTGTGACTCCCAAATGGATACTGCATGCCCACACAAAAATAGTTATGATTGATGAATGCAGCATGGTATATTGGCAAGAGGGTGAGTTTTGGAATCAAGAAGAAAAGGGTTCAAGTTCTGTCCCTCATATATATTGGCTGCGTGACTCTGGGTAAGTCACTTGATCTCTCAATGTCTCAGGTCTCTAAACTATAAAATGCAGAACTTCTGGCAGGCATTGGTGGAAGTTTATTTCCTGATGAGAGCAGGAAGAAAACACAAGTCCAGACTTCTTCTCCCTCTCACTCACCTGAAAAGTAGATATATTCTGTATGAATGAAGAGAAGAGGAGAACAGGGTAAAGGTGGAAAGGAGGAAGAAAATGTGTGTGTGTGTATGTGTGCGTGTGTGTGTGAGAGAGAGAGAGGGAGAGAGAGAGAGAGAGAGAGAGAGAGAGAGAGAGAGAGAGAGAGAGAAAGAGAGAGAGAGAGACAGAGACAGAGACAGAGACAGAGAGAGAAGAGGAGAAAGGCAGAAGAAAGAGATAAAGACAAAGATAAAGACAGAGAAAGGTGGAAAGGAGAGAGGAGGAGAGGAGAGAAACTCCTTTAGAGTAGGAATTGTTTCACTATTTGTCTTTGCATACATACCATCTGTGCCTCATATACAGTTGGTGCATGATAAATACTTGATTTAAAGATGGAAATGGATTTCTAGAAATTCTACTCTTGACAATCTTTCACATAAGGTAATGGGACAATGGCATTTGGGCTCCCATATGGTTTGCTCCCTGAATTAGTAAGTTTTGTTAATAATAGAAAAATATAACTGGGTATCCGGGCTTGGTGGCCATGATCTGTCAGTGTCATCCAGAGATAGCAAACTCAGTGAGCTTTTCACCCTTTCTCCATCAGCCTTTCCCCCCTCTTTCTGAACCCCTTGTACTCAAAACCTTTCATTTAATTTTCAGTTCCCATCACCTGCCAAGGAATAGATTCAGAGTACCTCAACTCCCCTCTCTCAAAAATCCCTCCCTTTTTCTGGGTCCTAGCATTTCAAGACATAAGTAGGAAAAATGAAATACAGAAGTTAGTTCAAGTTATTCATGACATTCATACACAGGCCTAAAAGTGAGTATAACATCATATTTTAACTTGTCTAATAAAAAAAAATCCCATGCCTCCCCCATTTTCCCCTTTCTCAAAGGAACTATAGCTGTACTAAAGAGGTTTGGAGGAGGGGCAGGGACTGACACATTATTTACACCTGCAATGTTGGGATGACTATAGTTTGCCCCAGTTGACTCAACTGTAAATCTTTTCCTTATGGCCCCAAGTCCTGCTCATCTGGGTTTAATAAGTCTCCCTTGCACCCCTGCTGCACCAGTTGGAGGAGAGGCCCTAACCTGCCTGGTGTACCGAAGCTGGGCTCAGCAGCCTATGGGTAATTACTAGAGGCACGCTAATGGGCTGCCCATGCGCCAGTTACCCAAAGGGGAATTTTTATTTCCATTGGACATTTCTAAAAATAATTTCCTCCAGTTAGACCCAAAAGGAGCAAATAAAGCCCTTTTCTGACTTGCTCATGGGAAAAGAAGTTAGAAACTGGGAGAAAGGAGGTCTTAATCTTGGTCAAAACCTATCCCTTCCCATCTTGTTTTCTGTGTGTCTCTTTACTGGACTCTCTTCAGTTCCCTATTCCCAGTGAGCTTACATTTCTCTTTACCTGGCTATGGGAAGCTGCCCTATTTGCAGTATTTTCTGGAAAGGAAACACCCCATCTCTCTCTCTCCCTCTCTCTCTCTCTCTCTCTCTCTCTCTCTCTCTCTCTCTCTCTCGCCCCCACCTCCCTCCCTCCTGAGAAGCTAAGACTCTCTGACATTGTCTGCCCTGAGATTTCTGTTTGCCTCTCCATGTCTCTATCTGTCTGTTTATCACTGTTTATCTATGCCCCTTTCTGATGTCTGATTACCCGTCCCTGTGAGCCTCTTTTGGTCTATGCCTCTTTGTCTCCCCAGTCTCCCCATCATTCTATCTTTTTCATTAGCTGTTTTCCCCCTGCCTGTCTCTGGCTGCCTTCATCTCTCTTTGATTCTGTCTTCCTCTCAGGCCCTTTCTCGGTCACGTTTTCTTTGTGTTAGTCCTCTCTCTGCCTCTCTCTCTCTCTCTCTCTCTCTCTCTCTGCCTCTCTCTCTCTGTCTCTCTCTCTCTCTCTCTGCCTCTCTCTCTCTCTCTCTGTCTCCCTCTCTCTGCCTCTCTCTGTCTCTCCCTCCCTCCCTCTCTCTCTCTCTCTCTCTCTAGAGGAATTGTAAAAGCCCTGTAATAGACAGAACTTTGGCTTTGCCTCACTCTCACTGTACTTTCCAATGGTTCGGGAAAGAAGCAGAAAGATTTCCTTACTCTCTAAAGAGAGCCTGACAAGGTTGTGGCTACCTGGTTCCTACATAAAGAAATTAATCATATGCAAGGAGCTGAGATCAGACTGACATCTCTCATGAGACTGATATCTCTCCTGTTCCCAGAGGAGATAATGATTGGTGGAATTCCCAAATGAAATGTGCTATTAGCATTATTAATAAAACTCTGCAAGTTTCCAATGTAATTACTTGATAAGAGTCAGGGTAAGTAAACTGGAAATATCCCTCAGTAATCCAGATGGGGAGTACAGGATGGAACCGGTACAAGGGACAGTGCATGTTGAAGTAGGGCTGGGGCCAACTTTGTGACCACCTCAGTATGTAATTAGTTTTTCTAATTAGAGTTGCTTGACCATGTTTTGGCAGATGATCCCCTTGAATACAGGTAGAGGGGTCTCAGAGCCCAAGCCCACATTTCCAGTTTCACTCACATTATGACCTAGGCTGGATACAGACTCAGTGTTGCCATTTGTTAGATGGGGGTAGATCTCAGAAGAGAGCCCTGTAATTCCCCTTCCCCTCTACCTCCCCTAAATGGTGTCCTTAGGGCAAAGGAGCTTGCCTTCTTCAGTATCCTCCCTCCCAGATTGTGACCCAATATAGATTTGCTAGAAGTAGCTTTTTCCAGATTAAAAAAAAAAAAAAGACCTAGATATTTCTAAGAAAGTTAAGTACATCAACCCCCAGGGAAAAATCTAAAACCCTCCCCTACCCATGCATTGATTAAAAAAAGGAAAGAAAAGAAACAACCAACTTCATTTCTTTTTAAATTCCTCTCAACTTTTTTTCATACTTTTTCTTTTAAATCATCCTCTGATAAGACGCAAATGATTTCTCCTAACTCATCTGATCGTATTTCCCCCCATTCCCTTACACCTTAAGGAAAAAGCTAATACTGAAATAAGAGAGCAGGACGTCATAGTTAACATCTTTCCCTTTTCCCATGTATCCCAGGGTTAAACATATCCAATTGTAATGGGCAAATGAGGCCTGGATACAACACACTCCAGACTAGGGACAGAGCATAGAGTGGGGTGTGGACTGATGCTGCTGATGGAAGGGTTGGTTCATAGGAGTCAATCAAATGCTTGTGTTTGAGGTCCTTTCACTTGGTCCAGGGAGTTGGTATGTTTTCTTCAGTCAGAAGGCTGTATCTACACAGGCAAGATAACCCAGAAATTCAAAACAAAGAAAATTTTCCCTACCTTTCCCTCCCCATTAATAACAGATAATGGTTGCTGTGTGTGGAATTTTGTTCCTCCATACTGGGTACCATCGATTGAGTTGGAGGGTGGGTTACAATGAACTTTCCTGACTTCAGGTAAAGGATGGGAAAGGAGCAGGGAAATTCTGTGTGTGTGTGTGTGTGTGTGTGTGTGTGTGTGTGTGTGTGTGTAAGGCAGGGTGGCAATCTAAATCGATGGCTCAGAAAGACATAGGAACACTTAGAATTTGAAGCTGGAACTAAGCAACAGACTCTTATGGATCCAATCATTCAGACTCAGACAGTGTCGGGTGGGAGGGGGATGCAGGGCGGGGGGAGGTTGGGGGAAAGTAGGAGGTGGGGGTGGGCAGTGGTAGAGAGACAGAGACAGAACTGAGAAGTCAGAGAGAAACCAGGGACAGATTTCAAGACAGACAGAGAGACAAAGAAGGAAGAAGACAGTATCGACGCCACAGGAAAAAAAAAACTGAATATAGATCAAAAGGAAAGATTGTGTATCCCTGAGGTGAGAAAGAGAAAGTTTCAGTTTTGAAAATAGTGACAAAATTCTAGATCTTTTAGAATTTCTAGTTTCCTTCTAGACTCAGCTCAAGTGCCACTTTGTAGGTGAAATTTTTCCTGATGCCCCACTAACCCCACCTTCATCATCTTGTATTTGTCGTTTTCATTCTATATACACCTATTTATGGGCACGTTTTTATTCTACGTGTCTCATTTTTCTCTTTGTATGGCCTGTGCCTAAACATTGTTGGGCAATTAATAGATGGATTTTGATAGACAGATTGATTGATTGATCTGCCTTAAAACAATTACCCACTCCACTTAAGCAACTGATGTACCTCTCTCTCATTTAGTATAGGGTAGAAGCCTACAGTGCACCCTTTATTTTTATCATCTTCCTTTATTTCTCCTCTCCTTCCCTCCCATCCCCACTTTAGAAATATTCTAGTCAAGAATTCTGAGTTTGAGTCCAGGTTCTGCTACACAGAATTAATGTGACCTTGGGAGAGTCACCATTTCTGAGCCGCAGTTTCTCAAAGTATTAATTGGGAGTAACACACCCCCTACGTCACATCTATGTTACCATGAAAACTGCATTGTAAACCTGAAAATGCTATAGAAATGTGAGCTGTTAACTCTTTTCATGATTTAGTCCACTCTAATGAAACATCTAGAAATGACAATGACAAATCCAAACACTGACAGACTTGGAAAGACTGAGACAGGAAGCAAAAAGGAGAAGGGAACCCCCAACTTCTGCCCTCACTGTCCTTCCTCATTTTTCTCCTGCTTCTCAATACAATGCAGCCAGTCTTTTTAATTGAAACCCAGTAAGAAAAACAGAAATAGATAGTGTGCTCAAATTGAGAAAACGTGTCCAGAGTTCCATGAGGATGGTTAGTTCACCAGAATCGAGGAAGTCTGTTTGTCTCTTGCCTGTCACTAAGTGACAGCAGCCCCCATCCAATTCACCATCCCTTCTCCTTTACACATTTTTGTCAATCCCTCCCAGAGAGAAGATACCCACGCTCTCCTGAATGTCTGCCTATGCTGCTCTCTCCTCTTCGTCTCTGTCTCTTTCCTTTTCTTTTTCTCTTCTCATACTGATGACTATAATTAAAAAAGAGAAATTGTGAACACATCACAACTCTGTTCTCTAGCACAGTTGTTAAATGGACCATGTGGGTCTGTCCTTTTCTCCATTTCTGCCTTTACTTCTCTTTCACCTTGTCTCTGTGGGGTTTGGAAACCACAGGCAACCCGACATGTAGGGTCAGATGGCTGCCCTACCTCGCAGGGGTCCAACAAACTTGGCGCCCCATTCAAACATTGAAATAAGCTGTCTGATGGATGTCTCCTGATTAGAACACCTATGCTGAGTAACTTCCTTTCTGATGGGTTCCCAGGATTACCTCAATGTCACCCCGGCTGCTTTTTCTTAACCCCTACCCCTAATTCTGCCCTCCCCCCACCCCCGCCCGTTTCATCCTATCTTTCTACCCAAGATTAGAGTCCAAATTCTGGATGGAATCTTCCCATAGTGGGCTTCAACCTTCACTCTGGGTAAAATTGGTGGTGAAAAGAGAAGAGGATGTTTTTATTTGTTTTGAAAAGAAGTGTTTTTTGGTCAAATCCGATAAGTGAGAAACTCACCCTTTAGCTACCCACTCTTAATCCACTCAGTCTAAGAAGAAAGGCATACGTGTGTAAATAGATGTTAAAAATAAACATGTTACAATGCATATTTATTTCATGAGTCACCATGTAACAAATTACATATTACAGTACAATAATATTTATATATATGTGTTCATATACGTATATATTCCAATTTATTCCTTAGACTATATTATCTTTTTTTAGGTGACTGAAATATCAGCAGGATGAGAAAACTAAAAAGAGATACCTCCACGCAGGTAGGGAACTACTCTTTAATCTTTCTTCCTGAGAGGGATAGAAAAAGAAAAATTTCTCACAGATGTTTATAACTATAGCACCCCCAACCTCCCCCCCCCC
>CM053773.1:225754317-225882473 GCA_028658325.1 Potorous gilbertii | reverse complement strand
GGGAACAGAGAACCAGTCTTTAAGGCCAGAAATATTGGAACTCCCAGCTAGACAACTTTGACAATCTGCATACACACATACACACATGGATTCAAATTATTGCACTTAATTTTCCTGATGAATAATTCAGAGACCTGTCAAAGGACATGTGAAAGTTATAGGAAAAGTAGCAGCCTCACTGGTTCCTCAAGGCATGCAGGGAATCTAGATCCTAGAGCTTTCTGACTTAGGACCCAAGGGCCAGAAGTGATTCTTGAGGTTCTGATGGCCTCGGTCAGGTCTGTTTTGACTCCCTATCCCAGATATCAAGATTTAAACTCTACTTTAGCACTTTTGGCCAGGAAACTTTCGAGAAATTGAGAAATCTGGTCTTCATGGATTGCCTCAACCCTAGAAGTATGAGGTAAAAATGTGGATGAAAACACAAGCCCCCACGGGTAACCAGAAAATAAAGGCATAAATGCCATGTCCCCAAGGAAATGAATGTGTGGGGATGCGAGTCTTGTCTAAATCCTCGAGTGCTACTAGCCTTAAAAGAGGGTGAAACAAGGCATTCTGTCCTGTTTATGAAAAAGAGGGAAAGGGGGGCATACAAGAAGGAAAGGGAAAAGAAAAAAAAAACGTTAAGAAAAGACCAACGAACACGACCAGATCGTATCCTTCTTGTTACTGGCACTTCAGCCAAGTAGAACAGAGATATTTGATCAAAGCAAGACCGTCCCTTTTCTTTCTTTCTTTCTTTCTTTCTTTCTTTCTTTCTTTCTTTCTTTCTTTCTTTCTTTCTTTTTTTTGCCCCAAAGAGGAGCTTCAGGGAGTAAGTCGGTGTAAAGGCAATTGTGAGGAGGTAAAAGATGCGAGCAAATGGACTGCTTGGATCTCGGAGTTCCGCTCACCTTGTCGATCTGAGCGGTGGACGTTATGGGGATTCAGCCTGAGACGGTGTAAGGGACAACTCCAACCCCGCTCCGCACCCCCACCACTACCCCCAGCAAAAAGTGGGAAGGCAAGCAGGTCCCCAGGGAGGGACTTGAGAAGATGGAAGTCAACTCCACCCCCACTACACACACACACTCCTTGCTTCTGCCCCTGCAGCCACAGGTTGCTGCCCTCGACGTTAAATAAAACCAAAATGCCCATCGCTAAAGACCCGAAGCTCACCCAGGAATGGAACAAGAGTAGGGGTGAGGCTGTGGCCTTTTTCCTGGATGATTTCAAACGCTCGTCAATTTCCGAAGTAATTAGACCAGAAGGTGAGGAAAGGGCGGGAGGGGAGAGCTGGTGGAGAGGTAGGGAGTTGGCTCAAACAACAGGCAATTTCTAAATAATCCAAGCTGGAGACTGGAGGCCCCCTCCCCAGTAAAAGTTTATGTAGTCCGAAAGTATTGACTAAGTCCTGAGAAACCTACTTAGAGTCCAAGACCCTCCCGGAGAAACCAGGATGCCTTGTGTCAACACAGCTCTCTTGTAGTGACACCTTGGGCTCAATTGAACCGCTCAGGCAAATGAGGGTGAAAGTTTAAGTAGGAATAAGAACGCAATAGTCCACAGCCAGACCTCACACGTGCTAAAGAGAATATTTACAGCAAACTTGCCAAAGTAAACGAGCCCGCCCACCCCACCACCACCTCCCCTTAATTTTTTTCTTCAGATAAACACAGTTAGACCACAAAAGACTCGGCCTGTCTCTTTTAGAGCTAGAAGAGGGCATAGCTGCCGAAAAAGATATTTTGAGCCGCAGTCTCCCAGAAAAGGCAACCTCCTAGAAGATGAGGCCCACACATCTGTCCACATCTGTCCACTTAGCTTCGGGGACAGCGGTCTTACTTTGAGCCTTACACCGCTTCCTGTAACCCCTGCACGCACAATACGCCTTTGCCCTCAACTCTAAATCTTCGAGGCTTATTCGGGAGAAACGGGAACCAGGGCCTAGTCCGAGACTTAACGTTGCAGGAAACTTTCTTCCAACCCCCACCTCTCGAAGTAGAAGATGGTTTCAGGTGCTTTAAAAGGCGTCAGTCAGAGCCAAGTTTTGGGCCTGGTGACGCCAAGGTTCAGGGGGATTCACTTTATCTGTTCCAATTTCCTCTGGGGAATCAAATCTCATCTCCCTGGTGACAGCGCCCACTTGCTCAGTCATCGTGAGAGCAAAACCTCTCACTTTGGAGGTCCTGTTTTTCTTTAAAGGAAAGAGTGGGGGTGGGGGCGGGAGACTGGAAAAATGCTGGGAGAAAGAGAAAGAGTACAGGAAGAAGAGGACGAGGGGCAAGGATGGGAAAGCCTGCAGCGAAGAGAGAGCGGGCCCGAGTTCTCCCCTGAAGCCGGCAGTCAGCCCAAGCGGAGGGCCGGAGGGGAGTGGCGCTACGGTCCTAGCTCCTTGCAGCGCGGCGGCCCGGCGGACTAGAAGCAGCTGGGAGCTTCTGGCCAATGTTTAACTCGGGGCCCCGGCGTGGTGGCCACCGGTTCCTCTTTGTTTGCTAGCAAATTAATCATCCCTTGCGCAGTCGGCGCCAGGCTGGATTTATCACACTTGGAGAGGGGGGGTCGGCGGCCGGGGAGAGACAAAGGGAGTTCGCACCTTCCAGCTTTTGATCTCCGATTAGTGCGGCCTCCCAGTATAATACGAGTCTCCAGGGGCCCAGTCTGGGAGGTCAGTCGTAATTGGCGGAAGTTTGTAAGCCATTAGCAAGACGGTGACATTTTAAAAATCATAATCTGCAAACTCCCCCCCTCCCTTTAGTACCAGGAGACGCTGCAAGGGTGGGGGAGGGAAGGACCCTGGGGACTGGAGCAAGCCCAGATTCTGGGCCTCAGAGAGAGGAGATAGAGGTTAGAAGTAGATCTGGTCATTATCCTTTTTAGGGAGAGGGCCCTGAGCTATCCGGGAGTGCGCAGTTCTCAGGTACCCGAGAGAAATGTTCCAATCCGAGCCCCCGAGTTCCCCATGCCCCTCAATCCGTGGTGACGAATGGAAGGCCCAGAGATCTGGTTGGAACGAGTCTCTCTCCTTCAGTTGGAAAATGGGAAGGTAGAGTGAGTGGCGAGCAAGAGAGTGAGAGAAAGAGCCGGCTTGCGGTCCTCCAGTCAGTTTCCAGATCTCTGCGGCTGGAACGGGACTGGGGGCGGGGGAGAGAAAGATCGCATGCACATGGGGGATGCACTTGAAAGAGGGCAGGGACAACCGAGCAAAGCCGGCCTTTGAACTAGAGCAGGAGATCATCAGGAAACGCCAGGTCCTTTGGAGAAAAGGTCACGACAGTCGTGGCCCACCTGAAAACATCCTGAAACAGGCCTCGAACAGTAATTCTTATTACAAGGGCTGGTAACAGATGGGGAAACGCGGGGACCTTAGAACCCCTAGTCACACATAATCCAGATACCACTTTAGGATCTCCCAAACGCACTGTTTTAATCACCGGCTTGAGACGCAACAGAAAGGTCAGATTTTGTAGAAAATTCTCCCAAGTCTCCAGGTTTTTTTTTTCCCCTCTTGCTTCCCTAAACCTCACATACCTTGGGCCAAAGCCAGAAAAGGGAGGGAGAGAGAGAGAGAGAGAGAGAGAGAGAGAGAGAGAGAGAGAGAGAGAGAGAGAGAGAGAGAGATGGTCCTCAGTTTGGTGAAGAAGTCTATAGACATTGACGACCATAGGGAATTCTCAGCGCTGGCGCCAAGCTCTCTTAGCCATGTGCGTCAAAAAGACACTGGTTAAAAAAAAATCGCCTCAGATGTTCCGCTCCTATCTCCGCGCATTTAGCCCACAATGGAATTGCATTTTCTCCCGCTGCTGGAGAAATAGTGTCTTCCCTTCCCCCTCGTTAAGGGAAGGGGGTATCTACCGCACAGAAAATCTAAGACTAGATTGCTGGTTTCCGCCTCGGATCCCTTCGGCTTTCTTGCCTTCTCCTAGTCGGGGCCAGACTGAGCCCTTCAATTCGGCCTCCCCCTATAAATCAATGCATCTCACTCTCCTCTTCACCTTCCCTTTTCCTTGAACAGACAAAAAGTACTTAATTCCACAAAAGTTCATTTAAAGCCTGTTAGGAAGCGGGAAGTGTGAAAATGTACTTAAAATGAGGGTCTTTCTTTTCCCTGAGTACTTTAATTCTAGGCCTCTTGTCTTCCTCCCCCAACCACCCCCACCCCCTCCCCAACCTTCTGACCTATTAGTTTCACAACCCCACCCCCAACTTTTGCGCTCGGGACTCTACTTTCCCTCCCCTCCCGGACCAGAGCCCGAGGGCCGAGGAGAGTTCGGTGACCCTGTGCTGGTCTGGGGGCTCTCGAAGAGGCGGGAGAAGGTAGTAAACAGTAACCCATTCGGCGCCAGGCTAGATAATTCCATCACATTCCCTTAACCCGTACTCCCATCCCCCTAGGGCCCGAGGCCCCCACCTTACCTGGAATAAAGCCGGATTCCCGGGAACCGGTCACTTCTGACTCTGGGACAGGGGCGTTTCACTGTTTGCTTTATAAATTCGCCCGTGATTTTCTGGCCCGATAAATCTCAGGTGAAGAAAGAGTATGGGGCCAAAGTAGATAACGAGAATGATTCTTGGACTAGATATCCACTGCCTTCTCCTCTCCCTCCATCTCCTCCACACACCCCACCCGAGCTTGCAGGCCCAGGCCCTTGCCAGTGGGGACCAAGGGGACCAAGTAGAGATGCCAGGGATAAACATGACAGGTCGGAGAGGCGAGGTCCCCAGACCCTGGCCACTTTCACCGACTTGGGGATGTTTTTCCTCACCCCGAATCTGTCTTGACTCCTGCCTATACTTGCTTTGGCAGCGGAGAGGATACTGAGGGTAGGAATGTACATATAAACCCACAGATAGTACCCCCTAACTCTACATCTATTCTCCTTGAGAAAAAAAATCAGAATCTCTCTCTTTCTAGCCCTGCCAGGAGGGTATATGCAGTGTAAGTAATTACCTGTATGTAGGGGGTGTCTCAGTGTGCCGGTGTGTTTCGATATGATTGTGGGCACGTGTTTCAGTCTGGGGTTTATAAAAATATCTAGTAAAGAGAATACTTAAAATGGGCAATGTGTCTGCCTGGTATATACATTGTGGATTGTACGTCTAGTGTATAAGACTGTTTTTCGTGCCTCCGTATTGGTGTAGGGGATCCGTCGATAGATTTAAATGATTTTATATTTTGTGGTATATTCTGAGGGGTAGGGGTAGGGTAACTTAGACAGCCTGGTCTTTGTATATTCGTGGGTCCATATATGCGTTTAAACAACTTTGTTGTATACGCTGGGGTCCATGCGAGTGTTTAGAAAACCACATCTGAATTCTTTGTGTCTCTTGTCTATTTTGGAATCTGTGAATATATTTAAATGACATAGGGTCTTTGGGTTATACATTCCGGAGTCCATCCATGTGTTCCTTCAATAATTTCGACTGTCAGTATTGTATATCCTGTGGTCGATGCAAAGTATGTTGAGTTTAAGGGTATTTGTGTATGCGCGCGCGTGTCTGTGTGCCTCAATAACTCGGGTTTCTGTAATGGGAGTAGCCCGGGAGCCGAGCCGGCAGCTGTGGGTGACTTTCTCCGTCCTAGAAACTCCCAACCTTCCGGGGCCCCGCAGGCGAGGCGCCCACGCTGCGCTCGGGAGGGTGCGGCAGCCCCAACAGAGCCGTGCACGTGGAGAGAAGCTAGGAGCAAGCGGGGGTGGGGGCGAAGACTGGAGCCGGAGCCTTAGCCGGCGCCGGAGCCTCTCCTAGCTTCAGCCCGGCCCCTGCGCCGCGCCGCACTATGTCCGTCCCTCCCTCTCTCCCTCCCGGTCGGGCACAGCTCCCCCTCGCCCTTCTCATCCTTCCTGCCATTGTCGGGAGAGGCGGCGGCGAACGCTGCAACCTCCGCCCAGTTTAGCAGCCTGGAGCGGGCCAGATCTTCCCCGTCCGGCCGCCTGGAGCGAGGAGAGAGGAGGTAAGACGCAGGGCGCCTCTGGCTAGCCCGGGAGCCGGCAGAGTAAGCGGCAGCCGCCGAGGAGAGAGGAAAGGAAGGAAGGCGCGGGCGGTCAAAGTCCTTCCCTGCCTGTCTGCATGCCTGCCTGCCTGCCTTCTCCGGGCTCCCAGCTTTCCTCCTCTCCTTCCTTCCCCGGCTCTTCCTCCTCTCTCTGTCCTGGGGCGTACGACTGAGACATTTCAGGCAGCAAAAAGAAAAAAAAGGAAAGAAAGAAAAAGAAAGGGGGCAAGCCAGCGAGGAAGCAAGAGCTCAGGGGGTTGCGGGTGATTTCTCCTCGGATAAGCCACCTAGAGGCGACTCCGGTTTTGTCTCCCCAGTGGCTCTGCGCCCTCCGCCCTCCGCCCTCCCTCTCTGATCCTGTTGACAATATTCACACGGCAGAGAGTAGTAGAGATGCTTCGCTACAACATTACAGTTTCCGACACCTTTTTATAACTCGGCTCGATCCCCCTCCACTCGACCTGTCAAAACCACGCCTATGGAGCTACACAATTGGTCCGAAAGCGTCAAAGAGCCAATCAAGAAAGCTTGAGCTTCCTCGCAGCTCACAACACATCCGCACGGTCTGGCGCAAGGAGAGCAGACTCACAGGGATTTCTTGAGGCTGAGGGTGTCTCTCGCACTGCTCTCTCTTTCTGTCTCCGGCTCTTTCTCTTCCTCTCCCTCCCTCACCTCTCCCCCACCCCTTTTTCTCTCTTCTTCCCTATCCCTTTCTCTCCCCCCCTCTTTCTTCTCCCCTCCCCTCCTCTTTCACCTTTTCTAGCCAGGACTGAAATCCACATTATTGCAAGGAAAAGGAGAGACTGGGGGGAGGGAAACGCAACAAGGCTCATTGAAACTGAGCCCCCATCCGAAGCTTAGTGGGGAAAGAGGGAGAAGAACGGAAGCCCATTCGCAGCTCGAATTGGGTCCTAGCTGTTTGTCGTTAGAATAATCTTTTTTCGGGGTAGGTGGGGAGGATCTGTTTTTGAGTGTGTGTCTGTGTCTCTGTGTGTGCAATTTTCCCCTCCCTTCCTCGCTCGCTTTCTGTCTCAGAGCAGAGACTTAAGTCGAATTGAAGAACAGGGAGACAGAAGACGCGAAGAAAAAAGGAGGAAAAGCAAAACTACAGCATTTGCCCACAGAGGTCCAATCCCATCTTCAACCAAGGAAGCCTGGGCCCGGGAACCCAAGATTCCCGGAACTCTAAGCGCAGCGATTCTAGATCCGAGAGCCGAGAAAGCAGTACTCGGGCTGACCGGAGAGAAAGCCAGAAATCCCAGGGACTATCTACTCTTGCCTCCCAGTGAAGGCGGCCGGTAGGGACGTGCCAGGACCGGTGGAAAAACAGGACCCAGGGGTGCCCACCGCCCTGAGTGATTATGCCTCCGAATCCTGCGCTTGGAAGTTTTTAGGAATCAGTCCCTCCACTCCTTTCCAAAATAGAGACTTAATCTATCACATCTCGCTCGACCCCACAACCAAAGGAGGTATTCTGGGTTCCTGTGGGGTTCCCCTTCTTTTAACGATGTACTATTAAAAGGGGGGCACCTGAGTGAGGACTCGAGTGCAGCAGCCGGAGCCCCAGTCCCAGTCGGCAGTGCGGCGGCTGAGTCTCCCCATGAGAGAGCCGGTCATCCCTGGGACAAGCATGGCTTACCACCCTTTCTTACCTCACCGGGCTCCGGACTTCGGCATGAGCGCGGTGCTGGGACACCAGCCTCCCTTCTTTCCGGCTCTCACCCTGCCTCCCAATGGGGCTGCGGCGCTCTCGCTGCCGGGGGCTCTGGCCAAGCCCATTATGGATCAATTAGTCGGGGCCGCCGAGACCGGCATCCCCTTCTCTTCCCTGGGTCACCAGGCGGCGGCTCATCTGAGGCCTCTGAAAACCCTGGAGCCCGAGGAAGAGGTCGAGGACGACCCCAAGGTGCATCTTGAAGCCAAGGAGCTTTGGGAACAGTTCCATAAAAGAGGGACCGAGATGGTGATCACCAAATCTGGAAGGTAAGCTACTCAAGTTCTGACTTCTGAAGTCGAGTCTTCTGGTTTTTTGTTTCTTTTTGTTTTGGGTTATTATTGATCTTCCCCCTCCCCCCCCAAAAAAAGCTGCCTTGTGAGCTTGTATGCTTGCAGCTGCCTCCGGAAAAACTTGCCTCATCTGGAATTATGTGCTGCTATAGACTACTGCTTGCTTACTTTGCAGACTGAACTGCAAGAAATCCTAATACTACCTGCCTTAAACACACACGTGCATGAATTCTTACTAAGAAAAAAATGTTCCCTGTCTTTGTGTGTCTGTGTGTGTGTGCCTATCTGTAGACAGTTCGAGGTACTACTGTGGGCGCTATTTTACCTTTAAAGAAGGTAGTTTTTTGTTTTGTTTTAACTTGTGCAGGAGTACTCGGCTGTCTTTTCTGAAGTGTACTCATTGTTATTTTCTCATTTTTGCATTTAGAGAGAATAACTTTAGGCTTATTGTCTCCTATGGGAGCTCTTGGAGTGTTTTTATGGTCTAAAGTCTGTCCGTCTCCCTCTGAGTTTCGAATCTTGCCCCCTAGGTTCCAAAGAGGCCTAACTGCATATACACTAGCTATAGAAATGTATTACCACATCAATGAGAGAAACTGATCAAAGATATTTTCGTTTGCACACTCACATGTTTGTAATCAGAGAGAAAGAAAGAGTTCAGCAGGCAAGGGGGGGTAATTAGAATTATACAGTCAGGCATATGTCCTATAACATATGGGAAAACTAACCTTCCCACAGAGCTTTGTAGCTTTTGCAGAGATCACCTGAACAAACTACGACAAAGACTGGGGTGCTCTGTGATTTTTATGCTGTACCTCTTTGCTCCTTAAAAGAAAATAAAAGAACGGCATTCAAGCTGAAAATAAAAAAGAAACCTTGATCCATAATTCTTACAATCTTCTGTCTCCTGGCTAATTGTGATCAGAAGTTATACATGGAAAACCTCGGTCAAGAGAGAAGGTGCCTTCTTATTTGTTACCAGGTCATGTGTTTCCTTTCAAGCCAGGATCGCGGAATACCAAACTCTTTGGCATAATAAACAGTAAATTTGTGGTATCCTGTCGCAGTTTAAAACTGGACATAGCAGCAGGGGAATGTGGTCAGCCCAGCGCTGTACAGATGGCCAAGTGCT
Organism: Potorous gilbertii; assembly: GCA_028658325.1. NCBI lineage: Eukaryota > Metazoa > Chordata > Mammalia > Diprotodontia > Potoroidae > Potorous > Potorous gilbertii. The sequence continues at coordinate 225,873,363 of CM053773.1, read as the reverse complement.
AGAAAATGGCATTTTCTGATTTCGTTGTGGGAGACTCCAGGAGCAGTTACCTTTCCCTATATCAACAAGTTCCAAAGTAACATTTTCTTCGGGGAGATATTTCACCCCCAGGCCCACTAACTTCCTGAAAAAGTGATTTCCCCCCACACACATACATTCACTCACTTTGGCCACTTGTCTGGCACCACATTTCTTCATTCTCTCCCACTCCACTGTTTATGAGATTTGTTTGTTTTTTTTTTCTTAAGCGAGGCTAATTTTACATATACATTTATAATGATAAATTTAAAAATTCCTTTTCTCTGCTTGTCGGACAAAAATGAAGCAGACCCCTCTTCCCAGATCCTTAAATGAAGCAGACTCCTCTTCCCAGATCCCTTTTCCTGCCTTGAAGAAATCTCCCAGTCACGAAAAGTTTTTCTTTGAAATATTGAGGGGGTAACTCTTCTCGGAAACTCACAAATTTGTTTCGGTCTGTCTCTTCTAGGAGAATGTTCCCTCCATTTAAAGTGAGATGTACTGGGTTGGATAAAAAGGCCAAGTATATTTTGTTGATGGACATTGTAGCTGCGGACGATTGTAGATATAAATTTCACAATTCCCGGTGGATGGTTGCGGGCAAAGCTGACCCTGAAATGCCCAAACGAATGTACATTCATCCCGACAGTCCAGCAACAGGCGAACAGTGGATGTCCAAAGTGGTCACTTTTCACAAACTGAAACTGACCAACAACATTTCTGACAAACATGGATTTGTAAGTTTCCCCCGAGTTATGGGGATTTGGTTTTGTTTTTAATTCTCTTTCCCTACCTCTGCCAGAAGGCCTCCCTTTTCCTCCCCGGCCTTCTCTCCCTGTATAATGGAAGCTGCCTTTGCAGATCTTAAACTTGAAGGGCCCCTTCAACTAGAATCTCTCGGCATTGCCAGAATAGACTGGAGGGGGCACAGAAAAGATCTGGCTGAACTAGGAAAGGGAGCCCTTATCCAGACGGCCCAGTAAATTCCCTACCGGTAATATTTAAATGTTAAAGACTTGGCTCAACCCGTTGATTTGGATTTTAAATCTATTGTTATTTAAAATCCAAAACCAAACCCCTCAGTTTCGTTTTCGAATTTGGTTTTCCCCATTATCATTTTACCGAAATCAATTCTCTTTTCTTCCAGATTTTTAAAGGCTTGATAGCTGGAAAAGTTTAATTTGTGTGTCTGGTTAGCTGCAGTTTTTTTGTTTTGTTTTGTTTTAGGTAAAGAATGGGGTTTGATGAAAGTCAGTTTTCTGGGTTACCAGAAAAGGCAGAAAGAGATCTCCTAAAATTGAATGAAGAGGGGAATAAAAAATGATTCTTAGAGAATGTGAAATGCCAGTGCCTCCTGTTTTCTCAAGACCCTCATTTCCATTCAACTAATAGGCCGATAAGTGCAAAATGCGGTGAAGATTTCCCTGGCCTTTAGAGCTCTAGGGAGAGCTTCTGTCTGGCCCAGAAATCTTTGGGGAGAGTTCGTATACCCCTTCTTTGATTAGCAGACAAATATTCCTCCCTGGATTTCAGCCTTTGAGAGTCTTTAAGCCAATTGGAACAGTCAGTTAGTGAGAGCTGAAGTCAATAATCCTTTGATAAATTAAATACATTTTTTCTCTTTTATCTTTTTCATGGTTTTTTCCTTTGGACCACTAGAGCGGGTTTGCTGGAGATACGGAGTTTGGGCACCTATATGCATGTAGAACACAGGACAAAGGAGTTTCCTATAGAGTACTGACAGGAATATCTGGATATTGGTGGTGGCAGTAGTTAGAAAATCGGTGCCCTCATGAATCTAAAAATTAAAGTCAGTCTACCTGAGCTTCGTACATAGGAGGGTCATGGGTAGTGTTACCAGGGGCTCCAAGGTCCCTGGGATTCTTCTCCACACTAACGTTCCTTCTCTTTCTCCCCTTTCCTCTGTGCAGACCATTTTAAACTCCATGCACAAATACCAGCCTAGGTTCCACATAGTTAGGGCCAATGATATCCTGAAACTTCCCTACAGTACATTTCGGACTTATGTGTTCCCTGAGACAGAATTCATCGCTGTGACCGCATACCAGAATGATAAGGTAATAAAGAATTTGGGGGGAAGAAGTTATAGAATTAAAAAGGGAGGATATAGGGACGTGCTATTCCCATTTTCTTTTGATATCATTTGACTACGTGTGGAGGCCAATCTTAGTGAAAAGAGTGAGCGCTACTCTGCGTAGGCAATTGGTGAAAATTTGCTTGTGTTTAAGGGTAGGACGATCTAAAGAAATCTTTAAATGACTTTGTCTTTATTGGAATTTTTAGGTTGTTCCTTCCCCAGTCCAATGTTGACTGACTACCTTTCCAGGGAGGAGGTGGGAAGAAAGAGAGAGGTTTTCTGCAGATATATAAAACGAAAATGGTCTTCTTGACTGTCTAGCCTAAAACAAGCACAGAATAGGTTTCCTTTCCTTTGCTGTCTGGTCTGGTTCTTATTATGTTTTATCCTGCCATGTTTTTAATATTATTATTTTCTCTGTGTGTGGTAGGAGAAAGATGGAAATGCCCAGGGATTGGACTTTTCTAAAAAGCATTTTCATGTTGGGGGTACTCTGAGGTGTGGTCAGTCAAGTGGGGATTGTAGCCTGAGTTTTTTACTACCTTGGCCTAGTCATCGAGAAATATCCCAGGCCCACTTTGCAGACAGTTGGGGAGAGTGAACTCAATGTTGGATGTATCAGAGGGTTGGAAATATAATTGGGTGCTGACTGAGGATCTCCCAGATAAGCCTCATTCTTCTCTGATCCAGAAGGAGTCATTCAAACAATGTTTTCATGGACTGACCCACCAATATTTTTCAACGATCGATGGTCAATCGTGTCTTGCACTTATTAGGTGCTTAATAAATGTTCGATGGTTTCATTGAATATGTTCCCTAGACCCTGTGGGCTAGAGCTGAGAGTTAGGAGGGAGGAATGCAAGGCCATTGACTGGGTGTCCTGATGGTGGGTGTTTACTAGAGCTGAAAGGCAGGGCTTTAGTTCAGTTCAGTTTCTCCAGGAACCAAGATCTAACTGATTTTCTGTCTTATCATGATGAGAAAGTTGCCCCCCCTTTTTTTTTTACTGAGAAAACAATTTGAAAAGGAAGCTTTGTCAGATACCTTTTTATTTGGAGGGAAGGAGGGATTATAAAACTAATTTGGCAAAAGCAGCTTCTTATTTGCTCCTTGGACTCTGGATTTATGTTGGATAGTTAATAATAATGTTTCCTATAAAGTGCATTGCAATAGCAATACTCTTTGGCAACATAAGAGAAATGGAAAATTTTGTTTACAAGCATGACCTCTCCCCACCAAGTTTCTATAAAACACTTTATGAGATTGGGTGGGGGCATAATCCACTTTACAGTGAATTGCGGGTCTATTTAAAAAACAACGTGCTAAATGGAAACATAATTTTTAATAGCTAGAAAGCTTTCTATTTTACATTTTTTTCAGACTTCAAGTGGACTTTATACTCCATTTCCATGAAAAGAGGGAACCATTTCTAGGCCACCTAATGCCTGGAGACTTACATAGGGAATATGGGAGGGCGGGGGACAAGAGGTCAAAGACAGTTTTAACTCTGCCTTCCTTGCCTCTTTGCCTATCTCAGCTGAACTCCCAACCCCAAACTGAGGAACCTATTGGTGTGGGGTGCGGGAGGTGGGGGTGGGGGGGGAGAGGCTGTTCGGCACTTCAGAAGACAGATGAGGCAAAAGTTTTCTTACTTCTCTGTCCTCTTTCCAGATAACACAGTTAAAAATTGACAACAACCCCTTTGCCAAAGGCTTCCGAGATACCGGGAATGGCAGGCGGGAGAAGAGGTGAGGAAAAAGAATTGCTTCATACAGAAAGCTTTGGGAGATCTTGAATTCCAATTTGGAGATCCTAAGTGTTTTTGTAAGCTGGCAGTTGTGCCTTTACACGGAGAAAGAATGCAATCCCAGGAGGTTCTAGGATCTTCTATCTTTGCTGATAGGGGTGAACAGCCCCACCCAAATTTCAAAGTCTATTAAAGTTCATTTGGAAGCTGGCTATGGTCTGTTTATAAGTCCTTTGTCCTAGGTCACTGGAAATTTGTCAAGGTCTTATTAAAAGGCCAACCCTAGGAACATTAAAAGGCCCATCCTAGAAAGATGTGGATCGAATCAGAGGTTCCTGATGGACCCGTCACAGAGTATTGGTTGTAGACTTCCCAGTACAGTCCTGCTGGGGCTGGGCTGGCAGTTCTAAGTAGGTTTGGATGCTTGAGTCAAAAAACAAAATCCCACCCTCTTCAAAGGATAAAATAGCCAGGGGGATGGGAGGTGACATGCCTACTGAAACATACTCTCTTGCTGAGCTGAGCAGGGATTTTGCTGTCCAGGAGTTTCCCTTTGCAACAAATTCAAAGCTTTTCTAAATCAGGAGAACCCAGAATTATCTCTTTCTTTGGGGCATAAGGGAAAGGATGGCAAGAAGAAAGCTCTTCTTGCAGATACCCAAAAAAAATGATTTCCAATTTTTCTGGAAAACCTTTTTGTTTTTATCTAGACTTCTTGCTGGTGGAGAGACTGCACGGAGTCCTGAGAGAAATCATTTGAGTTCCTTACAATCTCAGCAATCATTAAGGGGCTTGGTAGACCAGACTTTAATGGCCTGACAATCTGTTCTTTCCCCATCTCTGGACTTAATACTGAGTTCCCCTGTCGGTCTGCCTCCCCCCATTAACCAAGGTGCTCCTGTGCATGTCTGTTAATGAAATCTCAAGCCTTAATAAATAAATGGAGGACAACCACCCCTTTCCTAAAAATCAACAACTCTGTACAGTATCTTCCTCTTCCTCTAACTGGCAGCTCTGTTCATAGATGTTCAGACCAAGTTGTAGACACCAGAAGCAACTGGGCTAGGTGTTAGGAGTATATGTTTATACATCCTTGGGGCTTAGTGAGGGGTAAAAGGAGACAAAAAAATGCTCCCCCTCCCCTAAAAGTACTCTTACTCTTCTGTCTACAGAAAGCAACTGACTTTGCAGTCCATGAGAGTGTTTGAGGAGAGACATAAGAAGGAAGCCGGGACCTCTGATGAATCCTCCAGTGAGCAGACAGCTTTCAAATGTTTTGCCCAATCCTCTTCCCCAGCAGCTGTCTCCACCGTTGGGACGTCTAATCTCAAAGGTGGATATCAAAGAGCCACTCCAGCCGTTGAGAGCATCTCTCCTTGGTCATGGGATTTGTTTATCAAAGATGTGCTCTTCTCTGCCTCTGGCGGGGGTCCTTACTTAGGGCCTTCCCTCAGTCCTTTCTCCCTCCTTTGTCATGCCTCTCTCTCTCTCTCTCTCTCTCTCTCTCTCTCTCTCTGCCTTGTCACTAGGGCAGAGACAGAAAGTTTAGGGTTGTCCTTCACTGATTCATAATTATGCCTTGTTCTCTTCCCCCAGCAGATGTCAAGTTGTGCCCTCCCACCTCCTGACCCCATCCTAGTGGATTGAGAATTTATTCATCTGTGCTGCTTACCCCACCCCTTCTTCCCCTTTTTAACATGCTGTCTCACACCAAAGCCATTGAAATTTTCCTTTGTGCATGTAGATCTAAATATTTGAGATACGTTGGAAATGGGGTGAGGGGGTGGGGAAGATGTTACAGGTTGGGAGTGGGGAATCTTTGCCACCTGAATCAGAGGAGGCAGGACAAAGAACCCAGCTAAAAGTCAATTGACTTGTGGGAGGAGGTGTGCTGGGGGGAGGGGAGGGAGATGAGATGGTTCAGGACCTGAACCGGTTTCCTGTGTTTAACGAGCAGGCAATATTTATTTGGAAAGAAACACACAGAGAGAGACACTACGGAAGAAATCTGTTTTCAATGGAAATGGAATGAAAGAACTTTATATCTTTAATCCATTAAAATTTTCCAGTATAAAATGGTTTGCAATGGTTGTGCTGACAGAGAAATAAAGTTGTATCTGTCTGAACTGGGAGAGGAATATACCTATTCCACAGATCCTTTTCCCTCTCTTGGCCTCAGTTTCTTCTGTAAAAAGAGGCTGTTAAGCTAGATAAATTCTCCAGACCAGGGATGGTGAATCTGTGGTCTTCTAGGTCCTCAGGTACGACCTTTTGATTGAGTGCAAGTTTTATAGAACAACTTTTATTAGGGAGATTTGTTCTGTGAAGTTTGGATTCAGTCAGAGGGTTGCACTTGAGGACCTAGAGGGCCATATGTGGCCTCGACGCTGAAGGTTCTCCATGCCTGCTTCTAAAGTAGCCTTCAGTGCTTTACATGAGGACTCCTTTCCCTTGAGATACCTTCACTTTGCCCCAAAGAAGGTTCTTTGTTTTGTATTTATGCATCTATAGGCGCAATGTAAACCTGGAGGGCTAAGTAAGCAACTTGAGGGCAAGCAAGGTGGGTTCACTTTAATCCTTTTATTCCAAGTACCTAAGCATCCTGGTGCCAAATTCTGCCTATTTATAAATGTCTTTTGACATATTTCTATGGTTAAGGTTTTATGGGATTTCTGGGCTGAACTAGTTAGTGGTGGTGGCAGGGGAAGGAGGTACAGTTTGCAGCCTGATTATAGACTCATCACTACATGAATCTCACCTTGCCTTGTGCCCTTTCTCCCCTCTGCAGATCTGTGCCCTAGCGAGGGTGAGAGTGATGCCGAAAGCAAGGAAGACCCCCCTGAGGCCAGTGACATGGGGAAAATCTCTACCACCACCTCAGAAGAACCTTCTAAAGACGAGGGCACCTCACCCTCCAAGGCCCACCTCTTTTCCTCGGAGAGAGATCGAGACAGAGACCGGGACCGGGCCAGGGAAGGGGTACGGCTAGAAAAGAACTCCCCGGATTCTCGTCATAGCCCAGCTGCCATCTCCTCCAGCACCCGAGGCTCAGGTTGTGAAGATAGAAAGAGCCCTGGCCGGGAAGGGGTGCCCAAAGCCCCAGAGGAGGGGCGGCCGCTGCTCCCAGGGAAGGAGACCTTCACCCCTCTCACAGTGCAGACGGACAACTCCTCACACCTGAGCCCAGCTCACCTCCCCAACCTGGCCTTCCCCCCTGGCTTGGCAAGTCAACAGTTCTTTAGTCCCCTGGGCAATGGCCACCCGCTCCTCCTGCACCCTAGCCAGTTTGCTATGGGGGGAGCTTTCTCCAGCATGGCAGCAGGTATGGGGCCCTTGCTGGCTACTGTGTCTGGAGCTTCCACGGGGGTCACCGGCTTGGACACCACGGCCATGGCCACTGCGGCAGCCCAGGGACTATCCGGGGCCTCTGCAGCAGCTTTGCCTTTTCATCTCCAGCAGCATGTCCTGGCCTCTCAGGTAATTCACTCTCTCTCTCTCTCTCTCTCTCTCTCTCTCTCTCTCTCTCTCTCTCTCTGTCATAGAGGCAGCTAGGGGGTATAGTAGATAGAACACTAGACTTGGAGTCAGGAAGGCAAGTCCAAACCCACAAGATATATATGATCCTGGGCAATTCATTTTAACCTCTTTCCTCAATTTTCTTGTCTGTCAAATAAGGGTTATCATACCACCAACCCTACAGGATTGTCATGAGAACTAAAAGTGCTTTGCAAACCTTGAAGGGCTATATAAATTTTAGCTGTTATCATCATTAATATTACCACCACCCCTGGCTCAAATTGCCTCCCTGGGTGCCAGGCGGGGTTGGGATTACAGTAAGAGGGCACTCTCCTGTCCTCCCAAGCATTAATTTTGGAGAAGGCCATCCTGGGTTAACAACAACAGCTTGCATTTGGAGTGTGACCAGGACAAGAAAGGAAGCTGCCTGTGTGTGGGAAGGGCTAGGCCTTGGGCAAGAGAGAGAAAGGTAGAACTAATGAATCGGGCAAGGCCTCTAAGGTTCAGGGGAAGCTTTATTTGGGAGGGAGAACCTTCAGTTTTCTCTTTTGAGTGGTACTACCCATTTCTGTTCCCTTCTCTCACTGCTTCCTGTGTCTGATATTTGTAAGGACCCTAGAAATATAGAGGTTGGGCTAGGGATTGAGCAAAAGTTAATTTCTGTTCCTTCTCTAAAACAGTCAACCTTTTTCCAGTAGAAATTGTAGAAGTTGTGATGGAAAACACCAGACTAGGAGTTTGGTGATGGTTTTTAGTCCGGGCTGTCACACATATGATGTGCCTGATGTATGATGTTAGGAGCTGCTGATCTGAACCCCTTTCCCCCCCACAGCCCTCTGAAAATTAGGTTACACTAAAACATATTAGGGCCTCCTCTTTTTCTTCTAGGGTCTTCGCCAGCTCTGGCCTTTACTGAACAGAAAAGGGACCTTGGAATTAAGGCCTCACCCACTTCAGACATTCCATGTTCTGAGGTCTTTCTCAGCTTTATCATTCCATGTTCCACTTCCCTTCCAGATCTGACATTCTGTGTTCCCGGGGCCCTCCCAGTTCTAACATTTTACTATCCAAGGTCCCGCCCAGCCCTGACTTTCTATGGTTTTGTTCTTGGCCTACAATCTTTTCCCTTGGGATCTGTGCCCTTGACTGGCTTTTCTGGGACTAGGCCTAGGAGTTGTGGCTTGTGGATTTGTACTAGGAAGGGGCCCGCTACCTCTCTGTCCCCGGAATCACTGACTCCTCCCTCCCCACTTTCGTTCTCCAGGGACTGGCCATGTCGCCCTTTGGCAGCCTCTTCCCCTACCCGTACACGTACATGGCAGCGGCTGCCGCCGCCTCCACTGCAGCGGCTGCTTCCAGCTCCGTTCACCGGCATCCTTTCCTGAACGCAGTGAGGCCCAGACTTCGCTACAACCCTTACTCCATCCCTATGCCCCTTCCTGATAGCAGCAGCCTGCTCACCCCGGGGCTCCCTTCAATGGCAGCGGCGGCGGCGGCGGCGGCGGCGGCGGCAGCAACAACGTCGAGCGGTGTGCTGGAAGGCAAAGCCGCCAACTTAGCCGCAAGCCCCGCCTCGGTGGCTTTAGACTCTGGCTCGGAACTCAATAGCCGATCTTCTACTATCTCCTCTGGCTCTGTGTCTTTGTCCCCAAAACTCTGCCCTGAGAAGGAGTCCTCCACCAGCGAACTACAGAGCATCCAGCGTCTCGTGAGCGGCTTGGAGTCCAAGCAAGACAGATGCCGCAGTGGATCCCCCTAATGGCCTGCACCTCAATCCCAGAGTTCCAAGAAAGGGGTCCCATTGGGGTGAGGGGGAGGATGGGCGCAGAAGTGCATGGGTGGGGGGGAGGGCGTCCCCATCTTGAGTTCTTGTGTCTCATTCCAAACCATTCTCGCAGTGCACTTTTTAAACTATGGTTAAGTCCCTCAGATGACCCGGTGGTCACAGCAACCCCTCTGGAAAGGGCTGGGCTCCAGTCCAGCTGAGGCTTGAAGTGGGTGGGGTGGGGGGAGAAGAATTTAATGGAGGAAAAAGACCTAAAAGCTGCTATGTTTCAGAACCATGCTCTCTTTGAAAGGTCATGTTTGTCCCACGGAAAGCAGAGATGGCCAAGTTCATCTCCAGAGGCGTTTTTTTTCCCCTACTCAGTGTGTAAAATAGACTAAATGAAATAAAAATGAATGGAAATGAATGAATAAGGTTTAGAAAAGTGATTTTTTTTTAAGAGTATAAAGTTGACTTGCATATCAGTTCTTCAAAATGAAATCGAATGCAGAACTCTAGGGTGGGATGAAGATATACCTGTAGCCCTTGTTAACCTGTATTAATGAAATCCGTGTCTTTTTAATATTATTGTGATGTCTTAAGAGCCCCCATAGGGCACTTGCATGCTCCACAGTAGTCTATATTTTTTCTGTTTTATTTTTCTGAATGTTTAATTCCCAGGGAGAAATGAAAATGACCCTTTTCCCCCCTTCCATCCCATTACTGCAACAGGTCCCCCCTAATAATATTAATAATTTAAAAAGTAGGAGGGGAATTGAATTTATTTTATCAAACTTGGTTGGGTTGGTAGTTGTCTCCCTTGGTTTCCCTCTCTCTTTACTGTATATGCAATAACAAGGTTATTAAAAAATAGTTAAAAAAGAAGTGGACAATATTAGACAAAGTATTTATGTAATTATTTGGTAACTTGTAAATAAGTGGAATATGAATACTCAAAATTAAACTTTAATTTATTGACACTGTACAGATCTCTGTAAATAAGGCAGCAGCTGTCCCGTGTTTCGTTCTCCATTTCATTTCAAGGTCAGACTTGGAAAACAAGGAAACATATACAGCTCGGGCTGGTTTGGGTTTTTTTTTCCCCCGTCTACTTTTTTTTTTTGTTTTTTTTACAAAGTACCTCCTTTCTAATAACTAAGTCAGTAAAAAAAAAAAAGTCCTAATGCGGAAGACAAAAATAAATTAATGGAAGGGTGCTATTACTGGGCTCTTTCTTGAGTCAAATGAAAGCAGTGGAGATTGAGAGGGGGAGGGGAAAGGGGGCAAAGCAGAATTTTGTGGTCTGTATTTTCTGAATTTGCCCATTCCTTCTTGTGTCCAAATGAAATGGGTTTGACTACTGGTGTCTCTGTGTCATCCATTTGTTTCTCAGTTGGTGCCTAGAGATAATAGCTAATCCAAATTTGAAAGTCAGGTGTTTTCAAGGAAAACAAAAACACCAAACTTAAAAAAAAAAAAAAAAAGGAAAGCCCATGAAGGTATATTTTGTGTTAGAGAATCGTTAATGAGTTCTTGGTTTTCTGTACTTCTTTTTCTTTTAAAACGTCACTGAAATTTCAATAAATTTTTATTGAAATGTCTCCTAGACTTGTCGAATGCCTTTCTTGTTGAAACTTTCACCGGAGTAGACAAACAGGAACAAAGAATCCGACTCCCTCTCCCCGTCCTTAAATAATTAAGTCCCCAACCCACCCCTCATGGAACTGGGTAGTTCTGGAGAACTGTCAATCAAGTGTCACAGAGGCACCCAAATACTTTTTTGCTCCAGAAAAATAAAGGGGGGAGGGGTGGTCCAAAAAGAATTTGATCATGCATTTTCCTTGATGAGAGAGGGACGGGTCAGACGAGGAGGGAGGGAGGGGAAGGGTTTGGGTTGCCTAACCCTTTAGATCTTGCTTTCAATGGCAAAAGACGCGGCAAAGGTCCGCCAGCGTGCGCATGGCTCACTCAGACCTACATCTGTCATAAATTATGGAGTCAAGGGGAAGAAGGTAGGAGCCTCCAGAGTCAAACTTTAGAGACAGACTCTTTTGCCCTTTCCTGTGGTGTATTCTCTCGGCCCCAAATTTCCTAGCACTACACCCCCTCCCCCACTTCCCAATTGAAAGTGAACCGGGGATGTGAATTAAAACGCGCGCGCGCGCGTGTGCGTGTGTGTGTGTGTGTGTGTGTATTTGTGTCGCCCTGACCTTTTCCAAGTGAGGGTGCTACGCTCGCTAGTTTCCAGTTTCAACTCTACGATTGAAAAGGTATCCTCCTTTCCCGATTTTGAGAGACTTCCCAGGACTGAGGAAGGAAAAGGACGGACGGTCGATTCCCAGAGTTTTTTCACTCCAACCCATCGGGGCCTGTCTCTTAAGGATACTGCCAGGCGAGTTTCCATTCCTTTCAGAACGTGGGGTTGGCAGATCAACCGGCGGCGAGGAGGTAGAATCTCCTCCGAGCTGGCACTGGGCCCTGACCTAAGCCGCTTCGCTCTTGGCCCGGGTCAGTAAGTTGCGGCCCCCAGGTAGTGTCGGCCTCCCAAACCTTGGGAAGGAGGGAAAGAAGTTCCATTGCTCTGACACTGTAGGGGGCTAACAAAACACTTTTCACTCTAGTCTTCCCCTCACCCACCTCCAAACCATCTAGTTAGGGAAGCAAGACTTCTTAGGAACTAGACGCTCAGAAAGCGATGGTTTTGCCCACAGTCACCTGTCAAAAACTGGTGGCTAGGTCTCCCATCAAGGGCTTCGTATAATAACTAAATCGGGGCTCTTTCCCTCTGGAGCCCGCCAAGGACTCGTTCCTGCAATCTTTCTAAACCCAAGAATTCGTCCGCTGCCTCAGTGGTCTGGAGATGACACCTGGAAGCAAGAAGCGGCCCTGGCTGAGCACGCACCGCTGTCTCCAATCGCCGGGATTCCAGCTCCCCATCTCTCCTGTAGGCCTGAGATCCAGGGGTGGACTGAGCCTCTTAGACTTCAATTCAAAAAGCCGGGGAAATTCCTTCGGACTGGAAGGGACATTTCTCAGCTGTGGAAGGCGGTAGAGGCCCGACTGGCCCCTTCCCCCATTTCCCCCCAGCTCCTGCCTACTCCATTCTGGAGGATTCCCCCCCAGCCCCGAGGCAGTCCAGTAGGCTTCCTTTTGAAGTTGAATTTTTATCTTTTAAACAGTCAATAAAATGCGGAGCGCCAGTCCAACCTTCCATTCTGCATATTCATTCTTACCCTTACCTCGAGGTGGAGGGGAGTGGAGGGTGGGGACTGCCGGGGACTCTTAGTGAAAGCCTTCTACCTCCATGCCCCGGGGACATGAACTGGGAGATCTCTGTAGGAGCCGGTTAGGCGGCTGCCCCGGCTCTCTGAGCTGGGGGGGAGGTGGGGGTAGAGAGAAATGTACTGGCCCAGGTCCATAGCTGTTACACCTCGGTGTAGCAGAAACGACCTACAATGAGGGGAGAAGCGGGGCGGGGGAGAGGGAGTCTGTCTACCCCTTGCACTCTCCTCTGTCCCCACTAGGGGTAGGGGTGGATAGCCGAGTAGAGACTTCTCTTCGGCCCCAGAATCCATAGGGTCTGGGTGGGGATGGGGCCTGGTCCCCAACTTCTACTTGTCCCTTTTTCCTGCTGATAAACCTTTGCAAAATGGGCCGTTGGAGCAGACGGAGAACCAGGGGCCAAATGGCTGTTTTGTTTTCACAGCCACTGTTCTATTGCTCCTTAGAATCGGATACAGGGAGAGACTGAAAAATATACTCTTTGCCCATGTCTCAAGCTGCCTTTATCTGACAAATGCAATTCAACCAGAATTTCTTAAAAGCCTAGTGTGTGTGTGTGTGTGTGTGTGTGTGTGTGTGTGTGTGTGTGTGAGAGAGAGAGAGAGAGAGAGAGAGAGAGACTGTCCACTACAATGGAGTTTGTATTCCGTTGGTACAGGATGAGTGAGAGAGACAGCCTTCTTTAGGCTCCTGGGTCCTGATCCAGAGATGAGCCCAGAGTCTAGCAGAATAGGCCTGCAATATACATATGAACTAACTGAATAAAAAATCGAAGGGAAGGATAGATGGGTGGATGGATGGCTATCTAGCTGACTGGATGGATGGATGTATTGAAGAGGGGGCCCTTTTGGTGGAATTTGCAAACCTCAATTTTAAGAATTGTAATCTCTGTTATCAGGAGGGGAGAAGGGGAAGCAAGGATGAAAGATACTGATTTTCTTTCTATTCTATATTTTCGGGATTTCTTCCCTTCCTGCAGTGAAACTGATCTCCAATTCTCCCCAGACCAGTGGTCAGATTTGAGAGCTTCTGCCAGTAGGCTGGCGCTGTCTGTCACTGTCTCTGTCTGTCTCTGTCTCCCTTATCGCTTGGATATCTTATTTGTATATAGTAACATTAATGAGTAACCATCGTGGCGCTGTCGGCCGGGGGTAAACAGCTAGCAATCTCTCTGGATTAGCCTGCCGATTACTCACCTGGCGCCTCTCTCAATCTACAGGGTAGGTTTTATGGCCCTGGAGGCCGTGTGCCCGTTAAAGGCCCCTTTCCCCAGGCTTGGAGTGCCACCTATCTGTCTGTCCAGTGAACACTCCAAATCAGAGCTTTGGTCATCTTAGCAGCTCTGCTTCCTTCAGCTTTGGAACTTTGCCACCCCCATGCCCCCAATCTTATCCACTTCCCATTTTTCTCCTCCCTTCAATTTTCACATTCTCTTTCATAGGCCTCCTGGGACTTGATGGCCCGAATGTGGCCAAAAGTAAGGGAATGAAGGCCTCTAGCGTCTGGGGACAATCAAGTCTAGTTCAGGGATGTCTGTTTCTTCTCTTTTCCCTCAGGGCCTAGATGAATCTGTTGGTGTGCATCTGTCTGTTTGTAGAGTTCCTCATACCCTATTTGGAAAAAAAAAATTCAGGATCCTGGCAGTTCCTGCTCAAAGCATCATCCACTTTCCAGTAGGATGAATTCTCCACCTTCCATATTTTCACTCCAGTCCATAGCCAGGAGGCTGGCTCCAGATGCTCTAGACTTTACCTGGATCAACTTCCACATATGATCATTTTTTGGACTCTTCTCACCCCATCCCTCCACTCCCCATCCCCACCACCCATAGTGGGAACACTTTAATCTTTTTTCTTTCTGTGGTTCAGTAGTTACTTCTCTCTCCTAGCCTGAAGTGAACAGGCCTTAAACACTATCGGATGGAAAAAAAAATTAAGCCCACTCTCACTCACTTCTTTGCTTTGTCATATTGTCCCAGCCAAACTAACACTGAAACCACTGAACAGAATTTCTTTAAGATCCGGAGAATTAAGATTCTGCCTCCAGTGCCTAATAAAAACAGCCCTGCATCTCTTAGCCACTTGGGTTTGAAGGGCCAGTACCATGATTCAAGCTTTACTGGGTAGGAAAGGGCAGAGCCACCAGGTGTCAGGCTACCCTGTAGGTTTCCTAATTCTTGGAAGTGGCTTGGGATCCCTTCAGTGAAGGCCTTTCAACAGGGGTGAACTTTGGAAGGCTCAGAGAATTCAGGGATCACAATGGAAACTTTTGCTCTTTCTCTCCCCTCCAAGACCAAGTGAGAAGGAAAGGTTTGGATACCTGGTGTCACTATACAGGAATGAAAATAAATGGCCTATCTAATCAGAGGAAAAAGCTCTCTGGGCTGTTTCTCAATTTCCACCAGTGTGACCTTGGAAAAATCACTTTCTCTCTCTGGATCTTAGTTTCTTCTTTGTAAAATAAGGTCCTTACACTATGGTGTTTCCCATTTCTAAGTCTTAAATCCTAAACCTCTGAGTTACAGACCATATGAAGACTGAGCATAGGTGCCCATTCCTTGTTTAGCCTTGTGTCTGATGTTTAGAGTTTTCCCAAGTAATTTTTGCAGAAAATTCCCCTTGGGGAAAGTATGATAGAAAATTCAGTGCCATCCTCAGGGAAATTTTCAAGAAGGGAAACCATGATAGTGTATAGAGGAGGAAATAATGTTCATATCTGAGGTAAGGACAGAGAAAGAGAAATGCTCCCTGTTACAATGACAAACCATTCTTCGACTATTCCATGTTAGAACTTCCAGTATTTCAATGTGCCTGTGGACTAGGTATCCATCAGATACAACAAGAATTAGGTGTCAGTTGGACATCCTTTATTTCCCACAAGTCTTTCTGTGGTACTTCATTGTTGTTTGGAGGTGATTAGGGGTATTTTGAAGGCCATGCCTTGGAGAGAGAGTAGATGCATGCCTAACTTCCAAAGATCTGTGCGTGTATTCATCAGAACGTTGGTCAATAGGGAGTGTGGATGACAATGAAGAGAAAGACAAGGAAAAGGGAGAAGGATAATAGAAGAAAAAGAGAAAGGGAAGAAAAGAAAGAGAAGAGAGAAGATAAAAGAAGATGCAATTGACCATATTGGCTAGAGAATCAATCAAATATGAGGAGGATAATTTGAGGGTTTTTTTCCCTAAATTTTTGGACTTTGCAGTATTTTGCCTTTATTATCAAGTCAGCTTTCCTTTAAAGCATCCTTTCTTCCAGGAGATCCTGTGGTCTCACTACTTCTCCACCACCTACCAGTCTTGGTGCTAGCCTGCAAAGACAATATTGGGATGTGAAATGGTATTGCTGTTTTACCATTCACTTGTTCAGTTTTCTGTTTGTTCATTGGTTCATTTGTTTATTTATTTTTGTCCCAGGGTGGCCCCCAACAAAGGTTCAAAGTGAAGATTGGGAGAGGGTTAGCAACTTTTTTAATGTTTTGTATCTGGAATCCGAGTTGGGAAATCACGCCCATACCTTGCACCTGGATTAGTCGGGTCCTGAAGTCCTCTGACGGATAAAGAAAGGAGAGAAGGTAGGGACTGCGACCCTAGAATTTTCCAAGAGGTCAGAAGTGAGGGGAACACACGAGAATTTAGGCTTACTCCTCATCCTGTGAGGCTGAGAAACTGAACAGAGAAATTTGCGATGCTAGCAACTGTTTGTTGGAAAACTGTCCGACCATCTCCTTAGTCCTTTGGTTCCCAATTAGGGTCTCTCCAACGGCAAGGGAATCTGTCAGTCTCATCATCCTTCCCTCACTACCTTCACCCACTCTAGAGTTAGCCAACCAGGCAGCTAGAATTGATCCAGGAGAACCAAAGAACCCTCACCCCTCTCCCCGCACTGCCTCTCTCCCTTTCTTCAGCCCACCTTTCCTCTTCATAGCTCGTGAATCTCTCCTCCGGCAATGCCAAGGTGCTGTGCTCATGGGGCTGGATTAGAATGGTTAGCATCCCGATTTAATCACCAGGTCAGGTGCCCGGGGCATTAGAATCCCCCAGTTTGAGAGAACGACTAAATCCCAGAGCAGAATTCCAGGGGCAATAATGTTTTGGGGAGGGTTCCCGAACTTTTCCAGTCCTGGTGAGAGAGCTCACTCCTTCATGAAGAACCAGCCTCATTTGTCTGGCATCAGATTCCTGAATCTGCACCCGGAGGCAGGATGTGCTAAGCCTGGCCAGGACGGCCAGGCATGGGTGGACTTGGGCAGGGAGAAGAATTAGAGTTCTATTCTAACCCACCTCGCTAGGAAGAAGTCTCCCCCTCCTCATACTCCCCACACCCCCAATTTATCAGTGAATTTTGGGGCCTCAAAGTAGACTTTCTTGAAGTCCGAAGCAGACTTCCTAGAGACCAGGGCCCTGTTATTTCCAGTTGTCATGTTGGGCCTTGGGTTAGGGAGGGACATGGGATGTTTGACATAGATTAGCATATTTTACCCTCAGCATAAAGTATGGAGAGAGGCTTTTTTTTTTAAAGATCGAATTTATTTAAATTATTTAAGGTTTCCAATACGTTTAGCATAAATTAACTAGTTTGGGTCCTCAAAATGACTCAATGGAAGGAGACGATATCATTAGATATGAGGGAAATGAAGTTCAAAATGGCTTACGGACTTGAGCAGGATCGCGCAGGTGTCAGGATTTCAACTTGCGGCCTCCTGAGTCTAAGGACTGAATTATTCCCCTACGCCACGTTTCGTCTCTACTGCTAGCATCATACTCGTTTTAGAGATGAGGAAACGGAGGATCAGAGACTAAGTGGCCTTCTCACAGTCATCCAGCTAGGAAATGTTAGAAGTGGGATCACCACTCAGGTGTTTGGTGACCCCCAACTGAAGTGCGGTCCTCCCCAACTCTCCGAGCCTGTAGGATTGGAGGATTCAGAGGAGAAAGGAACCTTAGAAAACTTGAAGGGAAAAGTAGAGAATCGAGTCTAGTTACTTCCCTTCAGGGCTTGGGAAGAGAGCTGAATCAGAAATCTGGAACTAAGGTGAAGCTCGCGAGTGGCCGAAATGGACACCTTCAATGCGCTTTTTTTTTTTTTTTTAGAACCGCACTTGGATTGTTCGTCCTGACGTGTGGGGTGTGTGTGTGTGTGTGTGTGTGTGTGTGTGTGTGTGTGTCTCACTTCTCTTGGCGGATGTTAACATAAGAGGGGGAAAACTTTTCCAAGCTTTGCAGGCCTGGTCCGGCCTCATCACCCTTCTCCCATTTTCCCTATAGCCCTTTCGCCGCCCCCG
The DNA here is from genome assembly GCA_028658325.1 of Potorous gilbertii. Taxonomy (NCBI): domain Eukaryota; kingdom Metazoa; phylum Chordata; class Mammalia; order Diprotodontia; family Potoroidae; genus Potorous; species Potorous gilbertii. The sequence goes on along the minus strand of CM053773.1, from coordinate 225,855,654 downwards.
CGCACCCTCTCCCCCTCCTCGAAATTCACACGTTCTATTTCATTTTTGGAAATGTGACCTTTCCAGACCACTTCAATTTCCCCTAATGACACCCGGAGATCTGGTTTCTTGTTGTGGAATGACTGGTTTTTAACGTGCCACGCACGCTGCCCGCCCCCACCCCTCTCGCCTCCGTGGGGCGAGGAGTGGGGGCCGTAAAGTTCACCCTAGCCCTCAACGCCTGGCGTTAAGCCACCCTACCAAAGCTCTATAAACTCTATAACGCGACTTCCTTAATACTACCAACCAGCTTCGCCACTTATTTGATAGGGTTTTTGTTTGTTTTGTTTTTTTAACGAAAACTCCAGAGCAAAGCCCCCTATGGACGACCCCATCACTCGTGGCAGGTTTCTGAGAATTTTCTTGCTTGCAACTTCTCATCCCAGCCAGAGACCAGTACGTGAGCAGAGTTTTCTTTTAAATGGCATAGAAGAGGGTTGGTAGGATGGGGTGTGGAAGTGAGACGGGACAGAAGGCTTGGGGACATTTTCTTTGATCGCTTCCCTTGGATGCCAGCCTGGCATGGCACTTACTCTGCCCACCCAGGCTGGCCGCACTGCCTCTTTTCTCCTTAAGTACAGGTTTACACCGCCGTCCAGAGAAGAGAGGGAGATTGCCGGAGGAGGAGGATTTCACCTTTTGTCCCCTTTCGATCAGGAGAACCTGAAAACCCGGTTCCAAAGGAGTGAAGACAATGGAGTTCAATGGTAAAAGAAAAAAAGTGGCCCTTCTGCCCCGACCTCCACCATTCGCCACCAATGAGATCCAATTCAGTTCGATTTAATTCAACAAATATTTGAGGTGCGGAAGGGTAAAATGAGAAATGGAGAACTGCCTTCACACAATGAATTATGAAATTAATGTGTGTGTGTGTGTGTGTGTGTGTGTGTGTGTGTGTGTGAGAGAGAGAGAGAGAGAGAGAGAGAGAGAGAGAGAGAGAGAGAGAGAGAAACAGATATAGACAGGCACAGATACAGACATAGAGACATCGGGTAAAACAGAGACATGGACAGATAGAAAGAAAAACGAACAGGCACAAATAAAGAAACAGAGACTCCTAGAGAAAGACACCAAGTCGTAACACAATCCAGTGATAGAGAAAGAAAATTAGTTAAATGAGTAATTGAGTAGGGGAATGAATGATCGAGGAAAGATCAGAAACAAATGAGACGCCTAGGTTGCAGAAGTAAGTGACTTATAAAAGTCTGCTATTAACTCTGTTTGATTTGGACAAGTCACTGTGAGATTCGAGGCACTTAAATGGCTTATCCCCCTTATAAGACTGTTTCAGTGTCTTCATCCGTAGAATGGAGCTAAGAGATCTGCTTCTCTCCTGCTTAGATGCCTTGTGGCTGGTTACCGGGACGCAATTGCGATGGGGGAGAATCAAATCGCTTTCAGCGTTTTCGGGGTTACTTTTTCTTTGTCTCTGCCTGAAAGACACACACACAGAGACACACACAGACTCACAGACACACGCACAGACACACACACACAGACACACACACACAAACACACGCACACACACACCCAACTTTGTCCATCACTACTCCCATTCAGAGAGCTGAAATCTTCCCAGAAACGATTCTGACCGCCCGGGAACGCGATTCTGAGGATTCGGCTGGAGAGGAACCCCGGAGTCTCAGGGCCAAGGCTCTAGAAAGGCAGCCATCTAGGTACACTGAATAGCAATGAAAAGAAACCCTTGAACGGGACCAAGGGCAAAGTTGCCTGTGGCAACCTACTCTCCCCTCCTTTGTGCAATGAAGGGAGTGGGGGAGGGGGAAGACTCCTCTCTCCTGAATGGAGTATAAGAAGGCTGTAGGCTTGGGTTCAAGAACCACCTCCGGAGCTGGGTGACCTTAAGCAGGCTGTTTCTCTCCCTTGGTCCTCAGTTTCACATCTGTAGGCCCTCCATAAGCTTTATAATTATAATTATCGGTGAGTCATGGTAAGCCTGGAGGTCACTGTCCTGGATTTTCCTTCCCTCCCTCCCAATTGCTACTAATAAAGGAAATTGTCAAAAATAGTCTGAGACACTCAGGGGTTCCCTATATCTAGAAGAATGTTGGGATCTGGAAAGGTAGGGAAAAGAGAAAATGTTTCTCATGAACTTCAATCCCTTTTCCAGGACTGGGGAGAGATGAATGGGAGACTTCAGAGATCAAGGATCCTTTCCAATGTTTTTGAGACTGCTGGGGAGCAGGCCACTGAGAACAGTCCAGGGGTCCAGGTCTGAGGAAGAATAACGTTAATTACTTTTCAAACCAAAATACCCCTCCCACTCCACCACTCCTAGTATGCCTTACCTCCCTAATAGAAAGCACTTCACTTGTGTATTGGAATCTCCAGTTTTCAGCACAGAGATTATTAATACTTTCTTTGACTTAAAGTGCTTTAACATTTACAAACTGCCTTTTATGAACTCATTTGGGATAATGGGCCATTATACCCATTTTAGAGAAAGTAAAACTGAGGCTAAGTTTTCTGGACAGTAGAAACCTGGTCTTCCTGCTCTGGGGTCCAGAGCTCTAGCCACCCTCATAATAGGAAGTAGATGAAGGGCTGGAGCTTCAAAGTTCATCCCGTGGGCTTATTAGGCAGTGAAAATGGGAAAGTAGTAAAGAAGTTCAGGGGTGCAAAGAGGTTAAAAAAATTGAGGCCCAGAGAATATCTGCTTTTTAAAATTTTTTTTTAAAACTATAAACACAATCCCTCACCTTCCTACCCAGCTCGCAATTCTCTGCCTCTGATGTTTCCCTCTCTCGATCTCTGTCTCATCCCTCTGCCAGTAATCTTTTTCAACTTTTCTTTCGTCTTTTTCACTTCCCTCAGTTTCTGTTTTTTGTCACTGAAAAATACCACCCACCCTTAATATTTTAAGGGTGTCAGAATCAGAACATTACCAGAAAGATGGTTATTTCGGAATATCTTGTCCCTCTCGCCCACGCCCTCCCCCCTCCCCCAATATCCCTTTACATCCTGCCCCAAATACATACTCTGCATATTTAGTCCCTGGGAGTCATGTATCCAAAGAGAAGTTAACTAAAAGGAAACACCTAGGAAGTCCTCTCTTCACCTTATGGGTGTCCTGGGGGGAGTTTCACCATTTATCGCCCTCCCTTTTCTCCCCTTATCTACCCACTCCTGCATCTACTTTCACCTTCAGGGATTTCTTTGGGAGCAGGGGAGAAGGAAATTGGAACCCCGAATCAGTTCCCAAAAACCTACAACTTCCCCATCCCCATCCCCCCTCCCCTCGATGCTTTCCTGGCAGCCCCTCCCATCCTTCTCCAGGCCTCCCCAACCCCCACCAACCTCGCGTTTACTCCAAACCTTTCCCCAAGGCTCAGGCTGGGTTTGCTAAGGCTCCGCCTTCCCACTCCCATCCCGTCCCCGCAGGTAATTTGCAAAGGTGGCAGCCCAAGCCAGGTTGGGCCTCTCGGCTTGAGCTTTCGCCTTGGGGTTCAGGGGAGAGGATTTAAGTGTTTCTTCTTTTTTTAATCGACTAAAGGGAAATCACAGGAGCTCAGAAAAAACCCTCCCCCTGTTTCTGCTCCTGCACCTCATTAAGTAACTCAATTTATTTGAAAAACCATACAGTGTTCTCGGAACATCTTTGGTCTGGGAGTGGGGTGAGGGCAACAGACAGAGAAAAACCAAACCAGAATCCCGTGTGCTTCGTAAAGAGAAGCCACTCTGCAGCCTCCAACTCGCGCCCTAGGCCGGGCAGAGCTGCTCACCTGGCCCTTCCCGAGACAATCCTGCAGCGCCCTGAGCTCGGGCACTGTTCAGCTCTACACCGTTCTTTTGGCGCCACCTGCCGCTGCGCGAGCGGAAGGACAATTGTCTGGATTCTCACGCTCTGAGTCATTCATTAGGTTGGGGGTTTAAAGAGATCTCAGGGTTCCTACGTGAATGTTAGATATGGAAGGGCCTGAGAACAGGGGATGGTAGAGCTGGGAGGGGCCTTAGAGCAGACAATGTCAGAGCTGAGTAGGGCACTAAAGATATGAGGTCGTTAAAATCTAGGATATTCAAAAATAGAAAGTTAGAACATGAAGGGTCCTTAGAAAACATCCATTCCAGTCCATTCATTCATTCATTTTAGAGAGGAGAAAACCCCAGGCCAGAGAACGGATGACTGCCCGCCCCCTCTCGCATACACACACTTTCTGGAAGACAATCCTCCTGAGAATTATGCAGCAGGGTCCCTCCATTTTTATGTTGAAGGGGAAAAAGTAGGAGGCCAAATCCACCTATAATCTCTCTGTCTCTCTCTCTCTGTCTGTCTGTCTCTCTCTCTCCCTCTCCCCCTCTCCCTCTCCCTCCCTCCCTCCCTCCATCCGTTCTTCTATCTACCTACCTATCTATCTATCTATCTATCCATTTTGTTTGTTTTTTACTCAAGTGAAAACTGAGGCCATTTAGGGGCCAGCTGACTCTCTTCTGAATCTTATGGATGGAGGGTCAGGTGGTAATGGGTTTACATTTTTTTTCCTTGATAAAGCTAAGCAAATGCATTAATTCCTCCTTCTAACTTGCAGATCGATGCCAACAAGCAGATAGAGCACATCCCCAAATGATACCAGGCTTCCTAAAATCTCAAGTGCTCTCTGTGCTCTGTCTCCTCACCCAGAAAACATTGTAGGATGTTTCTATAAGCCCATTTCTTTCTGGAGGTGAGGGGACCCCTGGTGCAACCATGAAGATCTGCTATGGGCATGTGTAAATGAATAAGAAAACATTCATTAAGTACCTACTCTGTACCAGGCACATTGAGGGCACAAAACACCAAGAAAGGCAGTCTTTATTGGAAAAAAAAAAAAGCTGATATTCTGAGGAGAGGAGACAAGGTATAAAAGGGAGCTAGAGATGTGTGGCAGTGGGGAGGGGCAGGAGGATAACGGCACAGTCACATGACTTGTAGGTAGCTGGCAAGTATGGGGAAGGGGGGGAGGGTTAGGTTTAGATAAGGCAAAATCGTACCACCAGGGCTGGGCTCCAAATTCAGTGGGAGGAAATAAAGGCCAGAAGATTAAGATAATTGAATGAGGTCAGTGGAATCCGAAAGACCTGGCTTAGAATGCTGCCCGTGACACTCCCTTAAACTGTTATCTCACCTCTTTCAGCCTCAGGTTCCTCATCTGTACAATGGGAATAAATAGAGCACTTCTCTCCCAAGTTGCGAAGATCTGCATGAGATAATACATGTTAAGGACTTTGCAAAGCTAAATTGCTAAATCAATTCAGGCTATTATTATTGTTCAAGTGAATGACTTGGAGATGTGTATATGTAGAAGGCAGAGGAGGGGGGACTCCTAAAAATTGTAATTTTGTAATTTCCCACCTGTTTGACCTGAAAGTCCATCATATTCTATGGAGGACCAGGATGAAGGTAGATTTGAAAATGGATGACCTCATCTTCCCTTCTAAATGTCGGGGATTACTTGTAGCCCTTTGGGCATAGCTCCCCTCGATGCTGCTAGCCACAGATCACTGCTCCTCAGGGTAGATCTAGATTTTGTAGATTCATCTCCTTTGATCAGACTCTGCCTGCATATAAACACAAGGCTTTGACTTTGATATCATAACAGTGGATTTTGTTCTGGGCTTGGCCATCTCCTCATTCCCGCTATGTTCCCCCGCCACCTGATGCTCCCTCCTTCCCCCTGCCTCATCTAGGAGAATTTTAAAGATTTTATTCAGGCTCTCCATCACCTCTGTGACCTCGAGCAACTCACTGAATGTCAGATTCCTCTGTAAAGTGAGGGAGTGGAAAAATAAGACAAAATAAAAGAAATTGCATTTGATCATTTCTAAGGCTCCTTACAGCACAAAATCCTACCGCCCATTTTGCAGAAGGGAAAACTGTGGTCTGAGCTTCAATTTATTCTGGGTTTGAGGTGAAGGGAGCGTCCTCACAGGGCTGGCTCAAAAATCAACTGTGTTTCAGCCCATTCCGTTTATTATTAACAAGTCAGTGAATAAACATACATTAAGCCCCTACTATTGTGCCAATGGCTGGAGTCCCAGTGATTGAGGAACAGCATGGAAAGGAAAAAGGATCTCAAGAGTTTCAGGCGCTCTTAGTAAGCAGATGGGATTTGGGACTTTTGGGCTTATGCCAAGCATGGGGTTTTAATTTAGGGTCAGTCAGTTAAGATGACCAGTTGTAGAAAAAAAAAAAAAGAGTTTTAATCTCTAGATTCACAACAGTGGGGGAAAGGAAACATTCACAACTATGAAGTGAAAGCAGAATAATCCAGTGGGGTTGGGGTGGGAGAGGGTGAGAGATAGATATATGAAGAGGCCAGGAAAGCTCTCCTGTAGGAGCGGGTACCTGACCTGGCCTTTGAAGAACACTAGGAATTCTGCAAGGCAGAAGTGAGGAAGGAGAGCATTCCAGGCAGGAGCCACAGCCTGAGCAAATGTAAGGAGTGGGGACATAAAAGGTCCTGTTCAGGAAGCATTAAATAAGCCTATTGACTGGAATATGAAATGTGTGAGGGGGCGTGATGAGTGATCCATCTAAGAAGGAAATCTGAACCCAGATTGTAAAGAATTTTAAATTCCGAAGAGAGGAATAATACTAGAAAGTAGTGGGAACCTTAGAAGCTTATGGGGGGAGGGGAGTGACAGAGTAACTGATAAGAAAGAATTCATTATTTAAGGATAAGTTCAGGGGAGCCAGCTAAGTGGTACAGCGAAAAAAGCAACCACCAGCCCCCAAGTCAGGAGGCCCTGAGTTCAAATCTAGCCTCAGACACTATCTGTATGATCCTGGGCAAGTCACTTAACCCCAACTGCCTCCAAATAAAGATGAGTTCTGGGGATTCGTGACTTGATTTTCTGGGGAGTGCAGGTCAGTTTTACTCTTCAAAGGTGGACTTCATCTGGGCCCTCACCAACAAGTGGGGCAGCTAGGTGGTGCAGTGGATAGAGCAGGAGTCAGGAGGACCTGAGTTCAAATCTCACCTCAGACACTTGACACTCATTAGTTGTGTCACCTTGGGCAACTCACTTAATCCCAATTGCCTCATGCTGGGTCATCTCCAGTCATCCTGACGAATATCTGGTCACTGGATTCAGATGGCTCTGGAGGAGAAGTGAGGCTGGTGACCTGCACAGCCCTCCCCCACTCAAAACAAAGTCAAGTGCAAATCATGTCATCATTTCTCTGATGGCATGGTGTTTTTTGGGAACACCCACACACACACACTCACACACATACACACACGCACACACATCAACAAGCTGAGGTGTTCGACAAAAGGAATGATCTCTGAGAGTCACTCACAGAGGGCAAGTGATTGGCCTGGGGCATTCAGTGAATTTTATGACATAATGGCTTAATTTGGAGTTTAGTGTCTCCTTTTTCCTTACAATGAGGCTAGATGACCCCCAGACCCTTCTCTTTCCCTGGCCTTAATGAATCATTAGTTCACATTTCCACAGTCCAGCTAACTCTGAATGCTGAAGCAATTATCCAGACTGCTCAGTGGGGAAAGTGAGACTTGGATTAAAATTATTTTTAATTGTCTAAATTATTAAGACAATTACCTTCCTTCCCATCTTTTCTTTGCTAATGAAGAGTTTACCTGCTGTCCAGACAGACTTGGCAGGCAGCATGTGGGTTTGAAACATCCCAGAAATGAATAGGACAGAAAACGCCCACCTGGTGATGGTGATGGCCAATGGCAACTGGGCCCAGACTGGAGGGAACATGTACAAAAAGAAAATGCAAATTCAATTCAGGAGGCACTGGAGAGACAGGCTGAGCTGAATGTTGGCTTTGGAGAGAGAGAGAGAGAGAGAGAGAGAGAGAGTGTGTGTGTGTGTGTGTGTGTGTGTGTGTGTGTGTACTTACGAGTGTACCAATGTGTGCTCATGTGTGTAGGAGTGTACATGTGCGTGTACTCATGTATGTGAGTGTACTAGTGTGCATGCACTTGTATGTGTGAGTGTACTCATGTGTGTGGATTGTGTTTGGTCAACTGATTTTGAGACTATATTGTAAATATCCACAGTAGTTTCCCTCTCCCCCCAAGTCTTCATTTCTTTCTCTATATAGACTTTGCTCAAATGGTAATTAATCTTCTTCCCAGTTCTGACATGTTCCATTCTAATTGCACTCCCTTCCCAACACTCAAATTCTCAATTCTAAGATCTCTTCCATCTCCAACATTCCCTGTTTTAAAGTCCTTACTAAATTTTATTTTCTGTTATAAAGTCTCTTCCATCTTTTCCATTTTCTATTCTAAGCCTCCCTCCCCTTCATCTCTAACATTCTTTGATCTAAGATCCTTCTCAACTCTGCCATTCTCTGTACTAAGGTCTTTCTCTTCTTTGATTCCATGTTCTAAGGTTCCTCTCAGCTCTGACATTCCATATTCCAAGGTCTTTCTCTTCTTTAATTCCATATTCTAAGGTCCCTCTCATGTCTGCCATTCCATGTTCTAAGGTCCCTCTCAGCTATGACATTCTAGATTCTAAGGTTCCTCCCAACCATCTGCTCAGTTTTGACCCTCTATAATTCTACGATGAAGAATAAGACAAAATCCCACCCTGATGAAGCTCATAGTCTGAATTCTGGAACAGAGGGCTTGGGTTTAAATCTCAACTCTTTCAATGACTGGGCAAGTGATTTTCCATCTTGAAGCCTCAGTTTCTTTATTTGTAAAATGAGGAGTTGGTCTCTGAGATGCAATAGAAGTTGCTCACACTTGCTTGAGAAGTTGATGAATTTTTTCTATTTTTTTCCAGGTATTTTAGGTTAGAAATTGACAAATATTAAAAAAAAATACAAATTGTTCTGTTAATTTCTAAATTTCTCTGCAAAGTGGCTCAGTGGATAGAGTTCTAGGCCTGGGGTCAGGAAGACCTGAGTTCAAATCTGAATTCAGATACTAGCTAGCTGTGTGACCCTGGGCAAATCACTTAACCTCTGTTTGCCTTAATCCCTGGACAAAGAAATGGCAAACCACTCCAGTATCTTTGCCAAGAAAACCCCATGTAGGGTCATAAAGAGTCAGACATGACTGAACAACAACAGATTTTAAAAAGCGATAATGAAAAATGTTAGTGCAGATTAAACTCAACAGTATGTCCTGCAAACATTTTTTGAGACCCACTTGTTAAACATTTACCAGCACACTACAGGTTAGACTAGATTACCAGCTTCTAAGGTCTCTTTCAGCTCCCTGTGTTTTCCCTCATGCTGCTTCACTGAATGTTAGTACAGAATTGGAGATGGGGAAGTTGAGTAGGGGGTTAATTTCCTTTGACTTATTTTTAAATACCAGGTTCAGGTTCATTTTATTATTAGAGAAGTGAGTTGGCCAAGGGCTGGTGTTACCTGAGCACTTGAGGAAGGGCTTATAATTCTCTTGTGAGTATCATGTCCATTTGCCCCAGAAAAATAAAACAAATGGAGACTGGTCCCATACCTGTTAGTGGAGTTGAGCCTTCCAGGTGTCCAGGGAAGCTCAGAATTTGAGGCTCCGGGCAAGCCAACACCATTGACAGGCTAAGAGGGCTTCAGAGGTCTTGTCAGCTGCCTAGTAAATAAATAAAGACATAAATGAATAAACATTTAAAAAAATTTTTTCAAATAAATTTATTTTCAATTATCAAACATTTAATTTGTCTCCTCCACCCTCACTGTAAAGAAAAAGAAAAGACAGAACACTTATAACAAATATACAAAACCTTATTTTGCATATTCACTCTATCTTTTTGCTGTAAAGAGATGGGTGGGGGCCATCTCCAGTCATCTCAATCCATATCTTGCCCCTGAACCCAGATGACTCCCTAGATGAAAGTGACACTGGAGACTTTGCACAGCCCTCCCTCACTTAAATCAAAGTCAACTAAAAGTCATGTCATCATCTCCCCGATGTCTTCTCCGAGAACAAAGGACATAGAATAACAAGAGAAGGTACAAAGCTTCATTGTTTTCCCTGAATGAATATTTATAAAATGCTTACTAGGTGCCAGGCACTAGGCTAAGCCCAGCATGGGTATCTAGGTGATGATGAGCAGGTAATGGGCAGGGGTTGGAGTCCAGAAGACCCGAGTTCCAATACAACTGCAGACACATACTAGTCATGTGACCCTAGCAAAATCACTGAACACTTTCTGTGTCTCAGTTTCCTCACCTGTAAAAGAGAAATAATAATAGTACCTACCTTAGGGTTGTTATGGAGATCAAATGAGTTACCTCTTTACAAACTTCAAAACACATGCTTATTTATCATAGAATCCTATTCTATTCTATTGCTTTTGACAAATATTTATTAAAAGTCTACTACATTCAAATCCCTAGTTGAGGTGCTGAGGACAAAGGTGAAAAATGTTCATAGTCTCTGCCCTGGATGACTCAGTGGATAGATTGTTGGTCTGGGGGGTCAGGAAGACCTAAGTTCAAATGGGGTTCTGACACTTACTAGATGTATGACCCTGGGCAAGTCACTTAACCTCTGTTTTGCCTTAATCCACTGAAGAAGGAAATGGAAAACCACTCCAGTATTTTTACCTAGAAATTTCCATGGATAACATGGTTCACGGGGCCATGAGGAGTTGGATACAACTGAACAACATGTGCTAGGGTCTGTGCTAAGCACTTACAAATCTCATTTAATCCCCTCAATAAGCTGTGAAGTAGATGCTCTTATGATCATCATTTTACAGTTGAGGAAACTGAGGCAAATAGATTTGCCCTGAGTCACACAGCTAGGAAATGTTTTGGAACTCAGGTCTTTCAGACTCCAGGACCAGCACTCCATCCACTGCTCACCTAGAACAGGGGTGCTGACCTTGTGAATAGAGAGAAAAGGATGGACGAGATGGAGGCTGTGAAGATAGAACTGACATGCTTTAGTAATGGCTTGGATATGGAAAAACAAGCACCTACTATGAGGCAGTCACAGTACTAAGTCCTTTACAAATAATATCTCATTTGAGAAGAATGAAGAAGGAAAGCATGGTGGTGGGGACGAAGGGAAAGGTTTGCTTTCAGATACTGTTTTCAGTCCCCAGGACTGACCTCCTGTACAGCCAATTCTTTGTTACCCATGGTTAGTAGATAATTAGAATAATGTACAGAGAAAGGTAAATAAAGAAATAAGATTCTTATATCTGGTTGCTTGCCATCTCAGGGAGGGAAGAGATAGAATTTGGAATTTAAAACAAAAATCCTCATGTATGTTAAAAATGTTTTAATATGTAATGGGGGAATAAAATGTTATATATTATTAAAAAAAAAAAGATTCTTCCATGTCACCAGCCAATTCTGCCCCACCCCCACATCTAAAGGCAAGGTCTGGAAGTTATTGCATTTGTAATTGATGGGTTTTCAAGCAGACAAAACATTCAATGGAGGAGATTAGTTAGGTGTCTACACTAGGCCTTCTCCTTAGACCTTCCCAGTCCATATTTATGAATTGGAGACAGCTCAGTGATGAGATTAAGGTGATTCCCTTGCATCACAAAGGAGCCAATCCATTCATAAATGAGATCCAGGGAAAATAATCTGAGAATTTGTGGAACAGGCATTGACAATGCTTAAAAGGAAGATGAGTGACATGATGACAAACCCAAGAACCAGGGTGGTGACAACCCTGGAATAGAGGGAAAGTAAAGTAGGAGTCATTTGTCTCTCTCCAGCAGGGTCTCACACTCCAGTTCACCATTCGGGGATATCCAACCAGAAATAACTCTAGAGTCTTCTCTACCTAAGTCTTCAGAGAACATCATGGAGCTGAATTCTTGAAGGCTATGTTAGGCTTCCATAAACTCTGCCAAATCTTTCCAAACAGGATCCTTCCATGGGTTGATTGTCATCTCATCTTCCTGAGTACAAATCTGGTCTTAGACACTTACTAACTGTGTGACTCTGGGCAAGTCACTTCACCCAGATTGCCTCAGTTTCCCCATCTTTCAAACTGGAGAAGGAAATAGCAAACCACTCCGGTATCTTTGCCAAGAAATCCTCAAATGGGGTCATGAAGAGTGTGAACAACAAAGAGTTACTGCCTCCCACGGAAGGTCTTTTCTGATTTCTCAGTATTCCCAGTACCCCATTCCATTTAATTTGCATTTATCTTGTAAATCTTTTGTATTTATCTAGCCATATACTATTGCAGAGGAGAGAGTGAGGTTGATGACTTTTCACAGCCCTGCCTCACTTAAATCCAATTCACTTTCAAGTGAAGATATCACCTTCCTGTTGTCACTGGTCCTTGAAAACTAAGGATAAATACAATTTTCTCCCCAGGAAAATTTTTTTTTTTTGAAGGCACAGGTAGCAAGTACTCCTGAAAATAAGGAACTGGACCAGACTAACTGGTGTCCTTTCTGATTCTAAATCTTATAATGGTATAGAATTTCTGAACCTGTGGAGCTAAAAAACCACTCCCTGGATTATGGCAACTCAGCCAAAGTACAGTCACCCCTGGAGGCCCAGCCCATGACAGTCACAGAATCAAATATTATCAGAGGTGGAAGGAATCTAGGAAGCCACTTTAATTGTCTTCCTGCCTTTATTTGAGAGCCTACAGTGATGGTGCAGGGAGACTGAAGGACAACAACTACAGACGTGCCAAGCACTGTGTTGGTGCTATGGCAATCAAATTAGGATCTTTTGATGTTTTTGTTTTACTAAAAATGCCTCTGATTGAATAATGTGGTTAAAGAAAATCTTTCTCACCCATTGATAAGGCTGCCCATTGTGGAAAACTTGATTAGGGGAAACTCCCTATAAGAGGGTCCCAAATAACTTGTTTTTTCTATAGAGGAACTGGGTTATGCCCTCTTATTCAAAAAGAGTATAAATACCCTGAGGGTGAAGTTTTACTTTGGGGGCTTAGTTTTTGTAAATTTTGAGTGCCAGAGGAGGACTCTGGGAAGGTACTTTAAGGAGCACTCCCCCCAGCTTTGAAAACCCAGATGTCAGTGCTTCCCTCTCTGGTAACGATGGTCACAGACAGTTGGATCTGTCTGTTGAATTCAGCCAGAGGATGCCATGTCTGTTGATTTGTTATTTCTCTGTATTTCCGCTGAAGTTCAGGGTGCTGACTCCCCTGAACTAGGTGAATTATATATGTGCTTGATTAAAGGAATGATAGATATGCTTAATTAAAGTGATTGTTAACCCTTCAAAAGTTACCTTTCCTTTTATGAATGTAGATTTAAGAACTTGTGATCGCAAACTCTCTCCTGTATATGTTGGGGTGCTTACTGTTTCAGTTGGGTATACAAAAAGAAATCAAAGACAGATCTTGCCCTCAGGAGGTTTACAATCTAAAGGGAGAGACAAGCTGCAAAGAAATATGAAGCTATAAACCAGAATTGGAGCTTTCTGTATGCAAAACAGCAGGATAGACAGATCACTGAGAGCTTTCAGGGGTTTTCTCCCTCTGTCTTGATTTGACTTCCAAGGGTAGTGGACAGCACTTAGGTTTCAATCCTGAGTCAGACATTTACTAACTGTGTGAATTTGGGCAAGGCCCTTTACCTTCCTAAGTCCCTATTCCCTCATCTGAAAAATGTGTATAATTACCCATGTAATATCTTCTTTAGAGGATTATTAGGAGGAAGCTTCTTTGTAATCCTAGAAATATAATAGAAACATGGGTAAATTACTCAAACCTGGTTTTTCTTTTCTCTCTGTCCCTATCCCTGTCTCTCTCTCTCCCTCCTTTTGTCTCTCTCTCTCTATCTGTCTCTGACTCTATCTCTGTCTCTGTCTTTCTGTGCTTAATACCTCAGGCAGTTTAAAGCAGAGCCTCAAGCATTTGACTTTTCCCTTGGGACACCAGTAATGCAGGAAATCATAAACGCAGACCTATACAGGAAGTCACCCAGCTAAGTAGATTCTCCAAAGCCTGCTCTCCCAGAATGAAATCGTAATTGCCTTTCTTGTACTTTGCTGTTGTGGTTCAGTCTTGTTTCAGTCATATTCAACTCTTAGTGGGATTTCCTAGGCAAAGATACTGGAGTGGTTTGTCATCTCCTCCTCCATCTCTAATTTGTCTAGCTTTCCTCTCGGAAGACAGAGCTTTATCACAAAAATCGAATGGACCTCCCTAACATCAGCCCAAAGACCCATGTTTTTAAGGCTTTTATTTACTTACTATAGGCAACTTCTAGGAAGCTAAGTGATCCAGTATATAGAGGGCCTGGTCTGGAATCAGGAAAACTAATTTTCCTGAGTTCAAATATGGTCTCAGACACTTGCTAGTTATGTGACCCTGAGCAAGTCACTTCACCCTGTTTATCTCAATTTCCCCATCCATAAAATGAGATGGAGAAGGAAATGACACACCACTCCAGTATCTTTGCCAAGAAAACCCCAACATGGTCATGAAGAACCAGACTCAACAACAGATAGCCTCAGAGTGGGATACAGACTGGTGCCCTCTTCAATCTCTGGGCAGTAGCTGCTGCCTTCTTGATTTTTACTTTCTCACCTTCCCAGCTGGAGTAATACTTTTAACAGTTATTCCCCAAACCATTGCCATAAATCAGTGCTCCAGTAATGTGTAGAAAATAATATCTGTGTCTATATTTATTATGAGTTCAAGACCCTGTTAGAGGTAAAAAAAAAAAAATCAAAGCCAAAGGAAACAATAAAGCTAATCCAAACCCTTCATTTTATAGTTAAAAAAAAGTGAAGTCTTCAGGTGTTTTCCTCAAGGTCATACAAATAATTTGTAGTAGAACTGAAATTTGAACTGGGATCATTGTTTTAGAGCTCGAAAGGGATCTTGCAAGTCATCAAGTCCTACTCTTTTAGATTAAAAACAAGGAAACTGAGTCCTAGAGAAGGTGTGACTTTTCCAAGGTCACAAGGCTTTCAAGGGCCTGAGGTGGGGGTCTGAATCCTGGATTTCCTGACTCCAAGTCTGGCCACCACACCATAGTCCTGTCTTCTTCTCTTAATACTGTGATACTTTGCACTTGGTGCATAAAAGGTCAGATCAATTCTTCTATCTGTCTCTTATTTCTGTCTTTTCCTACTCATCTCTAAAGATTGTGTTAGCCTTTTCTCGTTCCCATGAGGACATAACTTTATGAGTTCAGAGTGGATGAAATGTGCTTTCTTCCTTTATCAGAACAACCAGAACCATTTTTTGTGGGTCTTCAGAGACCCACTGGAGACTCTCTCAAAGGACATTTAATGAGCTTCTCATCTTAAGGCTGGCAGCTTCCTGTCTTCCCCCCGCATTCATTCTCTTTCTCCTCTGCCTCTATGGCCCTCGCTTCCCCTGCCAGGACACCTCAGACCCTGCAGGGCCCTGCTGTCGTCAAATTCCAAGGAGAACAATCAGTCCCTTCTGGAGCCAATGTCAGTTAATTAGGGGATGGAGAAAGTGCCTGAATGTAGCCCCCATCTTGCTTACACCAAAAGCCATCACAGAGGAAAAGCAAACAATACAGTTACCCCAAGGAGGAAGGGGGGGGCCTGTTTTCTTTCTTTTTCTGGGACTCAGAAAGGAAGGTTGGTAAATAGGAAATCAGTGAAGCATTGTTCTCCCCTCAGAGAGAGGGGGCCAACTTCAAGTGGACCCCTTTTCAGGGAGAAGAGGGCATCCTAGACGCCCACTTCAGTGAGACCCCGGAGACTTCGGAGATTAATTAAGGAAAACGAGAAAGTGGAGACTGGACTGAACACACTCAGACTTCAAAACAGTCCTACAAGGCTTCCACTGAGGACAAATCCCCATCACTTAATCTTTTGTTGATGTAAACTTTCTTTAGAAATGTTTTCTTTCTATTATGCCATTTTTAACATGTCCTCCAGATTTGGAGCCAGGGGATAGCAAGAAAGAAGCCAATGAATAGTTGTCAAGATAAGAGGCCTAGGCTGAGGGCAAAGGGTTTTTTAAAAGAATAAAGTCAGGAAAAGGCATTGATTGGTGTGAGGAGGCAGAGTAATGTATAGGGAAGAGACTGTCTGTCAAAAAGCATTGATGTACCATGTGCCAAGTATTATGTTAAATGCTGGGGATACAAGAAAGGCTAAAACAAGGTCCCTGTTCTTAGGGAACTCATCCTTTAATGGGAGAGACATATGGCAATAGTTGCATACATGTAAGATATATGCAGAGTAGACAGAAGGTAATTTTAAAGGGAAGGCAGAAACAATGGCAGGGGAGACAGAAGGGCCTGAGAAAGGCCCCCGCATAAAGAGGAAGGAAGGATTTCAATTGGGTCTTGAAGGAAGCCAGGGAAGCTAAGAGACCCAAATCAGGTACTGGGCGAGTAGGAGGAGAGCATTCCAGCTGTGGGGAACAGCCAGGGAAAAGGCAGGGATGCTGGCTCTCCATTTTGGAAGAACAGATAGAATGCC
Organism: Potorous gilbertii; assembly: GCA_028658325.1. Classification (NCBI taxonomy): domain Eukaryota; kingdom Metazoa; phylum Chordata; class Mammalia; order Diprotodontia; family Potoroidae; genus Potorous; species Potorous gilbertii. Next base: position 225,839,261 of record CM053773.1, on the reverse strand, counting down.
TGTCCTGGCAGGCTCAGGTTTACATCCTTCTCCTGACTCTTATTAGGTATGTGGCCATGGGCAAGTCACTTACCCCCTCCAAACTCCACTTTCCCTGTCTGTAAAAACACACACACACACATAATTAATTCATTTGAATTAATCAACAAAGTTAATAAATTAATTTAAAATTATATATTATATCAGAATATGTAATGTAAATAATATATAATAAATGCATAACATCAAATACATATTAATAAATTAAATTATGTATTAGTTTAATTATATATTATGTTTGTGTGTTTATATATACATATACATACACATGTTTATAAGGGTAGCTATGAGACTTAAGTGCAATAATATTTTAAAAAGCACTTTGCAAATTTTTAAATTAGAAAATTTGTAAAAATACTAGTTAATATAACTAGCTTTTTGATCTTAGGCAAATCCTTTTCTCCTCTTTGGAGATTGTTTTTTTAATTTAATTATAAGCCTGACCTAGGTGAATTCTAAAACTCTTTCTAGTGCAACATTTCATGATTTTGAAGTTTAACTTATTATCTAAGGTTGCTTAGATTAGAGGTCTCCATCTTTATTATACTTCCTTCTCTATATTATCTTCTCCAGCCGTGTTGATTTATATACTTTTCCTTGAACATGACATTTTATTACAATAATGTAATGGGTCATCCTATTACTAGGATACTCTTTCCACCATACATCTTCTACCTCTCTACCTCAATGGATGTCTTCCATGCTGTTCTCTCCAATACCATTTCTTCTCATCTCGTCTACTTCTTAGCTTTCATGGCTTCCTTCAAGACTCAGATTAAGCACCACCTTCTGGAGGGGTTTTTCCTGGTCTTCCTAGCCACTAGTGTCTTTCCCTTTGGGATTACCTTAAATCCACTCTGTATCTATTTTGTATGTACCTTATTACTCACATGCTGTATTTTTTTTATTAGAATATAAGCTTTTTGAAGACAGGAATTATTGTTGCCTTTATTGTATTCCTAATACCCAGCCCAGTGACTGGCACATAGTAAACTTTTAATAAATGCTTAATGGAACCAACCCTGGAGTCAAGAGGACCTGAGTTCAAATTCTGCCTTAGACACTTACTAGCTGTGTGACTCTGGATATGTCACTTATTTCTGATTGCCTGCAAATGAGTGACAATATATAGCAGAAACAACAAAAGCAAATGCTTATTAAGTAATTGACTGCTTGAGGACCAATGGATATTCTCAAATTTTATTCACCATAAGAGATGAACACCCAATAATAGGAAAGATAACATAAAATATAGAGGAAAACATTGGCTCAAGCCACAGGAGCCAAAACATGACCCAGTCCTTTACCCAGACATGTGTCCTGTGCTGGGTTCATTCAGAGGGAGTTTGAGGTCTAATTAAGGGATAAGGCTTCCCATTCTCACACTCACTGGCTCATTCACCACTTCTATTCCAAAGTCTTGGGTAAAGTTGAAAATTTTAACAATAATTATGGGTTTCTAAAGGGTTTCCTAAAAGAAGGTGTGTGTGTGTGTGTGTTGTGTGTGTGTGTGTGTGAGAGAGAGAGAGAGAGAGACAGACAGACAGAGAAACAAAGACAGAGAGAAGAGAAAAAAAGAGAGAACATACAAATAAAATCAAGAATTTAAAATATAAATCAAGCATGAAAACATAACTTTTTAAACAGAAAGCAATGCTAAACCCAGAAGAATTACAGTATGCAAGCACTAACAGAATGCTTAAAACAGAATTCAATAATAACTTATATAATCACAGGTGCAGATGTCTGGGAACTTTATAGCCAGCCTTCTCTGAAGATAAAGATATTTCTAATTAGGTATTTCACATTCCAGCTCTTTTCACGAAATATTCATCAAAACTCAAGTCTGATCTTTTTTTCAGCAGATCCCTTCTCTGTCGCAAATACTTCCCTTGTTCCCAGCCTACTCCTGATGCTGCTACCTATACTCGTAACAGCTCTGGCAGATGCTGCTTCCATTGCCTCCCAAGGTTAGTCAGTCAAGGAGACACAAAAGAGGCAGGGAATGCTAGAAACCTAGGCATAAGCTCACCTAGTCATGTTCCCTGATGCCAGCAGTCAGAAATAATCTCTTCTTTTAAAAGGCTCCTCTGAGTCACCAGATGTTTCCGCTTAGTAACCCATCAAGGTACTCTCAATGATGAGTCATGCATGACTCATGAAACTGGTCCCCAAAGTGCCCTCTTGGTGGAATAAAATGGCAACTGTACATGTTCCAAGTCACAGGAAGGACACCATTATGAATATAATAACCCATGATAAGGGATTGGTTGACTACAAAACTCCTGAAGATTTATATAGTTCTTCCCAATTTTGGAAAAGAAGAAACTCAGTAGAGCTACACCCTGAGGGAGAAAGAGGATGCAGAGGTCTTCTTTTTTCGACATACAAAGATAGTGGGTGTTTTGAAGACACTAAGAGAACAAGGACGAAACAAGAGAGAAATGGTGGCCATCCCACACCAGCAGTATGCCTAGGATAGCAGCTCATATCTGTCACATGGGTAGTTCCCCTGAGTGATGACCTGTACCTAAAGTATTTTATTGAAGGTTTTTGCTTTGGTAGCAGGAATTCTAAGAGAAACACACCAGCTGAGGAAAATGGGTGGGATCTTATGTATCTTACTTCCGTTTGTGGTTTTCTCAAATGGATTTTGTTAAAGAATATATTTGCCAGATTTAAAATTATTTCTTCCAAACACTAAGATTGAGTCCATCTTTAGGGCATTGGACAGACCTTTGTTTGCAGCATGAGGGCACAAAATGAACCACACAGGAGGGAGGAATCTTTCCTAGCACAAGTCTAGGAAGTCAATCTCTAGCCCATTGTTAGAGACTTGTTTGCTCTATTTGAGAGCATAAGAGTGAGCCACTAGTGAATATAGAATTACCATGAATGTGGGCTCCCATTTTATAAACCTGCCTCATAGACGCAAGCCAGGGTTATACACAGACAAGCAGGGCTTAGGAAAAATAGACAGTGCTTCTTAGTGATCTAAGATTTAGCTCTTCGCAGCAATGCAAGGACCTAAGACAACCCCAAAAGACTCGTGATGGAAAATGCTTTCCATATCCAGTGGAAGAACTTGGGAATCTGAATGCAGATGAAAGCATACTATCTGCTCTCCATTTCTTTTGTTCTTTTGTTTGGCTTTTTCTTTCTCCTGATTCCCCTCATTACTTCTAATTCTTCTTTACATCATGACTAATGTGAAAATATGTATGTATATGTAGAGTCTATATCAGATTGCACACCTTCTTGGGGAAGGAGGAGGAGAGAGGGGGAGAAAATTTAAAACCCAAAATCTTATGGAAGTGGGAATGCTGAAAACCAAAAGTAAATAAATTGATTATTAAAAAAAAAGCTTATCAACAAAAAAAGAGAGAGAACAGTGATCCAAATGTATCAGTTCATTGACAAGTGTATATAAATAGTTACTAGGTCAGGCACTATGGATACAAATATAGAAAGAAGATAAATCTGCTTAAAAATTAATTTTCTGCATAATTTTGATAGAACAACAGCGATGCAATGTTAACTAGCTATTTTCATCTAGTCTTGAATGCAGAAACAATAAATCCTTTTTCAATTAAAAAAGTTACTATCTGCTTTTAAGAGGCAAATATTTCTGCTAGATGGGAATAGGATTCACAGCAACACACGTACTGGTATGTGTACAATGACACTTATACACACACATATAGAATCACATAATAATGTCTAGAAGGGACTTTAGTCTAGTTGAGTCTCATTATTTTATGGAGGAAGAAAATGAGACCCAGAGAGAAAAGCAGAAGTGATTTACCACAGGTCACTCAGAAAATAAGCCCCAAAGTCAGTTTTTAGACTCAGGTGGTTTGGCTCCAAGGTTGATTCTCTTTCCATTGTACTGTAGTGCCTCCTAAAAGGTTGGTGAGACATGTACATTGGAATATCCTATTGTTTGCCTTCTCAATGGGTGGGAGAAGGACTACGGAGAGGAAGAAAATTTGGAACTCGAAATTTTTTTTAAAAAAATGAATATTAAAATTAACAAACAATAAAAAATGGAATATTTAAAAAAAGTTGATGTAGAAGTTATGCATAGGAGAGTGGTAGTAAAAGGAGCATAGATGGGCCAGGAAAAGAATCTCAGGCCTCTCATGGGGCAGGAGAATGATACCCCTTGAGAAGGGCAGCTAGGTGGCTCAATGGATAGAGCATTGACCCTAGATTCAGGGTTACCTGAGTTTAAATTCAGCCTCGGATACTTACTACCTGCGTGACCCCTGAGCAAGTCACTTCACCTTGTTTGCCTCAGTTTCCTCATCTGTAAAATGGGCTGGAGAAGGAAATGGCAAACCACTCCAGTATATTTTCCATAAGCAACATCAATACAGATACATACATAATGCAAATATTTATTAAGTACCTACCATGTTCAGAGCTGTAGTAAAGGTAGAAAGTTTAGATCAGATACAGACCTTGATCTCAGAGAGTTAACAGGATAGCAAGAGGTCAAGTCATAAATATATAATATGGAACCACCATGATACACCATATTACATGACAAATACATTGTAGAATCTTCCAATCTCAGAATTAAAAGATATAATAGAAGTCATTTAGACCAACCTCCTGCATCTCTGACAGGTGATTCTGTAGCCCTTGCTTGAAGACCTCAAGTGTGGGGGAACTCATGACTTTCCAAAGTAACCAATTCTGCTTTTGTATAGTTAGCTATAAAGTCATTTGGAAGTTTTCTCTAACTTCATGCCATACTTCTCAACCCATTGGAAATCATATGATCATCTAAGAATTCAAGGGACCTTAGCAACCATTTTGTTCAAACTGTTCACCAAAAGAATTCCTACTTTTCAATCCAAAAAGGAATATTGCTATGTATAGGAAAGGATGAATAAGTTGATTTGGAAAAACACGCAAAGAGACTTAAGAAAATGTTATTCACCTTCAGAGAAACAGATCACAAGTGGAAATAGTATAGTATGGTCTTACATATGAGTGTGTGTATGTGTATTACATATACATATATATATATATATATATTATATATTGTGTATATGTGTGTATAATATATATGTGTGTGTATAAATGTTTATAGATGTCTATGTTTATGTATATATATCCACACTTAAATTGTAGCCTTTCTTAAATTGGGAGGGAAGGGAGGGAGAAAAAAATAAATTAAAAAATGCACAGCAGAGGAAAAAAAAGAGGAAACTAACAAGGATGCAAAGAAAACATGGAAAACTAAAAATGATATGTAGTATTTATTACATAGGTTTTCTTGAAATGGAAATTTATTGTTTTATATTGAATCCTCTCTTATGGTCTGCTGTGTACATGACACCTTTTTCTATTCTTATTTTGTATTTAAGTACAAAATTTAAAAATTGCAAAATATGAAACAAAAAAATCTAGACTACAACCCACAAGTTATCACCCAGTCTCTGCTTGAAGACCTCTAAGTAGAAAGAACCCACCACCTCTTGAGGCAGCCCATCCCATTTTGGGACAGTTCTTATGGCTAAAACTTGATGTCAAACCTAATTTGGTTAAAAGATCTCGAAGTCCATTTGGACTAACCCTCTCATTTTACACACAGGGAACCTGAGACCCAGAGAAATCAAGCAACTTTCCTAAAGTCACACAAGTAGTAAATGGAAACACTTATGTTTCCATCCTCATCTCCTGACTCTAACCCTGGCATCATTACAGTAATGAAATCCATCTACAGACACTTACTAGCTATGTGACCTTGGGCAAGTCATTTCACCTTTTTTTTGACTCAGTTTCTTCAACAACTCTAAAATGGGCATAATAGTAGCACATATTTTACAGGGTTGTTGTGAGGATGAAATGATATAATATTTGTAAAGTGTTTGATACAACGTCTGACACATACTAAAAGCTATATAAATATTAGTTATTATCACTGTCTGAATTGATGAAGGGGTACCAATATTAGAATGTGAAATTATATATGTTTAATAGCATAGAGAGCTATTCTATTTTCAGTTTACTCAATATGTGTCAAGTTTCTTTTCTCTTTACTAACACTCTAGATTAGACTATAGGATTAGTACCCTTACTCTCTAACACTGGAATGGTTCATCAGCAACTAACTTCCAGAAGGATCCAAGACCTCAAAGATTTAAAGTTGAAAGACGCACTGAAGTGTAGTCTAACTTCCTCATTTTACAAATAAGCAAACTGGGGCCCAGAGAAATTAAATGAGGTTAAACCCAGGTCCACTGGTACCAAAGCCAGTATTCGTCTACTGGATTCAGAGACAATAGTCTGACACTCCATCAAGAAGCAGGACCTCATATACTACCACTTTCTGAATAAACTCCCTTCATTCCATGCTAATGTAATCCTTGTTTAAATTTAACTAATTTAAATCTAAACTTCTAAATTTTAAATTGTTATTTCCATAGAAGTGGTTTAAGTTGATTAGGAAGTAGGTACTGGAATAGTTTAAAATAGACAAATAGTTTGCTTCAATTCTCAGAAATGGGTAGACTGAAATGAGAAGGACTGAATTAAGACGTTTCCATAATCTGAGATCTTTTGAATGTGAGTATTTTCACGCGCACACACACACACACACACACACACACACACACACACAGAGTGGAGGCACTGCTTTGGAAGCTCCTGGTTTTTCCAAGCCTTCCCAGACAAAATCTGGGCAGTTTCCATCCATGCTTTGCTGAGATCCTGCTCAGAAGATCTGAGTTCAAATCTAGCCTCAAGATACTTATTAGTTGTATGACCCTGAGCAAATCACTTACCCCTGTTTGCCTCAGGACAAACCTCTGTAAAATGATACTGGAGAAGGAAATGGCAAATTGCTCTAGTGTCTTTGTCAAGAAAGCCCCAAATGAGGTTATGAGGAGTTGGACATGACTGAACAGCAACAAATAATGTTGACTGATAGATGCCTATTGCTTTGTTTTTGTGAACTTATACAATTTCTTTTATTAAAGTCATCATTGGTAACTTACTGAAGCCTGCTTATGTCCACCATGACTCTCTTTACTTTCCATTTGGGTTAATTGTAATGGTGATTTCCACCTCCACATCCCCCCACCCTCGCACCTGCCCACCTCCCCCACAGCCCCCACAACAAAATTATATTATTCAATGACTGAAGACAGATAACTTTACTAACAGAATTATGGTATCAGGAAGAGAGATTTTTAAACCAGTAAAGAGCTTGTAAAACCTGTGAAAACTCCCCTGTATGATTTGTCTTGATCTTTTTTTATTTAATTTTGTTGTGCATAATGTGTACAAGGTATTTGTGAAGCAGAATGTCATAATCTTGATGATATTCATTTATTTGGATCTACTTTGTTTTTCCAATTTGGAAGGTTAAGGTCTTTTGAATGACTATGGATTGCATTGAGGAGGGGTACTATTCTGAGGTTTAAACCGAAAACTGCAGTGTCATCTGCTAGTATGAGCTTTATTAAAATGCCATTCTTTTATATTCTTGAGTATTTTTACTACTCCTACTCTTCCTCCTCCCACCATTGAATATATTTTTAAAAAATTTTTCTCCAATTTTTAAAAACATATTTATTTACAATTTTGAGTTCCAAATTCTATCTTTCCCTCCATCCTTCCCATCCCCCTCCTTGAGACAATAAACAATCAAATACAGATTATACATGTACAACTATGTAAAACATTTCCATATTAATCATTTTGTCCAAGAGGACTCAAGTAAAAGAAAAAGATGAAAGTGAAAAATAGCATGCTTTAGTCTGTATTCAGTCAATTTCAGTTCTTTTTCTGGAGTAGGATAGTTGCTTCATTATAAACCTTCAATACATAGCTATGTAGTTTGGCAAAACAATTTCCCACATTAGTCATGTACAAATATCTATGCATCTTTCCATATTTTAAGCTCATCACTTCTCTGCCTCAAGGTAAATGGTACGTTTCAGTTTCATCCTTTTTTGGCTCACCATTTATCATTACATTGATCAGAGTTCAAAAAGTCTTTCAAAGTTGTTTTTTTCTCTACAGTGTTGTTACAAGCAAATTGTTTTCAAAAAGGAGTATTTGAACAGGCATCAACAGAGTCCTTCTATTTGGACTCTAGAACATTCTCTATGACATTGAAGATCTTAGATGAGCTCCAGTCTCCCTGTTCCATGATTTACTCAATACTGCTATTGATAATTGGCAGATTTTTGGACATAATAAAATTGTCTATAGTGCCTCATCTGTCATAGAATTCTATTTGATTTTAATACGGGTGTAGAGATTTCCTTTACCCCTTCCTTTTTGAACAATAGGGAGGAAAAATACTGGATCTGAAATCTCAGCACCTATTTAAAACTCTTGCTCTCCTACTCATGACCTGTATGACACTGTATGAATTACTTAATTTCACCAGACCTCAGTTTCTTCATATAAAAATGAGGCTTTTGGTTTCTGAAAACCCTCCCAATTCTATTGGAGTAGCTTTGTTCCTATGATAATGGCATTCAATTCCTCTGAATCAAATGTACTTTTTAAATCACAAATCTCTCTTGCTCAATTGTGTAAGTACAAGGATGTAGTATGTTATGGAAGATCAAACGTCTACTTGCTCTTTTCTAATGTTTTCATCAGTCATCCAATTTGATACAGATTGCACAGAGAAGAGAAAATAAGCTAGTAGGTTAATAGATGCCAGTATCTTCTCAATCACTCCACCCCCCAAAAAAATATTGGTTTGTGATAATTTCTTTGTTTATAGAATCTTCCCAGGGGTTGGAGCCAAGATGATAGAGTAGAGGCAGGGACCTGCTATAGCTCTTCCCTCAATACCCTTCAAAAAACCTGGAAAAATATTACTCTAGACAAATTCTAGAGCAGCAGAAGTCACAAAATGATAGATTGAAACAAATTTCTGACCCAAGACAATCTGGAAGGTCAATGGGAAATGTCTGTTGCACTAGACTGGGAGCAGAGTACAGTTTGGCCTTGGCCACTTTGGTGTGTTCCATGCCAACATGGACTGAGTAGGAGCAGATCTTAGAGGACTGAATCACTGGCGACTGTTGTGGATTCCATATTTCTCAACCCACAAACGCTAAAGACAACTTCAAAGGACAGTGGGAAGGGTCTCTCACCTGGCTGAGAGGGGAATGTGGTCCAGCTTCAGCCCGACCCCAGCTCCAGCTGCTGTGACTGCTTCTGGAGCCCTCCACTTAACAAAGCTGAAAAGTCAAGTAGTTGCCTAGGGAAATGAGCAAAGCGGGGAAAGGAAACAGACTGTAGATTGTTAATTTCTTAGTGAAGAGATATTTTCTTACATCATTGGTGATAAGGAAGACCAAAACATACAGTCAGGAGAAGAAAATAAAGTCAAAGCTCCTGCATCCAAAGGCTCTAAGAAAACTATGAATTGGTCTCAGTCCATGGAAAAGCTCAAAAAGGATTTTGAAAACCAAGTAAGAGAAGTAGAGGAATAATTGGGAAGAGGAATGAGAGTGATGCAAGAAAATCATGAAAAATGAGTCAACAACTTACTAAAGGAAACCCAAAAAAATGCTGAAGAAAATAACACTTTTAAAATTAGACTAATCCAAATGGCAAAAGATATCCAAAAAGTCAATGAAGAATAGAGTGCCTTAAAAAGTAGGATGAGTCAAATGGGAAAAGAAGTTCAAAAGTTCACTGAAGAAAACAATTCTTTAAAAATTAGAATCTTCCCAATTTTCAGATGTCTTGATCTCAGGGTGCCCTTAAAATTGTATGATCTCTATCATGGCTCTTTTTTCTCTATGTATTTGGTCAGACTCAACTTTTCATACCAACCCATTACAGTTACTGAAGAGACTTGATTGTCATAGAAAAGTCAACAGGCTTTGTATGTAATTGCTGTCCTCTTTCAGGCTTCAGCTTACAAATACGTTCAGAGTGATGTGGATCTCACACTAAGCTACCTGCAAGGTTGTTTTCCCTTTAAACATTTTTCACAGTTTTCTAAATCAGTCCTGCTACATCATTCTTCTCTTCTGATTAGTTTGCAAATGAACTTATTCTCTAATCCAATCTTACCCTTGCCCTTTATATCTCTTTTCTAGACAAAGGGAACAAGTGTTTGTGGGTTGAGTTGGCTTTTGACCTCCTCATTGTTTTGTAGTCTTTCAACCTGTCTAAGCAATGGAATTAGAGTCAATAGCTTTATGTTTGACTAGTTCTCATTTTTTCACAGTTAATAGCTTATGGTTTTGAATTAGAGCTGTCATAAACACGTGATGTCTTCTCATCTTTAGCCCTGTTTATAACTTAGTATTAATTTTGACAATTATCTTAACTACTAGACAAGCTCAGGACACACAGACAAGTGACTCCAAAATGATACCTACATTTTTAACAAGTTGCAACCTATCTGTTAAGGAGTAGTCATAGCATCATAGGAGTAAGAGCTTAAAAAAAAAAGACTAGTTCACTAGTCCAAACTCTTTATAGATGAGAAAAGAGATATAAAATGACTTGTCCAAAGTAGCATAGGTAGCTCAGAATAGAGATGTCTACCCCAATCATGTGAATGGATGAATAAGAACAATTTTTCCAATGAGTTGAAGCAGGAATTTAGATCACTTAGGACTTGGTCAGACATTGAAGATGTCAAGGTCATTCACTAAACCCCAGACCATCTCCAGTCTACACGACTTTTATCTTGCCATAGGACTGTAATGACTCTGGAAGAGAGTAGGACTGAAGACTTTGTGCAACTCTGCCTCACTTAAATCCAGTTCACACAGGAGACAACATATCACAACGTGATGTCATTGATATTTTTTGATATGAAAGAAAAATAACAAAAATGATAACCATAGCAATGAATGTTTATGTAGTATTTTGAAAAGGTTTTTAGATTATTCTCATGTGAGTATCACAAAAACCTGTAAAATCAGTACTTCAAGTAACTAGGCAGTGCTGTGGATAAAGTGCAGGGCTTGGAATCAGGAAGAAGCAAGTACAAATCCTGCCTCAGACACTAGCTGTATGACTTTGAGCAAGTTACTTCACTTTTTTTGTCTCAGTTTCCTCAACCATAAAATGGGAAAGATAATAGCATCTACCTCCAGGGTTCTTGTATCAAATAAGATAATATTTATAAAGTCCTTAACATAGTGCTTTGCATAGTGTGGTGGGTGAAAGATTAAATAACTGAGAAAACAAAAGTTTGATTTTCCAAACATTTTGATTTATTGAGCAATGCATGTAATTACCCAGTAAACTGGGACCAGACTTCATCAGCTTACATCTAGACTCTGAATAAAGGGGGAGATAAACTTTTATACTTTAATAACAATCAAATAAGATCAATTAATCAAAAGAAAACAATACAACATTAGGTCATCTGGTTTCTAATTGAAAGAAAGAGACTTTCCAAGTTAGTAGGGGCAGAGTGAACAGGTGTAATCCCCTGAAATAAAAAAAAAAAAGGTTTCCCACTCCACCTAAGTGTCTGTAAACAATCAAAAGAATATGGAAACAGTAATTGATTGACCAGTAGAGGGTCAGTTTTCAGATAAGACATATGAAATGCTTGAGATGTATAATTGTGAGAAAACTCCTTGTATCAATCTTGAATCTGACTAGGGCTCCAGTCAGCATAACCTTAGTCGTAGGTTAAGGATCTCTAAGCAACAGGAAGAGATGGTCTAGCTTTTCAGCTGTGTAGGTCTATGTTCAAACAACACAATACGACTTTCTCTTAATTCTCACAAATGAATAAATTTTTTTCAAAAGAGAGAAGTTGAACTAGACCTATAATTGAATAGAAAGGGAACTGAGTTAGCAGAGTGGTTCACTCAATTCCCACAATTAACCAGTTGCTCCCTTAATCCCCTCAATTCCCTTAATAGTAGATACTATAGAAATATTATCACCTTTATCATAATTCTTATATTTACTACTGCTATCCATTACCACCACACTACTACTACTACTACCACTACTACTACTACTACTACTACTACTACCCTCATTTTATAGACTCATTGAAATTAAGTGATTTGCCTATGGTCACCAACAGTAAGTTTAGGGTTCAGAATTCAAATCCACATCTCAATTAATCAATCAACAAGTGTCTATCATGTGTCAGGCACTATACTAGGTGCTGAGGATAGAAAGATGGAAAAGGAATAGTGCCTGCCTTCAAGGGACTCACAGTCTTTTAGGGAGAAAATGTGTGTATGTGTTGATATATATATATATGTATGTATATATGTATGTATATATGTATATATATATATATATATATATATATATATATATATATATGTATGTATATATATGTATATATATATGTGTGTATGTATATATATATGTATATGTGTGTAAATCGTTATAAAATAATTTAGATATAGTGATGGTATTCATAGCTAGGGAGGGAGGAAAGTCATGGTGAAGGTGACCCTTGAGCTGAGTTTTGAAGGAAGCAAAGAAGGTATAGGTGAAGAGTGCATTCCAAGTATGGAACATGCATGGAGATCTTTGAAATAGAAGGGGTGTGTGTGTGTGTGTGTGTGTGTGTAGAAAAATGAGGAAGCTAATATGGATGGATTGCAGAGTGAGTAAAGGGGTCCCAACTGACTCCAATTGCAGAACATTTTCTAGCATACGTAAAGTTACCTCTAGCAATCTTGCTACTCCATTTCTTGATTCAGACCATGTTATCCCACACATGTCCTCCCTCTATGGTTACCTTCACAGTGAAGCCAGAGTCAGTCAGGTTTCTAGTAATACATTAACATAATATAGAAAATTTTGTCAGTTTCTTCATACAGTTGTTCTGCATCTTCACCCTCAGCATGATAGAATCTTGGAGTTACTGTTGTCAGAGACCTTAAAGGCCATTGAGTTCAAATTCCTTATTTTACAGATTAAGAAAGTGGGTAAACGACTTGCCCAGGGTCACATAGCTAATAAGTATATTCAGTAAGAGTTGAACTCAGATTGTCCAGACTTCAAGTTCAGGGCTCTATTCCAGGCTACCTCTTCAATTGCAGATTTGGGTAAGAGTTGTAATTGTCTATGATGGTCTATTGACATAAGACAAGGGCTCCCAGGCAAGAAAATGGAGATTTGCATGAAAATACAGTTCTTATTGTCCTTGGGACATGAGGAAACCAATTTCATGTATTCCTTTCTTCATCTCTCCCAGAAAGACTTGATAATCCTCTTTTTAGCTAACATTTTTTTTTTTTTGCTTCTAGTTTCATTTCTTGTAGGACTATACATCGTTGCTAAGAAAAGATCCATAAGGAATGAAGTCAAAATTCAAGTTTATAGATCCTCTAGAAACTGTAGGATTCTTGGCTCCTCTGAATCTTCTGTCACTGTGAATGCCACTGCTTTTTGTGTATTTTTATGTTTATCTTTGTTTAACCCAATAGAGGGAATGAAAGAAAGGGGTGAAAAATCCTTGTAACAAAAATACGTAATTGAACAAAATAAATTCTGGGAAGTAATTTTGGGAAGTTATGCCTCCAAAGTACTATTCCCTGCATACCGTTTCACCCAATGACACCATTACTAGGATTGTACTCCCTAAAAGAAGCCACAATAAAGTGGGAAACAAGTCATATGCACAAAAGCTATTTATAGTAGGTTTATTTTGTATATGTGGTGGCAAAGAACTAGAAGCTAAAGGCAGGCCCATCAACTGGGAGCCGGTAATCCAATTATGGCATGTGAATGTCATTATTGTACCATAAGAAAGACATGTGCATATTTAAAAATCTCTTTCACCTTTTCTTTGACCTAAACATTTATCACACAGTGATTAGCTCTCTGGTCCAAAACTTTGCTGTCCTTTTCTCTGGATGTATCCATCAGAGAGAAGAATCTATCCTCCCACTGAGGTGAGAACTCTGGAATCTTGGGTGCTTGGCAGCCTTAGGAGACTTCAAAATTAGAATAACTATTGCTCATCTTCTTAGGATAATTTACTTACAAACTTGCCTCTAGGCAAGGAAAGGGATTAAATTACCTCAACAGTACTTTCTCTCCTTCCTCCACCCAAATCTAAAATATTTGATTGTCACTGATCTTATTTGCTTATCTTAATTTTTGATAGTAAGCCAAGAAATCAATGTGGGTTGCTCTTTTTAAAATTTTTTTTTTTGCACCTAATAGTATTTTATTTTTTTTCCAATTACATGTAAAGACAGTTTCCAAAATTCATTTTTCTAAGATTTTGAGCTCCAAATTTTTCTCCCTGACTCCTTTCCCTCCCCACTCCCCAAGACTGGTTATACACATACCATCATATTAAGCATATTTACACATTAATCACGTTGTGAAAGAAGAATTAGAACAAAAGAGAAAAAAAAAGGTAGGCTGTTAACAGAAATTCTTGCTATATTCAATCTTTCACTAGCTGAAATCACCAAATATATATACATGCATACATATATACATATTATGTATATACACCTATGTGTATACACACACATATATACACACATACACAATGCATATATACATGCATCATACATATGTGTGTACACACACGTGTGTACACACATATATTGCTAATTGTTGTCTTTTGTTCTTGAAGAGGACCAACATGACATCACCATGATAAACTCAAGTTTCAGTGTGTCCAACTGTGACTGATCAGACCAATGCAAGCTTGGAATGCTCTACTACGGGTTGGGCACAGACAGTCTGTGTGAATATTTGGAGTGAATACTCCAAATTTGGGCATCCTACATTTCCTTTGTGCTGTCTCAATTCTACTTTGCTCATAGAGCACAGCACCCTTTCTGATGTGGGCACACAATGCTGAGTGGTCCTGTGCCAGTGTCTCCCATGTAGCACAATCAGATCCAAAGTTCTTGAGAGAGACCTTGAGAGTGTTCTTGTATAGCTTCATCTGACTACCATGTGATCACCTGCCTGCAAGTTCTCCATAAAATAGTCTTTTTGGTAAGCATATATTTTGCATTCGAAAAATGTGACTAGCCCATTGGAGTTGAGCTTTCTGAAGCATAGTCTGAATGCTTGGCAGTTCAGCTCAAGCAATGACTTCAGTATCCTGCTGGGTGATCATGAGAATCTTCCTAAGACAGTTCAAATGGAAGCGATTCAGTTTCCTGGCATGGCACTGGTAGACTGTCCATGTTTCACAGGCCTACAACAGGGAGGTCACCACAATGGGTCTGTAGACCTTCAGTTTTGTAGTCAGTCTAATACCTCTTCTCTTCCAGATTTTTCTTCAGAACCTCCCAAACACTAAGCTTTCTCTGGCAATGTGTGCATCAACCTCACTGTCAGTGTGTACATCCCTGGAAAGTACACTACTATCTGGGTCAGAACACTCACAAACACCAAGACTGGTTTGATGAAAATGATGTGGAAATTCAGAAGATGCTAAACGAAAAAAGAGAACTTCACAGGATATACTAGTAGACATCCATCTCTAAGAAGGCAGAATTTAATTCCATCAAAAGTAAAGTACAGGCAAAGCTCAGAGAGATGCAGGATTCCTGGCTCAACAAGGAGGCAGATGAAATTTAGTTTTATGCTGATAGTAACTATCCGAAGCACTTTTATGACTCCCTGAAAGCTATTAATGGACCAAAAATCTATGGTGCATCACAACTACTCAGTGCTGAGGAGTCACATTGATTAGTGATAAGGCCCTGATCCTACAGAGATGGGCTGAATATTTCCATAGTGTTCTCAACAGACCATCATCAATCAATGCTGAGGCCATTGACCCATTACCTCTGAAGTCAGTACACACACACACACACACACAAATATACATATGTATATATATATATATATATATATATGCACACTATATATAATGTAAATTATATATATACCACTATGCGCAGGGCACTGGGAGGTCAGGAAGCAGTGTTGGTACCCTGTTTGGAAAGCATTTCAATGTTCTGATTTCTCTTCCCTTTGAACCTAGACAGTTTTCTCATCTTGATTTCAGGAGAAGTGTTGGAAGAGAGTATGTAAAGGCAATAAAGCCTGCTGGATGCTTTTGCCAGAGGTTAGGAAGCTCTGTATAGACTTTAACAGTATGGACCCACTTTTGGAATTCTAGAATGTCAGGACTGGATGGTCTCTTTGAGGGTAGATCATCAACATTGGAAGGGACTTTAGAGCATAATGTCAGAACTAGAAGAGACTTTTAAAATACAGAAGGACAAAGTTGGGAGGAGTTACAAAGCATCAAAACTGTTAGATCATAATAACATCAAAGACAAGAGCTGATATTGTTATGGGCCCTATAATGGGCTGTACTAAGTCACAACAACAAAAACCCAACAGCAGCTAGCATTTATACGACCCCTTAAATGTAAATTATACTTACAATTACTATCTCATGAGCTACTCACAGTAACCTGGGGAGTTAAATGTTATTCTTATCTCTATTTTTACATGAGGAAATTGAGGGAGACAGAGGTTAAGTGACTTGTCCAGGGTCACACAGCTAGCCAATGCCTGAGGTCAGACTTAAACTCAAATCTTCTTGATTCTAGGTCCAACTGTGTAGCCACTCTGCCACCTAAGAGAG
Organism: Potorous gilbertii; assembly: GCA_028658325.1. Lineage (NCBI taxonomy): Eukaryota > Metazoa > Chordata > Mammalia > Diprotodontia > Potoroidae > Potorous > Potorous gilbertii. The sequence goes on along the minus strand of CM053773.1, from coordinate 225,822,655 downwards.
CTAAGGAGACTATGTCAGAATTAGAAAGGACCTAGGAACAGAGGATGCCATTGTTGGGAGAGACATTCAAGATTAAATAGTCCCAACCTTCACTGAGGGGTTGGAAGTAAGTGATTCTCAGAGAAGGGAGTGTTTGAGGGTAAAGGACAGAGCCAGGATCTGAATGCACATTTCCAGGATCTCATTACAGCACTACATTTACTGTTACCTTAACAAAATTTGGAACCCCCAACTTGGAAGGAACTTCAAAACCCATCTAATCCAATTCACTCCTGCAGAAGAATATTCTTTATAATAACCATCCCTGCAAAGTGATCATCCAACCTTTGTTTGGTGATCATTGGAGAGGAAGAAGTCTTTTCCATTTTTGGACAGTTCTCATTCTTATAAAAGTTTTCCTATCAAGTCTAAACCCATAGATTCCACCTCACATCTCTTCTGGCTCTGTCCTGTAAGGATTGAGGAAGATAAGTCTAGTTCTTCTTCAACATAGAAGCTGTTCATTTAAAGACAGCTCTCATGGAACTACATGTAGATAGTGAGAGGCCAATATCTACCTTGGTTCTCTATCAATGTGACTTGTAAGGAAGGTCTAAATTTCCTCACCAGTAAAATGAGACCTTTGAATTATATGACTTCTGAGATTCCTACTAGCTCTAAATTCTATCATTGTGTTTTGTTTTGGTTTTTTTTATGTTATTATCTTGGGCTAGTCTCTTTTCACTTCCAAACTCTGTTTTCTCATACCTCAAATTACTTTGTATGTACTATTTGTATAATTGCATTGTCTTCCAGTATAGGGTAAGTTCTGAGAGAAGGAAATATTTCATTTTAGTATTCCACCAGCACTTAGCATAACGTCCAATGCATAGCATTCATTCTTGTAATTCAGTCTGAACTCTTCATGATCCCATTTGGGGTTTTCTTGACAAAGATACTGGAATGGTTTGCTATTTCCTTCTCCTGCTCATTTTACAGATGAGGAAACAGAAGCAAATAAGATTAAATGACTTACCCAGGGTCACACAGTGTCTGAGGCTGGATTTGTACTCAGGAAAATGTCTTCCCGACTCCCAAGACCATTGTGACCTCTTCACTCTTCCCTAATTAGTTCACATATCTAAAGAAGTAGGTTAGAAAGGAGACAATCACTTCCTTCCTGGTCTTCTGAACAAAGCTTCAGAGAGAGAAGCCCTGTTTTGCTATTCAAGAACTTCATAATTTGATTCCAGAGTGCATTTCAAACCTTGTTATTCCTTACTTGCATTCTTGAACTCCTGGGATCAAACTGACCTAGTTGGAATTCCTCACAATGTTTAATCTCCCATCTACTCACCTTTGCATAACTGTTCACTGTGGTTTGGAAGGCATTCCTGACTTCTACCCCTCAGAATCTCTAGTTTTCTCAACTCCAAAGCCATCTCCTACATGAAGCCTTGATCTCCTCAGCTGCAAACACCACTTCCTTGTTAGCATGACCTGCTTCTGTCATTTACTGTGTTACTTTGGGTAAATTATCTAAGCTCTCTGCTTCTCAGTTTACTCATCTATAAAATGAAACAGTTGGATAGATGGCCCCTGACATTTATTCTACCTCTAATACTATGGTCTTATGAATGCTTATTGTTTGATCCATCATAGGATTGAAAGCAGATGTTTAATAAATTCTTTGTGGGACAACTAGATATAGGAAATGCATAGAGTATTGGACTTCGGGTCAGGGATGAGTTCAGCTTCTGAGTCAAATACTTCTAGCTATGTGACCTTGGGCAAGTCATTAAACCTCTCTCAGTCTGTTTCCTCTTCTGTGAAATAGGGAAAATAATAGTAACTTCACTGTATTATAGGCGCTACCTTCATACAGTACATAGTAGATGAACTTTTTAATACATGACAGTCATTTCATTAATTCCTCAACTCTAGGAGATAAGTGCTGTTACTATCCCGATTTTAGTGTGGAGGAAACTGAGACAGACTGAGGTTAAATGCATTCTCGAGCATCACACAGCAAGTAAATATCTGAACCTTGATTTGAACTCTAGCCTTCCTGACTCCGGATCCAACCTGCGTCCTAGTCATCTATATAAGATGATATATTTGAAGTCCTTTGCAAACTTTTAAGTATATTAAAATGCAAATTATTTCTATAGTTGATGTTGTTGACTGGAATTGGATTGGTTTTTCCCCTAAATAGTAGGGGAGAATCTAGGGGGTGCAGAAGTCCTGGAGACAAGAGGACCTGAGTTCAAATATGGTTGCAGACACTCGATAGCTGTGAAACCCTGCCTTGATTGTCTCAAAAAAAGAAAAAGAGTAGGGAAAACTACATAGTGCCAATCCCCAAATCAATCTGCATTCATTAAGCATCTACCTAATGGTAAATACTGGGGATAAAAAAGGAAGCAAAACACAGTCCCTACCCTCAAGAAGCTTACAATATTATGAGGGAGACGAGAGTCAAACCAATTTATATAAGGAAAAACAGGACATAATTAACACAGGGAAGACACTGCAATTAAAAGAAATTGGGTAGAGCTTCCAATAGGAAAATGGAAAAGTCAAACATCCTCTCCTATCAGCCCTGAAAATGATCAGGGGGAGTTTCATTCAAAGTTGTGACCCCTTAGAGGTAAAGACTTTGGCTAAGACCTTTCCTATCTCCGAAAATCTTTAGTCAAATGGAAACTGAAGTTTGCTTATCCCAGAGGTGAGATCCACTTGTCTCAAAAAGTTAGCATTTTGTAATTATCTACGAAGTAGCAGCTTGGTGTTAGGTATTTGAAATACAAAGACTAAAATGTAAACCAGTCTCAGCCCACAGGGAATTCCCCCGGGGCAGAGAATGATTTGCTTACTGAAAAAGGGGTGTCACAGCGCGAGAAAAAGCTAGAAAAGCGGTCAGTTGATAATCTCAAAGACTTCACCAGTGCAAAAGGTGAGAAGTAGCTCTAGGGAGGAAAGAGTCACAAAGGAGGAGTAGTCACAAAGCTACTTTCCAGGGTGTGACCGTTGCAGAACTATCACTCTCTTAAAATGTAACCTGCTCCCATTGTTGGAGATCCCATAATCTGCCTAAATTATGGGCAGTTCTCTGGTGATATTTGCCCCTCCCTTAGTGAATGAAAAAGTCTAGGTTCCTCGATTTAGTTATGGATGTGACTGTAAGGTCATCTAATGCAAATCTCTCATTTTAGACCCTAGGAGATGAAAGACCCAAGAGATGAAGAGATTTGAATCCTAGAGAGTGATAAGGACAGGATTTCAACTCGGGTCATAGCAGAGAGAAACTTGGAATAAGGAAGGTCAGCCTAGAATGGACTTCAAGGACTTTGCAAGTCAATCTTTAGCTGAACATTTCTTCTACCAGATACCCCCAAAGTACTGTCCAGCCTTTGCTTGAATTTTTCAAAGGAGGAGACACTAAACTACCTCCGAGTGCAGCTTTAATTCTTGAGAAGTTTTTCCTGATATTAAGTCTAAAATTTTCATCAACTTACACTCAGTTCTTTGAGCTCTCCCTCTGGGACCAAAAGCAATCCCAACCCTTCCCATGACACTCTTTAGGATATTCAAAGGTAACTCTCATAGAGCTGGATAGGGGGGTCAGAAAGGCAAATTTCCTGGACTGGCTCTCAAAGGGTAATGATCTGGACCACATTCCATCACCTCTGGGTCTTGTGTTCCTTACCAGTAAAATACAAAGTAGATAGAGCACAGGACTTGGAATCCAGAAGACGCATCTTCCTGAGTTCAAATCCAGCCTCAGTCACTAGTTGTGTGACCCCGGGCAAGTCACTTAACCCTGCTTGCCTCAGTTTCCTCATCTATACAAATTAGAGAAGAGAATGACAAACCACTCCTGCGTCTTTGTCAAGAAAACACCAAATAGGGTCACTACTGAAACAACTCAACAGCAGCAACATTTTACTAAATTATTAAACGTTCGAAACTTCAGAGCCATCCTCACTTCCTCACTCTCCCTCAAACTCCATATTTAATCAGTTGTTAAGTCTTGCCAATTCTACTTTCATAAATATCACATGAAGTCCATTCCAGGTGTGACATTCCCTGTTCTGAGTTCCTTGCATGACCTGGGTTCAAATCTTGTCACTGTCAATCTCCAGGACTTTGGTCAAATCTTTTATTCTCACTGATCTTTCATCTCCTAATGTCTAATAGCAGACATGTGCATTAGATGGCCTTAAAGTTATATCCATAACTAAATCTAGGATCGTAGAATTTTTCATCTACTGAGGAAAGGGTAAATTACACCAGAGAACTGCCCCTAGTTTAAGGAGATTGTGGTGTCTTCAACCATGGGGGCAGTTTTCATCTTAAGAGAGTGATAGTTCTACAATACCCACAGCATTGAAATCAGGCTCTTTCTGGGTCCACCCAACACAATACTCAATTTCTACTGTGAGAAGATCTTTGAGATAATTAATTGATCCTTTTCTTAGCTCTTTCTCCCAATTTGACAACCTTTCCTTAGTAAGTATACCAGGTCCTGACCCAGGGGAATTCCGCCCTGATTTATATTCAGTCTATCTTTCTCTGGCACTTAATGGAAAGCCCCTACTTAGTGGGTAATTCAAAAACTTTTCCTGAATTGAGCAAATTGGATCTTATAACTATCCTGATCTGACAAGCAGATTCAGGGGGAAATGATTTTCTGAGTGAGGGACTTGCCCAAAGTCTTTGCTCTTATAGGCCACCACTTGGGCTGGTGGGAGAGATTATTCTTTTCTTTTGGGGTAGAGTTTCCCTAATCACTTCATCTAGGTCAATAAGCATTATTCCGTTACTGGCAATCAATCATGAGATATTTTTGTTGCTCTTTAGTCATGTCCCACTCTTTGTGACCTCATGAAGGGTTCTCTTGGTGAAATATTGAAGCGGTTTGCCATTTTCTTCTCCAGCTCTGACCCTATTGGGGGTTTTCTTCACAAAGATACTGATTTGCCATTTCCTTCTTCAGATCATTTGATAGATGAGAAAACTGAGGAAAACAGGGTTAAAGTGACTTGCCCAGGGTCACACAGCTAGTAACTGTTTGAGGCTGGATTTGAACTCAGGTCTTCCAGATTCTAGGTCTAGCACTGTGACACCTAGATGCCCACATGGAATATAGTAAGGGGCTTAATAAATCTTTACTCTGTCTATGTAACTCTAAAATGAGAGACTTGGATCATCCATTAAGGGAGGGGCAAAAGGCACCAGAGAAATGTCCGTAATTTAGGAAGATTATAGTGTCTTTCCAACCATAGGGGCAGATTGCATTTTAAGAGAGTGTTGGAGCGTTAAATTCTATAGGACTCACACCTTCCAATGAGGAGCCCTTCCTCAACTTACTCCCAATGTCCACTTCTCACGTCTTAAGGTTTTTGAGATTATTAAATGCTACCTTTCCTATCTCTTTCTCTCATTTTGAACCACCTGTCTTAGAAAATAAACCAGACCCTAGGGCCAGCACTAGTTTACATTTTAGTCTTCATAGTTCAAGTACCTTACACCATGCCTGTACTTAGTGGATGATTACAGAATGCTAACTCCTTTCTGAGCAAAGTGGATCTCCCAGCTACTGGGACAAGCAGAGATTGATTCCCATTTAGGTTAAAGATTTTCTGAATGAGGGACTTGTCCAAAGTCTTTGCCTCTAATAGATCATAAACTCCTACTGTCCAATTTCAGCTCTGGTAGGAGAGATTGGTTGTTTCTTCCTTCTCCTCTCCTGTCCTCCCCTCCCTTTCTTTCTCCTCTCTTCTCTTCTTTTCTTTTCTCCTGGAAGCCTACCTCAGTCCTTAATTCCAGGGTCTTCCCTCTGTTAATTATTTCCTATTTATCCTACCTGTAGCTTGCTTTGTATATACATTTGTTTGCAAAATGTTTCCCATATTAGGTTGCAAGCTTCTTGATGGTAGGGACTGTCTTTTGCCTCTTTTTATCCCCATAACTTAGCACTATTGTCTGTCACATATTAGGTGCTTAATGTCATAGTGTACTTAATAGGTGCTTAACGAAGTGCCTCTCCATTCTTACAGCTACTACCCTGGTTCAAGAGCATGGACTATTACAGTAACCTTCTTCAACTTCAGTCTCTCCCCTCTCCAATTCATCCTTCACAAAAATGTCAAGGCTTCCTGAAGGGAAGAGGAAGCAGCATGACCTGGAATGTCAAACCATCACCACTGCCATTTTAACCACCATCTCTCCCTTCAGACTCAAGAGCCCTGGGGATAGCAGTGTCTCCTCGCCCATAGCCTCTCCTTGAGCAGGGAAATCACTGAATGTCTGACCTTGGGCAAACCACTTAACTTCATCTCAGGTAACTGAAGACTCATCTGTGAAAAGAGGAGTTGGACTAGATGGTCTCTGAGGTTCTTTTCAGTTCTAGATCAATCATCTTATCATTATTTTCACCCTTTGAAATACTTGGTGATTAATTTGATAGCCAGCAGACAACGAAGTAGAGATTAGAGAAGGATGAACTGGACAGATGAATAGACATAAATGGATAGATAGAGGGATGGATGGGCCAATACATAAAGCAAGGATTTACTAAGACTTTACTATATTCCATGCATTGCTTGATGGTAGATAACTGAAAAATGCTTATTGACTTGAATGGAAGTGATTGGTTTTGTTTCTAGGGAAAAGAGTAGAGAAACATTACGTGTGCCTACTCAGTAGCAAGGAACATCTTTCCCAGAGGTGGACAATCCGATGAGAGACTTTGGGCAAGTTTCTCACAGAGAAAATTATTAGCCCCCCTGGTTCTGCTTATCCCCTCAGGATAGTTATGAGATCCAGCTTGCTCAATTCAGTAAACATTTTTAATTACCTTTTAAGTAGGGTCATTGTGTAAGGTGCTTGAATTAGAAAGGCAAAATGTAAGCCAATTTCTGCTCTTAGCAAATTTCTCTAGGGCATGGACTGCTTTACTTTCTACGAAAAGGGTGTCAAATAGGGAGAAAGAGTTAAGAAAAGCATCAGTAAACAATTTCCAAGAACTTCTCACCTTAGAAGTGAGTGTTGAGTGGGCGGACCCAGAAAGAGTCCACTTTCATTGCTGTTATAAAGCTCTTCCTTTCTTAAAATGTAACCTTCCCCCTTTGTTGGAGACATTCTAATCTGTATAAATTACGGACACTTCTCTGGTGCTATTTGCCCCACACTTTAATAGTTGAAAAATCCTCAGATTTAGATGTGGTAGTGACTTTAAAGTCATCCATTTTAACCCTCTTGTTTTATTTTTATTTTATTATTTTATCAATGAGTGAAAATTTACCTTTTTTTCCTCCCATCCCCACAAATGAAAAGAAAAGAAAAACAAACAAACCCCTTGGGAGGAATTGATATAATCTCACAAAAGAAATTCCCACATTGATCATGTCTAAACAAGATATATATATATATATATATATATATATATATATATATATATATATATATCTTACTTAGAAGTTGAATTTTTCAACTCAAATGGTCTGAAATCACAATGGATCATTGCATTAATCAGAATTCTTAAGTCTTTCCAAGTTGTCCATCTCTATGCTACTGTTAATGTAGAAATTGTTCATCTGGTTCTGTTTTCTTCATCTTGTCTCAATTCATAAAAATCTTCCTAGGTTTGTCAGGAACCACCCCCTTTCATTGATGCTTGTGGCACAATATTCCATAACACACACATAGCATATTTTTCCAGTCATTCCCCAATTGATGGTCACTTCCTTAATTTCCAGTTCCACAGCATCCCAAAAAGAATTACCAAAAACATTTTTGTATGCGTGGGTCCTAGTTCTTTTTTTAAAAAATCTCTTTAGGGTATAGACTTAATAGTGATATCATTGATCCAAAAATTATACCCAGTTTAGTGACTTTTAGGAACATAGTTCCAAATTGATTTTCACCAGCTCAATCATTTTATAGACAAGAAAATTTAGTCTCAAGAGGTTGAATGACTGTGTCCCAGGTCACAGAGAGTGAGAGAGGCAAGATTTGAATCCAGATTCTCCAATAACAAAAGTAGCGTCCTTTCTACCATATCATGCCTGGAGAGAAACTTAGCTATAATATTTGATGTTAATTAAAGAGATTAGCACCGTATCTAGCATATAATAGGCTAGACATTATCTCCCCTTCCCTCATATCAACTAACTTTTTCATTTTAGAGAGGAGGAAACTGAGGTCCAGAGAGGTGAAATTATTTGCCCAAGGTCAATTTGGAACTAAGGGTTAGAGTCAAGATTTGAAACCAGTGTCTGTGACTACAGAGTCGATGTGGTTTATTTTTACTTTTTTGCTTCTTGTTCCAGGCATTCAGAGACAGGTACCTGTGGGACCTCTTAGTGCAATAAGTGGTACCACTTATGGCATCCATAAGGGGATAGATACTTTCATTGACAGTCATAAGAGGAAGCCAAACTTGGGCTTTTTGGGAACAAAATCTTAATCTTTTGAGTACCTCCCACCAAACTACTTCCTAGAGCTATTTATCAGAGAAAGAATCCTGGGAAAGAAGGAACCAGAGCCATCCAACTAGTAAGTGCCTGGGACCAGATTGGAACCCCTCATCCTTTTTTTCTTTTTCTTTTTTTTTAATTATTGTGGAAGACATATTTGTTTATTTATTTATTTTTAATAAAATTTTGATACTTCCCATGGAACCTCAAGATCAAAATTGAGATTCAATTTATATCATAGGTAGACAGACTTATGAAGAGTAGATCTTGATGAATACATAGATTTTCAATGCCTGTTTCCAATTTAACCACATGAAAAGTCTCATGGCACAGTTTCTGACCAGGAGTGACTCTGGGAGTGGTACCATGTGATGACAAAAAGCCTTCTAATTAGCCAGGGAGCTAGAAGAACTGCTGACTCAGGAGTTGATGGGCCATATCTGAATGCTCACACAAAAACCAAAGGGAAGAGAAGCTATCTCTGAGTATCTTTTCCTTTACAACTATGAAGAGATAGAGCTGTTTGGAATTACTGGAATGCGAAGAGGTACCTGGCCACATTCCCTCATCAGATGTCATTTGGCCATCAGAACACGATGTCTCTCCTTTTATGTCTCTTTTTGCTGATCTTAAGTTACTAAGTATTCTAAAATGAGGATTTTACTGTACCTACAGTCTTTTTTTGGGGGGGGAGGCAAGTTTTGTTCCATCTGTTTTTGTAATATCTTCTTAGAAAAATCCCTTTTAAAGCAGCTAATGTAGCCAATTGGTTAATTGTTGATCAAGAAAACATAGGTTGAGGTTAATAAACAGCAAGAAATAGAGCCTCCCCAGCTTTACCTGCCCCCCAGAACCCTGAAAGTAGTATGGGGTAATCACCTTCCAGGAACCCTAACTTATAACTGTGAGTATAAACTCTGGGTGTGGTTCCTGAAAAGGTGCTGTAAATTCAACGCTATTAAGCATTCACTAACTCTGCTATCCGAGAGTTAAATGGTGTAGTGGATGGAATGCTGGGACTGGAATCAGGAAGACTTGAATTCAAATCAACCTCAGACACTTACTAGCTTTGTGTGACCCTGGGCTAGTCATTTAACCCTATTTGCTTCAGTTTCCTCATCTGGAAAACGAGCTGGAGGGAGAAGGAAATGGCAAGTCACTCTAAGTATCTTTGTCAAGAATATCCCAAATAGGGTCAAAAAGAGTTGGAAGGAACTGAAAGGACCGAATAACAGCTATACACACACACACATATATACACACACAAATATATGCATGTTAGTTGTATCTGTACATATAATAGCTGTAATATGTGCATATGCATATCTAGATATGGATACACACATGGACTACAGAGATGAAAAATGAGAAGAATCAAGGAAGACATATTTTACTATCCCTCCATTTTTTAAAACAGAATTAGATTTCAATGTCCAGTCAGTCATGCACTTAATAACCCTTTCCTTGGGGTTGGGAGCTGTGCTAAGGAATAAAGAAAGGTCAGAACTTGATTGATGCCCTCAAGGAGCTTATATTCTAAGGGGGGAAACAATATGTAAACAATTATGTATCTACAGGAGTAATATAGCATAGATGGAAGATAAGTTCAGAAGGAAGGCACTAACTCTAGGGGAGGAGGTTGGGAAGGTTGGTGGCAGGGACCAGGAAAGGCATCGTGTAGAATGTGAGATTTGAGTTGAGTCTTGAAGGAAGCTAAGAGTAGCCTGAGGATAGAGTGATTTTTAGGTATGAAGGACAGCCACTGAACACGTGTACAGTATGGAGATGAAATGTCCTGTGACAGGGAGAGTAAGAAGGAAGGGATTGGTGGATCATAAGCATGTTGAGGGGACCAATGGGTAAGAAGACATCAGTTGGTGAAGAGCTTTAAATATCAAATAGAGGGTTAATATTTGATGATGCAGATAACAGGGAGTTAGTGGAGCTCATTGAGCAGTGGGATGGCATGGTTAGGGTGTGCTGTGGGAATATTAATTTGGCAGCATGGAATGAAAAGAGATTTGAGGCAGGGAGATCAACTAGAAGGTTGTAGTCATCAACCAAGTATGAGGCAAAGATGATGGCTTCTGGTTAGAATATGTTGAACTGAAGATGCCTATGGAACATCCAGTTGGGATGGCAAAGTGGATGATCTACAAGGGCAAAGATTTTGGAGATTTCAAGAAGGATAAAGATTGATAAAAACTCATTAAATTCATCAATTAAGAGATAATTGGTGACTTGGGAAAGAGTCAATTGATGAGGCAGGAAACCCAACTGCAGAGGATTTAAAACAGGGAAGGCTTTCTCAAGGAGTTGAGCTGAGAAACGAAGGAAAAATATAGGACACTAGCTAGCAGGGATAGTAGAGTCAAGGGAGGAAATTTTAAGAATGCAGAGACATAGGTATGTTTGTAGGCAACATGAAGGAAGGAGTGAGGAGATAGGGAGAGTCTGGAGATTCAAAGAAAGGGAACAGTATGTTCCTCTATCCTCATAGGGGAAAGCAGAATCAAAGATGCATGGAGAGAATTTGTCTGGACAAGAAGGGCTATCTCTTTATGAAAAAGCTATTGTTGTTCACTCATATCTGACTCTTCATGACATCAGTTGGGGTTTTCTCAACAGAGATACTGGAGTGGTTTGCCATTTCATTCTCTAGGTCATTTTACAGATAAGGATACTGAGGCACACAGGGTTAAGTGACTTGCCCAGGATATTTGCACCAAGGAGGATATTTGAGTGATGTTGGATGAACAGCTTCCATCAAATGACCTCATGTTTTTCCCCAGTGAAATACAAGGCAATATCAAACTGGAAGTGACCTCACATGATAAAACTGGACTTCAAAACTAGGTCCAATGACTCCAGGCTGACATGAGTCAAAATAAAAGAAGCAAGTAGGGCAAATCATGCAGCCACAAATCACATCCTTTGTGGTTATGGCTCATAAAGTGATACTTGAAGACATATAATTCTCAGGGCAGCCTTTTGACTTCTGGTAGGTGAGGATTCCCAGCATCCTTTGGCAGAAGGACATACCTGGGGCACAGGGGTTTGCATTTCCACTGACTGCCTGCATGCCTGGAACTCTCCATTTTTATCTCCACCTCCTGGCTTTCCTGGCTTCCTTCAAACCTCAGCCTAAGACTCGCCTTTTGCAAAAAGTCTTTTCCAGTGCCTCTTAGTGCCAGACCCCTCCCCCCTGCCCTCCCAACTCAGATTCTCTCCAATTTTTCCTGTTAATATTTGGTTTGTACAATGGTTGTTTATAGGTTGTCTCTTCCATTAGACATTGCCTGTCTTTGCATCTCTAGTTCTTAGAGTAGTATATATGCAGTGTGCAGCATATATACTACCACTTAATAAACATTGACTTCTCTAAACTTGAGGTCAGAGACCAGGAAATTCACAATAAGAATGAAGTGAAATCTGACAGCCAGATTCAAGATACCAGTGAAATGAAAGACTCACTTTCTATATCCTCAAAAAATACAATTAACTCACTAGTTCTCTGGGCTTTTGGAAGCTGCCAGGATCACTGGCCTGAAAGCCAGTGATACTTGGGATCAAGCAACAAAAGTTACCCTGTGACTTTGGTTAATTTCCCTAAGAATAGAAATGCAGAGAAAAGTGAAGGTGAGTTCCAGTGGTGCGAGCTACCTCACTTGGTAGTTCTCAATAACAATGAAATCACAGGTTTCTATTTCTTGTCCCAAGGAAAGGTAATCACAGTATAAAGGACGGATTTAATTTGTTTGGGGGCATGATAAAACCTTGATGCATTTCTATAAACAAGCTGCTATCTTATGTAAAGTAAGCCCGCAGCATTCTCTAGTACTAACTCGTGACAAAAGTAGGGGCTAGAATGTTCCCTATTTGGTCTTCTAGACGGTACAGATAAACATCTTGCCCAAGGTGATCGCACCTATCTTACTTTTCTTCAGACACCCTGGCTGGGACAAAAATTAGCTTGGACCTTATTAATAAAAATGACATTACCTTTGTAGTTCAGTTGTTTCAGTCATTTCTGACTCTTCACGACTCCATTTGGAGTTTTCTTAGAAAAGCTACTGGAGGGATTTGCCATTCCCTTCTCTAGCTCATTTTACAGATGAGAAAACTGAGATAAGCAAAGTTAAGTGACTTGGCCAGGGTCACTCAGCTAGCTAATGTCTGAGTCCAGATTTGAACTCAGGTCTTCCTAATTTCAAGCCCAGCACTCTATCCACTGTAACACCTAGCTTCCCCCCCACCTCAATTATATTTACATAGAACTAAATTTCATCTTTTGATCCTCATAACTTGGGGAAGTAGGCAAGGGGCAGGTAATATCATATCCACTTTACAGACAAAAAATCTGAGACACAGGGACTTAAAAGGACTATTTCACATAGCTAAAAAAAAATCAAAGGAATCATTTGAACCCAAGTTTTTTGGCTCCCAAACCATTCGACTTTTAGGACATTACTTTGCAACTTCCTCTTTGAAGGCTCCAGAGGTCTCATTGATAAAATGAACCATCATAGGCTAACAAGATGTCAAAATGGACAGGGACTTCAGGGACCCTCTAGTCCAACTCATACCTGAAAAAGAATCTCATCACCTTGGGGTGTGTGAAATAGACATTTGGCTTTTGCTCAGACCCCTCCAATGATAGGGAGCCCATTTCATTAGTAGTTCAGTCAAATGGTTAGAGAGTTTCCTATGTTAAACCTAAATATGCCTCAGCAATTATACCCACTCTACTAGTTCTGCTTTCTAGGTCAAAGGTGAGTAAAAGTAAATAATTTAGCCCTTAAGAACTTTCAAATTCTTTAAAACACACACCCAGTCTTTCTTTTCTCCCATACTTTTTTTTTTTTTGGTTGTTGTTCTTTTGGTCAAGGTTAAGCACTAATCTCTGAGTAAGCATATTTATTAAGAAACCTACTGTCCCCCAAATCAAGATAGTTCCTGCCCTAAAGGAGCTTACTGACTATTAGGGTAAACAAATACCCAGATAAGGGATTACACAAAGTTAACGAGGAGCAATGTATAGAAGGGTGGGGATGGGGTTGGGTTAAGGACTATAGAAATCCAGAAAGGTTTCTGGAGGGAGCATCACTGTTGAACTTTGAATGAAGAGACTGGAAGGGAGGAGGAAGGAGGGGGGGAAATTTCTGTTTTGATTTTTAAGTTCTTTTCTTTACTCCTTAAAGAATCTGGTGAGACACTACTGAAGATGAATTGAATCCAGAAACTTGATTGAATTTAGTGAGTTCATGGGGTGGGAGCAAAGACCTCCATTCATCCACTCGAAAACTCTCTATTCCTCACCTTGTATGATTCCTGTTCCTCATAAGTCTCCCACAGAAAGACTGTTACAGATTTTTTGTTTTTGTTTAGCCGTGTCTAACTCTTTGTAACCCCATATGGAGTTTTCTGGGCAAAGATACTGGAACGGTTTGCCCTTTCCATCTCCAGCTCATTTTGCAGATGAGGAAACTGAAGTGACTTGCCCAGGGTCATAGTGTCTGAGGTTAGATTTAAATTCAAGTTGTCCTGATTTTTGACTACATCTTCAGGGTTCTATCCACTGTACCACCTACCTGCTCCCTCATCTCTCCCTCTCTCTCTCTCTCTCTCTCTCTCTCTCTCTCTCACACACACACACACACACACACACACACACACACACACATACATACATTATATACATCTTTGTATATCTAGAAGAACACACCTATATAGAACCAGATCTACAATTTCAATGACATAGGGGAATATGAAAAGCTTAAGAATACAGACTAACAATCATTCTGCGTCTTACAGTCATGGTTACATTTACCTAACTCTTCAAAGGCTAAGTGATTATCCCAGGTCAGTGGCAAAATGTATAAAATAATACTAATAAGTTGTTTTATAGCACTGTAAGTTTTTCAAAGTGCTTTACATATTTTATCTTTTGGTCCTAATACCTCCTAATGAGACAGGAGCTATTGTTATCTCCAATTTACAGATGAGGAAACTGAGGCAAATAGAGGTTAAATGACTTGCCTAAAGTCACGGAATTAATTAAGAGTTCGATGCAGAATTTGAATCCCAACTCCAGATCTCACCTTGGTTCACTGCATCACCTAACTGCCTTAGGTATATCATAAGTGGAAGTTGAACCCAGGCCTTCCTAACTCTGGAGCTAGCTCTTGATGTACTATATGGTATTGTTCCTCATTATAATAGTACTAATAACTATTCTAATTGGTATGGTTCTTAGGTGTAACAAATTCTGAATTCTGAAAAGTCATAAGATTATTGAACTTAGAGTTTGAGAACAACCTTAAAAATCACCTGGCTTAGGCCTAGTTTACAGAGACTTGTGGTATTTGGGTCAATGACTTGGGTAGATGTTTACAGCTGCTACAAGTAGGGAGAACATGATCTCAGAGTCAGAAGACTGGGAAGTCACTTCTCTCTTCCTCTTCCACACTGGTAAAATGGGAGGGCTTATCATCTCTAAGGAGTCTTCCAGCTCTTAATTTGTGATGCCATGCTCCTGTCTCTATTTCGATGTGCGTCTATTTCTGTCAACCTCTTGTCTATCAGTGTATATCACAGACACACAGACACACAGACACACACACACACACACACACACACACACACACACATACACACACACACACCACAATTCTGTTTGCCAACAGATTTCAGGAAAATTTCTGATGCCCAATATACTTATCCTATCCCAACTTAATCGTAGGTTGGCATTATTTTCTGGTCCAAAGGAAAAAATTCTCCATTCAGCCACCAGATGGCTGTCCAGAAAGTTGTCATTCCCATTTAGAGAAAGCCAAATGCACTTAGTTACTTAGTTATCATGTCTCTTGCCTTATTATTTGATGACTTGGGAGTATTCCCTTCCACGCCCCCCCCCATCAGATGATTTATTTTCTCTTGAAAATCACAGTTGGCATTCATGATAGGTAGTGTATAGTAGGAAATTCTATTGACTTGGAATTAAAAGAGACCTGGATAAAAACCCCCCTTTGCCTCTTACCGAGCTATATGGTCATGAACAAATCACTTCAGCCTCAGTTTCCTCAGCTGTAAAATGAAAATAATAAATAGGGTTGTTAGGAAGCTCAAATGAGAGCAATCAACAAGCATATGTTAAATACCTAAAATTGTGTTAAGTTTTGGGGATACAAAGAAAAGCAAAAACATAATTCTGGCTCTCAAGAAGTTCACTTTTAATAGACAAGACAGTAGGCAAAACAATTAGGTACATAAAATAATAAATAGGGTGGCACTAGCAATGGAGTGGGGGGAGCCATCATGAAAAGGCTTTACAACTACTTTGCAAATCACAAAGCTAGCATTTAAATATCAGCAAATGGTTCTATGGGCTAGAACTTTTGATCTGGAGCGAGACAACCTGCATTCAAATCCTGAGCCTCTCAACTACTTCTTGTGTGACCACAGGGAAGATGTATAACTTCTCTGGGACTCAGTTTCCATCTCTATATATTGCTCACAGCATGAGTGGTAGGACATGCCCTGTATCTGTAATGGTTCCTAGATGTGTGTTCATCCTTCGTTGCTGAAGAAGACCATGCCATCAGAGAAATGATGACATGACTTGTACTTGTATTTGTTTTGAGTGAGGGAGGGCTGTGCAGGTCACCAGCCTCACTTCTCCTCCAGAGCCATCTGAATCCAGTGACCAGATATTCATCAGGATGACTGGAGATTACCCAGGATGAGGCAATTGGGGTTAAGTGACTTGCCCAAAGTCACACAGATAGTGAATGTCAAGTGTCTGAGGTGAGATTTGAGCTCAGGTCCTCCTCACTCCTGCACTGGTGCTCTATCCACTGCACCATCTAGCTGCCCCAATGGTCCCTAGATGGGGGGGGGGGGTCATGTGGACCGTGAGAACCTAACCAGAACTAACCTAATCTAACCTAACCTAACCTAACTAAAGAGCATCTAATACTTTTTAATTTGTGGCTATTGCTGTTCTGACATTTCAGTTGTGTCTGACTCTTCATGATCCCATCTGGGATTTTCTTGGCAAGGATAATGGAATGGTTTGTCATTTCCTTCTCCATCTCACTTTCCAGATGAGGAAACTGAGGCAAACTAGGTTAAGTGGCTTGTTTAGGGTCACAGAGCTACTAAGTATCTGAGATCGAATTTGATCACATGAACATGAGTCTTTCTGACTTCAGGCTGGACATTCTATCCACTGTGTGGTCCAGTTGCCTCCCTCTTTAATACCTTCAATTTAGCAATTTTACTAAATTTAATCCCTTTGATTTCAGGTTCATTAGACATTTATGAAAATTCCAAGAAAGAAATCCCTTAAATAAATAACAACGTTTACATAGCACTTTAAGGATTGCAAAGTGCTTCCCTTCTATTCTTATTTAATTTATTCCTCATAACAATGATATGAAGTAGGTGCTTTTATTATTTCCAGTTTAGGAATGTTTAGGGTTTCTCCAAAAGTGATTAGTAGGATTGTTTCCAGAAAGGGGAACAGCTAGGTGGTGTAGTGGATAGTGCCTGGCTAGAAGTCAGGAAGGCTCATCTTCACGAGTTCAAATCTGGCCCCAGATACTTACTAGTTGTGTGACCCTGGGCAAGTCGCAAGTCATGTCACCCTGTTTGCCTCCCTTTCCTCATCTGTAAAGTGAGCTGGAGCAGGAAATGACAAACCACTCTAATATCTTTTTCAAGAAAATCCCAAATGGAGTCATGGGGAGTTGGATACAATTGAAATGATTCAACAGCAACAATTCTAGAAAAATGCTCAATATGTCAAATAGACCTTGGACAGCTCTTTGTTTCTTCCACCACAGATGAAATGTTTAAAAGACAAAGACTCCTAAAGAAATCGGCAAATACTTAACACATTTTACTGTAATCAATCACTCTTGTTATTCTCTTCTAGGAGACTGATACTCAAAACATTTGAAAGATTAAAACTTGAAACAAAAACACTTTGTAAAAATACTTTATAGGTATTTCACTTTCATATTAAATCTGCACAGTCCAAACAGCTTACTCAAAGCCCATAACTTTAGGCAAATTAAGGCATGTTTTGGGATTTCTTAGTCACTTCATCTGAAATATTCTCTTGACCTTAGATGGTCTCCTCTAAGGTGTTGGTGCAGAGGTCACCTGATGATGAGTGGTAATCACCAGACCCAGGAGAATTCATGAGGTTGCTATCACTTCTGGACTTACACAATCTGGACCACTCAGTTACAAGGAGATATAAATTCATTATAGGGTCTAATGTGTTAATTCTCCCAGAATGGGCATTTAGAGCAAAATTATAAAAGAAAGGGATGAAGTGCTCCTTGTGGCCTGGATTTGGAAGCCAAAGGTCTCAGTACAAAACCCAAGTTTACTGCTTACTGTATGACCTTAGATAATTCCCTTTCTTCTTTGAGTTTCAACTTCTTCTGCTATAAAATGAGGGGTTGAAATAGATTATTCCTAAATGCTTTCTAGCTTTAGAGTCTTTGAACACACATATACTAGTCAGATTATTGGCATCAGCAAGAAAATTATTTTTGCATTTTTATCTGTCCTTTTCTCTCCATTCTCATATGCATCACCATATTCCAGGCCCTCATCTCCTTTTGTTTGGATTATTATATTAACTTCTGAATTGGTCTTTTTGCTTCTTTGGTCTCCCTAATCAAGCCCATCCTTCACACAAGTGCTAAATTGATGTTCCTAAAGCCTCGGTTTGACCATGTCACTTAGAATCACAGAATTTGAGAACTGGAAGGGACTCTGGTGGTCATACAGCCCAATCTTTACCTGAGAAGGAATCCTTAGTATTACCTATCAGACGAGTGGTGATCCAGCCTGTGTTTGAAGATATCCAAAGACGGGTTGCCTACCACATCTTGAGGCAATATTCTAATTTTGGACAGCTCTCATTTTTAGGAAAAAATATTTCCTGACATCAAGACTAAATATTTCTCTTTGCAAGTTTTCCTCTCCTACTCATGATGTTTCCCTTCTAGGACCAAGCAGAATAAATCTAATCCTTCCTGCCTGTGGTGGCTCTTCAAGTACAGTTATCCCTTCCACACTGTGACTTTCTCCATTACAGTTTTGATTTATTGTGGATTGACTAAGAAATTAAACGGGAATTTTGGGGGGAGTTTTGTAGACAGCGAAGGCCAGTAGACAACACAGAACATATGATCAAGTACTTTACCCAAATTTTACAATAAAGTACAAAATTTTACAATAAAGTAACCACCTCACAAAAGAAAAAGAAAAAAAAATCAGACTTCTTCTCTGGTATGAAGAGAGGACCAAAACATTTTGCTCATATTTCCCAGATCATGGGGATGCTGTGCTCTTAACTGCTGTGATGTGGAAGGGATAACTGTCTTTGAAAAGCTGTAATTTCTTCCTCTTCCCCTCATCTTCTGTTCTCCAGGCTAAATATGCACAATTCTTTCAATTGCTTTGCTTATGACATGATCTCCAAGTCATATCTAACCCCAGCTTGCCACTGTCCTTCTTGAATTATAATGTCCAAAACTGAATGCAATACTTTGGATGAAATCTGACAAGGACAGAACATATAAGGGGTTTCACTTTCTTATTTCTGGAAAATCTGCCTCTCCTAATTCAGCTCAAGATTTCATTAGATCTTTATTTTATTTTAGGTTTTGGCTGCCACACCACACTACCAACATGCAGAGCTTTCAGTCTACTAAAACCCCAGTATCTTTTTCAGTACAACTGCTGACTAGCCATGCATCCCCCATCTTATACTAGTAAAGTTCATTCGTGTGTGTGTGTGTGTGTGTGTGTGTGTGTGTGTGTGTGTGTGTGAGTTTGAGTTCATGACTTCATGCATCCCTACTGAATTCTATCCTATTTCATTCTGGAAATACTCAAGCCTGTAGACATCCTTTTGGAACTGGTCACCCAGTGTATTAACAATCCTTCTCAGTTTTCAGTCATCTATACATTTGATGAGCATGCCATCTATGACTTTATCCAAATCACTGATAAAAATGTTAAACAGCCCTGCACCAAAAACAATTATTATTACTTTGTAATAATAGCTAGCATTCATATGCCACTCTAAAGTTTGCAAAGTGCTTTATATTTTCAGGTTGTCAATAAGCATCTGATAAATGCTTACTTTGTCCCAGGAATTGTGCAAAGTGTTGAGGAGATGCAGAAAGATAAACAAACAAATAAACAAAGTTATACCTGCTCTCTGGAAGCTCAACTTCTAGAGGGAGAAACAGTACACAAACAACTATGTACAGACAAGACACAGACTGGACAAAATGAGAGTAATCTCTGAGGGGAATCACTACCGTTAAGGGGGGACCAAGAAAAGCTTCATGAAGAAGGTAGGATGGGAGCTGATTCTCAAAGGAATCCAAGGAAACTTATAGACAGAGATAAAAAGGAAGGAAGTTCTAGGTGTGGGAGGTCATCCCATAAAATGCCTGAAGTCTGGAGATGGAGTGTCTTGTTTATGAAACAAGGAAAATCATAGAGTAGGCAGAGAAGAGGAAGATGTAAGGAGACTAGAAAGGTAGTAGGGGACCAGATTTTAAAGGGCTTTACAATTTCAACACAAGAATTTATAGTTTATCCTGGAGGTAATAGGGATGTATAGGACTATATTGAGTTGGAGGGGTGACATGTTCAGGAAGATAAATTTAACAGCTGAGTAGATGATGGACTGAAGTGGAGAGGGATTTGAGTCAGGGAGACCAATCATCCAACTATTGGAATAGTACAAGTGTGAACTGATGAGGGACTACACCAAGGTGATGGCAGTGTCACAAAGGAGAAGGATATGTTATGAAAGTAGAATTTATAGGATCTTGAAAATTAGTTAGTTATTGGAGTGAGAGTAAGAAGTAGAATATGACCCCTAGATTGTGATTGGGAGGATAGTGGTACCCTAGATAGTAATAGGAAAGTTAGGAAGAGGACAGAATTTTTTGGGCGAAGCAGAAGAGCCTGAGTTCAGTTCTGAATATATTGAATTTAAGATATCTGTGAGATATCCAGTTGAAAATATCTGATAGATATGTGACACTGGAAAGAGATTAGGGCTAGACAAAGAGAACTGAGGATCATCAGCATAGAGATGATAATTGAATCCACTGAAGATGATGAGATCACCAAGTGAAATAGGAGAGAGAGAGAAAAAGAGAGAGAGAGAGAGAGAGAGAAGATCCAAGAGGACTTTGAGGGTTAGTGGGCATGATCTGAATGAAGGCATAGCAAAAGATTCTGAGACGTGCTCAGACAAGTAAGGGATGAACAGGAGAGAACAGTGTGGGAAAAGAAAACTAGAGAGAAGAAAATATCAAAGAGATGAGGAGGGGTGTTGACAATGTCAGAGTTAGTGCAGAGAGTTCAAGAAAGATGAGTACTGAGGATTGATGATGTTTGATTTTGGAAATTAAGATCATTGGAACACTGGATGGGAGTCAGGTAGCCAACAAGATGGAGAACTAGACTCCTTCTCTGATCTCATGACCTCTCCAACTTCTCTAAAACAAGAATTTTATACTTGAGATAAAGGAATTTCATCTGTCTCCATGATCTAAGACACTAACAACCTAATTAGCAGAGAAGCTAATTCCTAAAGTACTTACTCAGTACCATCTTTCCAATACTAGACACAAGACTTTGGCAGGGCAACACAAATCAAGCCACATGATTGCAACAGAACCTAATGTATCCTGCAACTCCTCCTCCTTATGGAGCAGAAAAACAAAAGGCCATAATTCGCTATGGCTGGGACTGAAGTGTGGCAACAATATATACCCAGAAAACTAGGGAATAGAGGGAACTGGGGCAAAATTTTAGTGTGCTTGTGGATCTGCTAGGCTTAAATCAAAGGGAGCTGGAATCCGTCTGGGTTCTATCCCCACAGAATTCATTTGGGGCAGAGGTTGAGTCTAGCATGGGAAAACACTGAGAAAGCTCTGAGACACAGTCTGCAAAGATATTATCATCAAAGGGGAAGAGAAGTCAGAAAGTGAGTAATAGAAAAATGTAAAGGAGAAAGAGTAAAATGACCAAAAAATTCAGAAGGAAGAAAATTCAATTAAAGAGCTAGAGCTGAAATAGATAAACCAGAAGAGAAGACATAATGAACAGAAGGACTGATGTTTTCCAGATCATCTAAACAAATTCAGACATATAGGAATAAATATTGCAAGAGAAAGAAAAATGAATCTACACTTGATGAGACAGAAGATCCTGTATTCTCTCAAAACATAATGGAGCTATAGTAGAAGGTTGCTGCGTGGTTTAAGAGAGAAATAAGAATTGTAAAAGTAGACTGTATGTCTGCATGGCAGAAATAATCCACAGAATAGAAACATTTGAATCCACAGTGGAAAACTTAACCAAAGAAATGAAAGAGAGCCATGATTAGGAATATACATGAAGTGAAAAACAATCTTAAGGAAGAAAAGCAAACAGAGATGATGTTAAAAGAAAACATGGTCTCTCAATAAGCAAACTGTATTGAGCAATTCATTCAATAAATTATTCATTATGACCAATTTGGACTTATACTAGGTATGTGAACATGACTCAATATTAGGAAAGCAATCAGCATGGTTTAATCATATTAATAACAAAAACATCCAAAACTACATAATTATCTGAATAGATGTGGGACAAACCCTTTGACAAAACACAGCACACATTTATAGTAAATAACTTTTCAAAGGATAAACATAGAGTAACCCTTTTATAAATCTGTCAAAAACCAAAAGCAAGTGTCATATGCAATGAGGATATACTAAAAATTTTCCCAATAAATACAAGACCACTTTGCACTTTAGATAGCTCTAGAAATGCTGAAACTAGCAATTAGACAAGAGAAAAACATCAAGGGAATACAGATAGATAAAGAGGAGATAAAACTACTTCTATTTGCTGATGGCATGATGGTTTACTGAGAAGATCCCAGGGAATTTTCAAAGATAGTATTGCAAACAATAGCTTCAGCAAAGTTTCAGGCTACAAAACCAAATCTCAAAAATTAACATATTTTTCTACATAATAACAAAATCCAAGAGGCAATAATGGAAGGACCACTTTTAAGTAGCCAGAGAAATATTAAGTGCTTATGGTTGACATGACATTTTTTAAAATGACAATACTACGAAAGTTGTTTGAACAGTTTTAATGCTATGCTAATGAAAGAATCAAAGGGATAGTTTATAGAATTCAATAAAATATAATAAAATTTATTTGACAATATAAAACATCTAGAATATAAAGGGAAATAATGAAAAGAGGCAGAAATGAAGGGGAATAGTCCTTCCACATCTCAAACCATAATATAGAACAACAGTCACAAAAACTATATGGTGTTAGATTAAAAATAAGTAGTAGGTCTATGGAACAGACTAGACAAAGGAGAGTGAGAAAGAATGGAACTCAGTAATCTAATGGCAGATAAACCAGAATACGTAAATTACTTGGAAAACAAATCCCTAATTTGTTTTTACACCTCTTACCATATTCTACGGCATTCTGTAGAGATATGTGGTCTCATTATTAAACATCAGAACACTTTAAAAAAAAACTAGTAGAAGCAGATATTTCTTTCATAAATATTGATAGGAGATATACGCTTAATTTAAGTAGATAGAAGGAATTATTAAAGGTAAAATAGACAACTTTGGTTACATGAAACTGAAAAAGTTTCTGCATAAGCAAAATCAATGCACTTAGTTGATAAGATGGTTGAATGGAAAAACTCTTAGAATCAGATTTCTCTGATAACAGTTTGCTATTCAACATAATAAACAATATAAATATGTATACATACATATGTTTATATACATATAACCAAAAGGCATTCCCTAATAGATAAATGACCAAAGGATATATATAAACACTTTTCAAAAGAAGAATTAACAATTAGTAATTCTGTAAATTCTGTCAGACTGTAACAACTGTAATTCTGTAAAACTGTAAGAAAGAATGATCCAAATAACTAATAATAAAAGAAATACAATCAAGGCAATCCCTGTGGTGTTACTTCACATTCTGGAAATTGGCAAGCATGAGAAAATGAGAATAGTCCATGTTGGGTGGTGGTGGTAATAAGACAGGCACATTTAGTTGGTGGAGCTATGAATCAGTACAACCATTTTGGGAAGCAACTTGGAATTACACAAATAAGGCAACTAAAATGTGCACAGCTTTTGACTCAGAGATTCTACTACTAGGTTTGACCACCCAAGGGGGCCACGGATAAGAACAAAGTTCCCCTATGCATCAAAATATTTATTATAGCAGTTTTTTTGGTGATAGAAAACAACTGGAAATAAAGTTGACAATCAACTGGGAAATGAATGAAATGGAATTTTATGATGTTGTAAGAAATGATGAATGTGATGAATGGTGCAAAATTAAAAAAAAATCAACAAACATGACTCCAAAGTCCAAGTTCAGTACTCTTCCTATTGCACTACCTAGATATCCAACTCTATATAAACCCATGGAATATCACATCAATTTCTTCTTCAGTTACTTCCTCTGGAATATGTGAATAATGATCCTTACACTACATACTTCATAAAAGTGTCAGGTCTGGAGAACCTTGTAAACCTTAAGACAGTATAAAAATATAAGCTTACATAAAAGAAGTGATCATAGCAGTCCTTCATCCATTTGACAAAATCCTTTCCCTGCTCTCCCTGAAGAGATGGCAGAGAATGAAATGACAGAAGCAACTAAGGGAAGCCTTCCTCTTGTTAAGAGGACAGAATCATTGTGAGAAGACACAGGGAATCCAACGTTACTGAACAGAGACATTCCTGATCATCTCTCTTAATGGTAATGCAAGGTTATTTGCAAGCATCCTCTACGTTCCATCCACAAGGCTTTACTGGGTATGCCTTTACTCTATGTAGCGGGTATAAAGATGCGCACCTTGTAAATATCACTGAGTTGATTGTGAATATCACCAAATCACTTCACCCCTTATACTATTCATCAATTTATTCAACTATCTGCCTGTCTGTCCATCTCTCTCTCTTTCCCTCTCTCTCTCCATTTACCTCTTTATTTATCCTATCTATCTATCTATCTATCTATCATCTATCTGTCTGTCTGTCTGCTTCTGTCTGTCCATATATCCATCTCTACACATCTATCCACCTATCCTTCTATTCCTCTCTCTTTTCCTCTCCCCTATTCTCTCTCTCTCTCTCTCTCACATTCATACCACGTGCACACACACACACACACACACACACACACACACACACACACATCTCTAGGTAAAGATTACTGGAGTGGCCTCGGTATACTTACTCCCAAATCCTTCGTGGACCATAAATGGAAGTCACTATTTCCATCTTCCCTCCCTTCTATGTGTATTGTGAGATGCTCATATCCTTGTTCTCACCATCACTCACAAGTATTCCACTTCCATGGTCATGAACACTGAAATTACCTCATCTGATCATAATTTGTTGTCATTCTATCTCTCCCACTGCACTGGACCCCCTAACCCTGTTCTTCATCCTCACCAATCCCTCAACCCTTCATTTCTTTCCCAAGTCATTTCCTCTGCCCTGGTGACCCTCTACTTCCCTATCATGATCCTTTAGTGGACCAGTTATGGTCTACAGTGTGCCCTTCTCTTGTGTCCTTTGTCCCTTTAGTTTATCATCAATGTTGCCCCGACTTTGCTCCTATTCATATCTTGCTGAATGAGGATGGATAAAATCACAAAACTATGCTGACGACACCCATTGTGTTGTAATCTCAACTGAGTCATCAGTACAGCAAGGTAATGAATCCTTTTACATCTGTTAAAGCTAGACCACGGTGACTTTTCCAAAGCTTTTCATGTCTCCTCAAATTCCCATGGTTCTCCCTTCTCCATCCTCACAGCTGAGAAATTTGCCTCATATTTTGCAGAAAAAATTGAGACTATTCACCGAGTTCCTTCTTCTCCCTTCCTCATCTTATATTACTCAGACATCTTCCACCACCATCTTCTCCTTCACCTCTGACTTACATGAAGAAGTGGTCGTTCTTTTGGTTAAGGCAAATTCCTTTATAAGGACAAGCCTTCCCATTCCATTCTGTCTTCTCCAGAAGAATGTCCCTTTTCTTATCTCTCCTCTCTTATTAGTCTTAAATCTCTTCCTATCTATTGGCTACTTCTCTACTTCCAAAAAAAAATAAGTAAATCTACTTCTTCCCTGTCTTCAAAAAAAAGATACCTATCACTTGATTTCATTCATCCTCGCTATCATTCTATACTTTCCCTCTTTTCTGTGGCTAAACTCCTTGAGAAAGCCATGTAGAATTCATGCCTCCATTTCTTTTCCTCTCATTTTTTTCCAGTCTGCAGTATAGCTTCCCACCTTATCATTTAAATGAAACTATTCTCTGAAAGGTACTAGTGATCTTACATTTGACAGATCTAATGGTCTTTTCTCAGCCTTCATCCTTGAGGATCTCTGTGCAATCTCTGACCCTGCCAATCACTCTCTTCTCTCTAGGTTTGTGTCATGCTTCTCTCTCCTGGTTCTCCTCTGACCTGTCTGACCACTCCTCATTCTTCTTTGCTGGATCTTCATTCAGGTCTTCCCTATTATCATGAATGTCCTCCAAGACTCTTTCCTGGGTCCTTTCTTCTTCTCCTATATTATTTTGCTTGATGTTTTTATCAGCTCTCCTAAATTCAATTATTACCCTTAGGCAGATGATTCTTTGATCCGTTTGTCCAGTCTCAGCCCCTGTCCTGACCTTTAGTCTTGAATCTCCAATCATTTATTAGACATCTTGATCTATATGTCCCACAGATATCTTAAACTCATCATGTCCAATCATACTCATTACATTCTCTATTCTCCTCCCTCCCAAAACCCCATCATTTCCCCTGATTTTTCCTATTACTGGAAAGAGAACCACCATCTTCCCCATAATCAAGGCTCACAATCTAGGTATCATCTTTTAAAATTCTTTTTATTTTTAAAATTAATTTATTTGCTTTCAGTTTTCAATGATTACTTCCATAAGTTTTAAGTGTTTTTCCCCCTCCCTTCTCCCTCTCTTTCCACAATGGCATGCAATCTTATATTGGTTCTACACATACATTCTTATTAAACACATTTTCACATTAGTCATGTTACATAGAAGAATTAAAACGAATGAGAGAAATCATGAGAAAAAACAAACCAAAACAAAACATAACAAAATAGAAAATAGTCTGCTTCATTCTACGTTCCAATTCCACGTTCTTTCTCTGGATGTGGATGGCATTTTGCATCAAGAGTCCTTTGGAAATGTTTTAGATCCTTGGATTGCTGTGAAGGGCCAAGTATATCAGAAACATTCCTCACACACTGTGACTGTTACTGTATATAATGTTCTCCTGGTTCTGCTCATTTCACTCAGCATCAGTTCATATAAATCTTTCTAGGTTTTTCTGAAGTCTGCCTGTTCATCATTTCTTATAGTTAGGTGTCATCTTTCACTTTCACATTCTCATCCCCAAGACCCACATCCAATCAGGTGCCAAATCCTACTGACTTTACCTTCATAATAAGTCTCAAATATTCCCCTTTCTCTCCTTAGAAACTGCCACCATCCTGGTGTGGGTCTTCAGCACATCCTTTCTAGGCTATTGCCTTCTTGGTAGACCTGCCTATCACAAGTTTTTTCTCATCCCAGTCAGTCTTCCAATTGGCTGTCAAGTCTGTCTTCCTAATGAGCATATCTGTTCATGTCACCTTCCTGTTGAACAAATTCTAGTCCCTACCTATTCCCTTTAAGATCCACTATAAAATTCTCAGTTTCACTTTTAAAGTCCTCCTACTTTTCCAGTTTTGTTACAGTTTCCACTTACTCTGTGATCCAATATCACTAGGCTCCTTTCTATTCTTTGGACAACATACTCCATCTTCCATTGACTCTCCTCCATGTGTGCAACTCTCTCCCTTGTCATCTTCACCTCCTCACTTCCTCCAAGTTTCATAGTACCTTCCCTCTCTCTATTTTGTTTACTTCCTGTCTCCTCCTTGAGATTTTGTGAGCTCCTTGACAGCAAGGACTGAGTTTTTGTCTTTTTTTGTATCTTCAACACTTAGAACACTGCCTGGTACCCAGTAGGCATTTAATAAACAATTACAGTCTAACTGATTATTAATTAAATTCTAATGAAGGGAAAGAACATAAAATCATGGAATCACAGTTCTGGAAAAGGATTTCTTAACATTTTTGGATGTTATGGACATTTAATGACTTAATAAACAATTTTAAAATTTATTTAAATGTAATAAACATTTGGTCAACAATGGTTATTGATTTGGTTTCTTGTCTTTGGACTTAGTCCTACTTCTCCCAATATGTCACTGTGTGACTTTAGCCAGATGCTTTCCTTCTATTGGACTCAGTTTTTCATCTCTAACATGTGCAAGAAGGAGTAAAGGATTCCAGAGACTCCTCCTAACTTTAACAGATTGTAACAGTTTATAAGTGTGTGTGCATCTGTGCATGTGGGTGCATGTGAGTATTTGGGAGTGCATCTGTGTGTGCATGTGAATGTATTCACACATGCAAATATACATGTGCATGCATGTGAGTGTGAGTGTGTGTTTATGTGTTCCTGTGTGTAGGTTGTGAGGATTTAATGAGATAATATTTCTAACGTAATTTGCAGCCAAACAATCCTGACTGATGATTCATTATTTCTGCTCTAGTACTCAAAGATCAAGCTAAGTTGATTGACTTGTGATTTCCCTCATATAATATTTCATCTCCCACCACCGTACTTTTGCACAGACCTGGAATGTCTTCATCTTCATATCCATCTCTTGAACAAATGAATGAATGGATGACAAAATGGATTTATTAGATGTTTACTGTGGGCTGAACACCATGCTTGAGGTCAGAATACAAACAAAGGCCATGCCTTCCTTCAAGGAACTTGCATCTAATGAGGGAGCTAACAACAAAAGGAGTGTAATAGTCAAAATGGTGCCCTTTGACTGGGAAAGTTACTGGGTTGAGGAACTTGGCAATAGTGGAGTAGATTGACAGAATCTGTCTAGGAAGATTAACTTACTTCATTTGATGATTGTGGTTTATGGTACCAGAAATTGAGGGTGGGGGCAGAAGTTACTTGAGCAATGCGTGAAGAAAGTGACAGCAGTGAAGTTTGATGGTAGGGGCCTAGAATGAGACTCCATGGCAGAAGCTCCCCTAGCAAAGCCTCTGGTTTGGGTAGGGGGAGGCTTCTCCTCCAAGGTTCAAAGTTGGAAGATATTATTGATGTCATATATTAGTATCTCCTTCATGGAGAAGTGATACCTCCTTCCTCCTCCCCCCAACCCAGCAACCCTGAAAGGCAGAGGGTATAGGGAAAACTGAAAGGAGAATTCTCTACTTGTACCTGTGGACTCATCATCCTCTGTAGCATCAAATGTTGATGGCATCAACACAGGCCCTTGGAAGATGCCCAGAGGCAGCTAGATGGTGAAGTGGATAGAGTACTGGACTTAGAGTCACTTAGTCCTGAGTTCAAATCTGAATGCATGCAAGAAATCTGCAGGAGTTCTTATCCTGGGGCCCACGAATACCCAAGGGATCTATGAGTAGTTTTCAGGAGTTCTGTAACTTGGTTTTTTTATGTTTCTTTTTTCCAGTCATTGGTTTATACATTCATTCATTCATTCGTTTTAACCTAATTATTTTTCATATTTTCACATTTCTTTTTTCATTCATCGATTCATCCACTTACTTATTTTTTTAAGAATTTTATTGATTTACATGGATATTCATGTATTTATTATTTGGTTTGGTCTGATCTATAATTTAGATGTGAAAAAATGCATCTTTATTTTCATTAGCTTTTGCTTTCTGTAATTTGTTCTGTGTATTTAAAAACATTTAAAAAACTGCTTCTCAGAAGCAGTCCATAGCCTCACTTAACTTCTCAAGATGTTTCAGGACATCCAAAAAAGGTAAAGAATCCCCCTTTGAGATCTGTGATCTCATGATTTTAGGCTGTTTCTCTTCATTAGAATGTCAGTTCCCTAAAGTCATTGCCATTTTTATATTTTATTCGTAGAAATTAGCCCATAGGAGATTCTTCATAAGCAAACTCTCTGACTGGTTGATTGTTCTATTAAGGATGTGATTGAGACGTCACATGTTTTGGGAAAATGTCAGACCAACTAATACTTATAAAAGCTGATATGAATAGAGAGTTTGGGCTTGGATCTCATTTCAGTTTCACAGTCAACTTTTAAGATAGGTACTTCAGGTATTATCATCTCAGTTTTGCAAATGGAAAAACTAAGGCAAAGGTTAAGTAATGGCAATGGTCACGTTGCTAGTACATGTCAGAAGCATGTGTGTGTTTGTCCTTCATTTCCTAAGACCATGCCATCAGAGAAATAACGACATGACTTGCACTTGACTTTGTTTTGAGTGAGGGAGGTCTGTGCAGGTCAGCAGCCTCACTTCTCCTGCAGAGTCATCTGAATCCAGTGACCATATATTCATCAGGATGACTGGACATGACCCAGGATTAGGCAATTGGGGTTAAGTGACTTGCCCAAGGTTACACAGCTAGTGAGTGTCAAGTGTCTGAGGTGAGATTTGAACTCAGGACCTCCTGACTACTGCTCTATGCACTGCACCACTTAGCACCCTTATGTCAGAAGTATAAATATAGTGGGAGTATGGGTGTGGTGGAAAGTTCTGGATTCGGGAGTCAGAGAACCTGGGTTGGCTTTCTAACTCTGAATACTTAACTGCTTGTGTGACTAGGGTAAGTCATTGCACCTCTCCAGAACTTGGTTTCTTTATGTGGAAAATGAGAAGGTTGGTTTAGGGACTAGAGGACCTCTGAATGTACTTCTAGCTCTGGATGGGTCTGTGATCCTGTGACTAGATGAATATAGGTCTCCCGTGCTCTAAATCTATGAATCCACATCTTACTGACTTCACACCTTCTTTCCAGTACACTCTGCTTCCTTCACCAAGCACAGGTGACTGACCCCAAACTCAGGTTCCTTCTCATTCCTCTGTGCAGTATCCTATGACCTCATCTCCACCTCTTAGTGTTGTTCTTAAGGGTTAGGTGACTTTAAGTCAGCAGTCTCTGGTTGCCACACTTGCCTTCACCTTTGACCTGCAGAAAACAGCAGGCTCAGTGATGAAATAGCCTGTGAAATGAAAATATAGAGCACTCAACTTTGATGAATATCTGAGGCTTAGATGAACCTATGGGTTCCTCCAAGTGACTCAGGTATGAAAAATCTCCCCTGCCAAGATCTGAGGGCCATTCATGCCCCCAGGCAGCAGGATGAATGAACCAAGACCCTAGCTGCTTTGACATTAGCTGAGGGGATGGTAGGAGGACAGTGGATTCTGTACTGTGTGTCTCTTTTTGCTGGTAGGTAGGGAACAGCAGGTGCTCAAACCCCTGATAGGCTTCCCTCTAAATGTCTTGGTCTACCAGCAATATGCCAGTTTGCAATGGAAATGGGCAGCTGCTTATGTCCTTGAAGCATTGCTTGTTAGTAGTAGTTCTGATTAGGAAATTGTCTGAAATAATAGAAAGCATTTTGGAAAGACCTTAGACCCTGGATCAATGCAGGGAATGATCTTCTTTGTTGATGAAGTATGGTGCCTTCCTCTTGGCAGAGAGGCATGCAAAATGAGGCGTACATTGTCAAAAATCACCAAAGCACTAGCTTGTTTTCCCTCCTGGAATTTTGCCATAAGACACAATCAATTCAGTTGTGTGAGGAGGGGTCTCTGAGAAAGGATAGCAAGTTAAGCAAATTAAGGAAGGAAGCTTGCGATTCCATTGGTGTAGAGAGCATCAGGTGAGGAACTTCTTTTAATGTAAGTCAACATACACTCAGTAACGTATCATCGCTTAATTGCTGCTTGCCTCAGTTTCCCCAACTGCAAAATGGTGATAACACCTACCTCCCAGGGTCATTGTGAGAATCAAATGAAGTAACACTTCCAAAAAGCCTGGGACATGCTAAGTGTTCAATAAGTGCCATTTCTTTTCCTGCCGCTCTCCCCTTATACTCTTACAGAGCGGATAGAGTGCTGAGCATGGCTTGCTCAGGGTCACACAGACAGAGTTATGGTCAGTACTAGAACTCAAGTCTCCTGACTCAGAGCTCAATTCTATGTCTAGCAATCAAGCATTCAAGGAACACTGCACCATGTCACGGTTCATTAAAAAAAAATCAATAAAACATTTAATTTAACTGGACAAACTAATTTTTAGATTAAAAAATCCGCCAACTGATCTAATTCTTAAGAATGTTTTCCAATTTACTCAATCCTTAGAATACATAGTAAGTACTTAATGGATATCCAGTGACTGACTGATTTGAATACCCAAAAGCCTTCATCTAGGCTTAGGGTTCTGCAGTCATTGGGAAAGCATCAGAGAGACTCAAAAGGCAAGAAGAAGTTGTACAGAAATTATCTTTCCTTAGTCTGAATCCCAAAGATTTCCTTTCTCTCTCTCTTCCTTCCTTTCTTTCCTTCCTTCCTTCCTCCCTTCCTTCTTTCCTCCCTCCCTTTCCTCTTTCTTTCTTCCTTCCTTTCTTCCTTCCTTTCTTTCTTTCCTTCTTTCTTTCCTTCTTTCTTTCTTTCTTTCTTTCTTTCTTTCTTTCTTTCTTTCTTTCTTTCTTCTTTCCTTTTTTCTCTCCTCCCTCTCCTCTTCTTCCTCCTCCTGCTCCTCCTCCTCCTTTTCCTTCTTCCTGCTTCCCACTGGGACACTTGAGATCCTTCAGAAAATGTGTCTTGATTCAACCATGGAGTTGGGGTTAAGAAAAACTTTTCTGAGAAAGTAAAATGAAAAGGGAATTTTTTTAAAAACAGTATATAACTATTAGACTGTCCCTTTTTAATCCCACTTCCTTCCTCCCCTGATTTCCCAAAAGTTCACCTCAAATTCCATCTTTTTCCTTTTTTCCATTCCCTTAACCACTAATCTCTTTGCATTCTTTGTACTTAGCCAGCTGCCTGTATGCAGGAATTAATAAATGTTTGTTGACTGGTTGTCAAGCTTACAAAGGTTTAGAGATGTTCTTTGGTTATACTTCCTTTCTGAAGAAGTTTTCTTCTCACCCCTGACTCTATTAACGCTCTAAGAAGCTAATGCAGCCAGGCTGATGGGATAGTATTGTCTCAGCTGAGGTGAGCAGTGCACTAGCCTCCCTCCAACTCTCAGATCTCCTGGAACCCAATACACAAAATCAAGGAGAGGCAAAATGTTCATTGTTGATGTACTGATACTAGCCCTACCCATACTGTTTATGTAGCAATATGAAGGAAGTTAAGAAGAGCAGAAACTTTCTTGTCATGGAGCAGCTTGACCTTAGAAATTTCAGTGTTCTGATGAGGATGCTTCCTCTAAGCTTTTACCTAATGAGTAGGTCAAAGAATAAATCATAGAACCATTGGACAACTATGTGAAAGAAAATGATAATGATGAAACAACATACCAATATTTCTGGGATGTAGCTAAAGCAGTCATTGGGGTAAAATCATGTCTTTACAAATTTACACTAACAAAATAGAAAAAGAGAAGATTAATGTATGGAATATGCATTTAAGAAATTAGAAAACCAACAAGTCACCAAACCTAAAATAAACACAAAGGAGGAGATATTGGAAATTAGAGAAAAAAGATAAATTGTAAACAAAAAATCCATTGAAATGATAAATAAAATTAAAAATTGATTCTTCTAAAAGACTAATAAAATGGATAAACTCTCCGCTAATCTGATTTTAAAAGAGGAGAACAGAAAATCAAATCAATGAAAAACAAATGAGCTTTGACCTTCAGCCAGTGAGTGTGCATATTATGGACTTAGTTTCAAGTCTTGGGGCAAAGAGAACATAAAAATAACTAGATCAATGATGAATCTAAGCCACTAGATGAATGAATGTTTTTTTTTTCTTTTTTAAACAGTACTTTCTAAGCTATTAGAACACAGGTTCTTAATCTGGGATCCAGGAACTTATAATTATCTTTCAGTATATTTGGTTTTCTTTGTATGCCTAAGTATTTTATTTTATGCATTTAAAAGGGTTCCATAGAGTTCACCTGCCACCAGAGGGTGCGGGAAACACACAAAACTAAAAACTCACAATTTAAAGTGTCACCTTTAGTATATTTCCAATTCATTTTTATCAATCAATGGACATCTAATCTAATAATGAACATCAAGAAACTTGCACTCTAGCTTGAGGGGAAACATGTATATTTATAGGTATACACAAGAAAGGCAGATACTTAGAAAATACTAAGTGATTTGGGAGCTGGGAGAAGCCTCTGCAATTGAATGAATCAAGAGAGGGTTCCTATGAAAATCTGAGTCTCCAGGAGGTCATCAATAATGTTTAATGCTATAGAGAAATCAGGAAGTGTAAAGCCAGAGGAAAAGGTTTTAGACTTGGCAATTCCAAGATAGTAGGACACTTTGAAGAGAATACTTTTATTTAGATGATAAGGCAGGAAGCCAGATTGCAGAGGATTTAGAAAAGAGTAAGAGGAGGGAAGTTCAGATGATTATTTCCCAGGATGAAGGATTAAGGTTTCTTTGTAGGTTGCAGTGAAGGAAGTCAGAAAGTAAGTGAGAATGTTAAAGGGGGAATCTGCCAGAGAAACCTGGAGGAGATAAGATCAAGTTTAAGGAACCACCTCTCCATAGGTAAGATTACTTTTTTTCTTTTTTGGGGAAACATCTTTCTCCCCGCTCTCTCACCCCAACCTCTAAATAGGATTTCCTCAGTAGAAAGTTAACTCTCTAGCCCACTATAAGCTCCTTCATTAGAATGTAAACTCCTTGAAGGCAGGGGCTATTTTAAAAAAATTTGAACTCTGTATCTCAGTAACCTAGAATTATACCTTTCACAGTAGGTACTTAATGGGATTGTTAGATTAAATTGGGAATTAATAGTTGGTACTAGAGTTCAAATCTGACCTTAGACAGCTGTGTGACCCTGAGCAAATCATTTCACCCTGTTTGCCTCAGTTTCCTCGAAGGTCAAATGAGCTGGAGAATGGGCAAGCCACTCCAGGATCTTTTCGAAGAAAACTCCAAGTGGGGTCACAAAGAATTGAACGCAACTGAAAAAAACAACTGAACAATTAAAAAAAAAATACCTTTTGCTTATAGCAATTCTCTGTAACTCATAGTTTTAGAGAGATGACTGTGGGCACCAGAACATTGTTATTAACAATAACAAAACTTTTAGTGCCTTTCCTCAGCTAATTATTTCTTATTTATCTTGTTAGAGATTGCTTTGTATATATTTGTTTACTTACATAGTGTCTCTCCCATTAGATTGTATTCTCCTTGAGGGGAGAGACTATCTTTTGTCTCTTTTTGTATCTTGGCACATAGTAGGTGCTTAATAAATGTTTATTAAGTGTTTGACTAATAATAGCTAGTAGTTATATAGCTTAATGTATAAAGTACTTTATAAATGTTATCTCATTGTATCCTCAGGACAACCCTGGGAAGTAGGGGCCATTATTTTCCTCATTTTACACCTGAGGAAACAGGCAGATAGAGGTAAAATAATTTGCCCAAATTCACACAGCTAATACGCGTCTGAGGCCATATTTGAACTTAGCTCTTCCCGATTTCAGACCTACAGTGCCACTTTCCCAAGTTAAGTGACTTGCCCACGGTCACACAGTTAGAAAGTGTCAGGAGCAGGATCTGAATTTCGATTCCAAAGTTGGCTGTCTATTCACAATGCCTTGCTGTTAAGATGAAGATGGAGACCATTCTGTCCAAGCCCCTCATTTTACAACATACTGTAATGACCTAGACACTTGTCATCCACCATCAAGAAGAATTATTGAGCAACCATTAGGTGCCAGGCACTGGGGACAGGAAGACAAAATGAAAGTCTCTGCCCTCAATGAACCACATTCTATGGAGAAGTAAATGTCAAGTATATTCAAAATAAATATGAAATCATTTTAGATGAGCAGAGAGAATGTTAACAATTGAAATAATGGGCGGGGGTAGCCCTTGGACTGAATTTTGGAAGGGAATTAAGGTTTCCAGGAGGTGTGCTTGAGGAAGGAGAGCATTGGAGTCATGGGGCACAGACTCCATGGAGGTAAAGTGAAATCCTCAAACCAAACACTTAAGGGAGCCAAACAATTCAACAACCATTTATTAAACATCCATTAGGTATAAGGACCTGTACAGGACAAAACTGAAACAAAACAAAACAAAAAAACCAGGAAACCGGTCATATCCTCAAGGAGCTTATATTGTACCAGAGCTGGTGACTAATTCCTTAGTAGATAAAAATATGAGGTCAGTTTCTCAATCCTCTAAGGATCAGTAGGCTTTCCTCTGTCCACTTGGAGAAACTGTTCTTCAAAGATGCTATTAATTTCAAGGGGAAGTAGATAAGACAGTATTGACAGTTTGGTGCCCTGATCCCTGGTACTGGGAGAAAGTAGACTATTCCATTTGTCACAAACCTAAGGGACAACTCTCTATAAAAGGTGTGATCACTGAAGTAGTGATCACTATGTATTTCTGCTCAAGGCTTCTGGGAAAAAGGGCAAGAGAAAGGGGAAAGATGATTGCTACAAGATCCCTCCCATGATCCCTTAGAGAATTTCATAAGGCCATTGCATATTTATTTCCCATTCTCATTTTGCTCCCTGGGATGCTGAAAATAGTCACTTTAAGGGTTTCCTTTATTTCCTGCTCTGGTTTTCATTTAAATGGAAAAATAATAAATACATTATTTATAAGCTTGGGGAGCTGGAAGGTCATTAAAAAACACATTATTTTCCTCTTTAAAATTTTTTATTTATTTTACAACTATTCTTCCCCTTCCTCCCAGCAGCTGAAAGGAGATGCAAGACTTATTCTCTCCAGCCTTCCTTGGATCTCTTCCCTAGGAGGTCCTGATGGATTGGTTGGAAGAAGCAGAGGTGTAGTTGCAAAATGAAAAGAAATTTGGTGCCCCCTAGAGGGGTAAGTGGGAGCTTTTCATTTTTATAAGCAAAGCAAAATGGGGAACATTAAATAATGGGACAGGGAAAAGGCTTTTCAGTCAGTACCTCATTCCCTTCTCTTCTCTAGTGTAGCCCGCATTAGAGCCACAGATTGTCAATGCTGGAAGGGACCTTAGAACATGGAATATTCAAGCAAGAAGGGACCTGAAAATATAGATGACCAGTCCAAGAAAGTCACTTTGGAAGGCAAAATTAGCATCAGGAGAATAGAAGTCAGATCTGAAAGGACCTTAGAATATAGACTATCAGCAGTAGAATCAGACAATCAAGTCATCAATCAATGAGCGTTTATTTTGTGTTACAAACAGTGAGATAGACCACACTCTCAAAGAACCTACATTTTAATGGAGAGACAAAACCAACGAAAAAATACATATGCATACACACATGTATCTGGTTCTATGTACGTATACCAATATGCATGTGTATTCAGAAAAAATATAAAGTCCTCAGAAGGAGAGAGGATCATGGCAGGTGAGGGATCAGGAAAGTTAGAAGGTGGAGGTTGGATCTAGCTGCATTTAGAAAAACATGAGAAGAATTTTCTAAGGAAGGGACAAGGATGGAGTACATTCCAGACATGGGGGACATTCTGTGCAAAAGGCAGGAAATGGAGTGTGTCCTGTAAGAGATGTGGTAAAAGCCAGTTTGGCTGAATTGCGGAGTGTGGAGATGGGCAGCTGGATGGGTTGGGTCCAGGTTTTTCAAGGCTTTAAAATTAAAGGAAAGTGATCCTAAGGCTAGAATGGACCCCAGAGACCATCTTGTATCAATTTTCAAATAAGAAAACTGAGGTCTAGGGAATGGAAATGACTTGTACAAGGCCATACAGGTAGTAGGTAACATAGACAGAATTTGAGCCAAGGTCCAAAACCAGTGTTCTTCTGCCAGCATCAGATTCATCTTATTTTTGCCTTCTCAAAGTTGTGTATATGTGTCTATTCATATATATATATGTATATGTGTGTATACATATACACATTTGCACATATGAATATGTATGTATATATGTGTGCATATGTACATATATTTATATAAAATCTGAGAAGTGATGAGAAACCACTAGAATTTATTGAGTAGGGTTGTTGCTTAAGGAAAATCACTAGAATCAACATTAGGATATAGAATATCAGAGTTGGAAGGGCCTTCATAACAGAATTATAGCCCTAGGAAGAACTTTAGCATATAATAATAACTAACATTTGTATATAATACCTACTATGTTCCCCACACTTTACAAATATTATCCTTATAACAACACTGGGAGGTAGATGATTATTCCCATTTTACAGATGAGTATATAGAGGTTAAGTAACTTCCCAGGGTCATAGAGATAGTCAAGTATCTGAGTCTGGATCTGAACTCAGGTCTTCTTGACGCCATGCCCAGCACTTCTCTCCACTGCATCATGTAGCTGCCCTCGTATAGAATAAAACAGTCCTTAGAATGTGTAATGTCAGGGCTGTAAAGCGATCTGAGAACACAGAATGTAAATACTAGGGGGATATCAGAAACCATCCAGCCGGATCTTCTCCTTTTACAAAGAAAGACACAGAGGACCAGAGAGAAGAGAATAGGAGTCATTAAGTATTTATTTATTTCCTACTCCATGCCAGGCACTGTGCTAGGCAAAGTGGCAAAGGCAATCTATGCCACACCATCGAGCGATGGTTCTCCATCTAGAACCTGGTGTCCTGACTCGACGTCGGGCTCTTTCCCCTTGTCCTCCATTTTGCCCCCCAAGCCGTAGCTTTCCTGTTACAAAACAATTACTGTAGTAGGATTCCATCATTATCCCAAGGTTAGGCAGAGGCCACCCAGGCAAGCCCAAACCCATCAGCCTGTTTGCCACTTCCCTGGTTCTGAGCACTAAATCACTGGGAATTATAATTTTTATTTTGGGATGGCTTACTCCACCCTTACTCCTGCCCTCACTACCGGCCTCAGACTCATGATGTTGAAATGCTTCGATTGGCTTCATGTTCCAACAGTGGGTGTAATTATTACTGGCGGGATACCAATTATCCTTCCACCGAGTCACCAGAGATAACTCTAGGGCTAGGCTGCCTGGTGGCTGGAGAGGTTACTCAATCGCGTCCATGAGGAAGTGTTTGGACTATCTCAGGGCTCTTACGTAACTAAGGCAGGGGCCTCTCAAGGCATAAGTTGTCTGAATTTTCACCTGTTCTCATTAGGGGCCAAAGGACCAAGTTCTCTTCCTTCAGGCAGGCGAGCACTCAAAACAGTGCCAAGTTTGGGGAAGATGCTGGGTGCGGCAGGGTTCTTGTGGCTACCTTTGGATTGCTGCTGGGAATTGTCACTGTCTTCCCTAGAGCTGCTGAGTGACTGGTACATAGGGATCAGCGATTTCCACATCTGACAGTTTTCATTCTGAAAATTGGGATATAATCACGTATGTAGAGTAACTAAACTTCTTACAACTTTTCATGCTTAGCTGCTGTTGTGGACAGGTACTAGGTGAGTAATGCCGAAAACAAATGGTTGAAGTGGAATGAGTATTGAATTTGAAATCAGAGGAAGTGCCTTCAACACTGCCTGGTGACTGTGGACCTCTCTGAGACTCAGTTTCCCCAACTGTACAATAAAAAGGATTGATTTAGAAGCCTCTTCACTCCTGAATTTCCAGATTCAATGGTCATTTTCATTATGGTTTAAGTTTTGCAGAGTCCTTTATATACAACATCTAATTTAAGCCCCATAATAGTCCTTTCATGTACGTATTGCTACACTCATTTTCAAATGAGGAAACTGACGCTCCACACCAGGTGAAATGACTTTCGGAGTTAGTGAAGGTTAGAGATGGGAAATGAACCTTACTTGTCCTGCTTCTACAAACAGCGGTATTTTTGCCCTAGAACTATTCTGATCCAGGTTCAGCTTTACAGGACTAGAGAACTTGATGAAATAGCATGATTCCCAGCAAGGAATCCTGGGAGCTTCCCTCACAATGGAAGCCTTGGGAATATTTTTCTTCACTTAGTTTTTTTCCAACCCCACTGTCTACCCCTGTCAATCTTTGCCATATTTACTGGCACCTACCATAGAATCCATGAATACTAGAGTCCAAATGAATCCTCATTTTGGGTTAAGGCAATGTGTATGTATATACATATCATGATGCCCTTCTCTCTCCTAAACCCTTCTTAAGCTGATCCCTTCCTCTCCCAGAGGAGAAGGAAAGCAAATATCTTCTAGAATCATAGAATTGAGGTGCCTACTGTATGTCAGATACTGTGCTAAGTGCTAGGGAGGCAAAAGAGAGTCTCTGCCCTGAAGGCACTTACAATCTAATATTAATGGAGTCAGGAAAACATGAGTTCAAATTCAGCTTCATACACTCGCAAACAGTGTGATACTGGACTAATCAATTCCTTCACCTCTGCCTCAGCTTCCTCTCAATTGCAAAATTGGTGTCATAATAGCACCTACCTTGTGGAGTTATTGTGAGGGTCAAATGAGTTAATTATTTGTAAAGTACACAGTACCTGACACATAGTAAGCCTTTAGTAAATGCTTCTCCTCTTCCTCTACCCTATCACCCAAGCAGCAACGGACAATATTATTCTCAGTTACAAATGGTGAAACATGCACCCCCTCCTCCTGGTAGAGGGTTGGTGGCTGTGAATGTGAAATGTTATATGTTAGAAGCTGTTCCTGAGTAAGCTGCTTTTGCTTAACTATTTTCCTTTGTTATGATGAAAGAATTCTATTGGTGGGGGCAGGGTTGTATACGGGGGAGAGGGGGAGGTAATTGCATTATGGAAACCCAATAGGAATCAAGAACACTTTCTTCTTTATTTCTTGTTTTCTTTGTTCAAGAGGGTAACATGATGCTACATTCCCACATGCCAAGGACTGTTTGAAATGATGGCTTATTGCTAAATAGGAATCCCTCCTATTTGGACAAAACCCTAAGGTATTATCCTGTTCTTCCTCATGACTTCCTTGTGACCTCTCACTTCTAAGGTGGCAAGGGGCACCGGGTGGGTTGGAATTTGTAGCTTCAAGAAGAATGTCCCACAGAGTCAACATCTCAACCTCTGTCCACTCAAGTTTGCTTTTATTTAGGTGACCGTGTAACATAGTGAGCAGAGTATTGGACATGGATTCAAAAGACCTGGATTTGAATCTAGCCTCAGACATCTGCTCTGTGACCATTGTGTATGTGACAAATTTGAGAAGTAGCTAGGATCTGATGGCAGCATCTTG
This sequence comes from Potorous gilbertii, assembly GCA_028658325.1. Classification (NCBI taxonomy): domain Eukaryota; kingdom Metazoa; phylum Chordata; class Mammalia; order Diprotodontia; family Potoroidae; genus Potorous; species Potorous gilbertii. The sequence continues at coordinate 225,781,873 of CM053773.1, read as the reverse complement.
CAAGGAGTGGGTTTGAGGAATGAAGGAAGGAAGAAAGAAAAGAGATGGAGGGGAAAGGAAGGAAAGAAGGGAGGGAGGAGAAAGAGACAAAGGAAGGAAAGAAGAAAGGAAAGAAGGAAGGAAACATGAATTTATTAAGTATCTGCAGTTTGTTCAGACTCCAGAGAGGAGATTGTTAAATTTTCAAGGGGAGAATTTCCACTTCAGAAATCAACACAAATAAGGACTTAACTTATTGTTTTGTTGATTGTCTAGACTTAAGAAAATGCTGGAGAAAAATATTAATAGTGCATATGAAACATAAATGTATGTTATGCATTTTCAGAAAACTGGTTGTGAAAGCTCTGCCAGCGCATCCCTGGAAGTATTCCTTTACCCTATGAAGACTGCGGAGGGGAATGTAACATCATTTGGAGGCAGTGTTGGGACAGTGGAAAAGGTCTTGGATTTGAAATCAGGGCACATTGCCTTTCTCTATGAGTTTGGGCAGCTCTCTTAACTGTGCTAGGTCAGTCTCCTGATCTGTATAATGAAAGGTCTGGAGCAGATGCCTTTAATCATTCTCCTAGTTCTAGACCTATGATCTATCTTGATTGCATGATCCTGGGATCTCCTAACTCAGAAAGCATGTACTTCACAGAGTTGTAGTGATACTCAATGAGGTAAGGAGTGAATCAATGGATGTCAGCCACTGTCATTATTTGTAGTATGTGGCAGAGCTGGACTGACCTCAGAGATTCCCTGCTACCTCTCAACTTCTGACCCAATGACTTGGCCCAGGCCATGCACGTAGCAAGTTGGTGAAAAGATGGAACCAGCACCCCAGTCTCCGGGACCCGGCAGCTACTATTCCTCCTGGCCAGAATCCTACCCAGCAGAGGGTCGTCTTAAAAGACTCAACCTTGTTCTGTTGTTGAATAATGTTCGTGTTCATCCTCCCCTGGAGAGAGCCCCTACCAGCAAGACCCTCTTGCTCAACAATAACAGCTGTAGCGCTGTAGGTGTGAGTGTGTGAGGGAAAAGGGGACAAGGGCAAGGGGTAGTGAGGCCCCAGACAGGGGGGCATTGATGGAAGGGGACAAACCTTTCCGTTTTCATAGCTGTGCTTAGAGAAGGGACGCAAAAAGAAGAGGACCATAAACTGTAAATGCTGGAGATTTCATTTCCTTTCATATAATTCTCCCAAGCTGTATAAACTTTCTTTCTGAAAACTAAGTCCACTCCCCCCAAAATAAACACTCAGTCCCATCCACAGGTCTGTGCATGCTGCCTACTAGCAAGTCTTTCTCTGTCCAGAGCTGAGAACCTCCATCTAAAATTCCCCTTTTCACTTTTCCCCCGTTACCCTCAGCAACCAATTTCCTTGAGCAAATCTCCTGGTCACAAACCGCAGAAAGAATGTAAGTAAACACAGGGTACAATAATAGACTTGTGTGAAGGTAGGTCCAGTGGGGGCTGGACCTGCTCTTGTTTCAAGAAAGCTCGAAAGGGGATCTGGTAGAGCAGAGGGTGTGGAGACAAGCCTGATGATGTCAAAGTCTCTTTGGGGACAGATAACCCAGTTCATGGTGCCCGGAGCAGAGTGTTGAGTAATCAAAGAATGGAATGGAAACCCTCCAACTTAAGGTTAGTTTTTTCCATTAATATTCCCAATTCTTGCCTCTCACCCTCAATGGCTAGTATAGTGAAAGAAGAAAAATGGACCACAGAACTTTAACAGTGGAAGGAACCTTGGAAACCATCGTCCAACTCATACATAAATAAGACTTCTCTATATATAACATACACAGACAAGTGGGAGGCAATGTAGTACACTCAAATTTTGAGGCAGAGAGCTTGAGTTCAGATCCAAGTTGTCACTTACTACCTGGGTGATCATGGGCAACATACTTAATTTCCTTGGGCATCAGTTACCTCAACTGTAAAATGAGAGTTTTGGGCTGGATGATCTCTGATTCCCTTCCAACTCGAGATTCATGAATTTATGAAAACTACCTGGGGGATATTGAGGTTGAACAATTTGGGCCTTAGTTTACTCAACTATAAAATGAAGGGGTTGAACTAGATTGCCTCTAACATTCCTTCCAACACTAAATCTGTGATCTATGATTTTACTATTGATGTGATACCAGGTAAGTCACTTCTGGTTCTCAATTTGTTCATCTATGAAATGAAAGAGTTGGACTAGATGACCTTTGAGATATGTCCTAATTTTAAACTTATGATCTTTTAATATAATGTTTGGTTTGGACTAACTGAAATTCCACCCACCTCTGTGCTTTATTTTTGTCAGAACAGGTATTAAAGAGTGTATCACAGTTTTGGAGGCACAGTCAACCCCAACTCTCACTAGCAGGTACCCAGAGGGAGGCTACTACTTATCCCTTCAGGGTTCTAGACACAATCCTAAGAAGATGAGGGTATCTATTCTAATACTATAGCTCATAAGCCCCCACTGGTGTGTTTTCCTTATTGATTATCAGTTGATATCAATTAGTCAGTCAGATAATATGTTTTTAGAGACAAGTATTTACTAAAATTATATAATAAGTCTCCTCCTCCTCTTGAATCTGTGTCCCCGTCTCCTACCGAACCCATAGGAAAGTGAGCTCAACCTTAGAGAATACATGGGCAAAAGGTGTAAATAGCTCCTGGTTACTAAAAATCTTTTTTCTCCTTTTATAGAGTCCTTATGATAAAATCCTAAGTGTTTCTTTTTTTAACCTTAATGACATCTTATATATGCCCTTCTCTGCTCTGGCATTGTCACTATCCTAGTGCCAGCACTCATCACTTCACACAGCCCATTGCAACAGTCAACTGAGAGTTCTTTGAGAGCAGGGACTGATTTTTTTGCTTTTTTTTGTTTTTATTTTTGCCTTTCTTTGTATCCCCAGTACTTAGCACAGAACCTGACACATAATGGGTGCTTGGTGTTGACTTGAGAACCTCAACTTGAGCCATGCCTAATCTTCACTTTCCCGGTAGTGTACTCTGCCCTGGGTACAACGACCTAGAGAGAAAAAGCTTGATTCCTTGTCTTGGTACTCAGAACAACCCAGAATAAATCAGATTTCATGTGAAATCAGAGCTAGAGAGTCTCATTGGAGGGGAATATCAGGGCTGAGGGTCATATTATTGGACTTGATTCTATAGGAAATCCTTTCTCACCTCTGTCTCATGGAACCCCTGTTTTCCTTCAGACCACAGCTCCTCTGTGTCATCTTTGAGAGGGAGCCTTTCCTGAATTAGCGACATTGTTTCCCAACTAAAATTACCTTGAGTTATTTTGTGTTTAATTTATATCTATCTATGTCTGTCTATCTATCTATCTATCTATCTATCATCTATCTCTATCATCTATCTGTCTATCTATCCATCTATCTATCATCTATCTTTCATCTATCTATATCTAACTATCATCTATCTATTCTACCTATCTATCATCTATCTATTCTACCTATCTATCTATCTATCTATCTACCTACCTATCTGTCATCTATCTATCTATCTATCTATCAATCTATCTACCTACCTAGCTATCATCTATCTATCTATCATCTATCTATTCATCCATCCATCCATCTATCTATCTATCTCTATCATCTATCTATCTATCTATCTATCTATCTATCTATCTGTCTATCTATATATCCATATGTTGTTTTCACCTCAGGAAAATAAGGTAAGCCTCTTTACGATGGATACTTTGTACTTTCTGTAGTATCATAAATTTAGAATTTGAAGAGACCTTAGAGGTCATTAAGTCCAGCCCCCTCCCCTCCAATTTTACAAATAAAGAAAATCGAGAATCAAAGCAGCTAAGAGACTTCCCCAGAGTCATACAGCTAGCACCTGAAGTAGTATTTGAACTTAGGTCTTACTTTTAAAAAAAGTCTGTTATGTTATTATGTGTTATTTATATGTTATATGTATGTTATTTTTTGTAATAATTACCCAATCATACTTAAGAGCAATTTTAACATTTGTTGTTTTTATTTTTAAAGGTTTGAATTCCAAATTCCTTCTATCTCCCCTCCCTGACCTCCGCCCTTCAATTCCAAGCACAGTAATCCACGTACTGCATGACCTTGTTTTCCCAGTGTCATTCACATAGAAGGTACTCAATGCATGTTCTTTGAATAGCTAGATTTAGGGGGCCTTGAATACTAGGGTAAAGAATTTGTATTTCATTTGGTTGGTGGTAAGCACCCACAAATGTTTTCCTTTGAAGCCTCATCAGAACATGCAGGTGACTTTGGACTCTTTCTCATTAAAAATAAAATATATTGAGGTCTTTTGTTTTAAAATCACAGTATTGTAAGTCAGTTTACTATTCCTCTACTTAATCCTCAGCTTTGAAAGAGAAAAATTATTGAAGTAAAACTGACTGGCACAATCTTGTCTAAGTATACACTATTCTGTACCCATAGTCCTCCACCTCAGGAGTTTTTTCTAACCTTAGTATTCTGGGATGTTGGTTCGCAATGCAAACCATATATTCTCTCACTGGAACTCTATGAGGAAAGGATCCCGGGAACTGTTATCTCCAGGTGAGGATATTGAGCTTCCGTGTTGGGAAATTTCTCACCCATGGTCACAAAGTTAGTTAAGTGTCAGAGGTTGGATTTGAACCCAGATCTGGTTGATTCCAGATCTTACCATTCCTTTCCCCCTCCCCCCTTCTCTATAAAATGGGGGGTTTTGGATGGTATGAACTCTGAGGTCCTTTTCAGCTCTAAATCTATTCTCCTTTGATTCTAAGGTCTTGTCATTTCAATGAGCCCAGATATATAATGCATAAGCAATGCACTTTGAGTGATGGTAGAGGGTTTTTCTTTCTTTCTTTCTTTCTTTCTTTTTTTTCAGAGGGCTTTTCTGTAATTCCACTTTTTGTTTGTTTTTTGTTGAGGCAGTTGAGGTTAAGAGACTTGCCCAGGGTTACGCAGCTAGTAAGCATCAAGTGTCTGAGCCTGGATTTGAACTCAGGTCCTCCTGACTCCAGGGCTAGTCCTCTATCCACTTCACCATCCAGCTGCCCCCATCTTTTTTTTTTTTAATGGCAATTGGAGTTAAGAGACTTGCCCAGGGTCACGCAGCTAGTAAGCATCAAGTGTCTGAGCCTGGATTTGAACTCAGGTCCTCCTGACTTCAGGGCTAGTCCTCTATCTACTTCACCACCCAGCTGCCCCCATCTTTTTTTTTTTTTTAATGGCAGTTGGAGTTAAGTGACTGGACCAGGGTCACACAGCCAGGAAGTCACTGAGGCCAGATTTGAATTTATGGAGATGAGTCTTTCTGATTCCAAGTCTAGTGCTTTATCCACTGCACTACCTAGTCATCCGCGTTGTTATATAAATGTTTACTACCAAACAAACAAAAAGAGGTGTAAGTAGAATGGCAACGACCAGTATCTACATCGTTTATTTATAGACTCACTACATATGTGAGTCCATAAATAACTGAGAAATGGTTCCCATCCCCTAAAGGATGTATGCATTTCTTTGGATGTGTAGTCCTATCCAGGGCAGCAAAACTAGACTTTCCTTTTCCTATTGAGACCTGCACAGTCCTCACCACCGACAGTACCAGCAAAGGGCAGGGTCCATGAATTTACTACACTACACATGGGTCTGTGAGTCATTGATTCTCATTGCATGTGGCTCCCTGCTATGTTACTCTCTCTCTCTCCCTCCTCTCCTCTTTCTCTCTTCCCTTCCCCCTTTGCTTCTGTCTCTGTTTGACTTTCTGTATCTTTCTGTCTCTGTCTATCTGTCTTCCCCCACTTGCCATACTTTCTCTAAATCCATACAATGTTACCCTATATCCATATCTTCCTTCTGAAGCTCCAGGAGTCACTCCTAAAAGGAATCAACATGCACAAATCTTTGAATGAGGGAGAAAGGGTTTTCCCTGCTTCCTCTTGGAGGAAAAGTGGAGGATATGATCCTACCCTCAGGAAGTTTATTATATTATTAAAGAGACAAAAACAAGGCATATGAAGTCAATCCAGAATACTATGGTGCTGGCAATAATTATGTGGTAAATGGTACAGTAGATGGTATAGAGGAATAGCAGTTTGAAGGAGAAGATCTGGGGATCAGTCCATAGAGGCTGGAGGAATCAGGGTCTGGAGGACAATTAAATTTGATCCAATTGGATTTATGTAAAGAATGAGACTATCCATGACACTTATACCTAAGGCAGGGCAGCAATGACTTTTTCTCAGTGCCTCATAATTTTTTTCTTATTTATTGTGAGTTTAAGAAAAATCTACAAGCACCAACATTTTAATATATAAAGAAAAACAGAAAAATACATCATCTAAGAAAATGTGAGCCTCAGTAACACAAATCTGATTTTTTTTCTGTGTATATTAAATTTTATGTCCAATCCAATAAGCATTTATTAAGTGCTTACAGAGTTAGGCACTGTACCACGAACTGGAGATACAATTAATAAAAAGGCAGTTCCTATCTTCAGTGAGCTTACAATCTAAAGGGAGAAGCAACATATAAAAGGGGACAGGAAAATGGAGGAGAGTAATTAGACTACCCTGATATCCATATGTCCATAGAATATGTCTATATTCTATGTTTTTAAATGTTCTGTCAATTCCTTTTCCATGCTTCTCTCTCTCTCTCTCTCTCTCTCTCTCTCTCTCTCTCTCTCTCTCTCTCTCTCTCCCTTCTCTTCTCTCTCTTTCCTCCCTTTCTCTATTTCTCTGTCTCTTTCTCTCCTCTCTTCTCTGTCTCTGTCTCTCTTACTTCTTTCTTTCTTTCTTTTCTTCCTTCCCTCCTTTCTCTTTCTTTCTCTCTCTTCTTCTCTCTCTCCCCCCTCTCTCCCCTCTCTCCTCTCTCTCTCTCTCACTCTCTCTCCCCCCCTCCCTCTTTCTCTTCATCTTTCTCATTATCCAACAACTACACCCTCACCATAACCAAGAAACCCTCCCCTGTAACCAATAAATATAGTTGGACAAAAGAAATCAATGTATTGACTATTTTTAAAATGTATGTATCATTCTGCAATCCTAGTTTATCACCTTTCTACTAAGAGGTGGGAAGTGTGCTTCATCATCCATTTTTTGAAGTCATTAATGGGTTTTGCATTCATCAGAGTCCTGAAGTATTTCTTGATTTTATTTTTATTGTAGTGATTTATTTCCAAAGGTTTTAATCCAGCCTCTCTAAACTCCAAAGGCATATTTAAATATTGACAAATGGTTTCATGAAAGCATTGAAATAGACACCATGCTATGGTCCAAGATGCTTTCATCCATGGGTACACTCTCGCAGTTAGGATAGGAGCATAGAGAAGAAACATTTGAGAATGATTCATCAATTGCTGAAGTTACATAATCAAAAGTTTCTCTTTCTTAAACAAATAACTCAAGGGATGTATGTGTGCATATGTGTGTGTGAGTGTGTGTGCGTCTGCAGGTGTACATATTTTCAGCTGTACATAGAAATTAGCACTCATTCATTACTTTAAAAAAAATTCCTATTCACTTGACAAATACCAATGAACACCAGTATATCCAAATATAAAGAATAAAAGTGTGTATATGATGAGAGAGACCAAGGGACAATTTCACTTTTAAATAAAATTTAATTGATTATCTTTTGTTGTTTTGCAGTACATAAATTTCCTTCTGTATTCATCCCCTTACCACTTCTGAAGAGAATCATTTCTTATAACAAAAAATTTAAAAAGTTCTGCAAAAATAATCAATATATTGAAGAAATCTAATATAAGTGTGGCCCACCTCTGCAAACAAGGGAGTTGGGGGAAAGTCCGTTCTTCATCTCTAAAATGAGATGACCTTTAATGTCTTTTTCAGCTCAAAATCTATTATTCCATGAATCTCTAAGGTCGTTATTATTTATTGTCTTGACCTGAATTCTGATATTTTCCCCTCTTACATAATAGTTAACATTTTTATAGCATATTAAATATTACAAAGTATTATGTTATCTCAGCTGATCCACACAGCATCAGTATTTTACAGATAACTTTCTCAGAGTCACTCAGCTAGTAAGTGTCCAAGTCAGAATTTGAACTTACTTTCCATTTCTGCTTACTTCATTCTGATCAGTTCATATGTCTTCCCAAATTTACTTGATTTTCTCATGTTCATAATTTTATGGTACATTATGTGCTATTGCATTCATTTCTAAACAGTTTATGAATTTCCTCAGTGAATTCTCTCATCTATTTTTGTTTCTAGCTTCTTGTGAACGCCTTAAGTCAATACTATGAGTCCTTTGGCCAACAGGGGAGCTTTCTTTCTGTCTTTAAACATCCATGGAGTAAGTATCCAGTAGTGGGCTCTCTGTGTCAAGATATGAGGTAATAATTTAGTCACTTTCCTGGCACAATTTCCAATCGATTTGCAAAATGGTTCGACCAATTCACAGATCCACCAACAATGCATTCCAATTCCTTCCTTCCCCAAACCCTTCCATCATTAGCTATTTCCAAGTTTTATCATCTTTGCCGGTTCTGTGGGTGTGAGGTTAGACCTCAGAAGTGTTTACATTTGCCTTTCTTTTCTTACTAGTGATTCAAAACAACTTTTCATATGCTCATTAAACATTTGCCTTTCTTCTGAAAATTATCGCTACAAATCCTTTGAGGAAGATCTATTGGGGAAGTCAGGGACACTTCTAAATGTCAGCTTATAACTACATATTTGTGATGCCAAAGAATTCCACTCTTCAAGGATTATAGGATTTATTTTGTGATAAATCAAGGACCATGTGTCATCATGAAGGCTAATGATCATTTTTATAGCTTACATTTCTCTAGAGTTTGAAGGATTACAAAACCCTTTCCTTTCCAACAGCCTGTGAGATTGGTGGTGCAATTATTATAAACCCCATTTTATAGATGTGCAACTGAATGTCAGAGAAGTAAAGCGACTTGTCTGTGACCATCCAGTAACAAAGTAATAGCATTAGATTTTCCATCTAGGTCCCATGTTTGCTGATTCTAATGCCTTTCCTCTCCCATTTAAGTCCTATCCATCCTGTACAGGGCTTGTTCATTCATATGTTTGTATGAACATATGTTCATAAGAGTACGTCTGTTCATTACTTGTTGTCTTCCCCATTAGACTATAAGCTCCTTGAGGGAAGAGACTGTCTTTTGCCTTTTTTTATATTCCTAGCACTTAACATGGTGCCTGGATAAACAGTAGATGCTTAATAAATGTTTATTGATTGACCGTATTCCCTAAATGATGACTGTGAATTGTTTTCAGATCTGAGGGCATAATGCCAAGGGTCTCATCCTTTATAATAGCTGCCACTTGGTTAATCTTTAAGGCTTGCAAAGCATTTTACACGTGTATTACAATCTCCATTTTACAGATGGAGAAAATGTAGTTAGGAGTATTTAGTGGCTTATCTACGATTGCACAGTTGACAAGCATTTGATGGACTATTTGAACCCTCCTTTGCATGTAGTCTAGCATTTATCTACTATGTAAACAGTTATCTTCTCACCGTGAGATCTCAGGGAACTTTGCCTGTTCAATTTAATTCGACTCAGTTAAACAACTTTCTTGCTGTTCAGTCATTTTTCCATTGTATCCGACTCTCTATGGCCCCATTTGGGGTTTTCTTGGCAAAAGTACTGGAGTGATTTGCCATTTCCTTCTCCAGCTCATTTTACAGTTGAGGAAACTGAAGCAAACAGGGTTAACTGATTTGCTTGCCTAGGGTCACTCAACTAGCAAGGAACAGATTTGAACTCAGGACTTGAACTCAGGAAGAAGAGCCTTCCTGACTCCAGGTCAGGTCAACAAACTATGCACCTTTTATGCACAAGTCCTTGTCTAGGATACCCAACTGATATCTTGTAGTGCTCAAGATCTAAGGTGCAGGAGATTTCACTTTTCAGACCAAAGATACAGACCTGGCATGCAGAGGTAATTTCTGCTCTCATTTTGTGAAGAAAGGGATTATCAGGGAAGTGAACTAATGAATGAACACATGTATATAGAGACTAGTAAGGGGAGTAAGGAAGACTTGAGTTCAAACTCAGTCTCTGCTACTTACTAGCTGTGTAATTTGGGATAAAATACCTCAGTTTCCTTCACTGTGAAATGGGCAAATTGGACCAGATGACCTCTGAAGTCCCTTCGAGCTTTGGCTCTGTGTCCTTGTGACGCTATCCTAAGGATCTCCCATAGCACCTACTCCTTACAAGGACGGCCTGAGTCTCAGCCGAGATACCATATGTAAAAGATCACATTTTATTGCTATTGTTATCACTAAGTCAATGGCCCAGCTGGGATAGCATCCCAGGCCCTCTGCCTCCAAATCCAGAGCCCTTTCCACTGTGCCCACACATCCTTGCTGGTTCCTTAGTCAGTTGAGATCTTAGCGTTGACAAGGATGGGATGCTTCCAATGCTCTCATTCTCAGGATCTCCAGGGGCAGTTGCTCAGAATGAAAAACGTGCTGCTTTGGGAGGGCTCAGGGGAAAAAGGATTCAAGATACCCTTGATCCCACAATGGCAGCAACGGGCAGCCGCCCAGGAAGTCATTGAAAGGGGCAATTGTCTGCTTGCCCTTGAGCCTACAGATTTACAGCCCTGAAGCTCACTTCGGGCAACATGACCTCACCAAAGTATAAAATATTGCAAGGGGCTGCTCCGTGCTTACTGGCAAAGCCCAAGCTATTCAGCTCTCTCCAGGACAAACACAAAGTTTCTGTTGCCACAAACCAGGCCATCCTTTAAATCAAACTTTGTTTGTACAGCCACTGTTTTTTCAGGTGATCCGCTCTCAGAGTACAGCTCAAGGTCTCTGCTGGAATGGAAACTCCTCGAGGGCAGCTCCCTATTTCCCGTAGGTTGGAGATTTCCCCTGGCACATTTTGGGGGTCAGGAGGAGAGGGAGGGCTTCTATGTGCTGGGACAGTTATGAATTAACTGGGCAACTGAGATTTTTAATGACATTGTTTTAGTGGTGTTTTAATATTTACCACAGATGCCACTTAGAAGAATGGAAAGAGCCATGACCCTGGAGTCAGAGGACCTGGGTTTGATTTCTACTTCTTATCCTTACTACCTGTGTGGATATCATTTCACCTTGGTGTCTTTATCTATGAAATGAGGGGCCTAGACTCAGTGGTCTCTGAGATCTCTTCCAACTCTCAACTGATGATGCTGTGACCTAGAAGGGTTTGCAGAAAACTCTCTAAGATGATAATTTCATAGGATTCAGAGCTGGATGAAACTTCAGAGGCCAGTACTCAACCCTCTCATTTTGAAAATGGGGAAACTGAGGCCCAGAAAGGTCATGGGATCATAGATCTAGATCTAAAAGAGACCTTATAGAACTTCTAGTTCAACCCCCTTATTATACATTTGAGGAAACCAAGTAAAAAGGAGTTAAGTGACTTGTCCAGGTCACATAGCAGTAACTGAATCTAGATTTGAATTCAGGCTTTTCTGATTCCAAGTCCAGCGACTTAGACCAAGTTTCCTTGAGTGCTGCAAAAAAGGTGCCCATCTTCATTGTAGGGCAAGTTCTTCACCAGGAGCTTCCTACACTGATGGAATCACTAGTCTGGTATTTCTCTGTATATTTCTCTCTCTGTCTCTGTGTCTTTGTCCCTGTCTCTCCATCCTTCCCTCCTCTCTCTCTCTCTCCCTCCCCCCCTTTTCTCTCCCCGCTCTCCTTTCCTCTCCTCTCCTCCCCTCTCCTCTCCTTTCCTCCCTTCCCCTTCCCTTCCCTTTTCTAGCTTTCCCTCTTGATAAAGCTATTGAGATAGAAATAAAATATACATGCAGAGTTAGATACATGTATACACATGCATATGTAATTTATATATTTATATTTAACATATACATTTCTTGGGTTAGCATAATGCCTGGAATGGGTAGGTGCTTAATAAGTAATTGTTATTTCATTGATCTAATCTCCAATTCAGGAAGCATTTATTAAGCACCTACTGTATGCTAAGTGCTGAACCAGGAGCCAAGGTTGCAAAGACAAAATAAAAAACAATTCATGCCTTTGAGGAGCTTTTATTCTACCAAAAGGACCTCTCATACACACACACACACACACACACACACACACACACACACACACACACACTGATTTTGTAGATATAGGAGAAAGCATTAACATTTAAATGATTCATGAAAACTTCCTATAGGTCAGGAGGTCCTAATTTGGAGTCAATGTATTCCCCCAATGAATAGATTTTAGGACACCTGTTCACTTGGGTGGAAAAAAATTCCATATTTTTTTCACTAATTTCTCACTGAACTTCAGCATTTCCTTCAATTATTTAAAGGTGTAATTCTGAGAAGAGGATTCATAGATTGCTGAAGAGATCCAGGACACAAAATAAATGAAGAAACCTTGTGTATGAGAGAGATGGCACAAAGTCGATTGAAAAAGGAAGTGGGCTGATCCTGTGACCAGAGATGGACAGCCAGATGCACCCAGAGGAAGAGCTCTAGCATCTTGTTTAGGGACCCTTGGAAGATCTGTGAGATAACATGGTCAGGACTCACACTGGCCAATGAAGAAGGTACTGAGATATGGATAATGGTGGAGGGAATGCCCACATTGTGGACGTCATGACACCATGACTTTACTAAATGCAAAACAATTTATATTTGGACTTGTTTTGACTCAAGATGACTCATATGATTTCCCTCTAGAATGGCTATTCTAATGAAGCTGAGAGTTTGAAACAAAATGTGAGCTGGAACTCATAAATGAAGGAGGATCTCTGAAGTTGCCCAAACTGGTCCTGGGAACCAAATAAATTCATTTTTCCTTGCTGCACTTCTGAGACCTGTTTAGCAGAGCAAAGGGTCTGAACTGGTATCCCTAGGGTCCCACCGAGTTTGTAGACTAATGACTCAGTCCTTTACTAGGTCCCCAGAACTAATTTTGTCTTCCCATATGAGTATAAGATAAACCCTAACCTAGGGTTTGTGAATAGAATTGGACTAGCCATGTCAGTGCAGGACCATAGGTTCATAGATCTAGACCTTACCTTCATACAACTCAGTCAATGCATTTCTCTTATTTCCTACATGGGGTTAATTGATTTACTCAAAGTCACAAAGATAGTGTGAAGCAAAAGACTGAATTTGAACTCAGTCCTCCAATTCCAACTCCATCATGCTTTCTATTTCACTGTCTTGCCTTATCCCCCAAATAAACATCCCTGGGTCTGATGGTTTGTTTTTTTTTTGAAGCACTTGACCTTCTTGAGTCATTTTGCCCTCTCTAGGATTCAGTTTCGTCACGTGTAAAAGAGAGGCAATAAAATTTGACCTGACTACCACACAGAGCTCTTTGTAAATCTTAAAATGTTAGTAAATCTGTCCATTAAGCACTTACTATGGGTCAGTCATTGTGCTAAGTACTGGGCATTTTCTAGTCCCTTCTTTTCAGATGTTAGTCTAATGGGGGAGACAATTTGTCTATGTACAGACAGGCTATAGATCAGATAAATTGGAGATAATCTCAAAGGGGAGGCACTAAAATTAAGAACTGGGAATGACTCCTTATAGGAGGTGGGGTTTTAGCTGGGATTTGAAGGAAACCAGGGAAGCCCGAACATGGTGATGGTGGGGGGAGAACATTCCAGGCAAGACATGGGGAAAGCCAAGGAAAATGCTCAGAGTCTGGAAATGGAGCATCTTGTGGGAGAAGAGGCTGATGTCACTGGATAGTCAAGAACGTAGAAGGAAGTAAGGCATACAACTAGAAACGTAGGAAGGGTTTAGGTTATAAAGGTCTTGAAAAGTCAAAGAGAGAATTTTCTGCTTGATCCTAGAAGCAATAGCAAGCCACTAGAGTTTATTGATAGTGGGGAGAGATCAAACCTGTGCTTAAGAAAGACAGCTGAACGATAGAGAAACTGGTGTGTGGAGAGACTTAAGGCAGAGGGGTCAATTGTAATAATCCAGGCATGAGATGCCCTAAAAATGTGAGTTGTTATTATCTAGCCCCTCAGAGACCCAATAGGCATGACTGGGTCTGAAGGAGCCAGGAGGTAGGCTGCCTCACTCCCCATAGTAGGTCGGAAGTAGAGGGGCAGGGAGAGAGAGACTACTTTTTATTTTCTGGTTTCTCCCCCTCTGTCTCACTCCTTAAAACTGAATGACCTGTCTAGAGTCTGCCCCTTGAGAGAAACTCTAGCACAGGTGTTGTTTGATTATAAGTATATTAAATTTTTGAAAAAGAATTCTATTTAATTTTTTGGATTCCCTGTTCTCTCTGCTGTTCTGGGGTTTGATAGTTTAAGCTGGCTTTGAAACATTTTGTGAAATTGTCTTTGATTTCAAATGAATGAAAACAGGGCAAGACTCAGAATGAAAGACATCAATGGCTTAACCCCAAGGAGTTCAAATTCATTTCATTTCTAACTCTTAAAGGGTTCTCCCATCCTTATTACCTTCTAGAGGCTCCATCTACTCAGATAAGCAAAGGCCTTTGGTTTCTGTTAAATTAAGAGGCTACTGTGCTCTAGAGTCCTCCTATGAGAAGGCAGCAGAAATTCTGTCATAAAAAATACTCTGTAACTAGAGGCAGGAGACTTGGGTTGCATTCCTATCTTGATTTTTAGCCCCAAGTGAATGAATCTGAGTAAACCCTTCATTTCTCTGAGCCTCAATTTCCTCAACTGTAAAATGGGAGAAATAATGAGATCAAGGTTTGGCATCTCATTGACATTGATAAGGAAATTCTCACTATCGATGCAGATGGACACCTTCTCTGCAGTTCTCTTAGGGACCTGTCTAGATCACTGAACTGTCAAATGAATTACTCCAGGTCACACAGCAAGAATTAGCTCCAAGGCCAGCTAGCATTCTAGGAGAGTCAGATCTGTACAGACTATACAGTTGGAATATTTATTTGTCAGAGCTAAGATTAAATTATCAATAAAGAAAAGAAGAATGAGAAAAGAATATATAGTCTACAATTCGCATGTGGACTATGTAAATGAGTGCTTGATAGTCAGAAACGGGAAAGGGATAAGAGGAATGAAATCTACTTTGTTTACTATAATTACATATGACATTTAACCTATATGAGTTAATTGCCACAACAAGGAGACCAAAAGAAGTCAGAAAGTACCGTTTTTTAGCAAGCATAGGATTTGCTTGCCAAAGCAAAAGTGAGAGAGAGATGACTGCCTAAGGCAACAACACATTAGAATATAAACTTGTTTGTAAAAATTTGCAAAGAAAGATGATGTTTGATTAGGAATAGTATTGCCCCATAAGCATAGAAAACCAGTGGAAAACAAAACTAGTTAAGAGAAAGCTTGGAAAATTATTTAACTAGGCAAAGTCATCCCAACGTCATTGAAATACTTTTTTTTTTTTTTTGTTAATGAGAACGAACTGAAGGAAAATGGAAAAGATTTGTGGGAATCACTATAATAAATTTTTCACCACTTTTGCTCAAGGACAGAGAACTCATTACACTTAGACTCTATCACGATAGTTCCAGAAGTTTTTATGTTAGGTAGAAAGGACATAAAGAGAGCAAAGACAGGGAAAGTATCTGGAATGGACTAAGAATTATAAAAGAATTCTGTGTTGGAAGTAACATAATTAGGTGATGAGAATCACTTCACAAGGTATTTAAAGAAGAGAAAGATACCAAAGGCATGGAAAAATCTCAGACATTATTATTATGAAACAAAGACCACTAAGTGGGCAGCTAGGTGATGCCATAGTGAATAGAACGTTGGACGTGGAGTCAGAAAGACTCATCTTCATGAGTTCAAATCCAGCCTCAGACACTTTCTAGCTGTGTAACCCTGGACAAGTCATTTCACTGTTTGCCTCAATTTCCTCATCTGTAAAATAAGCTGGAGGAGATGCTCCAGTGTCTTTGCCATGAAGACTCCAAATGGGGCTCATGAAGAGTCAGACACAACTGAAAATGGCTGAACAGGCTACTAAGAGAAACTAGAGACTCTCATGCCTCTATCCCATCTATACAAATTCTTTATGCCTTGCCTCCACATGATTCCAAGGCATTCTCAAAAGAATGAGCTCCTGTTCAGCAATGCTCTGATCATCAACATTGGGCAAGGCATAAAACAGGGAGAAGTATGCTTGCCGGAGGTGTTTGCCACAAAACAGAAGTTCATTCAGAGCAAAGATGACCGAAGTGTCTAGTCCCTCAGAATCTAATTTTCTCATGACTGACATGAGGAATTTCAGGTTGATAACTGGAAAATTCCAATAGAAAGAACTTTTGGAGACTTTAGGACAACTGTATATTGCCTAGCTGTTGTTTGGCTGACAGAAATGTAGAAATTGATTTCTCTTCATGAGATAGAAGCAAGTCATTTCATATAAGCATCTCTTCATTAGCACAGTACACTTGGTCAAAGCTGGATATCTCAGGAGCAAGTCTAAATTCCCCTTCTCCAGCTTCTTTTCATGTATTGTTTTTCCCCACTAGAATATAAGCTCCTTAAGGTCAGGAGACTATTTTTCTTTTTTACTTATATTTATATTTCTAGCACAATGCTTAGCACATGATAAATTCTTTTAAAAAATTCTTGACCTGATGGGAAGCAAAAGGTCTAAACTGTTTTTCTTTTGACCAGCAACCCTAACCGTCTTCCCCTCCCAGACTGATTTATTTTTTATTTTTATTAAAGGAGTCATCCTTTGACTCACTTCTTAAAAATGTCTATTCACTGAATGGGTGCTACCTTCCTCAAAGGGAGAGTCTGAAAAGATTTTAGCCTACAATGGCCAGGGTCTCCCATGGCATCCTGGGCCATCTCCAGTGGTCCTGATGGATATTTGGCCACTGGATTCATATGGTTCTGGAGGAGAAAGTGAGGCTAGTGATCTTATACGGCACTCCCTCACTCAAATCAGAGTCAACAGCAAGTCACAGGATCATCTTGGATAACGAAGGACGAACACAACAACAACATTGCCATCTACTGTTTGAGAGGTGGAATCTTCTCAGTCTAGCCAAAAGAACAGCTATAGCAAAGCTCAGCAGATCCCAGGCTTAGGAGAATTGCTTTCCATTGAAACAGAGTAACATTGCTTCAGAGTACAGTCAAACGATAGGTTCTACATAGAGTTAGGCTTTCTCTTTTGCTTAAAAACAAAACAAAAATATAACACTACTTCGTCAGGGCAGAAGAAGAGATAGCAAAGAAATATCCACCTCCAACAGGAAAGGCACAGACGAGGAATGACTGTCTATCGGTGAACCGCAGTGGAGACCGTCCCTGGAGGATACCGAGGACACTAAGGATTGAAGTCTAGAGCTATGGTTCCCTAGATATGTGTTTCCTACTTATGTGCTTTCATTTGGTGGTTGTTTTTTTTTTTTAAAGTTTGTGTCCACTCTCCCTGAAGGACACAGAGTGCATCAGTGGGGCAGTGTGTCCCAAGCATATAGGTCAAATATTTTAATTATAATAGTTGCAGAAATCATGAGGAAAAGGAAGTAAACAAGCATTAATTAAATGCCTAATATGTGCTAGGCACTCTACTAAACACTTTAATTAATCGTCCAATAAACTTTTATCAAGTACCTACTATGTGCCAGGCACAAGCATTAGGGATACAAAAAGAGAAAAAAGTCTCTGCTTTCAGGGAACTTATAATTTAATCTTACTTTACAAATATTATCTCACTTGATTCTTATAGTAACCCTGTGAGGTCAGTCATTTTCAGTTGTGTCCAACTCTTCATGACTCTCTTTGGGTTTTTTCTTCACAAAGATATTGGAGTGTCTTGCCGTCTTCTACAGTTTCTTTTACAGATGAGGAAACTGAGGCAAACAGAGTCAAATGACCTGTCCAGGGTCACAAAATTAGCAAGTGTCTGAGGGCAAATTTGAACTCATGAAGATGAGTCTTCCTGACTCCAAGCCCAGCACTTGGGATAGATAAATCTCTGGCCCTGGATTCAGGAAGACCCGAGTTCAAATACAGCATCAGACACTTATTAAATTTGTGACTCTGGGCAAGTCACTTCACTCTGTTTTCCTCAGTTTTCTCATCTGTCAAATGAATTGGAGATGTAAATGGCAAACCACTCCAGTAGCTCTGCCAAGAAAACTCCAAAAGAGTCAACCAGGACTGAAACACCTCAACTACAACCTTGTGAGATAAGTGCTATTGTTTTTATCCCCATTTTACAGATGAGGAAACTGAGATAGACAGAGATTGTGATTTGCCCAAAGTAAAGGAGCTAATAAATATCTAGGGCTGGATTTGAACTCAAGTCATCCTGACTCCAGGTCCAGTGCCCTATGCCGCTGTTACTGCTAATCACCTTCAGCAGCGGCAGCATCTTTATAATGCCTTAAGGTTTGCAAAGTGCTTTATAAATATTACTATCCCAATTTATAGATGAGAAAATTAAGGCAGACAATCAAGTGACTTGCTCAGGATCTCACAGCTAGCAAGTACCTGAGACCAGATTTGAATTCAGGTCTTCCTAACTCCAGATCCAGCATTCTATCTATGACACCTTCTAACCGCTTAAATAATTATTATTTAATTATGTTTTGAGGCAGCTAGGCAGTAAATGGACAATGCACTAACCCTGAAGCCAGGAGGATCTGAGTTCTAATCTGACTTCAGACACTGTGTGACCCTGGGCAAATCATTTACCCCCATTTGCCTCCAAAAGGAAAGAAAGAAAGAAAGAAAGAAAGAAAGAAAGAAAGAAAGAAAGAAAGAAAGAAAGAAAGAAAGAAAGAAAAATTAATTCCGTTTTTATTATTTTTACTTGGCCTTCTGTTTGGGGCATATCTGGTGAAGAGTCATCTGTATCATTTTGACTGCCATTTTGGAGTGGCGTACATACTATTCAGGTGTGCCAATAGTTAGCAGTAGAATTATAAAGCTTTTCCATAACAGGGTTAGCCCTAGGACCCTGAAATGAGTAGTAGCACTATGGCTGACCCATTTGGGAGCCCCCAACCTCCAAGCATTAATGCAACTTGAGTGAATAAACCAATTCTAATTCAGAGAGGAAAGAAGGATCAGATGTCATGCCTATGTGGCACACGTGTCCTACAACAGCAAGAGAAGATGGTCAGGTGGGGAGGGTGAAGGGTCACAGGTTCAAGTGGTCCACTGGTGTTCTCCCAACATCAGGTGAAATTGGAGAAGCGTTTTAGCAATTAGGGGTACATCTTCTGGGGAAATGATTAGGGAACATGGACAAGATTCACACAGGATGGCTGGGCATGAATAGGGTGCTACCTGTATCATTGGAGGGAACATTCAAGTCAATGAGATGTCTAACATCTGAACAATTCTTGGGCGATCTACTTTACCAAGGTTGCTGGTGAGCATCAAATAAGATATTATATACCAAGTTCTTTCCAAACCTTAATCCTTCTTTCCCTTGATCTCCAAGGACTCCCCTCTGACTTTAGCCTGAAATCACACAGTCTTCTGTCCCAGCCTTCCTCCCCACAATGGTCACTGGGCGCTGATCACTGCAAGACAATCCTTTTATTTTTCCCTGATGGTCTCTATCCTACTCTTCCTATCAGCTGTTCTGAACCTTCTCTTCTGTCCTGAAAACCCCTTTGTTTCACTTTCTCCTCTCTTACAGCAGAGGAAGAAAAAAACACAAGCATTTATTAAACACCTACTATATGTCAGGTCCTGTGTTAAGTAAGCACTTTACAAATAATATCTTATTAGATTCTCACAAGCACCCTGGGGGCACCTGGGAGGTGCTGTTATCATCCTCATTTGACAGATGAGGAAACTGAGGTTCAGAGAGGTTTGTGTGTGTGTGTGTGTGTGTGTGTGTGTGTGTGTGTGTGTTTAACGATTTTCCTAAGGTCACTCAACTATTAAGTAGCTGAGGCTAGATTTGAACCTCGGTCTTTCAATCTCCAGGCCCACCACTCTGTGTATGATGGCCCTCCTATCTGTAGAATATGTAGGCACTCCTACCTCTTACTTTACTGACAAAACAGAAGCTATAGGTTATAAGATCCTTTGTTGATCTAACTGCCTTCTTCTCTTCTGTTCAAGTTTCTAAGAGATGTTGGCTCTTGTGGCCAAGATCCAGAACTCTACTTGTACGTTCTATTGCAATCTGTCCATCCACTTTTGGAAGCTTGCCCCATCAATCATTCCCTCTCTCTGTCATTTTCATCCCCTCCTTATCTCCTGGCTCCTTCTCTAATCCCTTCAAACATGCTCAAGCAGCCCCTTGCCCTAAAAAATCTCTACCTTGACATTGTCATTCCCTCAAGTGGTTGTCTTAATAATTTTTCTCTCTTACCCTGTCAAACTCTCCCAAAGAATCTACTGCTATTGTATCTGCTTCACCACCTCTCACTCATTTCTGAACCCTTACAATATGGCCTTCAACCCCATCATTCTAAAAAAACTTTTCTCTTCAAGGTAATCAATGATATTTTCAATGTTGAATCTTCTTATGGCATTTTTCTCAGCCCTCTTTCTCCTGACCTTTTAGTAGCTTTTGATGCTGCTGATGACCTACTCAAGAACACAGTCTGCCCTTGGCTTCTATCCTACTGTTTGTTCAACCATCTATATTTCTATTCACTTTCTCAATCATTTTTGTTTGACTCATCCCTCACTTTTAACCCCTCTTAGTGTGGGAATCCCTTCACTGAGCTCTCTTCTCTCTATATAAACTTTCCCTTGAATATCTCATTTGCTTTCTTGAGTCCATTTATCATCTCCATGAATATGACTTTCAAATCTATATACCCATCCTGAACCCTTATCCTAAACTCCAGTTCTGAATCACCAGTTACCTGAAAAAATGTTTTGTGGGCTTCTGAAACTTAATACATTCTAAGTTGAACTCATCATCTTCATCCCTAAACCTTCTCCCCTTCCCAAATTTCCCTCATCTTTTTCTTAGAATATGATTTTTTTCCCCTAATGGAGTAGTTAGCTGGGCATATGGTCTGGTAATCTGTGCCAATCCCTTATCCTTTGCATGCTGTCAAGGTTAACCCAGGGTTCAGCTCTGGAGAAAGTTTAAGTGTGACCCTGGGCAAGTCACTTACCCCCATTTGCCTCCAAAAAAAAAGAAGAAAGAAAAAAATTAATTTCGTTTTTGTTATTTTTACTTCTGTTTGGGGCATATCTAGTGAAGAGTCATCTGTATCATTTTGACTGCCATTTTGGAATGGCATATATACCATTCAGGAGTGACAATAGTTAGTAGTAGAATTATAAGCTTTTCCATAACAAGGTTAGCCCTAGGACCCTGAAATGAGTAGTAGCACTATGGCTGACCCATTTGGGAGCCACCAACATTCAAGAATTAATGCAACTTGAGTGAATAAACCAATTCTAATTCAGAGAGGAAAGAAGGATCAGATGTCATACCCACATGGCACACACATGCCAGAGTGTGACCAGCGTGCTTCCTGGACTGGTCCACTGATTTGTAGGTGGTACAACTAGCAGTTTGCTCATAGTCTTTTAGACCCAAGGAAACCTGTGAGACCATAGAGGATGTGTGGTGGTGTTGCTAGCATCTTCTCCACCCTATATTACCACCTTCCTTCCCTTTCATAAGGAAAAGGTAAATTTTGGGAGAAGTAGTCTCTGAATTCACATTCATTAATTCATTAGCACTATGGAGAACTGGAAAAGGCTTCTTGTGGAAGGCAAGATTTACCTGAAAGCTAGGAGGATGAGATGAGGAAAAAGAGCATTCCAGGCATGGGAACCACTAGTGAAGATACCCAGAGTCTGGAGATTTAATGTCCTGTGCAAGGAACAGCTAGGAAGCCATTGTCATAGCATCATAAAATACTTGGAGGTGAATAAGGTATAAGAAGACAGGAAAGGGATGGGGAAAAGAAAGCTATGAAGAGTTTTAAAAGTCAAACAGAGGATGTTGTACTTGATCTTGGAGGTAATAGGGAGTCACTGGAATTTACTGAATATGGAGGTGACATAGTCAGAACTATACTTTAGGAAAATCACGTTGATAGCTGAGTGGAGTATGAGATATGAGAGGGAGAGTAGTGGCAGACAGACCCACTAGCACACTATCACAATAGCCCCGGCATGAAGTCATAGGACCTACACCAAGGTGGTGTCAGTGTCAGTGGAGAGAAGGGATCATATCTGAAAGACATTTCGAAATAAAATCAATAGGACTTGACAACAACAAAGTTCTGCTGAAGAATACATAAAATGCATAGCATAATTCCTGGGCTATTTTTCCTCTTCACATAGTTCTCTTCTGCCTTTCTTTCTCCACTTTAATCCCACTCTGCTCCCTCTATATAAAGCAGCCATATTTTGGTTAAAAGTAGAGAAATAAAGGTTCAACCAGTGATGAGACTTGGCAGCCAAATGGGAGAAGCCATGACCAAGATGAGTAGACTTGGATGGACAGGGACACAGGGCACTCTTCATGGCCACTAGAACTTGGAACTAGAAGTTCCAAGGACAGAAATAACAAGTGACAGGTTTCTCCTTCAAGACCTACCACTGAATTCAATCTCCTCATCCACAAGTGATGAGTTTTCTGCAGCAAAAACAAATTGGAGGTACCTGACAACAAGAGTATAAAGACACAAGAACTTACGTCTATGTCCTCTGAGCTGCTGTGCTGGAGCTGAAATCTTGGCTTCAGAATGAAGTTTCATATGGGGGCAAGCATGATTTGTGAACTATGCTTTCTTGTCCACTTTCAGGTGAGGTGTAGGGACCAAGCAAAAAGAAACTCTGCATGCCTTATAACTCATGGGTTCTGAGAGGCCATTTAACTAACTGAAAACAACTCAAATCTGGAAGAGGTTGTAAGGGTGATAACCCAGCAATAAATCAAAATGATAATGACATGAATAATGAATATCATTATAGCCAGCATTTATATACCACAATAACCAATGCGTTATTTATTGATTTTATTATACGTTATTATTATTATTTTTTATTTTATCGAGTCTATGCCAAGAATTAAACACCATATACAATATTTTTTATCCATTCCTATGGGCAGTTGACTCCATTATGCCAAGGTCATATGATTAAGATTCAGTGAAATACAGCAAATTTAGGGAAGAGATGGGATTGGCAGATTGGGGACTCAAGAGTTAATTCTAATTGGGTAAATCTATAGTAACCCACACCTCTTGGACAAATATGAGGCAGGGGAAAGAAAAAGGGCATCCATTCTCTGAGTACTATGGGGGCTTAACATTTATCACTTATTTTCACTTGACAGGCTGGAGTGAAATGAGCAACATTGTGAGATTGCAACTGTCAGAATCTAAGTCTTTCCATCCAACAGGATCAGGTGAGGGGCTAATGATGCCACCCAGTGTTTTATTAGTATCTCCAGTACCTAGTGAAATATTTGGCACATAGAAAATAGTTTAAAATATTTGTTGCATTTAATTATAAAGAAGATAATGGATATTTAGCAATTTATTCTATAAGAGGCAGTTTGGCATAGCAGACAGACAGCAGCTTTGGGAATCAGAAAGACAAGGTTTCAGGATCTTCCTCTGAGACATACTGACTGTGTAATCCTAGACATGTCACTAAAGTTCTCAGTGGTCTAGGCTACTCTAAGACAATTAGTTAAAGAGAACATGATGACCTGCATTAGAAGAAGAAATCTGCTTATCCAGGAGTTTCTCATGGCAATAAAATCAAAAGTCTAGCCTCTATCCCTTGTAAAGAAGATATAACCCTAGGGTCAAGGCAACTAGGTGGGGTAGTGACTAGACTGTTGTCCTGGAGTTAGGTAGACCTGAATTCAAATTTTGCCTCAGATACCTACTAGCTGTATGATGTTGGGCAAGTCACTTAACCTGTCTGCCTCAGTTTTCTGAACTGTGAAATGAAGATAATAGCAACACCTACCCCCCAGGGTTGTTAAGAGGATCAAATGAGAAAACATTTGTAAAACCCATAGCACAGTATCTGGAAGGTGCTATGTAAATGCTTACTGCTTTTACATACTGATTTCAGTGAGCTTACAATTGGGTAGGAAAGATGATATAATAACCACTTTCACTTATTAGAGGACCTAGAAAGCCCGCAGATAGGGCCCAGCAATAGACAAAGGATGTTATATGAGAACCAGCCTAGCTAAATTCAGAGAAGTTTATCTTCAAATGGCTGGGGATAAACTTTTAAAATATTAATTAATATTTTCCATTTTTTAATATTTACCATGGAAAACCATGAAACATACCTGTAAGGTCTATGTATGATGTTGGAGGTAGGGGCATAGAAAGGGTTATAATTTTTATTTTTGTACTTTATGATCTATGAAGTAACTTTTAATTTGTTTTCCCACCTCAACATGATGGTTTTGTTGTCTGTATTTCAAAGAGGACCTGCAACATCGTGGAGTGTTGTCTTGAGGGTGAATTAGATTTAAGTGAAGCGGAGTTGCTCAAACTCATCAACTTCATTTTTCCTTTGAGTTATCGAGGTCCAATGACAAAACACAAGTTGGGTGATGGCCTAGGATGCATCAGATTACCTCGGAGTCTTTGATGTCTGACCAAACCACAAGTTCTTCATAGCATCTACTTCAGCCACCTTCAAGGCTGTTGGAACAAATTGTTCTGATTTGCCCAGGACACTAGGTGAAGTCTTCACAAGATTAGGGTAGATACCCCCCATACCACTCCCAAATCACTGACAGGTTTGAGGCCCATCCATCAGTTACCCTCAACATGGTTTAGCCCATCTACTGAGATGACTTATGGGGATGTGACCACTGCACATACTACAGCTTCTTGGAGTCACAGGTGAGAATTGGGTGACAGGTATACACCAAAGGTGAATGAGCAGCCCTGAAAAGGAGCTTGGCAAGTCCTCTAATTGAAGGTGCTTGTCCCCCCATACACCTCAGGGTTATTGTAAGGCACATGTAAAGGAAGACATTTTGTGAGTCATAAAACGTTATATGAATGTTGGTTACTGCTACCTCTGCTATTAAATATCTAGAACAGCTTATTGTTGAGCCTGCTTTCTAGTATTTGAAAGTCTGGTAACTAAACATGTTTGACAAAATGAATATATTCCAACTCATTCACAGTCTAGTGTGCTACAGTAAAAATCTCTATGGCTTTAAAAGCAGAAGACTTGGACTGAAATTCAAGGTTCACCACTGGGTGCATCTGGCACAGATATAGTGCAACTGGTTCAAAATGATCTTAAGATAATATATTCCTCAAGGGCAGAGACTGAATCTCCTGCTTCTTTAAAATACTTCCTCTGGGTCCTTTCCCCACAAACACCTGGATGACTAAGAAATGCACACGAAATATTTGGTAACATCCATTGACTGACTAATGTCTTCAATGTCTCCTTTCACACAAAATTGAGTTCTTTGTTGCAAATAAGGAACAGGGTAGAAATTGCATTTTCTGAATTAAAAAAAAAAACCCTATATTCTCGTACACTAGAATGTTTGAGTTGGAGTGGACCTTAGAACCAAGAATGTTAGAGCTGGGAGGGATTTTAGAACAGGGTATGTTAAAGATGGGGGAAGCCTTGAAACAAAGATTGTCAAAGCTGGGAAGAGCATTAGGACATGAACTATCAAAGGAGGGAGGGGGTCCCACAGAATGTCATAGCTGGGAAAGAACACAGAATGTGCAACATTAGAACTGGGAGGAGCTTTAGAACAAGGAAGGTCAGATTTGGGATAGACTGTGTTAGGTATTGGAGAACAGTTTTTGATGGCAGAAATAAAGTCTTCAATGCTTGACTACTTGAGCTCCTGAGAACAGAGAGTCTGGGCAGTTATTTCTCCAAAAGGGAAGGGAAAGTGGACATCTCCAAGAGGCTAAGAAGTGAGCAAGGGCACAAGGCTTTGTACAGAGTTCCCCCACAGTGTGAATTGGATGGTAAGCGAAAGAGGGAGAGACAAGAAGAGGGGACACACACCAGAGACTGGTCCTAGAGGGGCACAGAAACCAGAGAGAGAGAGAGAGAGAGAGAGAGAGAGAGAGAGAGAGAGAGAGAGAGAGAGAGAGAGAGAGAGTTGTGTTTGAACAGTTTGGCTCTGATGAACTTTTCCCTCCTAAAGAAATTTTATTCCCCACCCTAACGTACTCCCCTCCTCATCTTCACCTGGTCAAATCCCTGGTTTCCTTCGAAGGTTAAATTATTTTCTACTTTATATGGGAGACTTTGCTTGATCCCTCCATTTGTTAATGACTTCCCCCTCCTCAAATTACCTAGGGCATCGTTTTCCTGCTTATACTTTGCCTATCTCCTATATATGCTTGTCTACTTTAACAAAATATATACTCCTTTTGGGCTGCGAGTATTTCACGTTCGTCTTTAGTAACCAGTAGGTGTTTAATATATGCTTATTGCTTGACTGGAGACAGATAATGTCAGATCACCACTAAGGGCTGCCATACAATAGAGGAATTGCTGGTATTTTTGTTCAGTCATTTCAGCCTTTGTGGTCCCATTTTCAGTTTTCTTGGCAAAGGTTTGCCATTTTCTTTGTCAGCAAAAGAAGGGTTAGCTGTATTCCACTTGGCCGCAGATTACAAAGCAAAGATTAACAGTTGAGAATTTCAAAAAAGAAATAGAAACCTAGGCTTGATACATGTAAAATAAAAAAAAAATCTATCACTTAGAACCAACCCAAATGGAATGGTCTGCCCCAAGAGGCAGTGAGCCTTGGAAGAGGTCTTCAAGCAAAAGCTGAAAGAACTCTTGTCAGAAAAGCTGTAGAGATCCTTCCTAGACTGATACTAGTTGGCTGGGGACATCCCTTCCAACTGTGAGATCTTGGGGTTCTCTGATGTCTACCTTAATCGGAGGTCAGAGAAAGAGGCTGCCTCTTAAAATGGTAAGAGAAATCATCTTAGAACTTTCTATATCTATAATTTGTTGTTGAGTTGTTTCAGTCCTGTCTGACTCTCCATGATTTCATTTGGAATTTTCTTGGCAGAGAAGCTGGAGTAGTTTTTCCATTTCCTTCTCCAGTTCATTTTCCAGATAATGAAACTGAGGCAAATAGGGTAAAGTGTCTTGCCCAGGGTCACACAACTAGCAAGTGTCTGAGGCTGAATTTGAACTCAGAAAGATGAAACTTCCTGATTCCAAAGCTTAGTACTCTATCCACATGCCACCTAGCTAGCCATATCTGTATTTATCCACACTTATAGGATCTTAGAACTCTATAGCTGTAAGGGGACCTATGAGGTCATCTAATCCTGCCTTCTATTTCGGAGGAGAAGATAGTGGGGGTGAGGATGGAGGTGGGGGAAAGGATTCTGATCAGGTCCAGGTATGAGGGACTGTCTAGTTTATAGGTGGTTTCTCCTGCATCCTGTGGGCAAGCTGTTGCTGCACAGTTATATTGTCTTCCAGAAGGGAGGGAGGTGAGTCTGCAAAGCATGAGCCTGTGTTTCTTCAGCTGGCATAGTCATCTATTGCCCTTAAAGGGGCAATGTTAACCTTTTCTTAATTGTTTATATTTGAGTGAGCTGAGGATCCCAGGGGCCTCACAGTCTAGGTACAGGACCTCAGAATTTTGTGACTGCTAATCCTTATGAAA
>CM053773.1:225606817-225751817 GCA_028658325.1 Potorous gilbertii | reverse complement strand
TGAAGTATATATATATGATCAGAAGTGGACTTCTGATCTTTTTTTAAAAAATTCAATTAAAGTTTTTTTTCAATTAACAAACAATTTTTTTCTCCAGGTGATCTTCTTTTTCTAAATCTGCTTAGTGGTCACAGATCATAGACCTAGATTTGGCAAGGACTTCACAGACCATCAAATCTAACCCCCTCATTTCATAGATGGGGAAACTGAGTCCCAGGGAGGTGAGGGACCCTACACAAAGTAGTGAGCAGAAGAGCTGGGCTTTGAGTCAGCTCTTCTGACTCCAGAATCAGTACTATTTCTGTTTTATTGTGCTGCCTGTACACAAGCATTTCACCCTGGATGGCTGGGAAGAAAACTTCTATAGCAGGACTTGACTCTCTCCTAGACAGATTTATTTGGGTAACAACTACAGGGTCTTAAGAGGGGGGCTATTTGAATTAGTAGTATATCTATATTTCTGTTTATATCTCTATCCACATCCATAGCCATAGCCATTTCTCTAGCAAATCTATATTTATATCTATATTCCTATCTATATGGAGAGAGAGGAGGAGGAGGAGGAGGAGAGAAAGAGGGGGGGGAGAGGCACAAAAAATATCCTTACTTTCAAATATCTTATGTTCTATGTGGGCAGAGGGCATAATATGTAAAGGAATCAATCAATTAACAAGCATTTATTAAGTACATGTGTGAGAAATGGTTCAAAGTGTTTTAAATAAAAGGACAAAAATGAAATAATACCTGTCCTTAAATAGTGAACATCCTTTATGGAAAAAATAAGAGTTGGCACTGAGGCTCCTAGATGGCATTCTCATATTTGAGTGTGATCTGGGCCAGCCTGACTCTACCTGGAGAAATATGATAATTAGGTCCCATTTGCTGCCCTTCCCCAAAGACAATAGCTTCTACAGTTGAAAGGAAGAAGAGAGTGAAAGGGGAAAAAACTCCCTTTAGTAAAAGTATGGTATATAATAATTATCTATCTGTCCATTATTAGTAATAACAGAAAAGATAGCTGTCTTTTCTATAGAGTTTTGAAGTTGGCAAAATGGAGCCAACTGGAATTATGCCCAAAGAGTTATAAAGTCATGTATTCCCTTTAACCCATCAATACCACTGTTATGTCTGTTTCCCAAGTAATCATGGGAAAAAGGGGAAAAAACACTTCCATGGTCTAAAGTGTTTAGAGCAGCCCTCTTTATGTTGGCAAAGAACTGGAAATTGAGGGAATGCCCATCAACTGAGGAATGGCTGAACAAGTGGTGGAATATGAATGTAATGGAATACTATGGTGCTATAAGAAATGATGACCAGGTTGATTTTAAGAAAAACATGGAAAGACTTACATGAAATAATGAAAAGTGAAGTAAGTAGAACTAAGAAAACATAGAGTAACAGTAATATTGTTCAAAGAATACTTGGGAACAACCAAGTTATTCTGAGTATTATAAATATTCAAATCAACTCCAAAGATCTTGTGAAAAAAGATGCTGTCCACCTCCGGAGAGCTGGGAGGGGCCAAAGAACAGGGAATGTCAGAATTGAGAGGGAGAGAGGGAGGGAGAGGGAGGGAGAGGGAAGGAGAGAGAGCAGTGAATCACGAGTCAGGCGAATTCTGCCTTAGATATTTAGTAGCTTCACCAAGTCACTCCTCCAATCTGCGTCCCAGTTTCCTCATCTGAGGAATGAAGGGTTGCTAATTTTTATGGTCCTTTCCAGCTCTAAATCTATGAAGCTATGATTCTATTAACACACAAGATCAAAGCTGGAAGGGATTTGGAGATCACCTTGCTTATACAGATAAAAGAAATTAGCACCATCACATGCTCTCAGCAACAAAGAATTTCTTGAGCCAGAGAGGAAAGGCAAAGTCTTAATTGAAGGACATGAAAAGTCCCTGAGAAACATTATCTCATATATTACTAAGACTAGATGCTTCTCTTTTCTTCTAAAATAAAATTTTACAGATATCGTTTGCTTCTACTATACCTACATTTCTAAATTTTCTGCTTCTCCTTTCCTCCTTTCAGAAGTCATCCCTCGTATCAAAGAATTAAAAAGAATTTAAAAAGTTCAGCAAAACTAACCAACTTGTCAAAAAAGTTGGATGTATTCTTATCCAGAGTCCCCCATTTCTGCAAATAAATAGAGGGAGGTGCTTTCTCCATTTCCGGCATTTGGAAACAATTGGGTGTATCATTTTCCTGGTTCTACCTACTTTACTCTTCATTTTTCATATAGAGCTTCTTGATCCTCAAAGGGTTTTAAAATTCTTTATCTATTTTAATTTTCACAACCACAATGGGAGATAGGTGAGTATTATTACTACCACCCCTCATCATACAGGTGAGGAAACTGACGTCTAGGGAGCTGAAGTAAATTATGAAATAGTGAAAAGGTTGTGAGATGGGAAAATCTAAAGATGTGGGTCCTGCCATGAATTTTTTTCTTCCCGATATATTTTTATTTATTTCATCAAACATTTGCCAATTACATGTAAAAAAATTAACATTCTTTTTTTTTTAAATTCTGGGTTCCAAATTCTCTCCTTCCCTTTCACCATTTTCCCCTCTTTGAGAAGGTAAGCAATTTGATATCAATTATATATGTGAAATCATGCAAAACATATTTTCATATTAGTCATATTGTAAAAGAAAACAGACAGAAAAATCCTGAGAAAAATTTTGCAAATGTAAAAGTATATTTCAATCTTCATTCAGTGTCCGCCAGATTTTTCTTTCTGGAGGTGGGTAACATTTTTCATCATTTGGAATTGTCTTGGATCATTGCCTTGTTTAGAGTGGCTAAGTCTTTCACAGTTGATTATCCTTAGAATATTGTGTACCTGCTTTTCTAGTTCTGCTTACTTCCCTTGGCATCAGTTCATATAGGTCTTTTCAGGTTTCCATGATTTTTTTTAAAAGTTACCTTCAGTTCTGAATTCTCTCTCTCCTTTCTGTCCCTCCACAACCCATTGAAAAGCCAAGAAATAAAATACCCATTATACACATGAAGTCATCCAAACATATTTCTACATTTGTCATATTGTAAAAGAAATAAAAAGCAAGAAAAAGAAAGTTTTAAAAAATGCATCATTCTGCATTCAGAATTTATCAGTTCTCTCTCTGAAGGTGGATGGCATTTTTCAACATAGGTTCTTTGGAATAGCCATGGGTCATTGCATCAATCAGAGTAGCCAAGTTTTTCACAGTTAATTATTCTGTGTACACTGTTCTGGTTCTGCTCACTCCATTTTTGCCTCAGTTCATATAAATCTTACCAGGTTTTTCCTGAAATCATCCTGCTCTTCATTTCTTATAACATAGTAGTATTCCATCACATTCATATGCCACAACTTGTTCAACCATTCCTCAATTGATCGGCATCGTCTAACTTTCCAAATCCTCGCCACTACAAAAAGAGCTGCTATAAATATTTTTGTACATATAGGTCCTTTTTGCCCCTTTTTCTTTGATGTCTTTCAGGCTATAAGTCTATTAGCGGTACATGTAGATTGAAGATGATGCACAGTTTTCTTTAAAACACTTTGGATATAGTTCCAAATGGTTCTTTAGAATGGTTGGATCAGTTCACAATACCACCAGAAATACATTAATGTCTCTATTTTTGCACATCTTCTCCAGAATTGGTCATTTTCTTTTTTTGTTATATTAGCTAATCTGATAGATGCGAGAAGGTGCCTCATAGTTGTTTTAATTTGCATTTCTCTCATTATTAGTGTCAGAGCATTTTTATATGAGTATTTTTATGAGTATTGATAACTTATTTCTTCTGAAAACTTGCTGTTCATATTCTTTGACCATTTATTAATTGAGGAAAGGCTCTTATTTTTTTTTTGCAAATTTGAATCAGTTCTTTATGTGTTTGAGAAAAAAATGAAACTTTCATCAGAGAAACTTATTGTAAAAATATTTTCCTAATTTTCTTCTTTCTAATTTGACTACATTGTTTTTGTTTGTGCAGAACACTTTAAATTTCATGTAATCAATATTACCTATTTATCTCTTATGATCTTTTCTTTCACTTGTTTGAACACAGACTTTTTTCTCATTCAGAGATCTAACAAGTATTTTTTGTTCATATTCCCCTAATTTGCTTATAGGGTCTCCCTTAATCCTATATCCATTTTGACCTTATCTTGGTATATGGTATGCGGTCTATACCTAGTTTCTGCCAGACTGCTTTCTATTTCTCCCAGTAATTTTTGTTGAATACTGAGCTATTCACCCAATAGCTTGGATCTTTGGGTTTATTAAAACATTATGTTACTGTGGTCGTTTACTTTTATATATTAGCTATCCAATCTATTCCATTGATTGGCCATGCTATTTCTTTTCTAGTATCAGACTGTTCTGTTGATTACAGTTTCATAGTATAATTTGAAATATGATACTTTGAAGGCACCTTCCTTCACATTAAAAACTTCCCTTGATATTGTTGGCCTTTTGCTCTTTCAATTAAATTTTGTTATTTTTTTCTAGCTATATAAAATAATTCTTTGATACTTTGATGGTATGGTACTGAAGAAGTTTTTTTGGCAGTATTGTATTTTTATTACTTTGGCTTGACCCACTTTGAGCAATTAATATTTCTCCAGTTGTTTAGATCTGTCTTTGTTTGAAAACTGTCTTGTAATTTTGTTCAAATAGTTCCTGTGTGTGTCTTGGTAGGTAGACTCCCAAGTATTTTATACTGTCTGTAATTGTTTTAAATGAAAAATTTCTTATGAACTCTTTAAAAACAATATTTCATTGATATATTTTATTTTTAACATCACCTTTTTACATCACCTTCATTTCCAAATATATCCCTTGTGCCTCTTCCTCTGAGAGAACCATTTTTTATAACAGAATGGAGAAGGAAGAGAAAAAGCAGGGTAGCAAAACAAGCCAATTCTGACAAAACATGCAATGTTCCATATCCACAGTCCCCCATCCCTTCAAAGAAGGGAAGGAATTTTTTCTCATTTCTTCCCTAGCATCAGTCTTGATCATCTTAATTACCCCTCATACAGTATTAATTTTTTGGATGATTTGATCATAGGATGCTTTGCTTTCCTTGTTCGGCTTGCTTCACTTTGCATCAGTTCATTCAAGTCTTCTGCTATGGATTCTTTGGATGACCTTTGCCAAATCCCTTGTTCTCTCTCTCCCTCTATATCCTCACCTGTAAAATGAAGGAGAAGTACTTTCTATAGATTCTCTTCCAACTCTGAGGATTTATGAGGCTGGCCTAAGGTCACAAAATTAATTAGTGTTGAAGTCAGGACAAAAGACCTGCTGACCTCGGTCCAGGTCTCTTTCTACTCTGTCTGGCTGGTCTGTCCATCCTGAGGAGACACAAGTAGAGTAGGGGAGATTCAGCATGCTGGCACACAGATAGATGTGAAGTTTTAAAGGGTACAAGAAGGCTCATGTGTGGGAAATGTGTGATTTTATGTGTAAAATACTCTCAATTTCATTAATAATTTCACACAGAATTTCACACTTAAAGATACACTTAAATATATGGGAAAGAACCAGAATGTGGCATTGATTTTTCTGGAAGAAGACAGCAACTGGTTTGCTAAGGTCCATATTAATGAGCTCCTCTGAACAAGGAAAAACAGCACAAGGAATAGCTTGAGAAGTTAATCTCAAGATTAATTAATATTCATCAAATGGGTGGGTTGTGATATTAAAAAAAAAGACAAAAAATTAAAATTGAGTGACTCTGTTTAGCTATGAGGGTTCTACCCTCCCATTTTATAGATGAGCAAACTGACGCCCAAGGAAATCACATGACTTATCCAAGGTCACATATCTACTGTGAGGTTGGAATGTAAGTCCTGCCTCCAATAGCCAATGATCTTTCATCTGCATCCTTTTCTTTTATCTTTCTGTTTTTCCTTTCCCATCTTTTCTATCTTTCCTTTCTTGTCTTTTTCTTGTGTTCTACCCTTTCATCTTTTCCTTCTTTTCCCCTGCCCATGCTTTGGTCTTTACTAGAATAGCTAAGATGTGCAAGGTCCTCCATAGACTTGCTCCAAGTACCATTCCCAACTTTGTCACCCACTGCTCTCCTTCCTGTGCTGATAATATAAGCCTGCATCAATAAATGGACTAATTCCACACAGTTCCAGCACTCTTCTTATCTCCCTACTTTTCTTCATAGAATAGAGCAAAGGTTTCCTACCTGGAGCTTGTGTATACCCATGGGGTTTGAAGAAGTGAGGAGGCACAGGGGATAGAATGCTGGTCTTGGAGTCATGAGTACATGAGTTAGAATCCTCCCTCAAACACGTATCAACTGTGTGATATGGAGCAATATCTTCAACCTTTCTCAGTCTCAGTTTCCTCAATTGGAAAATGGAATGGACCTACCTCCCGGCTATTGTGAGGACCAAATGAGACAGTATACATGAAGTGTATAGTAAAGTGCTATATAAATGCTAGCTTACTACTGTTACAGTTGTTCATCCTTCGTTATTACCACCAGGGAAGTATGGGGAATATTAAGTAAATAACTATTATAAAGGGGAGATGGAGAATGGCTAGTGGGGGTTCAATCCTTAGAGAATACACAATTTGTTCTGCCAATGCACATGGAATCTTTTTATGCTTGCTTCCACAAATGTGTGATCTTCTTCCCCATTTCAAAGCGTTTTTCATCTTATGACTTGGTGATAAAAAGATCTTTGAAATTGCTTCCTTAGTTGGAACTGAGTGTTCATTCAAAAAGCCCTAACAAATGAATACCACCTCCTTCTTCATCTTCTCCTCCTCTTTCTCCTTCTCCTTATTGTCCTCCTCCTTCTTCTCTTTCTTCCCTCCTCTCTCCCTTTTCTCTCCTTCCCTCTCCCCCTTCTTCTCTCCTTCCCTCTTTCTCTCTCTTCCAAAATCTCTGTCTATTTGTGCTTATCTGCCTCTCTCCCTTCTCTGAGACTTACAACATTTCTTCTTCCTCCTCACTAGAAAGGTGCTAAAGAATAGAAAGACTAAGGACTGGACATTCATTTGGCCAGTCTTCACTCTACTCCATTCCTACTAAGTTATCTCATTGCAATATTCCAGGAATTCCTAATTGATTTTCAATCAACAAGGTTATAACATTTTTGGTGTGCCTTTGATAAGAAAAGTTAATTTCTTTTATTTCTGAAGTGCACATGCATGGTAAACTCTAAAATGTGTTTCCTTCCATACTGAATAGGGAAAGGGAGATGGATAGACAGATGGAGAGAGAGACAGAAAGAGAGAGAGAGAAAGAGGGAGGGGGGAGAGAGAGAGAGAGAGAGAGAGAGAGAGAGAGAGAGAGAGAGAGAGAGAGAGAGAGAGAAATCTGTAAGGGGGAGTAGGGAGTGCCTGATAACCTTCTCAAAGTGCCTCTGATGTCTGAGGAGTCTAATTCCCAATCCTGAAGATGTTTAATAGAAATGTTTTGGAGAGACTGGAGGTGGCATAGACTTTACAACTGGTTCAGGTCCGCACAGTTGAAGAGACTATTGTGAACAGTGGCATAACTAGAACTGGGGTTGACTGTAAAAAGCCTGAGTCAGCCATAGTCTCATTGCTTCTTTCATTCTCTTTGACCACCTCCTTTGCTGATGTTGTTGTGTAAGAGAAAATGCTTCAGGCATAAAAGCCTTAGGCTATTTTCCACTCTGAGGCCAGTTAGGTCCTTGGCTTCTGGGTTTGTTCTTTCCTGTTGTAGGTGAAGAAGATTAATCTGCAAGTCAAGGGACTGAGCCTCAGGAATCCAGGAGTGGGAACCTAGGTTGAGTTTTACAGTCTCATTGATCTGAGAAGCAAGGAGTGACTTCCTGACACAGACCAGCAGTAACTGAGACAAGTACTCATTGGGCAGCCCATGAAGCTACCTTTGGTTATGAACAATTATGTAGGAACTGAGCTAAATTTGAGCCCATCCTCCCCAGGACTGGGGGAAAATGTGTCCCCAAGGGTTTTGTGAAAACTATTTATACATTTGTTATTACTAGATCTTCAAAGTAAAAATTCTTTTCTAAAAGCTAATTGATGTTAAGTGGATAAAAGGCATTTGTAACTGGCACCCAGCAGTGGGAAGAATAAAGATGATGGAGACTTGAAACAGTGTAAGTAGAAGAAATGACCCCCCAACCCCTTAGAGTATCCTAGAATCCTGAGAGACAGATAGAGTTGAGCTGGTTCTTGGAGAATGAAACAAGGAAGACTCATTAAATCTACCTCATTAGATTCAATGCTCTGTCAGGGCATAGAATGAAGCTCTGAATAGAAGGTTGAAGTAAATAAGGATATTTAATCTAGACAACAGAATATTCAGAGGAAAAAGGATAACTGATTTCGTATACTTACAGTGTTGTTACTTGAAAGAAGGATTAGGTTTATTCTGCTTGACTCCAGGGAGCAGAACTAGGAATGATGGATGAAAGTTACTAAGACAGATAATTAACTCGATATATTGGGAAAAACAAAAGCAAAAATTAGTTTGTGTTCTTTGCTCAGTTGCTCAGTGGATGTCCTCATACGCAGGGGATTTTTGTTTAGACATGCTTTAGAATAAATGCACTCCCTGGTCTCTCTCAGTTTAGACATTCTATGCTTCTGTGAATTGAATTGGAATCGAATGTGGCCACAGAGAAGTTGTTGACCCTTGTCTAGAGATGGAGTGTACAGGCCAGCCTGAATAAATCTGGAAAATGAAATTTGGATTGCCTAAGGAATGCTGACATTGGCTGCTTTCGGGAATGGAATATCAGATTGCCAGTTTGAGAAATAGTCCAGGAGGATGGATAGCTTTGTGTGGGCAGAGCTTCATTATATTTGGGATCTGGGCTCTTAGCAAGTCCAATATGGCAGCATAATTAATGTGAATGTCTTTAATATTTATGCTTATCCAAACAGCTCGTGTACTTAGTCAGCAAGAGGAGAATGAACTGTGGGCTTCTGTTGGAGCTTCCCCCAGGGAGTTGCTTCAGGGGCAAAGGTCACCTCTCTCATTTGGTTTTTGTCACAGCTGGATTTTGGTGTAAAGGGTTGGCATTGGTTTCTTTTTTATGTTTTTCCAATTAATAATATATTTTTCAAGGGAGGGAATAGGGTAGCTGGAGTGAGGATGGACACAAGACAGGAGCATACTGTTGTTCGCTCACCATTTTTTGTTTTAGGCTGGGCCCCTTGATGGCAGAAGTGTGAGGAAGGAAGACACAACTACAGTGATGTGTTATGAAATGCCTTGAAAGACTCTTATGCAACATTGGCATTGGCTTTTCATAACCAAATACTGAAGCACGACAAGGGTCATGGATATTTTATTGGGTATAGTCTAACAGCCTGGTAGACTCAGAGACAGAAATCGTAGTTGTAGAGACCTTGGTTTCACTGTATGACCTTGGGTAAGGGGAAGAAATCAAAGAGTATGCCATATCAGTCAATCAACAAATATTTATCACATACCAGATGAGGAAAGGAAATCGAGGTTACTTTAAGTCAGGAAGACATAGATTCAGGTATGATGCTGGAAGATTTTAGTTATGTGACCCTCATCAATTCACTTCCCTTCTAAGATTCCCAGGTCATTTTCTGGGATTATAAATTGCAGAACAGGTGCCTACCCACCTTGGAAGAGGCAAGATTCCTCCCTGGAGAGTTTTCTCCCCATACTAATGAAATTAGAGCATCAGCTCCTGATCTTATCACAATCTTATCTTGTGCTAGACCCTTGTGGTACAAAGGTAAGAAATTGAAACACCTCCTCTCCTCAAGGACTTCATATTCTAAAAAGGGAAAGAGCATGTAAAGGTGTTACATATATACATATATGTATACATAAATGCAAATATAAATATTTAAATATACATAAATAAAAATCTTTCTACATCGATATATCTCTATCTACATGCATATTTATCT
Organism: Potorous gilbertii; assembly: GCA_028658325.1. Taxonomy (NCBI): domain Eukaryota; kingdom Metazoa; phylum Chordata; class Mammalia; order Diprotodontia; family Potoroidae; genus Potorous; species Potorous gilbertii. The sequence continues at coordinate 225,741,906 of CM053773.1, read as the reverse complement.
ATCCTATCTAATCTATGTGTTCTGTTAATAGCTATCTATCTATCTATCTATCTATCCATTTATCTGCCTGTCTATCTTATATCTATCAACCCACTTACCTATCCATTTATCTATCCATCCATCTATCTTTCTATCTATCTGTCTGTCTGTCTGTCCGTCCATCCGTCCGTCCGTCTATCTTCCCCTTTCTCTGTCTCTCACACTCTATCATAAAGACAAAGAATGTGAAAGGACAGAGATACTAGACTGGAGAAGAGAAACCTCAATGTGGGAGTCGGAATGATAGTTATATTCAAATATGTGAAAGACTGTGAGAGGTGAGGGATTAGACTTGTTCTGTTTTTCCCTAGAGGGCAGAACCAATGGGTGGAAGTTATAAAGAAGGAGAAATTATTTGAATTCTTTCCTGATCCCTCCCTTCAACTGTTGATGTGTTCTTGTCCAAGTAACTTTGTCTTTAACTTTATTTTGTAACTATTCACTTATATATACTTTAAAAGGGACAATTAGGTGACACAATGGATAGAGCACTAGATCTGAAGTCAGGAGGACCTGAGTTCAAATCCAGCCTCAGATAACTTAGCAGCCAGGTGACCTAGGGCAAGTTATGTCACCATTTGCCTCAGTTTCCTCATCTGTTAAAACTGCTGCAGAAAGAAATAGCAAACCACTCCAGTATCTTTGCCAAGAAAACCCCAAATGGGGTCACAAAGAGTCAAACACAACTGATCTGATAAACATGAACAATAATTAAAAATGTGTTTCAAGTCTACTTACTAAAGTGTAAGCTTCTTGAGGGCAGATATTATTTCATTTTTTTTGCCTTTTTATCCTTAGTACCTGGTACAGTACCTGACACATAGCAGGTGCTTAATAAATGTTTGATGATTGCTTAATTGTCTTGTAAGGAAGAATTTCCTAGCCTTCTGAGCTGTTGAGGAATGTGATGGGCTGCTTTTCGGGTAGCAGATTTCTCTTTCTGGAGGCTTACGGACAAAGGCTAGATGTTCACTTCAGGAGGCAGTAGGGGTATAGTGGACAGTATGGCCTCCTTGCCATTCTAAATACAAGCTGCTCAATCTCACAATCTAGAACAGTTTCCCAGGCTACGTCCCACGTCTGGAATGTTCTTCCTCCTTATCTCTGCCTCCTGGCTAATAATGATAGCTAACATTTACATAGTGCTTACAGGGTTACAGGTACTGAGCTAAGCCCTTTATAATTGTTAATTCATTTTATCCTCACATTAACCCTAGGAAGTAGTGCTATTACCACCCCCATTTTACATATGAGGAAACTGAGGCAAACAGGTTGAATGACTCGCTCAAAGTCATACAACTAGTAAGTGTCTGAGACTGGATTCCTGACTCCAAAAGCAGAGCTCTATCCACTGAGGCATCTAGCCACCTCCTAGGCAAACAAATTTTAATTCAGGTCTATCCATTGTATCTCCTAGCTACCCTAGTTTCCTCTATGTGCCAACTAAAATCATTCCTTCTGCAAGGTGGTGTTTCTAAGCCTCCATAATCGAAGTGACTGATTTCAGGGTAATCTCCAATTTATCCACTTTCAGACTGTCAACTCCTTGAGAACAATTGGGATTTTTGGCTTTCTTTGTACCTCAAGAGCTTAGCATAATGCCTGGTACATAGTAGGCACTTAATACGTCCTTGTTGACTTGACTTGGAGTCAGAAAAGTCTTGGGGCTTGAATCCTGCTTCAAATATTTGCTAGCTCTGTGATGTTTGGCAAGTCTTGAAGACTGGAATGTTCTCTCTCTTATCTCTACCTCCTGGCTTCCCAAACCTCAGCGCAAATCATATATTCTGCAAGAGGCCTTTTCTGGTCTCCTTCACTGCTAATGTCCTCTCTGAAATGATCTCCAATTTATCCTTGTCTGCATATATTTGTTTTCATATTGTCTCCCCATTAGAATTTTCACCTCCTAGAGGGCAGGAATTGGTTCTGTTTTTCTGTATATCCCCAGATACCTGACACATATATGCACTTACTAAATACTTATTGAGGTGACTCTGAGCTTTGGTTTCCTAATCTGTACAATGACACATAACAATGGCTTCTACCACGGTTATTGTGAGCACTAAATGTATTAATATATTCAAACGCTTTGCAAAATTTAAAGTACTATTTAAATGTGTTGTTAATATTACAATTTCAGAACTGAAGGTACCTCAGAGGGTATGTGGCCCAACCCATACCTTGAACAAGAATTCTCATGACAGCAGACTCAACAAGTCATCATTTAACCCCTGCCTGAAGACCTTCAGTGAGGTTACAATTGGTCAAAGCATACAAAGCCAATGGTTTTCCGAGGAAGAAATTCAAGCTGTCGATTTTTAAAATAGTCATCTTGGGGGAAAATGCTAATAATTAGAGAAATGTAAATCAATGTAAACTTGAGGTTCTATCTCACACCCATCAGTTTGGCAAAGTTGACCCATGAAAGGAAAATTACAAGTGCTGGTAAGGCTATGGGAAAACAGGCACATTGATACATTGTTGATGGAGCTCTGCGTTGGTCTTGCTATTCTAGAAAGCAATCTGGAAGCATTCCTGAAATGTTATTATATTGTACATATTCTTTGACCCAGCAAAACCACTACTAGGTTTACACCCCAATGAAATCAAAGGAAAATATTACCTATGAACAAAAATATTTCTAGCAACATAGGGATACCAACATAAAGTGACTGAACAAATTATGCTATATAAGAGTGGGGGATTATTATTCTGTAAGAGATGATGAAAGGAATGGTTTCAGAGGAACCTGGGAAGACTTTTATGAACTGATGTAGAATGAAGAGAACAGAACCAGGAGAATATTTATACAATAACAACAAAATGCTAAAGACAAACAACTTTGAAAGATCTAAAAACTCTAATCCACATAATGACCAGACATGATTGCAGAAGACTAAGGGAGAAACATGTTACCTACCTCCTAAGAGAAATATACTGAGGTACAGATTGCAATATACGTTGTTAGGGCATATCAATTTAAAAATTTATTTTGCCTGACTGTGCATATTTGTTTATAAGGGTTTTGCTTTCCTTTCTTCTAAATGGGGGTGGAGAAGATAAGAGGAAGAAAAAGTGGATTTTTGCTAATAAATAAACAAATAAATAACTAACAAATAAAATTTAAGTTAAAAAAGATCTCCAATGAGGAGCTACTCATTTCTTCTTTACTATTACACAGAATTCCTACTTAAGTACAATTTGGACTCGAAGATCTCTACACATACACACATATAGGTATATGCACATGTATATGTGCATGTATATACCTATATGTACATGCACACACAATACAGGCATATACACACATGTATATGTGTATGCATATAGACATGCACACACAACGTATGTGTACACATGTGTATATTGTATACATACATACACATCCATGTGTGCATACATGCATACATATACTAAGCTTATTCCTGGACAAGAAGAAAAGAAAGACACCTCCCTCCTCTCAATGAATGGGAGGCTAGGACTGAGGATGTTGCATGTGCTATCAGATGTGGCCAATATTTTTGTTGGTTTTCCTAGAATTTTTTTCTCAATCTTTATTACAAAGGACAATTTGCTGGATAGGAGAGGAAGAGGAGAATATTCACAAATGGCCATGACATAACAGCAAAAAAGAATCACTAAAACTTTTAAAATTAATTTTTAAAAGGATAAACCAGGAGGAAATCGTCTCATTCCAATTCCTAAAACTTAATTCTTAGTCTAAATGTTGGATTTTGTTTGGCTTTTACATTGAATCTATGTAATAATCCTAGTTCAAGTAAAATCTACAAGCATTGATTAAGCCCCTCCTATGCACTTGGAACTGTACTAAACACCAACTTTGCAAAGAAAAGCAAAAAGACATTTCCCTATGGGACCTCAAAATCTAATTCATCACAATTATAATAGTTGCCTTTGTTACATCACTTTAAAGTTTCCAAAGCATACCCTTCAGTCAATTTTGTAGTATGTAAGCTCTTTAAAGACCAGAATTATTTCATTTCCATCTTTGCATTCATTACCCATTGTAACTCTAATCCTATCACTTAAGAAATACTTATCAAATTGAATTAAAGATTTATGTTTGGTTGGTTTTGTTTTTTTGAAATATTGAATAGAGAAGAAAAGGAATTTCTTTTACCTGGAAAGTCCATATTTAGTCATTTAATATTTAATCATATTTCCCTCAAAAGATTTCCCCCCATACAATTCTGTATGATAGATGTTATACATACTATCATCAATGCACGCAGTTAATCTTTAATAATATTTATTTAGATTTGGAAAAGGAATTTCTTGAGGAAAGTAATAGAGCTTAGATTAAAACAGTATGAACCTAGTTTTCACTCAAAACTCAGAGCTTGGTTTAGCTTCCTCAACTATAAAATGGAGATAAGGATAGCACCCACCTCTCAGGGTTGATATAAGTATCAAAGGAAATAAAATGACCTGCCCTCAGGAAGCTTGTACCCGCTCCAGTCCAGTAAAGCATACTGTGCATCAAGAAAGGACTCAGTTTTCCTCCTCTTTCAACCAGTCCAACCCACTTGAGACCTCCCTAGAACCAATCCACGTCTTCTACACCTCTTGTCCTCTTCACTGGCCTTGGCACTCCTCCATTAGCATATGTCTGCATGCAACTGACTGTCTGGAAAGGAACACCCTGCTGGGCTCCATTTCAGGCCATTGGGTCCCTTGTACTAAGGTTGCTTCCAATCACCCAGATGCTGGGATAGCTAGTTTTATTTGGGGGGAAGAGAAGTGATTTGGCAAAGATCACTCAAATCAATGATAAATCAACTTAGTATGCCCCAAATAGTGTGCCATTCTGTACTCTGGACAGACTTTCTTTTAGAGAGTTTTGTGGCAACCGTTTTTCTTATCTGAGATTTATTACTGAATATTTAGTAGGGACCATTTTAATTTGGGGCCCACTTTCCCCAGGAACCAAGATGGTAGAGGCAGGGTATGTCCATAGTTCAGGAGTATATTTTTAGTTCTTCTGGTCTTACTATATGCTTTCAGTAAAACTTATTGATGGTGATTGAGTAAATGGTATTGAAGTACTAATAACTCAACAATACATGAAAAATACTAATAGTTACTAGTAATTAATACTAAGGAGAACACATTGGAATGGGATCTTGAGTCTATGGCATTAGAGACTCTATATAAAGTTACAAAAAAGCAAATGCAAACAGAATAAATATAAGATAAATACAAGGCAGGAAGGGCATTAGCAACTGGAGGAATCAAGACAGGTTTCATATAGCAGGGGGTGTTTTTGAGTTTAGTTTTGAAGAAAGGGATTCTATTAGTGGAGACAAGGATGGAGTATATTCCAAGCCCATGGAATAACTATGACAAAGACATGGAGATGGGAGATTGAGTGCCAAATATGTGAGAAATATTGAGAAACACAGTTTGACTGAATGACAAAGTAAGGGGAATAAGGGATAATGAGGCTGGAAAGGTAGATTGGGGCCAGTTTGGGAAGGGTATTAAAAGACAGAGCAGTGGATATATTTTGTCCAAGAGGCAGTAGGAAGTAATTGAAATTTACTGAGTAAGGGAACAACATGACCAAATCTTTGCTTAAGGGTAATCACTTTGGCAGCTGTATACAGGATGGAGTGGCTGGAAGCAAGGACATTAAATTGGAGACTATTTTACTAGTCTATGCAAAAGGTGATGAGTGTCTAAACTAAGGTGGTACTTACGTGAGTAAAGAAGAGTGATTAGATATAAGGGAAAAAAATAAGCATTTATTAAGCACCTACTATGTGCTGGGTGCTTTACAAATAATATCTCACAGGACCTTGGGAAGTAGGTGCTGTTATGATCCCATTTTACAGTTGAGGACAATGGAATCAGGAAAACCTGCATTCAAATCTGGTCTCGCACATTTACCACCTGTGTGACTCCAAGTCTAGCATTATCTCTAACTATATCACCTAGCTACTTCTAGGCATGATTCCTGTAGGTGAGGGATCATGTGAAGGTCGAAAAGGCAAGATGTGGCAACTGATTGAATACATTGGGGGAGGAATAGGGAAAAGTCAAAAGAACCTGGGAATTTGGAAGGATTGTGCTTCCTCTTAATTAAAATGGGGAAGTCTGGAAGAAGGTTGGAAATGAGAGAGAAAGGTAATGAGTGCAATGAAAGGCAGCAAAGGTTGGCTTCAAACCCAGGTCGTTTGAATCTACACCTGTGTTGTTGCCTTTGGGCAAGCAAGGATGGCCGTTAGTGGGACTCAGTGACTTAATAGCTAACATATAATAATAAACATTTACGTAACTCTATGTGCCAGGTATTATGCTAAGAGTTCTATGATTATTCTCTCACAAAAGGGAGATAGAGGCTATAACTATCCCCATTTTACATCTCAGGAAACGGAGGCAAACAGAGATTACGTGACTTGCCCAGGGTCACATAGTTAATAAGTTTGTGATGCTGGCTTTGACCTCAGCTCAGGAGTCCAATGCTGTATCCATCTAGCTGTCTTTGACCTGGACATGGCAGATTCTTAAAAGAAACATTTGTTGAATGAATGAATGATTGGGACATAATGATTAAGAATAAAAAGGAGAACAAATGAAAACCGTATCATAGAAGGAACTGACCGGGATGAGGGTAAAGGAGAACTAACTAGTGGTTTTTCTATCTTCCCTACCCCCAATCCAGCTCTGCTTTCTATGGTTCTAAGACACCAAGAGCCAAGGGGAATTTTTTGTTTGTTTGTTTCTTTTAAATTTAAGGGAAAATAGAAAGTCTCCTAACATTCCCCAAGAAACTGCCTCATTACAAAGAGGGTAGGAAATCCTTAGATAAGATCAATTTATGTAATTGCTAGAATAATTTATTTAGGTGCGTAAGTCAAAGATGATGAGCCGTCAAAGGAGAGGATTGGGTAATTAAAATGACAGGAACACTGACAAATGACTAAGTAAAGATGGGGTGAGCCACTCATTAAACTTCTCAGGGAGGAGCAAGTCGAGATAGGGACCCACAGATCTGGAGGGAAGTGACAGGCATCCAAGTCTGGCTGAAATCCAAGGCTCAGGTGGTGAGACATCAGCAGAAATTAACCTGCCCTGATGGGTTACCCCTCCCTCTCTCCCTCCTCATTGCAAACTGGGGAGATGGAGAGATACCAAAATACTCATCTGCACAGAAGTCTGCCAAGGAACTGTCACTCTGTGGTTACCCAGTGGCAAACTGAAACAGAGCTGGAAGAACTGGAACCCTTAGATGGGGTGGGGGTCCCAGGAAGGCAGACGTCTGAAGCATCCACGATGGAGCTTTGGCTTTAAAATACACGTGCCACACACACACACACACACACACACACACACACACACACACCATGCACGCACGCACACACACACATTAGACTTCTGTGTTTGCAGTAGTCACATACTCGAAGCTAGAGTTGAGGAAGAAGTAGGAGAAATTGGAGGCAAGAAGATTGAGTTGGAGTCTCTTGGGCACACTGACCACACACTCTGCCTTCAGGTCTTTTCCTCCCCTTTAAAATGAGAGAATTGAATGAAATTTTCTCTATTTAACCCCACTATTTACATAACCATGGGTAAGTCATTCCAACTCTCTACCCTTGTTTCCTCTTTTTAAAATGGACAGGGTTGGACCAGATTAGAGGTTGGTAACTTGGGGTGCAAAGACCTTCAGGGAGTCCACGGAAAAGTTTCAGAAACTCAGTAAAATTGGATGGGGAAATACTGTCCCTTTATTCTCGGGAAGTTCTAATTAAAATTTAGGGTTTCCTTTAAGCATGAATGGAGGAAACAAACCATGAGTCTCAACGGGATCCAAAAGCTTCATGGAACTGTGAAAATGGGCCATTATTCAAGAAAGTTTAAGAATTGCTGAGTTAAGTCATGGTGATGAGGATGCTTTAAGGTTTGCAAAATACTCTATACATCTTAATTCTTTTAATCCTCCCAACAACCCTGTGAGTAAATATTATTATTACTCTGTTTTACAGATGAGAAAGCTGAGGTCAAAAGAGGTTAAGTGACTTGTCCAGGGTCATACAACCAATAAGTGTCTGAAGCTGAATTTGAACTCAGATATTCCAAACTCTCGATCCAATACTCTGAGCACTATGGCACCACCTAGCTGCCTCTAGGAGTCCTCCAGGGTCCCTTGCAGCTCTGGATCCATTCAATATAATTGTGACCTTGTGCAAGCCACTTTTTTCTCACATTCAATTTCTACAAAATGAGGTACTGAACTAGTGAGTGCTGAAGGTTTTTTGATATAACCTTTATTTCTCACTAGATCCACGCCTCTTATCCCACTTAAAATGCCATTTCTTATATAAAGAAAAAGAAAAAAAGCGGTTCTTTCTTCTGCTTCAGGTACATTATATACAGTTTTCTGTACCCTCACTCCACCTCAGAAAAGCATGGGAAATCCATTCTCATGTCTTGTGTTTGGAACCAAGCTTGACAATAATTATACAGCCCTTGGTTTAATTTATATTTTCTTGCGCTTTTATGACTATTCAAACAGTATCAATGTTTTTGCCGAGGTCCCAGGTTGTACATAGATCTACATTAAAATTAAATGACCTGTGTTCTATATAATAGCTCTCCTGGCTAGTATCTCTCCCATCATTCTCTACCCCTCTCCAATCCAACCTCCCCTTAACTGCCAAATTAATATTACAGAAATGCAGGTTTGTAAACAAGTTATTCTCTGCTCAAAAATCTGCGATGTCTCTCTATTGCCTCCAGACCAAAAGAACAACTCCACAGTTTGACCTCTAAAGTCCTGAATGCTCCAACTCCCACTTTCCCAGGTTTCTTTGGCATTTGTCCCTTTACCTGTTTTACATGCCAGTCATATGTTTTCTCAACTTGACATACCAACTGCAGGCTCGATGTCTCTGGATGGGATGAGCTCACCCTGGGCTGGTAATATCCTGCTTCCTCATCTGTACTTCTCAGGATCCTTGGCTTGGCTCCGATGCCATCTTTTATACTAAGCATTTCCTGAACCTTCAGTTGTTAGCATAGTTCCCCTGCTCAAATTACTTTGTGTTTATTCATCTGTGTATGTGTCATATTGTTCCCTTCTCCTTTCAAAAAAGAAAAAAAAATGTAAACTCCTTTAGGGCAGGGACAATTTTGAATCCATATCAAAATCTCTCTTTGGACTCTCCCTCCCAGTGCCTAGAACAGGGCCTAAACTGTTACTAAAATAAACACTTAATAAATGTTGGCTGAATTGAATTCACCTTTAATGATATAATTTGTGCATCACAACAATGCAGCTCTTTCCAGATAATAGAAATGAAAAGTTGATTGTTTTCCCTTGAAAAAGGCTTTTCCGTAAGTATCTGAGAACTCTGAGCAAAACTGACATAAAGTCTAATACACTGGGTGGGGGAAGAACCTACATGCAAGATATAACTGGTAATTGATTACAGTGAGGGGTGTGCTAGTAAATGTTTAACAACTGGCTCTCTGAACAGCTACAACAAATGTTCCTACAAGACATTTTTCAGTTTAACATGTGCATTATTAACATCTCCATCACTTTCTTAATCTTAGACAACTAACAAAACAGTACACTAACCCCTGATTTGTAGCATTTGCAGATTTCTGAGGTGTAAATGCTGAACACTGAAAATGTAGCAATCAGCTAGGAATCTACTCAGGATGACTCCAGTATATCCCTGGTACAGGCTTCCTATAGCTACCATGCATCTTTTCATTGCCCATTGGGTCATATTCAATATCAAGTCTTCTGAACTGGAGAAGAACTATGGAGTTTTTTGAGAGCAGAGTTGAACTGAATATCTACCACTCTCCCACATTAAATATTTATTTGAATCACAGGATCTCTGAGTTAGAAGAGACTTCAGTGGACATCTGGTTCAACTGGAAAATGAACAAGGATTCCACAACCAGCGGTCTTCTAGACTCTGCTTGAAGGTCTATGAAGAGGGGTAATCCACCTCATCCTGAGGTGGTCTATTGCACCTTGTTATCTCTCTCATTGTCAGGAAGTTTTTTCCTAATATCAAGCCTAAATCTCTCTCTCTATTACTTCTACCCACTGGTCCTAGTTTTGACCTCTTGGGCCATTATCCCTTTGAGACTCTCCTCTGACTACCATCCACCACTCAGTAACTTCTCTGAGATTCATTCAGTCCCTATTTACCACCCAGTCAAGATTCTGGTAGTGCTTATCTACGGATCCTTAGATCACCCTCCATTTTCCCATCCTTCCTTACCCTCTGATTTCCATAATGAGACCTAGAGGGACCTAACATACATTTCAATATTTCCCTAAGCACCCTAACTTCCCAGTTCCTCAACTTCCTCATTGCCCATGACCATCTTCACTCCACCTCAGCTGCATACAGAGATGGTCATCTCCTTTACCTTGCCATCATCCACTTGTCTTTTACCTTCATGAATTCTGAAATGTCTTTATCTGATCATAATCTTTGATCATTCCATCTTTCTCTGTCCTACAAGCCCTCAGCTTTTTCTTCATCATCACCAACCTCTTAGCCCTTTAGGTCTTTCCCAGATAATCACTCTTGTACTAACTTTGCCATCCTCCATTGGTCATCATGACCTAGTTTTACCCTATTCATCTGACCGTACCTCCTTGCTGGAACTGTATCCGGGTTGTGCTAGTTAACCATCAACATGGCAATCAGTATTTATTAAGTGCTTACTATATGATAGGCACTGTGCTAAATGCTAGAAAATAAAGATACAAGCAAAAAGAAAGCAGTCCTTATTTTCAAGGAACTTAAATTCTAATGGAGGAAGACAACCCAGAAGGGAGTATGAAATATAGAAGATGGAAAGGAAGTGTTCCTGCAGGGACATAATCCCAATATTCAGAGATAGAAAAATAGTTGGTCTGGGACCTTCCTCAAAACGGAAGTCCTGAGACCAACTTACTGATGAGAGAAGTGGCATTTCAGGGGTGGAGGGAGAAGGCAGCTGAGGAATGCTGTGGATGTCTCCTTGGCCCCTCTTCACTTCTATTTCTGCACAAATTTGTTTGATCTCACCAGTTCAATTACTCATTCCACTCAGATGATTTTCAGACCTATTTGTCTAGTCCTAACATCTCTCCTGACCTCTAAGTCTCTCATTTCCAGCTGCTCACTGGACATCTCCAACTGGATGTCTTATAGATACGTGTGTGTGTGTGTGTGTGTGTGTGTGTGTGTGTGTTTGTGTATAGGCACATACACACACATATATATATATATATATACATGCACACACATATAGAATATATAATTATACTATTTTATTTTTCCCCAATTACATGTTAAAACAATTTTTAAAACTTAAAAAGTTTTATGTTCTGAATTCTATCCCTTCCTTACTCTCCTCCCCACTCCCAGAGATGTTAGACAATCTAATACAGATTATAGATAGGCAATCAATCCCATAGATATCTTAAACTCAACATGTGCAAAATTGAACTCATTACATTTTCTCCAAACCCTTCTCTTTCCCTAATTTTCCTGTTACTGTCAAGAGTACCACCACCCTTCTAGTGACTCAGGCTTACAACCTACATATCATCCTCTACTCCTCACTCCCTCACCTCACATATCCAATCAGGTGCTAAGTGTTGCAGTTTCTACCTCCATGATATCGCCCATGTCTTTTCTCCTCTGACAAGCTGCCACCCTGGTGGCCCTCATCACTTCACACCTGGATTATTGCAATAGCCCACTGGTGGGTCTACCTGCCTCAAGTTTCTCCCCACTCCAATTCACCTTCCATTCAGTCTCTAGAGTGATTTACCATAATCCACATCTGACCATGTCACCTCCCTCCCTATTCAATAAACTCCAGTGGCTCCCTATCCCCTTCAGGATCGAATTTAAAATCCTGATTCTGGGTATTTTCATTGACTGATCACCATTTCTGTAATTCTCTCTCTCTTTTAATCTCTGCCTCCTGCCTTCCTTGACTTCACTGACTTTTCAACTAAAATCCTACCTTCTGCAAGAAGCCTGTCCCAGTCCTCTTAATATTTTGTCTTCCCACTGTTGATCCAATGTACTATATATATATATATATATATATAATCTCCAATGTACTATATACATATATTTATATATATATACACACACACACATATGTGTGTGTATGCATGCACATGCTAGCTGTTTGCACGTTGTCTCCCCCATTACACTGTGAGTTCCTGGAGGGCAGGGACAGTTTTTTGCCTTTTTATGCCCAGGACTTAATGCTGCCTGAAAGATAGTAGCAATTAATAAATGATTGTTCCCTTGATTTGACTTGGAGGAGGTGGCAGTAAGAGGTGGGGTCAAGATCATGAAAAACTTCAGCAAGAAGGTAGCATTTAAGTTGATTTTTAAAGGAATCCAGAGCAGCAAGGGGTTCAGTGGATAGACCATTGAGTTTAGTCTTCATCTGAGTTCAAATCTCTCCTCAGACACTTTCTAGCTGTGTGACTCTGGGTAAATCACTTAACTCTTCTTGTCTTAGTTCCTCATATGTAAAATGAGCTGGGGAAGGAAATGGCAAACCACTCCAGTATCTTTGCCAAGAAAACTCCAAATGGGGTCACAAAGAGTCGGACATGACTGAAATGATTCAACAGTAAAAGGTATTCTAACAGGTAGAGGTGAGGGGGGCTATATTCCTGGGATGAGTTATGGCCAGGAAAAAGGAAATGGACTGCCATATATGAGGAGCAGGAAGAAGGTCTGATTAGCCCATCAGTAGAATTTGTGAAGGACAGTAATGTTTAATTAGGTTATAAAGGTAAGTTTGGGTCAGGCTATAAAGATCTTTAAATACCAAATAGAAAGGTTTTATATTTTTTTTCTAGTGGTAATGGGGAACCATCGTAATTTGCAGAGCAGGAAATTGACATGGTCAGATGTGTGTTTTAGATTCTTCCCAAAGAAGCTGCAATCACACAATTATAGGGTTTGAGAGCAGAAAGGATTAGTCCAACCCTTTTGGAGGAATTTGTACTCTAGCATTCCCAACAAGTATTCACCAAGTCTGGTTTCTTTTCAGTTTTTAGGGCTCCTTCTGAGAAGCACTTTCTCCAAATCTCAATCAGCTATCATCTTCATCTTGGTCCTAGTCACTGGGGGACAATCGAGAATTCCCTATGTTGACTAAAATAGATACAAGTCCCTGAGCAGGAAGGGTGAAATTATGTTCAGTATATTAGGTACTTGCTGTGGGCCAAGCACTCTGTGACAGACTGGGGGGTACAAATTTAATAACTGAGATAGTTACTGCTTTTTAGGGGTTCACACACATAGGAGACAGACTATGAAAGAAAATTTTAGCATCAGGGCACATAGAAAGACTCAGTGGTCCTAGGATGCAGTAGCAGTGGAGATGACAAGCCCCACCCTTGCCTCCATTGGAGATAGACCCATCCAACCAATCAGGGCTTCCTCTGATCATCACTTCAGTACAAGTTTAATAACATTTTGCTCTTGTTTTCCAATTAATTTTGACCTAAGAGAAAATGAGATGCACTGATCCATCCAGAGGGACAGAAGAGAGGGTCCTAAGTAGAGCAGGAGGAGTCAGAAGCATGAACAAGTGACTTCATCACTATGGGCTTCAGTTTCCACAACCGCAGAACAAGGATTATCACATCTACATTCCCATCCACCTCCATTCCCAAAGGGTTATTTTTGATGATCAAGTGAGATAACAGAGGCAAAGGCATCTTACAAAATGCAATATAAATCAAAGTTGTTATTAATAAGCAAGGTCCAAGCTAGGGTGACACTGTTAGTCTTATGAGAGCTTTCTCATTGAGTGGTTTACTTCTGTTTCTTTCCTCTCCTGCCTTCTATTTTTCAAGTCTCCCTCTTCCCATCCCACTCACCCCCCCAGCCCAATCTTGCCCATATCCTGTTCCTCAAAGAAAACTGTAATGACTTTGGAGATTAAGAAGAATTTCATTCTTTTTATCCCCCCAGCAAGGGGAAGAAGAGGGGAGGAGGGAGAAGTCACTGTTTATTTTGGATAGAGAAATAAAGAGACGCTTTCTGAAGACAAATACCAGAACCTCTTAGTTTGTCACTGGAGAACTACTGAGCAAAACAAATACAGACCCCATTAAGCATTTATGTGATTTTGCCCAGCTACGGCTCCCATTCTCCATCAACTCTATAGCTCCCCACAGTCCTCGGGCATGGAGGGGTCAGGATTTTATGAGGCAAACTGAAGGAATGAAAATACACAGAGAGAAAAGAGATGGGGGACTAGGGGCTTGACACAATTCCTTTTGACTTTGTAACACCTCATTCCGTCCCTGTTCTCATGATCATTAGAAACAGTGCCTGTTGGGACTTGAAATGAAGTTACATGAAGGGGGGAGGTAAGATTTTTTTTTCTTGTCCTAAGGGCAGAATTTTTGCTCACAGATCTATCTGGGAATCTGCCTTTCTTTCTTTCGATAGCCATAGCCAGGCTTCTGGGAAATGGAGTTTAGGAATGTCTCTTCAATTTTCTGTTGTATACTAGCTACTTTTTTAAGGGGAAAAAAACAAACAACTCCCCCTACCCCAATACTTAATGATTCTTGATTATCTTAGTGGCAGGTTCATGAGTCATGACTGGTTTGTGTCTTTGAAGAACATTTACCCCTTCCTGACTTTGTTTATTCATTAGTAAAATAGAGGCTCTTCTCTCCATGTCAGGAGACTGGAAAAGATTAAATTTATCTAGCAAGTCAACTTATGTCAAATCAGAATTTATTAAGCACCCAACCAGTTGATAAAGATTTATAAAGTACCTACTATATTACAGGTGCTGTGTTGAGTGCTGAGAATGCAAAGAAAGGCAAAACCAATCCATACTTTGCATCTAAGGATTCATATTAATTCAACACGAATTTGAAGGATTTGTAGTTGGGATTCTCTCTAGACCTCATCTGAGAGCTGGATTTCCTGTCTTGGAAGCATCTCCATCCCCACCCCTACCTGCCACCCAAGAAATCTCTGAGGCTGATTGTATGTATAAAACACACAAAAGGAGTCACAATACTTTGGTACAGTGACACTGGATTCCTGACTGCACCACAAACAAAACCCTCCATCTCTCAACTCTGGGCACGCTTTCTGTCTGTCCCCTTCCCTAGAATGCCTCTTCTCTGACAACTGACTTCCCTGGGTTCCTTTAAGTCCCAACTAAAATCCCACCTCCTACAGGGAGCCTTCCCCAGTCCTTCTTAATTCCAATGTCTTCCCTCTCTTTATTCATTTTATATTTATCCTGTATATAAGTTGCTTTATGTGTGTTTGTTTGCATCTTATCTCTCTCATTAGATGGCAAGCTTCTTGAGGGTAGGCATTGTCTTTTCTCTCTTTCTGTACCCCCAAGCACTTAGCATAATGCATGGCTCATGGCAGTACTTAATAAATGTTTATTGATTGATTGAGAATTGTACGGGCAGAAATGAAGCAGATGAAATAACTGGAGAGTGCTGGAGATGAGATTAAGGTCAGAGACAAAAGACAAGAGGAGGGATGCACTAAGATACCCTTAGGTTCAATCCTACCTTTCCAAAAGCAATGAGTCAGGCATGGCAAGAAACAACTGGAGGTGAGGCCTCCAATTTGAGAGTGTCAGCCAGGGAAACTCAATGGAAAATCCCTGACCTTAGATTCTGAGAAGACTTAGATGACATTCATTTTCTAAGTCCAAAGTTCTATTGGCTGCACTGGAAAGGTTTTCTAATTCCAGCATAGAGGAGTTATGGTTGAATCCCCCAAATGGGGGACATTTGAACTTAGGGACATGTGTCACTCTGACAGTAACTAAGGCTGAAACTTTATACCTTGAGCTGTGTCCTTACTCTCCTGCGTCTGGAGTACATCTATATACGTGAAGTGTGCAACCTGTGTCTTGGGCAGAGGTTCTCAACTTTCATTGTGTTGTGATTCCTTTGGTTGAATATATATACACACACACACACACACACACACACATATACATACATACACAAATATATACATATTTATGTACATATATATGATTATGAAGGAGTCCAATTATGGTGAAATATAATTACCAATATGTTTTTTTTAAACAAATACATGGATCCAAGGATAAAAACTCCTGGTCCAAAAGAATCTGTGGGATCATAGTTTCATTCCATTACATGTTATCTTATTCTTTCTATTAATTCTTTACAAAGCAAAAAAATGCCACATACAGTTACTCTTGTCTATCTGTTAGTGGGGGTGGCTATCTCAGTTATGCCAAGGTGACATAAAAATCAAATTTTTAATGAAATATAGCATATTCAAGAAAGGGCTGTGATCTTCTAGTAGGTGGAGGCTCAGTCATTCTGCCTGTGTCACCTTGGTATAACTGAGATAGCCACCCTGGAAAGTCTACAGGAAAGGTCTTTCACAGGAAGTAGATTGGCATGGACTGCATTGGCACAGACAGACTGGAGCAGGCCTCAGGGGACTGAATCACTGGCAACTGTGGCAGTTTCCAGACTTTTCAACCCACAGATGCCAAAAAGGTCAGTGGAAAATTTCTGTGGGACCTGAGTGAAAGAGGAATGCCCTGTCTGGCCAGGTCCAGCCCCAACCCCAGGGCTGTGGGGATGATGGTGGTGGTGGCTGGCCAGAGCAGTAGCAGCAATGGCAGAGGCTGCTTCCAGAGCTCTGGACCCACAGAGGGTGGGGTTCGAGCGGCTGACACAAAATCCCTGAAACCTGGACAGTATACCCACCCCCATCCCCACTGGAACCAGAGTCCTATCTTGACAGAGTTAGAAAGTCAAATGTTTGACTGAGAAGATGAGTAAGCAATATAAAAGAACTCAGACTACAGAATCTTATTTTAGTAACAAGGAATATGAGGGCACACAACCAGAGGAAGGCAGCAGAGTCAAAGCTCCTACGTCAAAAGTCTCCAAGAGAAATATAAATTGGTCTCAGGCCATGGAAGAGCTCAAAAAGGATTTTGAAAGTCAAGTAAGAGAAGTAGAGGAAAATTGGGAAGAGAACTGAGAAAGATGCAAGAAAATCATGAAAAGCAAGTCAACAATTTACTAAAGGAGATCCTCAAAAATACTGAAGGAAATAACACCTTAAAAAATAGACTAACCAAAATGGCAAAAGAAGTCCAAAAATCCAATAAAGATAATGCCTTAGAAAGCAAAACTGACCAAATGGAGAAGAAGGTTCAAAAACTTACTGAAGAAAATAATTCTTTCAAAATTAGAATGGAGAAAATTGAAGCTAATGACTTTATGGGAAATCAAGAAATTATAAAACAGAATCAAAGTTCTTTCTAATATCTCATCATTTCAAATATATGTTTTAAGATGCACATTGCAAAATAATACTGGCAACTTTTCAGATTTTTCCTAGATATAGATATAGTTGTACGTATGAGTATATCATAGTCATGGTAGACTTATAGGCTTTCTTTTGACTTTTTTCAATATTTCTTGTTTCCTTCTGTAGTTATTGGCTTCTATTTGGTCACTTCTAATTTTCAGGGAGTTTATTGGTTGGGCAAGATTTTGTATGTCTTATTCCAAGTTGTTAATTCCTTTTCCAATTTTTTTCTTTCCTAGCTCTCATTTCTTTTCCATTTTTTTCCTCAAGTTCTCTGATTTAATTAATAAAAACGCTCTGTTTCTTAAACTCTTACTTTATCTCTTTCAGGAATTGCTGTTGAATTTGTGTCCAAGCTGTTTTTTTTTAAGACTTTGCTTGTAGATGTTTTGGAATTATTCTCTACTTCACAGTTTATATCTTGAGTATCCTTGTCACTCTCACTGTTTTTTTTATGGTCTGGTTATTTTTTGGTTTGTGCAACCTTCCAGAATTCTTCCTGACTTCAGACTTGTTAAAACCTCTGGGCATGTCTGGAGGGAATGTCTAGACTGGAGCTATTGGTGCTTTCCTGGAGGCAGTGAGTGTTGGGTTTATTCCATGATGTCAGGGATGGGCTGAGGATGAAAGCTTTCAATGGTCTGAGAGTGTTCTGACCCAGAGCAAAGTCTGAGTAACTCTGGTCTGAATTCTGCAAGTTCCTGATGTAGTGTGGATCTGAGTAAGAGGAGGTTTGTGTCTTTTGTTTCAGTAACTGGTCATTCACTATGAGTAAGCTAGAAAGCTCTGTTGGATAGGCTAGTAGCTGAAATTGAGGTCAAATTCACCCAGCTACTGCTTGCTTCTGAGCTAGACCCTTACTCAGTACACAGCCTAAGACTTTCAATTGCTCCTTGTTCTGGAACACCAACTATCCCTGGACACAAGTTCCCATTTCAGGCCATTGGGGTGACAAAACTGCCAGTGGGCACTTGTTTCTACAACCTATAACAGCTTAGGGTGCGCTGGTAGAGTTTTAGGATAGCTCCTTGCCATTGGGCATGATCTCAGTTCTCTTTCAGTGTCGGGGAACTGGAACACATGAAATAGCACTCTCTTGTTTAGACCCTTCCTCAGTATCTCCCTTCTGCTCACCTGCCTGGAAAGATGACTCAGTGTGACATTTTTCTTGGATTTACCGATCAGAATTCCCTCTCTAAATCTTTGTGAAGGCATTTTAGGAGGGGAGGAGAAGTCCAATTTTTCTTTTTCTTGCTCCTCCACCATCTTGGCTCCACCTCCAATATTTTGGACTTAACCAATTTTAAACTTTGACTGTCTCTTAACAGTTTATCTAGTTCAACATTCTAATTTTACAAATAAGGAAACTGAGGTGCAGAGAGAGAGTGCCTTGGCTTACCTAAGGTCACAAAATAATCTTGAACTTGAAATGAATCAGTCT
Source organism: Potorous gilbertii (assembly GCA_028658325.1). Lineage (NCBI taxonomy): Eukaryota > Metazoa > Chordata > Mammalia > Diprotodontia > Potoroidae > Potorous > Potorous gilbertii. Next base: position 225,723,048 of record CM053773.1, on the reverse strand, counting down.
ACTTTAACTGCCAAATTTGATGGTCTTCACCCCATCCTCTTGACCTCTCTGCTACATTGGACATCTTTGCTCATCCTCTCATCCTGGATACTGTCTCTTCTCTGAACTTTTGTGGACACCACCTTTCCTGATTTGCCTCCAGTATATTTTTCTGACTGCTTCTGTTCAGTCTCTTTTGCTGGCTCATCAATAACATCAGTTCCCCTAACTGTGATTATTCTTTGGAATTCTGTCTCAGGTCCTCTTCCCTTCGCCCTCTATAATCCTTCTTGGAAACCTCTTCAGCTTCCATGGGTTTAATCATCATCTCTATATAGAAGAGGCCCCAATCATTTCTACAGCCCTGGTCACTTGGACAAGATTAGATCCCACATCACAAATTGCCTGTTGGATGTTTCAAACCTGACAACTTTAAGTCAGTACATCCAAATCTAAGCTCATTACTATCCCTTACCTCTTAAATGTCCCCCCTTTCAAACTTCCCTGTTTCCACCAAGGGTAACACCATGCTTTCAATCTCCTAACTTCATAACCACATATTACACAGGACCCCTCACTGTCTCCCTACACATCCAACTATCCGCCAAATCTTGGCATTTCTAACTTCCCAACATTTTTCATTTCTTCCCCCTTCTCTTGACTCACACAGCACTCAAATAGGGTTAAATGACTTGTCCAGGGTCGCCGTCTGAGGTCAGATTTGAACTCACAAAGAGGAGTCTTCCTGACTCCAGACTGTGTGCACTATTCCTTATGTTACCTAGTTGCCCATTTGTATGTGTGTGTATATATACATAAATATATATGTATATGTCCATCTATCTATCTATCTATCTATCTATCTATCTATCTATCTATCTATCTGTATATCCTTGTATATCTCCATTAGAATGCAAAGTCTTTGTAAGTAGGGATATTTTCACTATTCACACTTGTATTCCCAGTTCCTAGCTCAGTGCTGGTACATAGTACATACTTAAGAAATGCTTCTTGGTTGATTAGTTGGTTGCCTCTTTTTATCTGAAGTGGAATTTGGAAAGGTGGGAACAGATCCAGAACCTATTTTTCTTCTTCCGTCTTTTTCAGTCTTTGTTGCAAAGCCCAGGGAGGGACATATTTGGAAATGAAAAACAAAATGTAGAAAAAAATGGAAGAAACAGAACCAGGAGAAAAATTTATGTAACAGCAATAACATGGTGGAGACAAATATCTTTGGAAGTCATAAGACTTCTGATCAATGTAATGACCATCCAAGATTCCCAAAGGATCAGAAATAAAGCAGCTACCTACTTCCTGACCAACAGGTGATGAATTCAGGGTGCAGAATTTTGTATATAAATATATATTTATATTAGTTTATATAATATGTCATATATAATTAGATGTTACATTATATATTCTAATATATACACCATACTATATGTGTGTACACACATACTAATACTGTTAATAAGGAAATTTATTTTTTTGACTGTGTATATTTGTTGCAGGGAATTTGTTTTTTCTTTTATATTTATTTCAATGGGGTGGGGATAGAAGGGAGAAAAAATATATTTCTACTAATTAAAAATTGAAAAGATAAGAAAAAGTAGGCACAGCAGGAAAACATTCAACTAGCTAGCTCCTTATACCCCATAGTTCCTTTCAATACATCTGACCATACTTTGTGCACTTCTGGAGAGAATATCTGGAGCATTTTCCTGTTCCCTCTTTCTTGGAGGTATTTCTGGTGTCACTGGGAATAAAAATCCTTCTCAATTGGGAGCCAGTGTGATGAAATGAAAAACCCTTGGGGATCAGAGACAAATTGAGTTAAATCCCAGGTCTGCCACTAACGTGGATAAGTCTCCTCACCTCACTGGACCTTAGTTTCCCCATCTACAAAATGAAAGGAATTGGATTAGGTGACCTCTAAGATCCTTTCCAGCTCTCAATCAAACCAGCCAACATTCTCTGGTGAGACCCTTGGGCATAAAGGTCTCTCAATAGCACCATCTACTGGAAGAGACATAAAATTCCCCTGAAATTACCTTGAAGAGGGACATTTTGTCTAGGTCTACAGACTTAAAGATGGGCAAAGGGTCTTACAGTCATCTGTATAAACCCTTCTTTTTAACTATAAGGAACATGAGGGTTAGAGATGGGAAGCCATACAAGATAGAGTCGCACTTGAACCAAAGTCCATTTAATTCCAAATTCTAGCTCTCTTTTCTTTTATCCCCAAGGGGATGCTGGTAAATATTTAACAATAGGGCCTTCAAAACAAACAAACAAAAAGAACTTATGACATTCTTTTAACTTTAATATGCTCGATTAACATTTTCTTCATCACTTTCCTAAGTCTAGAAAGTCAATAAAACAATAAATTAAGTCTTACCTCATAGCATTTGTTAATTCCTAAGAGATAAATACTCTGAAAATTAGTGGGTTTAAACTGGCTTCAGCACAGCTCTGAAACCCACACCCTAGATTACACCTACACTGTTAGAGGTAGACCTTAGAGAGGAGCTAGGCTAACCCACTGGTTTTACCCAAGTATTCCTGGATCTAAGTCCAGAGCTCAATTCTTTATGTTATGCTGAGCAGAGAGACATTAGCATCTTGGTCTGAGTGGCAGAGTGGGCCAGCTTGCAGGAAATGAGTGTCCTAATGACTTGGGAGTCAGAATGTCCAGGAGGCCATGTGCAAATGACTAGATGAATTTGAACCAGGAAAGATTTCATCTGGATCCCAAGACTCAAAACAGAAAACCTTGCCCTTTCATGCTCATAATCCTGGACCACCTCTGGGTCTTCCTTTTCTCCTTCCCCCCCTAGCTAATCAGTTATCAATTCTTATATTCTGTGTCTTCTCTTTCAACTGGTCCCTCCTTTCCACTCTCATTCCATCTAGCCTAGTTTGATTCCCCATCTCTTCTCAGCTCTGAGGCCATCGACTGCAAAAAGTCTTTCCTAATCTTCCTTCCTTTCCCCACCAGTTGATAGTGTCTCCTCTCAAAAATGACCTTGTACTGATTTTGTGTTGATCGATTTTGTATGTTCTTTCATGTTTGCATGTTGTCTTCCCCCATGAATGTAAACTCCTAGAGGCCATAAGCTGTTTCATAATACATACATACATACACACATATATATATATCATTTATTTATCTAAGTATTTTATTTATTTAAATTTATAAAAATATGTATATTTATTTATATCCAACACTTAGTATAAATGCATGTCACAGAGTCAACACTTAATAAGATTTTCTTTGAAAATTACTTTTTATTTTTGCCTTTTTTATATTGCCACAGTGTCCTCAAGTTATTTTCTCTCACCCTTCCTTGGAAAGCCAGTTCCTGTAACAACATATATTTTTTAAAGACAGAAAGGCAGAGGGCGGAAATCTTCCTAATTTATCAATATACTAAAAATGTCTGAAAATATGTGCCATGTGTCACACTTGTGGACCTCTCCTCTTTCCTCTGCTAATTGAAGATTGGAAATATCTTCCTGTATGACTTTTTTTGAGTCAAGTCTGTTCTTTTTAATTTTGCTATATTCACTTAGCTCTATATAAATTCTTGTGAACTGATTGATTTTCCTCTGTTTTGTTCAGTCGATTTAATCATGTCTGACTCTGTGTGACCCCATTTGGGGTTTTCTTGGCAGGGATACTGGAGCGGTTTGTCATTTCCTTCTCCAACTCATTTTACATATGAGGAAACTGAGGCAAACAAAGTTAAGTGATCTGCCCAGAGTCATGCAACTAGTGTCTGAGGCTGGATTTGAACTCAGAAAGATGAGTCTTCCTGAATCCAGATCTGGCATTCTATTCACCACCCCACATAGCTGTACCACCACTGGACCTAGTTTCCTCTAGGACACTATAATTATCTCTTAAATGATTTTTAGATTTCTAGTTCATTCCTTCTCGTATATATCTTTCACAGTACTTTTGGTGTAATTTTCCTAATGTTTCCACTGTAATCATGTCAGTGGTTCTCCATTGCCTACTGAATCAATTTAGCATAAAGTACTGATATTCAGGGCCCTTTACATTTACATTTACATTTTGGAACCTCCTGGTCTGGCCTTACCTTATACAACTTTCCTTCATATATTCAGTATTATACAGCAAATCTCTGTGTCTTTACTCATGGAACTCATAAGCCAGGGTCCTTTCAGCTTCTTACAGACCAAGTACCCTTTCCTGGGCTCTACTCCACCCTATGAATAAGGAAGAGGCAAAATAAAGCAAAACAAAACAAAAAACAGAAGGACTGGAAGACTACGGCTGGTTTCTTTTAGAGGATACAATCATAGCAGATTCTTTCAAAGAGTCCCTCATCCTTTTATCCTATCAATATCTTGATCTATCAAACTTGGATAATTCCCATCATCCACTGCCTTGCCTCTTACTCACCTACTGCTGAAGGAAGTTGGAGAATATCATGAAATCATGCTGACTGCTGACTGAATCAACACCATCTCAACTGGACCCTTGTTACAAGAGAATCCATCTATCTCCCTAACTAATTTACTAGCTTACTGACCACACAAACCTCTTCATTTCTCCTCAAACCTTCCATAGCTCCCTTTCGCCCATCCTCTCAGTTGAGAATCTTGCCTCTTATTTCAATGAAAATAAAATGGAGCTATTTGCTAAGAGCTTCATCTTTCCCCTTTCTCCTCATCTTACATCACTCGAATATTTCCACTATTCTCTTTCACTACAGTTTCACATAAAGAGGTGTCCCTTCTCCTTGCTAAGCCAACCCCACCTGTATGTGCACAAGTGATCTCATTCCATCCCATCCCTATCATATCATCCATACCATCCCTATTCTGTCACTAATCTTTTATTTCTCCCTGTCTCCTAATTGCTTCTCTACCATCTACCAACAAAAACTCTCACTTGATCTGCCCTTCCTCAATAGCTGTCATCCTGTATTTCTTCTCCCTTCCATGGCTAACCTCCTTGATATGGTCATCTAGACTCTAGGCCTTCACTTCCTTTCCCTTCCCTCTGTTCTTAACTCTCTGTATTCCAGCTTTCCATTCCCTTAAGGAGCTCTCTCCAAAGTTATCAATGATTTCTTCATTGCCACATTTAGTAGTCTTTTCTCAGTCTTTATCCACCTTGATGTCTTTGAAAATACTGGCCACTCTTTTTTTCTTGATATTTTCTTCTATCTAGATTTTCATGACTCTCCTCTCATTTGGTTCTCCTACCTATCTGACGATTCCTTAATCTTGACCTTCAAGGCTTTGTCCTCGCACCTCTTCTCTTTTCCTATTAGACAGTTTTACGTAGAGATCTCATCAGCTCCTGTGGATTGTAATCATCTCTAGGTAGATGATTCTCAGAACTATGTGTCCATCCCTAACCTCTCTCTTGACCTCTAGTTTAACATTCCCAATTGCCTATTGGACATCTTTTCTTTGTCACATGAGTTTTTGCCTATCCTGCCAGCTCCAAGTCTCTATGCCACTTCATGGTCATATCTGTCCCCCTCCCTCTCTTCCTTCCTCCACTTTTCAACATCCCCTTATATATTGTCCTCTTCCAATAGAATGTAAGCTCTTTGAGGGCAGGGACTATCTTGCTTGTATATGTATCCTCAAGCACTCAGCACAGTGTCTGGCACATAGTAAATGCTTAATAAATGTTTGTTCTTCCTTTTCTTCTTCCCTCCTTCTTTCCTTCCTTCCTTCCTATCTCTCTCTCTCTATCTATCTTTCTATCTACCTTTCTTTCTATCTATCTATCTATCTATCTATCTATCTATCTGTCTGTCTGTCTATCTGTTTGTCTATTTAATCTATTTATCTACCTACCTATCTGTCTATCCACCTATCTACCTAATTATCAAACCACCTATCTTTCTTTCTGTCTGTCTATCCATTCATCCATTTATTTATTCATTTATATATCTTTCTGTCTGTCTATATATCCACACATCCATGTATATCTATGTATTCATCTGTCCATCTATTTCTCTATCTATTCATCCTTCCATCTATTTATCCTCTTATCTAATTACTTATCTACCCATGTGTTTATATACACATCTCTAGATCTGCATGTAAAAGGGATATTAAAACTCATCTGGTCCAACCCCTCTATGTTATAGAGAAGGAAACTAGAGTTTAGGTTGGTGAGATAACTTGCCAAGGGTAACATAAGCAATAAATATCAAGGTGAAATTTGAACTCAGCTCCTCTGGCTCCAGAGCCACGGCTCTTTTTCATTTTATCTAATTGTCTCTCTATGAATGGATATAAAGGATGATATGAAGGTGACAAACAAGGGCACTGGCTACAATATCCCTGAGTGCAGTCTGAATTGTATTAAAATCTAGTTGGAAAATATTTAACAAAATAATAGATAGATAAAAATAGATTAGAGCACATGTTAAAACTAAGTCAATATACAGCCCACAGGGGTCCTTAGGGACAGTTTAGTGGCTTCCATTTCTATTTGAGATTGACATCATTGTGTAGAGGGAAAGTAAACAAGACTTGGCAACTGATTGAATGTAGGTGATGAGAGCAAAGAGCTGGGAATGATGCCAAGGTTGAGAGCACAGGTGACTGTCCTAGACAGGAAGAGGGAAGTTGGAAAGAGGAATAAGTTTAGGGAAATAATAATGAACAAGTTTTAGACATGATGAGGTTGAGATACCCATGAGGCATCTAAAGATATGGCACTGAGTATTATAGGCTTAGAGCTGAGAGGAAAGATAAAGTCTGTCTATATAGATAGGGGAGTTCTCATGGAGATGAAAATTGAACCTATGCAAGATGATTAGTTCACGAAGAGACAGGGTATAAACAGAAATGAGAAGAGAGTTCAATAAAGATCTGTGGGGTACACACAACTATGGAGGTGGGACACAAAAGGAACTGAGAAGAAATGACCGGACAGGTTGGAGGACAACCAGGAGAGAGGAATGTCAAGAAAACTGAAGGAGGATATCTAGGAGGGGAAGGGGACAAGGAAGATGAAAAACTGTTTTAAAAGATCATCTGATTTATGTATTTTTATAGTTTATCTTCTTTAAAATGTTTAATGTATTTTTTTTCTGGCAGGGTCTTCCCCCATTTAAAAAAAATAAACAAACAAATAAACACAGTCAAATAAAAAAAAGTCTTTGCATTTACCAGTTTAGAAAATTTGTAACACCGCAGAGAGCTGTTTTAGTTCAGGGATAAAGATAAGCTTTCTGTCACCCTATGGCCAAGTCAGCATACACTAGTTCAATGTCACGGGAACTCAATAGCTTTCAGCAGTTTGTCCCAGGTCTTGTGTAAGATGGACAGAACTTAGGGAATGTTCACTGGTCAAATATCTGGATCCGCCAAGATTTCTGCACCAATGTCACTTCTGAGGAGGCCCAAGTCCATGTTATACCAATTTCTGTTGAGGGCATAAACTTCCTCCTAGTAACCTCAGTTATTAGAAGGCAGGGATTGTTTTGTTAAAATGTCTTTACATGCAGTATAACCAGTAACTCAACAAGTCACCTTGTTGGGTGTTTTTTCAGTTGTATTGAATTTTCCACTGAATCCTGTCTCCATTGTTCATGAGACACATCTAATCAATCTGGAAATCTTTTTGACTCTATCTCCATAGTTTTCATATCCATCTAATTCGTTATTTTTTCAAATAAATTTTATTAATCTTTTATTTTTTTACATCACCCAAATTTCTTACAATATTCCACCCATGTGATTCAGGGAAGCTATTTAATTTCTTTGACCTCAGTTTCCTCATCTGTGAAATGGTGTTGAACTAGATGTTTGAGTTTCCTTTCAGCACTAACTCTAAAATCTTATAATGCCTAGATGACAGGTAAGTTTCCTTCCAGCTCTAGAATTATCATCTTATCGTTTAAACATTTCAAGGTTTGAAAAGTATTTTGTATGTATTTTCTCATGTGATCTTCAAAATACCCTCCTGAGGTAGGCACTACAATGATTAAATTCACATTTTACAAATGGGAAAACTGAGGCTGAAAGACTATGCAATTTGCCCATAATTTTGTGGCTAATAAAATCCAAGATGGGATACAAAACCTGGTCTTCTTGAAGACAAGTAATAGACAAAAACGGAGATGGATAAAGAATTTGGGAAGCCAATTACAAGCCTGGCAACAGGGTATGAAGGCATAATGATGGAACTCTCCTCTCCTCTCCCCCCCCTTCCCCTTCCTCTTTCTCTTCTTCTTCTTCTTCCTCTCCTCCTCCTTCATCTTCTTCTCCTTCTTTTCTTCTTCTTCTCCTCCTCCTTCATCTTCTTCTCTTGCTTTTCTCCTCCTCCTCCTTCTTCTTTTTTCTTCTTCTCCTCCTCCTTCTTCTCTTGCCATTTCCATCTCTTTTCTCTGTGTCTGTCTTTCTCCTTTCCTTTCTCTCCCCTTCTCCCTTTCCCTCCCTCCTCTCTTTCTAGTTCTTCTTCCGTTTCTCTCTGACGCTGATAAAAACCTTGAAGGAAAAAGAATATCCTGGTCACAGATTATAGGAATAACTGGAATAAATGTAGCAAGCAATGCAAATGACAGGGAAAAAAATGGCAAGGAGGCATTCAGCCTTGAGAGAGAGTGGAAAAGTGCACCCCAGAACTAAATGCCCTGAAAATTAAGTGGGCCAGACAGAAATCTTTGACTCAATAAAGTCTACAAGAAATATTAAACAAAAATATTGAAAGAAAAACAAAAGAAAACATGAGAAATATTATTTTAAAACCTGACCTAAAAATAGTTTAAGGAGAAATAATCTAAATATTATTGGACTGTACAAAAATTATGACCAAAAATGTCTGGATGCTATATTTAAAAAAAAAAACTATCGATGAAAACTTTTCAGAATTTTTAGAACCAGAGGTCAAAGTGAAAATATAAAAAAGTCCAATAATCATCTCCTGAAAGAAACTCCCAATTGTAAACTCTCATGAATTTTATAGCTAAAATCCAGAGTTCCCAGGTGAAAGAAATAACACTACAAGCAGATAAAAATTGAAGATTTCAAGTACTAAGGAGACAGAGTCAAGATCACACAAACTTACCCCAAATACTGGGGGGAGAACTCAGAATTTGGTAAAACTGCTGGAAAACTTGGGAAGCAATCTGGCAGAAATTAGGTTTTGATCAAGACTTCACACTACATACCAAGGTAAACTCCGACTTGATACGTGACCTATAAATGTATAAGTTCTTATCATAAACTAATTAGGGGAGCAAGTAAGAAATTACCTTTCAGATTTATAGATAAAGGGAGAGTTTATAACTAAATAAATGATAGATACATTAAAAAGATAAAGTAGGTAACTTTAATTATATAAAATTTGAAAGTTTTTGCACAGACAAATCGAATGTAGTTAAAGTTAGAAGATAGGCAAGAAAAGCAAAAGGGGAAAAATCCTGGCAGTCAGTTTCGCTACTAAGGAGTTTATGACTAAAATATATAGAAAATTATTCAGATTTATAAGATTAAGAATCAAATACTCTTCAATAGATAAATGATCCAAGACTATGAATAGGTAGTTTTCAAAGAAAGAAATCGAAGCTATCAACAATCATATAAAAATGTTCCAAAGCAATCATAACTAGAGATATGAAAATTGAGATTTCATCTCACATCCATGTGACCAACAAAGAAGACAAAGGAGGAAAATAACAAATGCCAGAGGGTTTGTGGGACATATTAGTATGCTCTTGGTTGAACTGAGATTTGGCCCAGTCTTTCTGCAAAGCAATTTGCAACTATGCCCCCAAAATTACAAAACTGTGCATATCCTTTAACTCAAATTCTACCACTATTAGGGATATACCTGAAAGAGATCCAAGAAAGAGGAAAAGGACCCACATGTGCAAAAATAAACATAACAGCTCTTTATAGGGAAAGAATTGGAGAATGACTAAACAAATTATGGTACATGAATGCAATGGAATATTATCATCATAAGAATAATTGAAAAGAATTCTATGAATTGATGCAGAGTGAAGAGAGAAGAACCATGAGGGTAATTTATACACTTAAAAAATAACATTGTAGAGAAAAATAATTTTGAAAGACTTTAGAACTCGGGTCAACATGATGATAAACCATAAATCAAGAAGACTGAAAATAAAACACACCATTCACTTCTTGTCAAAGAGACAATAGTCTTTAAATGCCCAGGGAACTATACATTTTTGTGTATGCTCAATGTGGGAATTGTTATTTTTTCTGGACTATGCATAATTATAAGTATAGTTTTGGGTTTTTTTATTGTTCAATTTTATTGTTCAATAGGAGTACTAGAGGGAGGGAAAGATTATAAATGTATGTATTTTTTTTAAAAAAGAAAAGAAATTATAAGATTATAAATGTATGTAAAAATAAATACATTTATTTTTTTAAAAAAAGAATCCTATAATAAGATTCACTTTGTGATGGCTCTGTGATCTCCCACATGTTGACACTCTCTGCTTTGGTACACATCACAACCCATCCGAGCCTTCTTTCTGTTGTTCACTGTCTTCTGCAAATCCTCCTCAGGGGATTCACTGAGCTATTCAGACTCTCCATCATCTAGAATTGGCCCAATGTAGAAAAGAAGGAGCTTGAATATAATGTGCTTCAAAGTAGGGACTGCTTTGTTTTCTGACTTTGTATTAAAGTTCTACGTGTTATAGTGAGGCCTTAATGTTTGTTGACTCTGACTAGAACCTATAATAGTGCCTGCCTGGAATGTTGAGGGGGTAGAGAGTAGAGGGGGAGGGAACAAGCATTTAATAAGGATCTACTGTATGACAGGCACTGGGCTAAGCAATTTACAAATATCTCATTTGATCCTCACAATAAGAGGAAGTAGATTGGCATTACTATCTTCATTTTATGGTTTGAGGAAGCTGAGGCAGAAAGGTTCAGTGATTTGCCCAACATCACACGGGTAGTAAGTGAGGTGGAATTGGAACTCAGGTTTTCCTGACTCCAAACCCAGCCCTGTATCTACTGTGCCACCTAGATGTCTAGGTTGGGGAGACAGGGTTGTCGGAGAAACGACGTGTGAGATTTCATTGGTGCAGCACGCAGGTCCTGGGATATACATTCTGGCAAATGCTCTGTAACTTAAAGTCTTAGGAAGTTTCCCGGGGGCAATGAGAGCTTAAGTGATGTGCAAATCCAATTCTGGTAGCACCAAGGGTCTTACACCTCCGCTTTAGAAATTCAAAGCAAGGAGAAACAACACCCTGGCTGATCTGGTCCTTACCTCACCACAGTGGCCAAAGTTGACATTCTGTGATCCTTGGTCCCTTCATTCTTACTGACAGCTTCACCTCATCAACATGAATTGTATGAGGAATCATTGAAGTATCCCAGATTAGACCATCAGAGATCTGGGTTCTAGCCTTGCTCTCATATTAGCTGGCTGTGTGCTTGTGAGCCAATTGCTTTCCCTCTCTGGGCTAAGGTCATCTCCTAAAGATGAGTGAGTTATGTTAAGTCCTTATGGAACCTGATACTCTGATATTCTGGTACAGGGCTCTAGGATCACTGAAAGAGAGGGAGAATTTCTCTTTGAATAAACACAGGACTCAGAAGATATTTGGGGTAATATTATGAATTTCTGTGTTTTATTGAGTCAAGAAGGATCTCATATAGAGAGGAATGGCCAACCTTTGACTTCCACACATTTAGCCAGCCTGTTTTCCAAATGTCATGTAAATGGCTTGTTACTGAAATCTCTGATGAGGTCCATTCCAGTTTTGGCCACTAGAGGGTAGTGGCACAATACACGTTTCCAGTCTGTTCCAAGACTTGAGAATTTACCCTCCTACATCTTCCAGTTAAGTCTTTTTTCCTCCTTAGACAGATTCAAGCTGACATTCATAGAGGGGCCGCAATCTTTAAAGCCCCCCAGATTGGTGAAGAACTCCTGGTTTATAGGAGATTTCAACTGGAGTAGAGATGCTTGGGATTGTGGATTCGAGTCAGAAATTTGCCTCATTAACTGAGCTTATAGGCAGGACACCGTGGATGGATGGAACACACATCTAACTGTGTCAGAGAATTATAGAACCACAGTACAGGGAAAAGGGAAAGAGATCAACTATTCTCATCCTACTATTTTCTGTTAGTATTTTTAGTATTACTTTAATTAGCATTATATGATTTATATTTATGTATAAACATATTTATATAATTATATTTATCATATAAAACTAATAGTATTAATTGATGCATTTTTTATATAAATCATTTTCATATATAATCCTTGCCCTCCTTTGTTGTTTTTCAATTATTTTCCAATTGTGTCCAACTCTCCACAACCCCATCTGAGGTTTTCTTGGCAAATATACTGAAGCAGTGTGTCCTTTACTTCTCTCATTTTACAGATGATGAAACAGAGGCAAACAGAGTAAAGTGACTTGCCCAGGGTCACACATTTGAGCATTTGAGGTAGGCATTTGAGGCTAGATTTAAGCTCATAGAGATGAGTCTTTCTGATTCCAGGTCTAGCACTCTCTCCACTGGGCCATCTAGCTACCCTCTTCCCTTGTTGGACAGGAGAAAAAATTAAGCAAATTAAGCAAAACCAACCAATACATCTACTATCTTTTATTGTATATGAAATATTTCATATCCATCATCCTCCACTTCTCTAACAAAAGGAAAGAGGCACATTTCCTCATTTTTTGCTGGAGTCAGAATTGGTAATTATATATTATTCAATATCACTTTATTGTCCATTTCTGATAGAATGTATACTCCTTGAGTGGAGGAACTATCTAGCTTTTTTTTCCCCTTTGAATCTCCTAGACTTAGCACAGTACTTAAATTCTCCACTCATTCATTCACCCACTTAGTTTCCAGTTCTTTGTTCAGCCTCCTCTTTTACAAATGGGGGACTTGAAAAATGAGAGAGGGGAGGAGCCTTGCCCAAGGTCACCCAGGACTCCACTGTCCAGCCATTGTTTTCCCATTGTACCACATGGCCTTTCCAAATAATCCGGCTTATAGAGCTTGTCAAGGTCAGAGGAGGGAAGGAGCAGACCTGGTTCTAAATCAGGTGTGGCGGGTTGTCTTTGCTGTTCAGTTCTTCCAGTCCTGGTGATTGTGTTTCAATGGGCAGCCAGACACCACTGGTCATTCATTTCCTCTCAAAGACTCCTGCTTGGCTTCAAACAAGGCTCTTGGTTTATTTTCCTCATGCCAAAGGAATTTAATAACACTAAACCCCTACTACATTGCCAAAGATCATACAATGAGTAACATGAGTCTTCAGTAATTGTTCATAATTAATTAGAAATTGTAACAAATGTTTATGAGGCATCCAAAGTCAATTATCCACCAGGCGTATGAGACAGCTAGGCCTCCTGCCCTTTGGCCTCTCTGAAACAGACTCAAAATCCCAAGGTCAATGTGTATGGACAGACTGATGATTGATGGCAGGAGATCAGAGGATGCTAATGGCTTCTAAATCCTAAAGGTTAAATCTGACAGTAGTCATCGATAAGGAATTAGCCAGGAATTCCAAAGCCGATAGGTAGCCCTGGCCTCACCTCCCAGAGAGCAGAGGCTTTCAGACTTTAATATCACTCAGCCAAGCTGTTCAATTTAGGCCCAGGCTCAAAATTTAGGCAAAGAATAATAGTAATTGGCATACAGAGTTATAAAGTTTGTGAAGTGCTTTATAGACAGCAGCTCATTGGCACCTTACAGCAATCCTGCACAGTTGGTACTAGAGGGCTTATTGCCTCCATTTTAAAGATGAGGAAATTAAGCCTCAGAGAGAAAGAATGACTTACCTGTTGTTTATCTACTGGGTGATAGGGGAAAGAGTCAGATGCTGGTTTTTCCCAACTCCAAGTCTAGTCTTCTAAGAAAGGGGATGGAAGGAAGGAAAAGGGAGGAAAGAAAGAGGAAGGGAAGGGAAATTAAAGGAAGGGATAGAAAAGAGGAAGGAAAGGAGGAAGGGAGGGAAAGAGGCAGAGAGGAAGAAAGGGAAGGAGAAGGAAGGTAGGAAGGAAGGATAAAAGAAAGGAAGGAAGGGAGGGAGGTAAAGAGGGAGAAAGGTTAGAGAAAAGAAAGGAAGAAGAAAAGGAGAGGGGGAGGGAGGAAGAAAGGGGGAAAGGAAAGAAGGAAAACTGCAATTGATATAGAATTGACAAACTACTTTATGTCTTATATCCCACAAGTTTCCCAATTACCTTGAGGGTTAGGATCATATAACCAGTATTTTCACCAGTAAGGAAACAGGTTAAGGAGGTTAAGTGAATTGCCCCTAGTCACACAGGTAGTCAGCATTCAAGACAGGATTTAGGGCTCAGACCTTCCCAGTTCCAAACTCAGCAGCACTTTTACCAAGCAGTTTGCAAATGGACAAGTCAAGACCCAAACCTTCTTCCCAGGCTTGGAAGATAAATGAATCTCTTCTATGTAAATGATTGGGGTTGGGTAGAGTGCTGCTGAGAATCAATCATTAGCTTTAAGATGACTTTCAGTGTTTGGGGGTCTTTGTGTGTAGTGGCGGGATGGCCCCTAGAATCACCTCCTGTTCTCAAGTGCTAGTGGAGAAGAGAGATTTCCAAAGGTGTTACACTTAGCTGGGATGAAACTTTAGGAATTTGAAAACAAAGTTTGTTAAAGCAGGTCAGGCACAGAAAAAAAAGGAAAGAAAGAAAAAGGAAATGAAAAAGAAAGGAAAGGAAAGGGAAAGAAAAGAAAGGAAAAGAAAAGAGGGAAGGAAAGGAAAGGAAGAAGGAAAACAAGGGGGAAATGAGAACTAAAAAGGTGAAAGGGAAAAAAAGGAAAAGAAAGGAAAGGAAAAGGAAGGAAAGGAAAGGAAAGGAAAGGAAAGGAAGGGAAAGGAAAAAAGAGGGAAAACAAGGGGGAAAAGGAGAAATAAAAAGAGGGAAGGGAAGGGAAGGAACCTGCATGAAGAAGAGGGCTTTTCTTCCCCTTCCTTCTTCAGCTGCCAAAAATTATTTTCTAATTTTCTCCTCATGCATCCCCAGTGGATTTCTGCACCTTGGAGGTTGCCTCTTTTGGGTTATCAAGTAACCACAGGGGCCTGATAAGTTAGTCCTGGATGGGGGTATGTTTCCAATGGCAGGATCATATCTTCATAACTCTGCTAGGACCAAAATACCCGCAAGAAGATAAATGACCCCTGGTTTTAACTCAGGCTCCAACATCCATCTTGGAAAAAAGTAAAACCAGTTTCAGGGGATTAAAAATGTGGCACTGAGGTTAGCTGAGAATTCCTGAAACAATCTGTGAAAAAGGTAAGTCCATTCTTGGGAGAGCAAGACATTCTGACCCCAAATACTTTGATTTTCCTTTCCATATTCAGGAAGGGGATATTTTTCTTCCTCTCTTCTCCTTGATTCACCTTTGCAGGAATGTTTATTCACTGAAACCTCTTTGCAAGTCTGTATTCCTGTCTTCTACCAGAAAAATACTGGGAATCCTAAAGTGTAGGTCTATGCATGACACCCTGATGCTCAAGAAACTCCAGTGGCTCCCTGTTGTCTTGAGGATCAATTACAAATTCCTCTTTCTTTGTCATTGAAAGCCCCTCACAGGAGGGATCCAACCTGTCTTTCCAGGTTTGTTACTTTCCTTCACACTCTTATTTTCTGCCCCAAACTTGTGTCTCCATTCTTCATATATGACAGTTCATCTTTTGCCAGAATGCTCTCACTCCTCACTTCCCCTTTCTCAGCCTCAGTCTAACCTTCTACACAAAGCCTCTCCTGATCCCCCGCCCCACAAGACCTAGAATTAGGAGGACCTGAGTTCAAAACTAACCTCAGACACTAGCTGTGTGACCCTGGGCAAGTCACTTAATTCTGCCTCAGTTTCCTCATCTGTCAAGTTAGAGAAGGAAATGGCAGATTACTTTAGTATCTTTGCCAAGAAATGAGGTCATGAAGAGCCAAACATGACTGAGAATGACTCAACATCAACAACAAAATTCTTTATGGGAGGGACTCTTATTTTTATCTCTGTACTCTCAATAAGCACATAATACGTACTCAATAAATTCTTGTTGGTGAATCAAATGATTTTTTTTATGATAGAGACCTCCAGAGTACGATAAAGGGAAACTTTAGGCTTTGGCTCACATTCTAGGAGGCCAAAGTAGAGGACAAAGCATGAGATACTCATCTATCTAAAGGGTATTTTTTGGGAGGAGGAGAGCTGGCAGAGCCTGGGCCTCAACGTTTCATCCCTGCATCCTTCTTTTTCCCTTCCCTCCTCTCCCCTGACCTTCTGCTCCAGGATCAGGGCCTCTGAGTGTTCTGTCAGGCTCAGTTTTAAAATCTGTGGTTTGTTGGGGTGGGTCAGGGCTTGGTTCAAAGAGATTGCCTAATATTTGGACACATCTAGGTCTAAGGAATGCCTTGATCGCCTCTAGTGAATATTCCCTCAACCAAGGAGAATGGTGCCAAATATGAGATGTAGAGAAAGAAAAAAAAGAGGAAGATTCTCTGGACTGTTGGGAGATTTTGTCTTTCCAGGATGGTTTTAAGAGCTTCTAGACAGAACAAGTTCATCTAGTTTGAGACTCTACCATCAAAGAGAGAGAGATCTTATGTAGGATCAAAAATGTAGTCATGTACTAGATGGGGACGTCTAGGTGCTGCAGTGGATAGAACCTGGAACCACGAGTCAGGAAGATTTAAGTTTAAATCTGGTCTCAGATGATTACTAGCTGTATGACTATGGGCAAGTCACTTCACCCTGTTTGCCTCAGTTTCTTCATTTGTAAAATGAGCTGGAGAAGGATGGCAAACCACTCCGTTATCTTTACAAAGAAACTCCCAAATGAGGTCACAAAGAGTCAGACATGACTGAAAAATGACTCCACTTAGTTGGATACAACTGACAACAAAATCTGTTTTACAAATAAGGAAAGTGAGGCACAGAGAGGCCAAGGGACCTTCCCAACATCACATAGGCTTATAAGATCAGAGATTGAGAGCATGAAGACACCTCAAGGACTAGTTAGTCCAACCTCCTCATTTTACACAGGAGGAAACTGAGGACCTTAGAGGTTAAGTGCTGTATCCAAGGTCTACCACAGGTTAGGAAGAATCAGGGGCAGAATTTGAACCTATATCTTGACTCTAAAACCAGTGTGTTCCCTAGTGTATCACAACTCAACAATGAGCACTTTTTAAGCAACTACGGTATGCCATACATTATGTTGGATACTGGGGTGCAAAGATGAAGAAGTGCTCTAGTCTTTGTCTCACCTGCTCCTGGGGTTTGTGAGAGCTCTAAGAGGTAGAGGGCAGAAAGGAGGGAGAACTTTGCAGGCCTGGAGGATCAGCCAGGACAAATGAGCCTTTATTCCAAATGTATATGACTGGCTGAGTCCCAAAAATGAAATGAACCCAATGGGCCCAAGACCTAGTAAAATGAAGGTGATGGGAGTTATAGGACTTGTGTTGGTATAGTCATAGCAGGAGAAGTTGCATTAATAGTAATGACAGCTAACATATAGAGAGCTTTAAGTTTTGCAAGGCACTTTACAATGTCATTTCAATTTATCCTCACAAAACCCCCAGAGAAGTAGGTGCTACAACGATTCCCATTTTATAGATGAGGAAACTGAGGCAGACAGATGTAACTTGCCCAAGGTCACACAGCTACTAAGTATCTGAGGTCACATTTGAACTCAAGTTTTCCTGACTCCAGGTTCAGTTCTGAGCATGTCACTATGTTCTGCTCTAAGTAACTGACTAAGCGTGGAAAGTATAAATGCAGGGATATTTTTGTAGGATAGTAGGTATTTTAAAATGTAGCTAAATATGGAATGAATCCCAGATTAAAGAGAGGTAAACTGAGGCCCAGAGGTAACTCTCTTGAGGGCAGAGAGGATGAGAACAGTCATGGAACTGGAGATGGGAGAAATTCTGCCTTCTTGCTCATAGGGATACCCTGCCTCCCTAGCAGTCAGCTAAGCTGTGGTTGTGAATTCTGGTAAAGTCTCAGAATCCTCTCTTTGAAAGGATGTTGTGAGAGCATCCAATAATCAGATGCTTTCAGTAATATTTCCAGCTTTACCCAGAGGGTTCCCTTTCTCAGAATGCCTTGAAGACAGTCTTGAATTCTCTGACTCACTCAAAGTTCACAAAAACAGTGTAGTAGGGCAGACTTGTTTGTACTCAACTCTCTTAGAGAAGCAGGACCAAATTTCTTGTGGTCTACCCCTTTGCTTTGTCTCAGTTCTCTCTTCTCTCTTTCCCCCCAAGGACATGGACAGTGATGGAGATGAACCCCCAGGAGAATGCCATAGAGCAAGTCATTTTGGTCCCCTCCATTTAGATATGGGACTAGGTGCCCTAGAGACCACTAGGTGGTGCCATGGTGCTCAGAACCCTGGACCTTGAGTCAGAAAGACCTAAACTAAGTCCAAATCCAGCCTCAAACACTTACTAGCTGTGTGACCCTGGGCAATTCACGTAACCTCTGCCTCAGTTTCCTCATCTCTAAAACAGAAATACTAACAGCACTTAAGGTCCCAAGGTTTTTGTGAGAATGAAATTAGGCAATATGTGTAAAATGCTTAGCAAATCTTAAAGTGCTGGGTATTCTTATTGATAACGTTATTATTACAAACCTAGGATTCTAAATGCAGTGAGCTTACAATAACATGTTAGCTCCTTGAATGCAAGACCCCATCTTGCCTTAATCTTTATTTAAAATTTTATTTAAATTTTTAAATTAAATTATTAAATTTAATGATTAAATTAAAATTAATTGTTAAGTTCACTTATCATTAAGTTATTAAATTTGCTAATTTATTCAAATTAAGTTTAAATGAAAGTTTATTTAAAATTTAAATTTTTATTTAAAATAAATAACAACACCTAACATAATACCTTGTACTTTGATGTGTGTGTGTGTGTGTGTGTGTGTATGGAATTCCTTCTGTAGTAGTGTGCAATGGAATTCCTTCTAGAGTAATCCTCTCCATTGTACAGATCATAAACTTGTCCTGTACCTTATAAAGAGTTGCCTTTAAATGAGAAATTTCAGTGATTTCCCAAGACCACGTAGTTCATGTACAATCCAGAGGCAAGAATTGAACTCAAGTCTTTTTAACTCCAGGTCCTGTCCAGCTCTACTTCCCTGACTCTTTCCTTCCACATAGTAGAGTTAATGATGATGATGATGATATATATATATATATATATATATATATATATATATATATATATATATATATATATATATAATAGATAATATTTATATAGTGCTATGGGCTTTAAAAAGCACTTTACAAATATGATCGCCTTTGATCCTGGGAGGTGGATAGTATGATTAATTCCATTTTACAGATGAGGAAACTGAGGCAGGGAGAGTGGTGAAGTACCTTGTCCAGATTCATACAGCTAGTAAAATGTGGAAGTCTGCATGGGAACTCAGGTCTTACTGGCCCTGGGTCCAGCTCTCTATCTACTGAGACATCATATTACCTAAATTCATTAGGCATCAAATTCAGTTGATTTTCAACTGCTTTCATGTAGATTTGTCCTTTAGGAAGGAAAGAGAGTCTCATTTTTCAGCTGGAGGAAATGAAGCACAGAAATAAAAATAAAGATAGTAGCTAACATTTATATAGTACTTACCATGTGCCAAGCACTGTGCTAACACTCTATAATTATTCTCACTTGATCTTCATAACAACCCTGGGAGGTAAGGATATTATTGTACCCATTTTACAGATGGGGAAACTGAGGCAGAGAGAAGTAACATGACACAGCTAGTAAATGTCTGAGGCTGGATTTGAACTCAGATCTTCCTGTGATGACAGGCCTGGCACTCTGTCTATTGTAATAGACACCTTTGTTCTCAGAGAGGACCAAAATGACATCACCATGATAAAGTCAAGTTTCAGTGTGTTCAACTGTGGCTGATCAGACCAATATGAGCTTGGAAGGCTCTACCACAGACTGGGCACAGTCTGAATATTTGGGGTGGCTACTCCAAATTTATGCATCCTACATTTCCTTTGTACTGTCTCATTTCCTTTGTGCTGCTTCCTTTGCTCATAGAGCACAGCACCCTTTTGATGTGAGCATGCCATGCTGAGCGGTCCTGTGCGAGTGTCCCCCATGTCACACAATCAAATCCAAAGTTCTTGAGAGGGAACTTGAGAGTGTCCTTCTATTGCTTCTTCTGACCAATTTGTGATTGCCTGCTCCATGCAAGTTCTCCATAAAATAGTCTTTCTGGCAAGTGTATGTTTTGCATTTGAACAACATGGTCAGCCCACCAGAGTCGCACTTTCTGAAGCATAGTTTGAATGCTTGGCAGTTTAGTTCGAGCAAGGACTTCAGTGTCTGGTACCTTATTCTGCCAGGTAATCCTCAGAATCTTCCTAAGACAGTTCAGATGGAAGCGATTCAGTTTCCTGGCATGGCACTGGCAGATCGTCCATGTTTCACAGGCATATAACAATGAAATCAGCACAACGACCTTCAGTTGGGTAGTCAGTCTAATACCTCTTCTCTCCCAAACTTTCTTTTGGAGTCTCCCAAACACTGAGCTAGCTCTGGCAATGCATGCATCAACCTCATTGTCAATGTGTACATCCCTGGAAAGTACACTACCAAGGTAAGTGAACTTAGCGACAGCATTCAAAACTTCTCCATTTGTTGTAACTGATGGTTCCACATATGGATGGTGCGGTGGTTAGCATGTGAAGACCACTTTACTGCCCTCAGAAAGATGAAAGACTGCTCCATGGATATTAGATGAAATCTAACCACTTTCTACATGAATTGCTTCCTTTCATGAGAAGCTCAAAATGCTTAGATGCTTACTGTTTCATTGTTGGACAGCTGAGATGTTAAAAAATAACTTTTTAAAAGAAACCTCTTTCTTTAGGAGGCAGCGTGGAGTCAGAGGAGGCAGATTTAAATTTCTCAAACTCTCCAGTCACTAACCTATGGTTGTGAATTTAAAAAAGTCTCAGAATCCTCCCCTTGAGAGGGTGTCATGAGAGCCCCCCATTACTAAATACTCTCAGTCACATTCCCTATGCTTCCTGCATAGTCCCATAGAATCCATGGCTCTCAGCTTTCTCATCTGTAAGGGATGGGG
Organism: Potorous gilbertii; assembly: GCA_028658325.1. Taxonomy (NCBI): domain Eukaryota; kingdom Metazoa; phylum Chordata; class Mammalia; order Diprotodontia; family Potoroidae; genus Potorous; species Potorous gilbertii. Next base: position 225,701,955 of record CM053773.1, on the reverse strand, counting down.
CTCTAGGAGTCCCCTAAGGTCTTGCGGCTCTAAATGGCTGAGCTCACCCAATGAGCACCCTTCGAGGAGTCTCTTTGGAGGGAGGCCATTGACAAAACTCTCCAGAATACAGAGCTGGCCAAGCAAGGATGATGAGAGAACTGCATGATAGGAGGCCTCACTGCAAAAAAAAAGTGAGGATGTTTGGCCGGGAGAAGAGGAGATGGAGGTGGGATGTGATTGCTGTCTTCAAGTATTTAAAAGGCTGTCACATGAAAGAGAAAGCAGACTCAGTCTGGGTGGCTCCGGAGGACAGAAATAGAATTAGTGGGTAGAAAGTGGGGTAAGGGCAGATTTCATACTAAACTATAAAATCCTTGAGGACAGGGACTATGCCTGGGCTACCTTCTTCTGTTCCCTAAGACCCAGAATAATGCACTGCCCACAATTACTATTTGGAGGGGAAGTGGGAAGGGAACAGCCTCGGGGTTTGAGTCTGTGATTTGGAAAAGTGTGGAACTCCCAGTGTGGAATCTTCCTTCACCAATGCAGATGGACCTATCATCAGTAACAGTCTTAGATAATTGCCTGGGTCAGTGGGAGGTTAAGCTCTAGATAACTAAAACTGTTAGAAAAATCCTCTGTGAGGAAGCAGTGTCCTATAATATAAATGCAAGTAAAAGGAGTTGTGCTCATTCTCAACCCCTTAATAACTGGAAAGTCACAGGCAAGTTACTTTCTCCCCCTGAGACTCAGTTTCTTCCTCTGTAAAATGAAGGGATTGGAGTATGGTCCTTGAGGTCTCTCCCAGCTGTAGTCTAGTGGCCATACAAGGGCTCAAGAAGTTTTTTTTATGTTGGGGGGCTCTTTCGAGAAGAGTTGAGAAAATGCACTTTTCTCCCTTCTTTATAGAAATGAGGGACCATGGGTATGGAATTCTCTGTACATTTGTCAGGTATGGCTGAGACATCAGTTGATTTTGCTGAACCTTCCTTCCTTTCTTCCTGCTTTCCTTCCCTCCTTCCCCCCTCTCTCTTTCTTTTTTCTTCCTTCCTTCCTTCCTTCCTTCCTTCCTTCCTTCCTTCCTTTCTTTCTTTCTTTCTTTCTTTCTTTCTTTCTTTCTTTCTTTCTTTCTTTCTTTCTTCTTTCCTTCCTCAGGGTGAGCTCACAGTTATGCAGGGCATAAAGGCAAGAGTCACATTCAAACACAGGTTCTTTGACTCCAGAGAAGTAGATGAGGCAGGGAATATTGTCAGAATAAATAAAAGTCAGACTAGCATTGGAAGGGGTAAAGGAAAGGGAACAAACTTTATTAAGTCAAGAATACAGAGGGAAAGGGAGTGGAAGGGTTCTATTTAGAAATGAAGACAGCATAAAAACAAAAGACATAAACAAAATTCAGGTTTCTTTTCCCCCTTTTCTTTCCAAAGTGGATTTTCCAGCTATGGTGGCACATAGCTGCTATCTCTGTTCCCAGGAAGTCCAAGGCTGATGGATCTGAAGATCTCAAACGTTCTAAGCTACAGAGAGTCCTTTGGGTGTCTCTGCTACCAATACAGTGAGCATTCCAGCATGGAGAAACACTTACTTGCCCAAAGAGGAGTGACCCAGGGCAGAAAGAGAGCAGATCAGGAGTGGTATGAGTAGCCACTGAAATTTCAATCTGGGTAAGATGAAGAGAGTCAGTCTTAAGAAATAAACAAATAAATTAACAAATAGAATATAGATCTACCGTCGGATAGACAGTAGGCTCATTCTTGAATCCCTGGAAACCCCTAGACTATTGATCCTAGGAGCATGAGAAAAGTCTGTTGGTCCTTATATTTGGAGTCAGGAATATCTGGTGGCTTCAGATCCTTGGGCTTTCACTAGATGTTTGACCCTTGGCAAGCCAATGTCTCTGGGTCTCAGTTTCCTCATCTGTGAAATGAGGGGAATTGGGTCGATGACCTTCAGGCTTGCTTCTAGCTCAAAAATCTATGATCCTATAATCCTATAAAATGATGTTGAACTAGATGGTCTTTGAGGCCCTTCCTTGCCCTAAATCTATGATATTGGATTATTTTCTCAACTCATTTGGGTCAGCAGCTTTTGTGCTCTGGATGCTGCTTTTATTTCCCCCAATCAGGATTAAGGAACTTGTCCAGGGTCACACAGCTATTACTAACTATCTGAGATTGGATTTGAGCCCAAGTCCTCCTGACTCCAGGACCAGTGGTCTATCCACCGTGCCCCCTTGCTGCCTTAGGACACTGCTTTCTTAAGCTTCTCTGATACTGTTGGAACAACCTAAGCTCTGAAATTACTGGGGTGGGGGTCTTTTCAAGGATCTGGTCTTTTACCTTTTCCTCTTCCCAATGGACATTGAGGGAGCTTTGCAATTCCTTTGTTCTCCAAGTCATGTTTATTTTCAGCCCATCACCAGAGAAATTACAAAAATATGTATGTATATATATATATATATATATATATATATATACATATGTATGTATGCATATATGGATGTATATGTGTATATATGCAATGTATATATGAACATGCATTGTATACTGTGTGTGTGTATCTTGTTTCTCTGACCTGCTTATCTCTCTCTCTTTAAAGTGGCCCCTAAATCTGCACATTAAAGGTGATTAGCTACCTACGGGACATCCTCTGTCATTAGTTAATGCTCTGGAGAGGGTCTTGGTCCCAGATCACAGTAACAGAGCCCTTTGTACATACATCACCGGAGGCACATCCTACCGAAGTCTCCAGTCCTTCTCCCCATTCTCCATCCTCTGTCCGGGGTTGCAGATCTGAGGGCTTGGGGAGACAAGTTTAATTTAAAGATGAGCTTCCCTAGGACTGCCAAAGGAAATGGCGTGTCAGCTACGTCAAAAATAGATACTGTTATGCAGATATATGGAGGGAGAGGGGGACTCAGCCAAAGCGATTAATTACCTGGATTGCCTTTAAACGTCAAAACAAATCCTTCCCCATTCCTTCTCCAAGACTTAAATCATGGAGAAAGACAGGGGCAACCCCAGCAGACTGGAATGCTGGGAAAGGAAAGAGGTGGGGGGGTGGGGAAAGGGGATCCAAGATGCTGCATGTGGGGGGGATGTGCCTGTAGGATAGAACCATGCTGCGTATGTTTGTCTAGGAACAGGAGAGGGTAAACCCAGAATATTTCCTGGTAGCCATAGAGATTTGTCCCAAGTTTCCATGTGGGGAGTTACAGAAGTATGTTTATTTATTTCTGTGTGTGGAACTGGGAATCATAGAGGCCTAATCTGGAACAAGAAGAGATCTTGGAGGCCATTTAATTCAACCCCTTCATTATTTAGATAAGGAAACTGAGGCCCAAGTAACCAATGTGCCCTGCCTAAGATCACTCAGATAATAAGGGTCAGAGGTAGGATTTGAACCCCTAAGGTATATAGAACTGGCCTCAGAGTTTGGAGGAGCTGGGGTCAAGAACAAATTATCTATCACTCTGGAGCAATTCCTTCACTATCAGTGCCACAAGAAACTTTCTCATATTTAAAGTTACAAAATAATGACCTATCTGCATAAGCAGAGGGGATTTCTACTCTGGAAGTTCTCTATAACTGATGAAACCCTACAGGTCTAGATGAAAAGAAAAAGAAAGGGGGAAGGGAGAAGAAGGAAAGGGGAAGGGAGGGGAGAGAGGAGTGAAGATAGGAATGAGGGGTGAGGAAAGGACAGAAGAGAAGAGAGAAATGGAGAGACGAGGAGAAGAGGGGAAAGAGGAAAGATGAGGAGAGGAGATGGAAGTAGAAAATGACAGGAATAAAGAGAAGATAAAGACACACAGAGAGAGAAAAAGAGGGAGAGAGAGGATGAGCAAGAATGAAAGAGAATGAAAAGTAGGAGGAATGGAGAGTGGGAGAATCTCTGAGAGGAAATGGTCTGAGGAAATGAAACCCTCTATAATCCTTAAAAAAAAAACAATTCTTGCTTCATCTCTTCCAAGAATTCTAATTTAATTTGTGCACAAGCTTTGGTTTTCTTTAAGGTTTTGCTCGTAGATGTTTTGGAGTATGAATTTGTGTCTTTGGTGTCCCTGTCACTATAATAGATTTTTGGGGATGAGATTATTTTATTTGTTTACTCATTCTTTCCGGTCTACTTCTTAAGATGAGACTTGAGGTTAAGGCTAGGCTCTGTGCATTTCTGGAAAGAAGGTCTGACGTAATTCTGTAGCTGCCTTCTTGGGAGGTCTTGAGTGTTGTATTGTGCCAGAATCTCAGGGACAGCTCACCCTCAGGACCTTCAAGCTTTCAATGGTCTTCAAATGGTCTGGTCCAAGATCAAGTCTGATTGTTGGTCTCCATGATCTGAGCTCTGCAAGTTCTTGACCTGGGTTTGAGTCTGAGCAATGGTAGATGCTTCTGGGCTCAGTCACTGTCTGAGAGCTGGGCCACTCTGCTGGTTCAGAGGGACACAAGTTCAGGTTTCCCTTTGGACTGGGATTCCCACCCTGGTTATTCTTCTGCCAGTTTCAGGGTGGGTTAGTAGTTAGATCTGTGACCCTGCTCTGCTGCTAGGATGTGAGGGGCTCTCCTGCTGCTTGCTTCTACCTTGTTCTTCTCTTGGTATACAGTACAAGGCCTTCCATCCCTCCTCAATCTGGAATGCCACACCTGGATTAAAAATTCTATGATTTATGTCCTAGAGAGTGAGCAACAAAGCTTCCAGTTGGCACTTGCTTCCTCCCCACTCCTACCCTCTGATCAAAGCTGTGCTGCCCTGGCATAGGTCTGACATTTTCTCTTGCCCTAGTGCCCAGTTCCTCCCTCTACTGGGGTGCTCTACTGGTCAGACCTTGTCCCAAATATTTGCATCCCTCTCTGTCCCCTATGCAAACCTGGATTGGAAAATGACTTACTGTGACTTATTTCTGTATTTCCCCGATAGGATTCATTCTGGTGCATTTACTATATCTGTTTAGAGGAGTATGGGGAGAGCTTGGCTTTATTTTCTCCCTGTTACACTAACATCTTGACTCTACCTCCGACAAGCCTGAATACGATTCTTCACATGGATATACAGAAAGAGTACTGGCCTCTGAGGGAGAAAGTCTAGGTTGGAATCCTGTTTCTTTTCCTTATTTGCTGTGTATTCTTGGACAAGTCATTAGTGTTTAACAAAGAGCCTAGCACATACTAGGTGCTTAATAAATGTTTAGAAGCAACTAGAATCAGAAGACTCCTCTTTCTCAGTTCAAATCTGACCTCAAACACTTCCTAGTTGTGTGACCCTGGGCAAGTCACTTAACCCTGTTTGCCTCAATTTTCTCATCTTTAAGATGAATTGGAGAAGGAAATGGTAAACCATTCCATTATCTTTGCAAGAAAATTCCAAGTGGAGTTAAAAAGAGTCAGACGCAACTGAAACGACTCAACAACAATAAATGTTTAATGAATTAAATTAAAAATTTCTGCTCTCTGGGTCTAAGCTTCCTCATTTTTAAAATGAGTTGCTCTTGATGATCTCTAGGGTAACTTGGAGGAGAAAGAGCACCCACATGCTTTGGAGTCATGGGACTTGAGTTCAAAATCTGCCACAGTCACTGACTATATGACCTTGGCCAAGTCACTTGTCTTCTGTGTATCAATGGCCTCTGAGATTCCTTATGCCTCTAGGGTCCAAGATCTCATGGTAGACTTAGATGGATGGGTGCCTTTCTCACATGGGGAACCTTGTCTTCATTCTCTCAGCTTGTAGTTCTCTCCTTCTATCACTTTATGTTGCAGAATATAAGTTCAATGAGCGCAGGAACTGTTTCATTGCTTTGTCAAGAATTAGTATCATACCTGGCACATTGTAGCCCCTTAATATATTTATTGAATTGAAATGTTAAATTGGAGCAAAAGAGTTAACAGAAATAATGAAGTGTCTTTCTTGAAAGATCTGGGTTCAAATCCCACTTCTGATACTTATAAGATAAATGATGCACAAAAAGTCAGGGAATCATAGATTCCAGGCTGGAAAGGACCCTAGAGGTCACCAAGTTCAACTCTCTTGTTTCATAGATGTTAAGTGACTTACTTAGGGTCATACAGCTAGTGAGTATCCGAGGTAGGTTTTAAATCCAGGTCTTGTTAATTCAAGATCTTTTGCTTAACTCATTCTACCAACCTCTCTAGTGACAAGATCATAGATTCATGCCACCTCATAGTCTAACTATATCATATTGGGCTGGATGTCACTGAGTTTCATGGGATCATAGGCATAAAGTTGGAAGGGCTTTTAGGATCTGTCTAATTAACCAAAGTTAGAGACCAAGCCCACTGTGCGCCTTTCACAAAGTGAAGAAGATTGGCTAAGGTCACAGGAAAAACAGACAACAGAGCTCTTACCTGAAACCAGATTCTCTGCCTCCAAATTCAGTGCTCTTTATAGATACCTTTAAGCACACTTGTCCCTCATACCTGGAATGCACTGCTTCCTTATCTCTGCCTCAAAGAGCCTCACTCTTCCTTTAAGACGATATGCAGTCACCATCTTCTTCATGAAGCCTTTCCTGATCCCCACCCCCAGCTGCCAGGGCTCTCCCTCCCCATCTATCTTGTACTTAATCCCTTTGTATAGGTTTGTCTTTGTTTACTTTCAATTTACATGTAATAAAATAGAGATCAATTCTCTGTCACTTCTGCTAATTTTGACCTGACAATCAACAACAAGAAAACAGAGGTTCTCCACCAGCCAGCATCACACATCCATTTGCGGAACGATCTATTACAGCAAATAGAGGGACTTTGAATGCTGTGGATAAATTAACTCACCTTGGCAGCATATTTTTCAGGGATGTGCAGGGATGCTCAATATTTGGAACTTCCTGAAGGAAAATGTGGGAGAGAAGAGGTATTAGGCTGCCTACCAAACTGAAGGTCTACAGAGCCATTGTGTCAGCCTCATAGTTGGATGACTGTGAAACCTGGACAGTCAACCCAGCCAGGAAATGGAACCACTTCCATTTGAATTGTTTTAGGAAGAACCTAAAGATTACTCAGCAAGATAAGGGACTCAACAGTGAGCTCCTTTGTTGAGGTGAAATGCATAGAGCTTTCAAATTCTCCTAAAGAGAGTGCAGCTCTGATGGGCTGGCCACATTGTTTGAATGTCCAAAGTGTGTTTGCCTAAAAAAACAATTTTATGGAGAACTCACACAGGGCAGGCCAGAAGAGATCAGAAGAAGAAATAGAAGGATACTTACAAGGTCTCTCTGAAGAACTTTGTTATCAATTGTGAGACATGGGAGACACTGGCACAGGACCACCCAGCATGGCGTGCCCACATCAGAAAGGATGCTGTGCTCTATGAACAAAGCAGACATGCAGTAGCTGCATGTCTGCTTTGTTTTCCAAGAATGAAATTTCCAAGAAATTTCCAAGAATGAAAATGGATTTTTATTTCAAAAGGGTTTTTTTTTGGAGGGGAGGCAATTTCTATAAAAAAAATGATGTTTTTAAAATTTTAGCTGCAGTAGCTAAAAAAACACATGAGATGGACAAATTTAGAGACATTTCCACTCCAAATGTTCATACAGACTACTTGTGCCTAACCTGTGATAGAGTCTTCTGAATTTGTATTGGTGTGATCAACCACAGCCAGATACACTGTATATTGACCCCAACATTATGATGTCATTTTGGTCCTCTTTGAGCACAAAGGACAAACACTTATGTTTTGCATCCTTAAATATGTCCTTATCTCTCCTCCAAGAGGATGTAAGTCCCTCATGAGCAGGAATTGTTTAATTCTTTATACTTGTAGCTTCAGTTCCTAACACAGTGATTGACACACAGCTGGTGCTTAACAGGTGTTTGCTGACTGATGAGTATCACAAACCTGAAATTTATTTACCTCTGTAGAAAAAGAAGAAGTCACTTCTGAGAATGGTCTAGGGGTTGACCCTAGGGGTTGATTGGGTGGCTGAGGATGTGAGGAGGGAAATTAAAATCAAACTCAGGTGTCTGGGTTGTGTTTTTAGATGTTGTCCTATTAAATAATAAACTATGCTGTATTTACTGATCTGGCAGGTAATAAACAAAAGCTACTGAGGAGGAGTGTTTGTCTCCTTTTTTATTTAAAAATATTAAAAACTAAACATGTGGAGCACAGATAATTTGTTTCTATGAGAGGCCCCCCTCAGGATCTGCCAAGGATTTAATGAAAGAGTAAAGGAAATACATAAATAAGGAGGTAGAAGAGGAAGTGAAATTTCCAAGAATGAAAATGGATTTTTATTTCAAAAGGGTTTTTTTTTGGGGGGGAGGCAATTTCTATAAAAAAAAATGATGTTTTTATAATATGGTTTTGTGGGAAGAATAGGTACTTTTAAAATCATAGTGAGGATGAAAGGTGGTCTCTTTGATGAAAAGTTTTGATGATAGTCATGGAATCTCAGAGTTAGGAGGGACTTTGATGTACAGAATGTCAAGGGTGGGAGTGACCTTAGAACATAGAGGAACTTGGAGTGGTCTTAGAACAGAAAATGTCAGAGCTGAGAGGGACCTTAGAAACTAGAATGTCAAAGCTGGGAAAGGTCTTATAATGTGGGATGTCAGAACCTGGAGAGAGTTATGGAACAGGGAATGTCAGGGCTGAAAGGTTCCTTACAACAGGGAGCATCAGATCTACACTTACAGCTCATCTATTCCAATCTCTTTAATTTTGCTGAAGCTTATTTTAAAGTTCCTTCTCCTGTCCTTAGAAATCCAGACAGCCTCAATCCCTCCTGGATTCTCTGAACTTCCTTTGGAAAGGCTGCTTGACCATCCTGACAGAAGGATGCTTTTTATCTATAGAATGCTGGAGAAGAATTGAAGGGTCATTTCCCCACCCTACACTGATTGAACACTGATTGAAGATAGAATAGAGGTCATCGATATCTCCCAAATCTAAAGCTTCTTTCCAGCTAAAGCAGGACTTGATCTATAATGCAGGATTCTATCCTACAGGATAGACTGCCCTTCCAGCCCCCTCCTTCCCAATTTTATAAGGCAGGAATTCGGTCCTGCAACCTTCATTGTCAGCCAGCCCATCTCCAAATGACAAAAACAATGTACAGACCACCTGATGGGAATCTAGAGGTCTGAATACCAAACAGACAGTTCCTGTTCATTTTTTCCATCCCATCCTCACTCCCAAAGCTGTACCCCAACCACCAACGTGGGGTATCTGAAACCCCATCCTCATATTTTTTGCTATATGACTCCGGACAATTCATTTTTGAGAGATGAAGTTCCTTCCTCAAAGGATAATGGGAAAATAATAGCACCTCTCTCAGCTACTGAGATGGAGAATGAGTGTAATGCCCTTTTTTTGGTTAAAGATAATTCTATTTTGAGTGGTTTTTACAAACTGTTGCAATATGAAAGTCATTTCTTTGATAGAAATTATCCAGTTGTTTTGTCAAAAACACTGAAATAGCCCTAAAATATATTTTTCAGAGGTCGTAGAGCTTAAAAAGAGCAAAGAGTATATGTAACCACACAAAATCTATTTCTGCATTTCCTTTTTAGATTGTGTTGCTTACCACACTAGAGCTATCCTTTTGAGAAAACATAGGATCATTTTGCTTGGAGCTTCAGATACACCAGAACATAAATTTACAAAGAAACTTTTATTGGTTTTTTTTTTAGTAGTTTCAATCGTGCCCAGCTGATTTTGATACTATTTAGAGTTTCTTGGCAAAGATGGTTTGCCATTTCCTTTTGCAACTCATTTTACAGATGAGGAAACTGAGGCAGACAGGGTTAAGTGACTTGTCTAGGGTCACACAGTGTCTGAGGCTGGATTTGAACTCCAGGCTTGGAGCTCTATCCATTGTGTCATCTAGCTGCCTCCAAGAGCTACATATGGAGTTGTAATCATTTTACCAATAAACTATCTTCCACACAACGCATTTACTGCGGCATTGACTGAAGCGATTGGGGGACATTTCACATACACCTTGCCCTGAGCTGACATTTTGCCTCCTCCGGATTTGTTATGTTTTTCAATTACAATATCTCAACCAAGTTCCTCTTCCATCTGAGGGTTAAATACTTTGGAAAACTGCAAACACAGTGCACAGAAAGGGCTATATCTAGAGCCGGAAAGTCACTCTGTTGGGGAAGACTGGTTTGTAAATCTTTTGCAATTTGTAAATTGCAAATGCAAATGCAAATGCAAAGGATCCATTCATTTGCAAAGCCTGTTGTACCGCTGGAGAAGTGTGTAAACCTGTACCTTCTGCTGGTCTTGCCACGAAAGGGGACACAACCAGCTGTTCCCAGGTCAACTGCAGTCGTTCCATCTCCTGACCAAATACAAAAATGAACCAGCCCTGGGAGCGTCAGTAAGCTCGGGAACATGACCAGTTTTCATAGGCCTACCTTGCTCATTCAAATCCATTCGGTTGTTCCAATACCTTTTTGGCACTTTCCGAATCTGAAAACTTAATAATTACTTAGAGACCAGTTTCCCTATCCCTCTTTAGCTGAATATTTTCAATCCTGCCCAAAGGCTCAACGATTCCTCGAAGCATATCGTCAGTTGTGTTTATGGATCTTACGTAAAGTCTCATGGGTCCAATATTTCCCTTCTTTAGGTTACTGGTCGTGGTCTTCCTAGCCTCTTTCTGCCTGAGAGACCAGTACCGTGATAGGCATTCCTAAGACAATCCGGCCATTTAATCGTATTGGTAGAGACACTGAGCTAACATCAACGAATTCTACACAAGCAATTCATTCGGACCTGGAATTTCTATCAGAAATCATTGTTACATCGCAGACCTTTCCCACAACAGGAAAAAAACAAAACCCAATAAAAACAACGACTCCTCCAAATCTCTTGGTCTCATTCTTGCTGACAATTCCATAGATCGTCGTTCTCCTCTGGAGTAAGATTGTCAATAGGTGCTCTTAATTTGATGCTGGGAGGCAGCCCGATCTCTCCATGGATGGCATGGTTGCATTTTGGTCGCGAGCAGAGTTTTCGGTAACAGACTCTAAAAGCGTCCTTTTCAGCTTTGGGAAAGATTTCGCCTTGGTTCTTTGTTTTAGTTACTCTTCCGTTCCTAGCTCTTTTTCCTCTCCCGGTCTTTGCCTCGGTTCCATTCCTTACGTTTTCTCCTTTTTCGGTCGTGACTTGATTTCTGCCCTCGGTCTGTTATTGTTATCTCTTTCTTTTCTTGCCTCGCTCTTCTAGTTGCTGCTCAAATGTTCTTATCCTTCTTATAAGGAGCCTCAAGTACTGCTTGAATAACCATACCCTCTGCATTCTTTCAGAACTCTTGTGAGGGTTTCTGTGCAACTGGCGTGCTGGCGTCTCTTGGAGACGCTGCCGCTGCGGCTGCGACCTGGGTCCAGGTCGCGGTTCCTTCTTGCCCACCCGTCCAGCCTGAGTTTCGGGTTCTGAGAGCGGAAGAGCTTGAGCCGATCGTAAATAGAATAATGAAATGAGAAGAGCCCGGGAGGGTGAGGCGGGGGGCGGCGGCAAATCCGGGGCCAACCGTGCAACGGGGACTGCTGATCTTTGAAATGCAGTCACTGCTGTCCCAGTCACTCACATTCACACACACACACACACACACACACACACACACACACACACTTTCTAATGCATTTTGAAACCTGAAGGTGCTACAGACAGGATGAGTCGTTACTTTTGCGGAGGAGAACCCCTGTAGACGAGAAATCCCAGCCTTGCTCCTAGGAGACACACCACACACTGGCTGGGTAATCCTGGGTAAATCACAACCTCTCTGGTACTCAAATGCCTATTGTTTGAAAGGAGGAGATTGTTCAAAAAGACCAGCGAAACCTCGCAGCTCTAAATGTGGGATCCTGACGGACTTGTTTTAGGTGAATTCCCCGATCACCCATTGTTCCCTGGGGTTGGTTCTTAATAACTTCCTCAAGGTCAGGGACCCTGTTTCGGCCTTTCTTTGTAACCCCAGCTTTTAGTATAGTGTCTGGCACAGGGTAAGCACTTAATAAAAACTTGTTGATTGACTGCTAGGTCACTCGGATTAAGATCCACAGAACTCCACCTCTGGAAGGGATCTCAGAGACCCTGGAAGGGACTTTTCCTCTTGTCTGCACATGAGAAGGCATGCTTTCCATCACACACTTGACAAGTGATCTTCCAGCCTCTGTTTGAAAATGGGGGTGTGGGTGTCACCACATCAATCAAAAGCAGTCCATCTTGGGGCAACTTTAATCATTGGAAGTTTCTCCCTACATCCAGCTTAAATCTTCCTCCAGGAAAATTCGTCCCCACCCACAGCTCTTACTTTCTGCCCTGTGAAGTCTGATAGGATGAAAGTAATCTCTCTTCCCATTCCTATTGGTGTTTTATCTGCCCCCAAATGGATTGTGAGACCCTCAGAAGTAGGAGTTTGCTCTTATTCGCTTTGTAAGAGACAGGCACTTAATCAATGCTTGTTGAATCGGTAAATGATATTCAGTGAACTTTTAAGATCACGACCAGGGGATATAAAATACAAAAATAAAGACAAAACAAGCCATGGCCCGAAGAGGTTACATTGTTTTGGGGAAAATGACATGGATCGAGATGAATCCATGACTCAATAAGCATTTATGTGCTCGTTATGTATCAGGGACTGTACTAAGTGTGGGGATAAAATAAAAGCAAACGCGAGATTACATAGTGAAGGAGGAGGGAGAAAAGATACAATACTTGAACATAAAAGGGTGTGGGAAAGAACTGCCCCTGAGGAAGATGCCTCTATCAATGTACCTGTTCCGCAACGTGATTTCTGGCCTTAGAAAATTGCCTGGCTCACTTAGAGAGCTTAATTGACTTTCCGAGAGTCTCACACGGAAAGGATGTTCCAGAAATAGGATTTGCACCCAAGTCTTCCTCACTGAGATCCCAGCCCTTCCGCTGTCAAAATTGTGTGCAAAGTAAATACAGGGGGATTGAACGTGGGAAGGGGGCAGGGGTGATCGTTATTGACCGAAGTGATCAACAAAGGCGTAGGGGGAGACCAGGAAAGTAGAAGATGGACAGACGGACAAACGGACAGACGGACGGATGGATGGATGGGGGGATGGATAAATGGGTGGATCATAGTTGGATGGATGTATGATCAGAGTAGTGAAGGTATGTGAATGGTTCTGACACGCTATACGGGACGGGGGAGGGGGAGGAAAGCTATTATCGTTCATTAGAAGTGTCTGCCCACCCGAGAGAACTTATGAACAATTCCTTCCCCACCCTCTCCACTCCCTAAATCAATAAATTCTGGGCCAGGAGCCACTGTCAGTACCAGGGAAGTGTCGGGCTGCTTCCTCACTTCAAAGTCGCCCACCTGTCAGTGGGAGGGATCAGCTCGTTTAGGAATGGAAGCTGGCTGCTCCGGCGGGAGCTGGGGGCGTCCTAGGTCTTTTCCCTGAAGCTTTTATATCTTTTTATGAGCAAATGAATCTCCCCTTCAAACAAGTGGGACTGTGATAGGCCTGGTGGAGGCGGGCCGAGCCATCGCGGGCCCCCAGCTCCAGGCTGGTCTGAAACTTTTTAATCAGAAGAGACTCGGGGGCCCCGCCTCGTAAAGAAGACTCCCCGGAGACCCCAGGCTGAGAGTGAGCTCAACCCCCGGAAAAACCCTCGGGCTTCTCGGAGCCCCGCTGAAGATGAAAGAGGCAAGAGACTCCTGCTGTGGGCACCACCTGCCCACTCTCTCCTGGGGCTCAAGATCATCAGAAGCGGAAAGTGCGTGGCCCAAAGAGGCAGAGATCGGGAATCGAAGCCCGACTCTGTCCACGGTTTGCTGTAGGACCTCGGGTTAGTTGCTCATCCTCTCTGGGCCTGAGTTCCAAGCTTCCAAATGAGACTTTTGGACTCCGGAATTAAGATTCTTTCCTGTTCTATTCCTACGAGCCTGACTGGGATCAAATGGACTTGGAGATGAGAGTGGATGTTCCAGAACTAGTTATTAAAACCAATTTAGAAGTTTGGCTGAACAGGAAAGAATGAAACAGAGCCTGCCTTCCCACACCCAAGATATCAGGGCCTGACCAAGCTGAGCTCAGTCTTGCGGTACCCCACTTTCTCCATCTATAAAATGAACACTATTGGGGCAGAACTCTAGAAGTGAATTTTCCTGGAAGCTCAGGATAGTGGCTGAGATTCAATCCCTTTCTTAATCGGTTAAGAGGTCTTTCAATTTGATCCCAACTGCCTTGGGTGTCCTTGCTGTATCTGGTTCTCCAAGACCCTGAGGAGCTTGTGTGTGTATTGTAAGTCCCTGTGTATTTTAAAGCCCATCTAAGTTTAAATTGAGCAATGGCAGGGTGAAGGCCAGTTACTCTACCCTTCTCCCTCCTTGCAGTTACACTTATTTAGAAAGAATAGAGCCATTGAAAAATTGGGAATTCCATAATAAATAGTAGTAAACATTTTGAGATATTATGAACAAGGAAGGAACTGTACAACACTGTCAAGTGGTAGGTTTTTTTGTTGGTTTTTTTTTTTAAGAAAGAGAGACAGAGGTAGAGGGGGAAGAGAGAGATTTAAAGTAGTATAAATTGCCCTGTTTGTGTGACTTTCTGCAGATTCTTTCTCCTCCTTCAAGTTATTTGCTTGTCTTTTGGGGTTTATTAATGTCAATTTTATAAATTTGCATTTGTACACTGTCCTTCTTCCCAATAAATGAAAAAAAATTAACAAGACACTCCTTATAAACATGCACAGGTCAGCAAAGCTAATTCCCACATTGGCCTGCCCCCAAACATGTGTCTCATTTTCATTTTAAGACGATCAACTCTCTGGCAAAAGATGAGTGGAGGGTTTCATCTTTAGCCTCCTTGGAGTGGTGGTTTGTCATTATTGGAGTTCTAAAGTATTTTAAAGTTATTTTTCTCTAGTATGTTATGGTCATTGTGCAAATTCTTCTCCTAGCTCATCTCATCTCAGAATTTACTCAGAGTGGTCTTCCAGGTTTCCTTTAAAGCTGTCCATTCTGTAATTTCTTATGAAGCAATTATATTCCATTACATTTACTTAACAAAATCTGCTTATCCATTCCCCAGGGATGGGGATGACTGCCTTGCATAGAAGAAGGGCTTGTGTAGCTCAGTGAAACGATAAAGCTATACCATACAAGGTTACTCAAAATGAACAGGCCATAGTGGAGAGTTTTGACAAAAGGTAAGCCATTGGAGAAGGAAATGGTAGCTCACTCAAGTATATTTGCCAAGAAAACCCATGAACAGATGATAATGATGATGATGATGATGATGGTGATGGTGACAGTGGTGATGATGATGACGACTACAGTGAGAGATGAACCCCTCAGGTCAGAAGGTGTCCAGTAGGCTACTGGGGAAGAGTAGAGGACAAATTCAAGTAGCTCCAGCACTAATGAAGCAGCTGGGCCAAAGCCAAAAGGAAGCTCAGCTTGGGATGCATCTATTGACAAAAGGAAAGTCTGTAAAAAAAATAAAACAAACTTGGAAAGGAAGATCTATGAACCAAGGTAAGGTGGATGTGGTCATACAGGAGACAGACAGATTAAACATTGGCATCTTGTATGACAGTGAACTTAAATGGATGGAAATGGGTGAATTTAGTTCAGAAGATCACTATATATATTACTGTGGGCAAGAATCTCTTAGAATAAGTACAGTAGCCCTTATAGTCAATAAAAGGGTGGGAAAAGCAGTACCGACTGTAAACTCATAAAATGACAGAATGATATCTGTTGAAATTCAAGGCAAATCATTCAGCATCATGGTAATACAAGTCTATGCTCCAAGCACTGATGCCAATGAGGTCAATTGATCAGTTCTATGAAGCTCTACAACATCATCTAGAAATCACACACACATACACATACATTTACATTCATCCTAGAGGGAATGGAATGCTAAAGTAGAAAAATCAAGAAAATAATTAGAATAATAGCAAGTTTGATCTTGGAATACAAAATTAACCAAGCAGAGACTAAAACACTTTTGTCAAGATAAGAAATGATTTTTAAACAACCCAAAAGGCAACTCTACATGTGAACATTACCAGATGGTCAATATCAAAATCAAATCAATGATATACTTTGCTGCCAAAAGTGGAAAAGCTCTATATAGTCAGTTATAACAAGACCTGGAGCTGACTGTGGTTCAGATCATGAACTTCTCATTACAAAATTCAGACTTGAACTGAAGAAAGTAGGGAAAACCATCAGATCATATAGGCATGACCTAAATGACCTACCTCACTTAAGATCATGAAGTAGGGGTGATGAAGAGATTTAAGGGATTAGATCTGATAGATAGAGGACCTGAAGAATTATGGACAGAGGTTTACAATGTCATATAGGAGGCAGCAACAAAAACTTTTTTCTTTTCCAAAGAAAAAGAAGAGTAAGAAAGTAGAATGGCTGTCTAACAAGACTTTACAAATAGCAGAGGAAAGAAAGAAAGGTATATTCAACGATATTCTGAATTCCAGAGACATAAGAAAGATTTCTTAAATGAGCAAAGAAATAGAAGAAAACAGTAAAATGGAAAAAAAAAACCCAGATATTTCTTCAGGCAATTTGTCAATATCAAGGGAACATTTTATGTAAAAATAGGTATGATAAAAGATGAAAAATCTAAGAATTTAACAGAAGTAGAAGAGATTGAGAAGAGGCAGCAGTAACAGACAGAAGAATTATACAAGAAAGATTTTAACATCACTGATAACCATGATAGCATGGTTACTGATCTAGAGCCAGAAAATGAAGTCAAATGGACCTAAAGAAGCATTGTTAACAATAAGGTTACTGAAGGTGACTCATTAATGGCTAATAAATTGGAAAAGATCAGTTTATGTCCCCATCCTAAAGAAGGACAATGCTAAGGAATAGTCAAGTTACTAAATAATTACATTCATTTCACATACCAGCAAGGTTATGGTTAAGATTCTGCAAGTAAGGCTTCAGCAATATCCAAAATGAAAATTACCAGAAGTGTAGGCTAGTTTTTGAAGAGGCAGAGGAACCAGATATCAAATTGCCAACTTTCACTGGATTATGGAGAAAGCAAAGTGGTTCCATAAAAAGAAAATCTGCTTCTGCTTCATTGACTACCCTAAAGTTTTGGCTATGTGGATCAGAGCTAAATGTGCCAAATCCTCAAAAAGATGGAAGTACTAGATCATCTTATTGTCCCCTGAGGAATCCATATGATGGCCAATAAGTAACAGAACTGAACATTGAACAACTGATTGATTTAATATTGGAAAAGGAGCTTGACAAGACCATACATTGTCACCGATATTTAATTTATGTTCAGAGTACATCATGAGAAATGCCAGGCTGGATGAATCAAAAGCTGGAATTAAGACTGCTGGGAAAAATATCTACAATCTCAGATATTCAGACAATACCATTCTCATGGTGGAAGGTGAAGAAGAATTAAGAAGTCTCTTGAAAGAGAAGAGTGTAAAAGCTGGTTTGAAACTTAACATTAAAAAAAAACAACACCTTGATCTTGCAACTTGTCCCATCACTTCCTGGCAAGTAGAGGGAGAAGCAATGGAAGCAGTGTCAGATTTTATATTCTTGGCCTCAAAGATCAGGGCAGATGGTAACTGCAGCCATGAAATTAAAAGACGCTTGCATCTGGGAAGGAAAGCTATGATAAATCTAGACAGCACACTAAAAAGTAGAGACATCAACCATGTTGACAAAGTTCCATACAGCCAAAACTATGGTTTTTCCAGTAGTAACATAAGGCTGTGAGAGTTGGACTATAAGAAAAGCTGAGCACTACCAACTTGATGTTTTTGAGTTGTTTGTGTTACTGGAGAAAACTTTTGAGAGTCCCTTGGACATGGAGATCAAATCAGTCAATACTTAAAGAAATAAAGTTAAACTATTCACTGGAAGGTCAAATACTGAAGTAGAAGTTTAAATACTTTGGACATATAATGAGAAGATGGGATTCACTGGAAAAGACACTGATGTTGGGAAAGATTGAAGGCAAAAGGAAAAGGGGATGGCAAAGGATGAAATAGATATAGATAGTGCCATGGAAACAATGAACATGAGCTTGGACAGACTTTGGGAGATAATGGAGGATAGAAGAGCCTGGTGTGCTATGGTCCATGGGGTCATGAAGAATCAGATGTGACAAAATGACTACACAACAAAAAGGGGAAGATATCCTCTTAGTTCCCCCTTTTGGCTACTATTAAAAAAAGGGTTGCTATAAATATTTTAAGACATAAAATCCTTTTTTTCTTTCTTTGATCTTTTCAGGGTACAAGCCTAATGACGATGTAGCTGGGTTAAAGGGTTTACATATTTCAGTAACTTTCTGGGCCTTGGTCCAAATCACTTTCCAGAAAAGCTGGACTCATTCACAGCTCTGCCAAGAGGGCCCTAGTCACACTTATACTTTAATTCAAAGCAATACGCTCCAACAGTCATTTTCATAGACTTATTAGCATGTATTATGTGCCCCTGATTGTGTGACCCTGGGCAAGATATTTAAACTTTTAATACCCCAGGCAGCTAAGACTGTATATTCCAAGGTATAGCTTGGTGATCTCCATTTATCAGAGTGAATTTCCCTGTATGATATTCCATACACCAATGAGATTTCAAGCCTGTACCTCTGCATCTACTCTTGCCCTCCCAAAGGTACCATGTTCTGAGGATATGAAGAAAAAAGAACAATGTCTACTCTTTAAGGGATTATATGACTTAGTAAACTAGAAAAAATAGATAGCTTTGGAGATACAGGATTCCAGAGGTGGGTTCATATTCCACCTGTGACATATAACTTTTGAAACCTTTCTCAAATCATCAAACTTCCCTGGGACTCAGTTTCCTCATTTGTAAAGAGAGGTTATTGTGCCACATGGCCTCTAAGACCCCTTCAAGACCTATGAACCTAATATGCAGAAGTACATGCAGAACAATTTTAAGAGGAGAACACTGTCCATTGGGAAGACCAGGTTTCCTATAGGACATGGAAGCAGAGCTGTACTCTAGGAAGTGGAAGAGCTCAGAAGGGAGTGCATTTGAGATGAAAGAAAGAGTTGGGAGCTGCTCAAAGGGTAGCCACTATGCTGTGGGGGAGAATGATTCCCTTCTGATTCAAATTTGTTTGCCTGCTAAGCCAGAGAAGAACATGGAGGACATCTAATTGTAATGGATGGTTTTCTGTAACAGAGAGCCAAGAGCTCCAGGGGGAGTTGGGGTGGGGGTGGGGGGGAGAAGGGGCACTTGGCTTTTATTAGAGGCATATTGTGGATGTGGCTAAAGAACTTTTGAACCCTGCCCTAATGAAGATAGCTGTCTTAGCAGATATATCTGGGCAGATTGGCTGATGTCTAAGACCAGTGAAATAGTGCCCCTCTGAGCCTATGGGCACAGCAATCCCTATGAATTCAGGGTAGCTCTTCCACTGTGAGAAAGAGTGCCCCAGGTTCTAAGGGAGAGTACATATTCCTATTCAAAGTCAAAGAGGTGAGACAGGTTTTATTCCCTCCCTATTCCAATTGTTTCACATGTCTTTGTTTACTAATTATTAGATGTGTCCCGTAGTGGAAACAGCTGCCTCCAGGGACTGGGGCTCTTGATCCTTAGAGGTCTTCGAGCAGCAACCACTTGGTTTGTTGTTGTCAGTCAGTTCAAACTCTTCACATTTTCTTGGCAAAGACACTGGAGTGTTTTACAATTTCCTTCTCCAGCTCATTTTACAGATGAGAAAACTAAGGCAAACAGGGTTATGTGACTTGCCCAGCTAGTAAGTGACTGGGTCCAGATTTGAACTCAGAAAGATGAGTCTTCCTGAGTCCAAGTTCAGTGTTCTATCTACTGCACCCCCTAGCTACCACTTGGCAGGGTATGTTATACTGGGAATTCTCTGGGGTTGTAAATTGGACTAGATGAACACTAAGTCACCTTTTAGCTCTTGGATTCTGTCATTGTCTCCTCAATGCCTCACTCAATGTCTACCTAGTCTAATACTTGGCATGCAGTAGATGTTTAATAAATGCTTATTGTTGACTTACTTGATTGTTCTGAAGGGATAATAGAGGATGGCTGAAGGAATGGATTTCAGGACCCCTGTAAGTTAGATAGAGAGAACATGGTTGATTTTGACTGGGATTTCATCAGTGGGAAACTCCAGATTTGCTAACTTTCATGATGGCAGCTAGTCTGTAACTTATGGAGTCTAGAGAGTTGTTTAGGGCATAGATGGGTTAGCAGACTTCCCCAGGGCCACCCACTCAGTATGTGTCAGAAGCAGGACTCAGCAGCTTATCTGTTTTTTTTTAATACTGGAATTCCCTGGGGGATGGGACTTGGGTGGTTGGGGGAGATGAAAGGTTTTAAGTGACTTGTCCAAGGTCATACAGTCAGTATTTGTCAGATGCAGGAGCTGACAACTTGTCAGAAGTATGGAATCATGGGATCACAAGTTGGGAAAAGGAGAAAACAGAGGCCATCTAGAAAACTCCCTTAATTTTAAGATTAAAAAACGGGGGTCCAGAGGGATTAAGTCATGTGCCTAAGGTCACACATATAGACACAAGCAGGCTTTGAATTTAGCTTCTCTGACTCCAAAGTCAATGGATCACTAAGAGGCTAAGTGACTTGTCCAGTATGTATGCATCAGAGGAGGAACCTGAACTCAAGTCTTTCTGCCTCAGATAGACCACTGCACCATATTGCCTCTCCAATGTACACATCATCACTCCCATTTTACAGAGGAAGAAACTGAGGTCCAGAGATAAGTGATTTTCCTTAAGGTTACAATAGTTAGGAAGTTGTGCAGCCAAGAACGGATTGAAATCTAAGTCTCCTGGAGACCCAGTCTAATGCTCTTCTCTTCCTTCTCTTCCCTCTGGAATCCAGAAGACAGCAGGAGCTCAGAGCTGAAATTTCTTTGGGAAAGAACATTTTCCAGATTTGCAATGAGAAAAATAGTCATCCTAGACCTTCACATTCCCAATCCCTCTGCAGCAGAAGGTGAAGGATGACGATGGGGCTGGAAAGAAAGAGACTGAAGTGAAGCAATCTCCGGTCTCCAAGCCTTTAGCACCCTGTCCCTTCCTATTGGGAGTGGGGAGAGAAAGTTCATAGGGGGGAACAAGAATGGAGCTTAGAAGGAAATTAAGTAGGACTATTTCCCTTGGAAACTTCTGGAATGATTGTTTTCCCTCCCTTCTCCCCTTACCCACACCTTTGGTCTTGGGCAATTTTAGCTTTTGGAAAAAGAGAGACTCAAGGTCAGGTTATAGCTAAATCCAGAGAACAGCCTTTTGAGGTAAAAAGTAGCTCTCCATAGTAGCACTCTCTGTCTCTCTCTCTCTCTGTCTCTCTCTCTCTCTCTCTCTCTCTCTCTCTCTGCATATGTACAGGGTTCCCTGTCAGCTCTAAATCTCTGACCCTGTGATTCCATGAACTCTAAAACAGAGCCAAGATAAATTTCTAATTCTACAGATGACTGTGTTTCTGTAGAATCCACACATCCCCCATCTCCCCAAAGGAAAACTACAGGCTATCAGGATTGAAACTTAGAGCCCAGGAAATGTTGATATATAGTATATTATGCTAATATGATTAGTGGGAGATGACAGTGAAAAAATGTGACAGAATTTTCAAAATTGTATTAAGAATTTTACATGTAAAAATTACTTGAAATAGCTATCTAATAATATTAAAGTAGGTAAAGACATTTTCCAAATTAGGTCCTCATAATGCAAAAATTTAAATTCTCTGAAGTTTCAGGTGAATTATTATTTACACTACTGTTATTATCAGGTGAATATTATCTACATTCTTAATCCTTCTAATAACTCTATTTTATATTGAGTTTGTATTAAGTCTTGGCACTCAGGAGGCAAATCTAGAAGGGAGAAGTCACTTCAGAACTGACCTGAGAATGTGGCTTGTTGTAGAAATAAAAAATTATACATCTTGAACTCTTTTCATCTAGATCAAGGATATATGATTCTTAATAACTGAATACACCTAAAGCTATGAAGTTATGGTTATTGAAACTTGTGGTTAGTCCTCATGGGACTGTCATTTACATTATCTTCAGTCTAATTCCAGGTATAATTATCAAGGAATCCATTTAGGCCAATGATCCATGATGCCAGTAACCCTATGAGGTTAACAACCATGAATTACAGGTGGAGTTCTCATAGGAAAGGCTGAGAGAAGGACTCAAGAGAGAGTCACCTCAAACATTTATTGTGTATTTAGTATATTATTGCTTAATCAAATGGAATGCAATCCATATGTTTTAAGCGGTGCCCATTTCCCTGTTCTCTAATATCACCTCTGCACCTCAAGAAGGGAACTGCCCCCTTCTAGTTTTGCATCATCCATTGGGGGAATGCCCTCCATGAGTTTAGATCTTAATGATCGAAAGAAAGACTGAGGTTTTTCTGTGGATCAAAGTGGGGAGGAAGGAATATGAGAAATAACTCATTTGGATTCCTACTCTATTCCAATCAGTTTTAATCAGTTTGATATTTTACATAAGTCACATAGGTTTGATTAGATGAGACAGGTTCTTACAGGAAGCTCAGACTTTAATGTTACATTCACTATTTGTTTACCAGTTATGCAGATTGATCACTTGCCCAACCACAAGAACACTGACAAAGATAGCTCTATCCTGTTTTACTCAAATGCCACATCCAAGCCTGCTGTGGATGGAATGCCTTGAGGCTATGGAAAGTCCCCCAACTTATTTTTTGTACTTTTGGGCCACTCTCTCTTGTCCAAAATAAGCAGGTGACCATCTTACAACCATTTAGTCAGTGTCTCCGCTGTTTTCATGCCCCATGTTTCACCCAACTCAATGCCCCTTTGCCGACATACCATTTTTGGCTAATGCATCATTTTTTGACCCTTGAAATGAGGGCCAAATCCAATGGGATTCCATATTTTGTCTAATACCTTTACAGTATTCAGCTATCAATTCTGGTGTCAAACCTTATAAAAATAAGGCTCTGGAAGAAGGGGGCATCTCAGACCACGAGGTCTACTACATTAGAAGGGGACTGTGGGCCATTTGATAAAGTGCCATAGGCTCAGAGTTCTGCCTCAGTGGTTTATTTTTTGACTAGGAGGTAGGTTAGACAATTATAATCCCTACAGGAAGAGATAACATGCATTTAAATAGATCTATACAACATACATAGTATGACTGTGTGAAAGAGCCTACAAAGCCTACCTCCAGGAGTTAGCAGGATCTGAACCCATCATACACTAGCTGGATGACCCACAGCAAGTTGCATAAGCTCTCAGGGTTTTAAACAATTCTCTAAGACTAAAAAATCACAATGAATGTGTCAACCTGCTTTGGTAGAAAGTGAAATCACAAATCCAGTCTTCATGATAGAGATACATAGAGAAAAAACAGAGTAGACACAAAGTAATGAGAGAAGCCTCCTTCAGAGGTTGGAGTTTGAGCTGTCTTAAAGGAAATGAGGCTGTCCCCCTGAGTGAAGGAGGGGAAGAGTAGGTCTTGGGAAGCTTGGAGGGGGTTAGGAATGAAGATTCCCAGCACCAGCTCAGGCGGCCTCCCTCCTAGTTTGCAGAGTCAGGGTCTCACTGACTGAAGGCATGCTAGCTAACACCTTGGGGATTCAGTGGGTAGCCTGAAACTCCCCTCAATCCTCACTAACCACCAGGCTGACCAATCTGCTTTTATCCATGAAGGATGAAGAACAAAGCATTTACTAGCTGCTTCTCAGGCTTTTGAGCATGAAATGGGATAAGGGATGGGAAAGGGCTTTGTGAAGAGCAAAGCTTCCTTCTTCTAACAATAACCAAAAAATTTAAAGAAAGATGGAAAAAAAATACAGTCTTGCAAGACTAACTAATTCATCAATCTAATGTGACACTCATATAGTCAATGAACCCTCACCTCTGCAAAGAAGGGAAGGGGTGTGCGTGTCTGTGTGTGTGTGTGTGTGTGTGTGTGTGTGTGTGTGTGTGTACATTTTCTCATCTCTTTTTTGGAGTCAGGCTTGGTCTTTTCAATTCCACAGCATTCAGTTCCATTTCACAGACATTTGATTACCTGGGATATTCTTACTGTCCCCAGACTAAGAAAGGAGGACTAAGAAACCAGTAAACCTCAGGGAAAGGGGGCTGAGGAAGGGTGCCCTAGATCTTTCTATTTTGTATTTCAGCTTAATGGTAGGATTGACCCAAGGGAAGAGAAAATCCAGAGTGGAGGACTGAGTATCTCATTTGACTCTCATCTCTGGTCTAGAGGTTAGAGAAGGAGTAAAGAAAAAAGAAAAAAACCCAAAATGTGTATTTTTTCTGTGGAAATGCATTACACAGAGAGTCTAGTGAAGGGGAAGGAATGGGCATTAATGTTGGCATCATAGCATCTGGCTTGGAAATCCAATTCTAACATTTATTTTCTACTTGAGGATCGATGGGTAAATCATATCATTCTACTGAACCTCTGTTTCCTCATCTGTAAAATGAGGGACTTGAACTAGGTGGTCTTTGAAGTTTCATCCAGGTCTAACCTGTGATATTATTATTTCCTAAGTGGACTTTCATCAGTTGAGAGCTCCCTCAACTGAAGGTGGAATAGCTGAGGTGGAGGGCGGGGGGGGGGGTGGGGATATTCCATTACTTT
Source organism: Potorous gilbertii (assembly GCA_028658325.1). NCBI lineage: Eukaryota > Metazoa > Chordata > Mammalia > Diprotodontia > Potoroidae > Potorous > Potorous gilbertii. The sequence continues at coordinate 225,677,341 of CM053773.1, read as the reverse complement.
CCCCTTGAATTTGTCTTTTGTGTCTCTATCTCTCTTCTCCTAGTAGAGATGGGCATATAACAATTATTAAAATATTTCATGTAAGCCTCTTCGTTGCTGTGAGATTCAAATGAGATGATGATAAACTGAGGCTGGAAGAGGTTAAGAGATTCATGTAAATAAGATTGGAACTTGAATCTTCTATATCTAGGCACAATGTTCTAATCATGGTTCCATTTAGTTGCTCATTATACAAATAAGAACCATTATTGCTATAATATTTTTCCTACAGTTGCTGGGTGGGGATTGGGATTATTGAACGAGATTCTCTTAGTATTTCAATTGCCCTCTGAGAAAAAGTTTTCTAGGGATGAGTTTTACTTAATATTTTCAGGATCCATATCCCTCCCTGTCCCTCATTTAAAGTTACTTTTTTCTTTTTTACACAAAAAGGATCTATGCATAGAGGAGTCCATGAAAGTCTTGCCAAAGGCCATACAGTCAGGCAGAGCTGGGCTTAAGGAACAAAATCCAGGTCTCCTGACCCCCAGGTCTGATGTCCTAACCTAGTCACTATCAATCAAAGGAACGGATGTTGCTTCTAACTGGAGCCCAGACACAAAGAAGAAAATGACATTTCAATTTTCCCTTGATCTGACCTGGAAGCCCAGTAGAGTCTACCTTAAAACCCCTTCTCCCCCCCTCACATCAGGGCCACATTCCTCTGAGTAAACCTTAGTTTCAGCCCCGACCCTTTCCAAACCAGATTTTTGGAATCTCGTTCCTCTATAAAGCTCTCTGGTGCCATAAGCAAAGAAATCTCTCTTAGTAGCCAGGGCCAACCATCCCCTCACCTTAAGCTCCCTCCCCTCTCCATATCCCCTTTCTAAATGCCCTCCAGTTCAGAGATGGAGCAAGCTGGAGGGGAGGCTGAGTTCTGATCTTTCCCCTCTCATCTCCTCCCCTATCTTGGCTCCTCCAATTTTGAATTTCCTGTTGGGTCAGGGCTATAAATTTCAGCTGTCTTTCAAGGCTGCCCCTGCTCTACTGAGGTGAACTGGGGTGAGCTGAGGAGAGAAAAATATGGGAGATGGCTTCAGTTTTCCATTCTTTTTACAAGTTCCATGCTAACCCTCCCTCCCTAATCAATAAAACAGGGGCCAGCTATGTGCCTGCTCCAAGTCTCCCCTCCTGACTTAGACTTTATAACCCTTGGCAGTCAATGGGTGTTTTCAGTGGGAAAGGCAGCTTGGTCCCTTGCATACCTGAGGACAGAGAGCCAGGTATTGAGTAGAAACTTTGGGATACTTTCCCAGGCAGTATGAGGGAAGTCCAACATTCCAGGCTGGGCAGCATGCAGCTGTGAGGGTTTCCTCTTTCTCCAAGTTCTTCAAAAACATTTTTTCCCTTCTTGGAAAAAAATAGAGAACTAATGAGGGATGGAGGGGTAAGTAGGGTAAGGTGGTCACCAGGAGCAAGATTATCTCCTACTCTCTGATTTTTTCCTTGGCTGATAGACAGAGACAGGTAAAGACAAAAAGAAAGACATAGAGACAGATAAGGAGAGACAGAGACATAGCCAAGGGACCAAAAGAACCAGACAGAGACATAGTTAGAGATAGTCAGAAAGAGAAGTTAGAAGGTAGTCAAAAAGTCAGACAGAAAAAAGAAAGATATACACAGACAGAAACAATGAAATGCAGAGAAAAAATATAGAAAGAGAAAAATAGAGAGATGGTAGTAATAAAGAAACAAGAGAGAAGAAAAAACAGCAGAATACAGAAGGCAGAGACAGAGACAAAGAGAGAATAGAGAGTGCTAGAAAGAGACATCCACAAATTGAGACTTTCAGTCTCAGAGTCCCAATCTTCCTCAGCTTGGTAGCTTCTGTCATGGCCCTTCCTCGGACAATTTTGACTGCTAAACTGACTTTTGAAGAGATTAGATCCTCATGATAAAATAAACTTTCTCTCATCCCTTAAAAAAAAAAAAAGTAGAGACATGTTGATAATGTTTTAACACCAGGAAAGAGCCAGAAGAAAACGCTCCCCCATGAGCTACATAGCTTTCATAATTGGGGTCTGAACAGAGCAGTTATTTAACCTTTCATTCAGTGCCCTTGGCCACAACTTAGGGCAGGTGGAGATGGAGGGATAACAAGTAGCCTCTTGGAGCAGGGGAGAATCTGATTTCAGGAGCCTAGTTTCCCCTCCCTTGGTTGTGTAGATAGCTAATGGCTATAATAAAGTCTCTTACTTCTATAGTGTTCTAAGGTCATCAAAGGGCTTGTCCTCACAACAATCCTGCAAGATATGTAGTTCAGGTCTAATCCTCATTTTACAAAAGAAACGGATTCTAGGAAAGAGGAAGCAACTTGACTAGTGTCACAGCTTTCATTAGGCCCATTTTACAGATGAGAAAACTTAAAGAGATCAATTGACTTGCGCATGGTCATACCATTGGAAAGAGAATTAGTAAGCACCTTACACTTTGTCTCCACTTGACAGATAGAGAAACACAGACTCAGAAATGGAATTATCTGCCCAAGGTCAAGCAACCAATCAAGGAGATGAGATTTGAAACCATGTTTTCCCAACTTTGGACCAAATAATCTATCATTCACGGTCATAAGATCGTAGATTTAGGGCAAAAAGAGACCTCAGAGGTCATCTCATATAGCCTTTTCATTTTACAGATAAAGAAACTGAGGTACACACAGATTGAATGACTTGCCTAAGTCCATGAAGGCAGGGAGCAGCAAAGCTGAGATTTGAATTCAAGCTATTTGACTGTAAATTTAATTCTCTTTGAACCTTATCACTGTCGTGCTACCTCTATAGATTGAGGTTTTTAGTAAATGAGATAATATATATAAAGTGCTTTAAAAACCTTTTTAAAAGAATAGTCCCACTATTAGCTATTAAGACTATTGTTTTAAATAACACCCCTAAGGGCTCTTTCAAATAATTCATATTACTTCTGAAAGGTTAGGTCCCCAGAGAGATGGCTATTACTAGCAGGATCCTAGTAGTAATATTATATTCATCTATTCTCCCAAATGCTAGTCTATAAGCCCCCACTGGTGCACTTCCCTTTAACAATAGGTCAGTAGGCTTACATCTTTAGCAAAGACTTTTACTCCACTGATATAGCAAGAAGGGTATTTATAAATCATATCTCACTCTGCCAAGAGCACTTTCCAAAAATATACTCACAGTACAGGACTGTGGAATGGTTATCATGAATTTAAAGTGCAATGGCAATGAGGCACATGTGTAGGGGAACCATGTGGGCAAGGCAACTCACCACTCTGTAACAGTAAGGTCTTGATATCTGTGCAAACTTTGCTACAAGTTGCTGCTTTGTTCATCTGAGATGGCTTTCTGTAGAGTGTGGTGGCTTCCTTGGACTAGTGGCTCAAATGGCCTTGTTTATCCTAGGTCCAGTGTCTTGGCAATTTGGATCAATTTGCTGGTGGGTTGAGTCAAGCAAGGTATTCATTCACCAGACTTCACCGCAAATGGAGAAGGGCAGGCACTGGGGTCAGGAGCCAGGTCAGGGGCCAACCAGGTTTCTCTGCCACTGGACAGCTACAGCTGGACAGGGCCAGGTAATTCTCCCAGGGTATGCCAGGCAAGAATCATTCTTCAGTGGGCTGAAGGGCACTCCATTCTCTTCAGCTTGTGTTGCTTAGTCATTTTTTCAGTCATGTCTGCCTTTTTGTGACCTCATTTAGGGTTTTCTTGGCAGAGATAATGGTTTGTCATTTCCTTCTCCAGCTTCTTTTATAGATGAGGAAACTGAGGCAAATGAGGTTATTAAGTGACTTGCTCACATAGCTAGAAAGTATCTGAGACCAGATTTGGACTCAGGAAAATGAGTCCACCTGATTTCAGGCCTAACACTTTGGCCACTTTTGCACCTAGCAGCCCACTCTCTTCAGCTAAAGTGCTATAAAAGTTACTTAAATTGAGGGAACTCCCCTTAGTTTAGGACCTGCAGAAGCTCCTTCCCTTAGACCCTCTCTGTAAGTCACCCTATGGTTCCTTAGGATAACCAGTCATTTTTTCATTACGTCCCACTCTTCCCCCACTCCTATGGAAATCATATGCAGTTCAATTGCTAGAGACAACTGTGTGAATACAGTATGTAGCCTGGAGGCACATTCATTGTCATTGCAGACCTCTTCACATGCAGTTAGATATTCAAGCACCTAGCCCTCCTCTGGTGCAAAATGTCTGTTTTGCATTTGAAGGTTTTCTCTCTTTCTTATCAAAGCTTCTGTGTTGTTGGCTTCTGCAGACTTTCAGTTTTTGCTGGTCTCACAAAACCTACATTTGCTTTTATTAATCCCTATTTAACCTGTAGAGGAAATTGAAGTTCAGAGTTGAAATGACTTGCCTAAACTCCCAGAACTACCTTTAAGCCAAGGCTACTATATCCCTGCCAGGTTTATCCAGGTTTTTCAGAAAGCCACTAACTGATCTAATTTGGGGTTTTTCAAAAATTTTCTTTCTTATGGACAAAGGTCTTGCGAATGCTGGTACCATTTCATATTTGTGACTTTTTATCTACAAGATGCCACAATCAGATACTTGGTAAGTATGCAACCCCAGACAAGTCATTAAATTTCCCTGAGCTTCAGTTTTCTCATCTGTAAAATGAAGACATTAGTCTCAATGGGACATCTGTTCCAACTATAAATCTATGGTTCTAAATAAATTTTTGAACACCATCCATGAGGGTGGCAAATGTGTTTTATCTAAGCTTCATGTTTTCCCTGGCACCTACACAGTGAGCCCTGTATGAATACTGTGGCTAGTGTTCACATACCATTTTTTTTTGAAGGTTTGCATAGACCTGCACAAAGATTATTTCATTTATTCCTCACCTATTCAGTAGGTGCTCAATAAATGTATTTCATTTTAACTTGAAATTTTGATCTCACTTGGACCCTCCAAAATGCTACTGGTAGAAGAAATATTGTCTCTTTAGAGATGGGGGTGTGAGCACAGAGGGGTTTGAGAAGTAGCCTGCCTATAGTCACACAACAAGTCATTGCTAGAGTAGGAAAAAGAAAGAAAAAATGGTCTTTTCCCCCCTTCTATATCCATTCATTCATGTTGGCTTCATTGTCAGAGTTCTTCCTCTCCTCCCCTGCTTCCCCAGAATGAACTATATCAAAAGGCCAAGAACAGCTGTTTTCTAGCCAATACAACCAAGAAAGGATGTACACTGTGTACCAGAACTCTGGAAAAAAGCAGGATATCCCCAAAGCAGAGAGAGAACAGGACCACAGAGACCAGCAGCTGGACCACAGGAGATGGAGGCCAAGGTTGAGAGGAGAGCATAGGAACGGAGACAAAGCCAGTGATGTATGAGAATGACTCCAGGAAACCCAAGAAGTGTTAGAAATTAATGTGTTTTTGTTGTTTTTGTAGATTGTTTCTCCATAAATTATCATTAGCATCTTTGAGTTAAAAAAAAAATGTGTGCTAGAGTGAAAACACATCTGTCCTGAGGACAGAACAACTAAGACAGAGACTTTGGCCCCATCCAGCTTTCTCCAGCTACCGAGAAGTCTTGGCTTTAATATGTAAATTCCTGGTGCACAGCAGATGTAGACATAAACACAAAATCACAGCATCACTTTCTTTTCTTTTAATAACATTTTATTTTCCCTTAATTCCATGTAAAAGCAATCTTTAACATTTATTGTTTTCAGTTTTGAGTTCCAAATTTTATTCATTTCTTCTTCCTCTCACTCCTCCCTGAGAGAGTAAGCAATCCAGTATAGGTTATACATGTGCAATTATGTAAAACATTTCCATATTAATTTTATGCAAGAAAACTCAAGAAAGAAAGAAAAAAAAAGAAAGAGAGAGAGAAAGGAAGGAAGAAAGAAAGAAAGAAAGAAAGAAAGAAAGAAAGAAAAAGAAGAAAGAGAGAAAGAAAGAAAAGAAAGAGAGAGAAAGAAAGGAAGGAAGAACAAGGAAGGAAAGAAGAAAGGAAAGAAGGAATGAAGGAAAGAAAGAATGAAGGAAGGAAGGAAGGGAAGGAGAAAGAAAGAAAAGTGGTATTCTTCAGTCTGTATTAAGACTCATCAGTTCTTTCTCTGGAGGCAGAGAGCATTTTAATCATGAATGCTTTGGAATTGTCTTGGATATTTCTGAGAAATGCTAAGTCATTAGCTTTTTTGTTCACTTTGCTTTCATCTTATGATATTGCTATTACTGTGTATGATGTTCTTCTGGTTCTGCTCCTTTCACTCAGCATAAGTTCATATAAGTCCTTACAGGCTTCTCTGAAGTCTTCCTGCTCATCATTTCTTATAGCACAATAGTATTCCATTACAACCATATACCACAACTTGTTTAGTCATTCTCTCATTGAGGGGCATTTCCTCAAATTCCAATTCTTAATCAACATAAAGAAGAGGTGTTATAAATATTTTTGCACAAAAAGTCCTTTCCACCCACACCTACTTTTTTAATCTCTTTGAGACATAGATCTAGCAGTGGTATTTCTAGATCAAAGGGTATGCACAGTTTGATAAACTTTTGGGCATATTTACAAATACTATATTCCTTTCTAAGTTTATAAGAAAACTCACTGTACTGCTCATACTTAGGAAAATTCTTCCAACAATTTCTGGCATAAAATAAAGATGAAATAGTTTAAATGACAGTAATGGAGATAGGGATTGAACATTCCATTGATACAGGGAGCTCCTAGATTGGAAAATTCTCTCTACCAATGAAAGTTGTCACCTTCTATTCAATTTACAAGCTTAAAGAACTGCCTAGATCACTGAGACACTAAGTGGCTTGCCCAGGGTCACACAGTCAGTTTGTGTCAGAGGTTAATAATAACATCAACACCAGATGTATTTCAGAAGTCCAATAGAGATGGAAGGAGAGTTATTTTGACTATTTATGGTCTCAACTCAGAGTCCTTGGCAGATTAAATAAAACGTGTTCTTTATTTAATATCTTGTCAGCCTGAATGCTTGCATAGGAGTTGAGAGTCCATTTAATTTTGGAGGAAGATCTGAATATGAGTCAGACTTTGGTCTTTCCATGGAAAATGATGGGTTGGGATACTGATTGTTATTGAGCTACTATTTCAAACTAACAAAGAAATAAAAACCCTCCAAGATTTTACTAAGTATATGTGAGCCTAGAGCTGTAGTACTGGATCACAGGTAGATAGATATACATAACAGCTGAAAAAATGTACAATTACGCAATACTTTCTGTATACTTTTGCCATTTCATCATTGCAACAGTTCTGGAAAGGAAAGAGATCAAGTGTAATTATCTTCATTTTACAAATGGATTAGGTGATATCATGAACAGAGCACTGGATTTGGAGTTAGGAAAATCTGGGTTCAAAGGTGGCTTCAGATACTTATTGTTGGACTGCGGCCAAATCATTTAACCAATGCCTGCCTCCGTTTCCTCAGCTGTCAAAGGAAGCTTGTAATAAAACCTACTTCCCAGGGTTGCTGTAAGGATCACATGGGATCAGATTTGTACAGCACATAATAGAAACTTAATAATCATTCCAAATGAGGCTCAAAGAAACGATATTTTAATAAGATTTAATTCATTTAACAAAAACAAAATAATTTATACAATAAAATAAATTTATTTCCAATAGCACGCTAGTGTTTACAAAGTTTTTTATGAAATGAGATGATATTTGTAAAGCTCTTATAGCACAGTACTGGGTTAAAATAGGTGCTTAATAAATGCGTATTCCCTCTCCTCCTTCCTATCTGTTCCTCAACAACTTGTAAGGGAGGTAGTTTGAGTATTATGTGCATTTTACAGGAGAGGAAATTGAGGCTTAGGTGAAATGACTCCATCTGTTTTTCCTCCAGCTCCTTCCCATACCTGGAATGTTCTCCCTTCTCATCTCTACCTCTTAGATTCTCTTGTTTCCTTCAAGATTCAACTTAAGTACCACTGTCTACATATAGCTTTTCCTGATCCCCACCCTGAATTATGTGTGCCTTCCTTCCCTACACTACCTTTTCTTTGTCCTTATATTTTTTTATTTTGAAGCAATTGGGACTAAAAAATTGACCCAAGGTGTCTGAGGCCAGATTTCAACTCAGATCCTCTAGACTCCAGGGCTGGCAGTCTATCAACTACACCTATCTGTCTCTTTATCCTTATTTTTATGTACTAATACATGCATGTAAATGTCTTCTACCTTAAGGGCAGGAACTCTTTCATATCTGTCTTTGTGTCCACAGCACCTAGTATGAGGTCTGGCATACAGTAGGTATTCGATAAATACTTGTTGAATAATTGCCTAAGTTATTTCCCCAAGATCATACAGGTAGGATTAACACAATTAGCTCACTCCAGTTCTACTCCCTTTCTTCATAAAAAGAATAGCTGGTGCCTAGTCCCATCTTTAGCATTAATGATAATTACAAAAAAAAAGAATTTACTGGGGTTATGGGAAGGTGGGCACACCAGTGCATTGTTGGTAGATTTGTGGATCAGTACAAGCATTTTGGAAAGCAATTTAGAACTAGGCAAAATAAAATGAACCAGTGATTCTATTATTAGGCTTATATTCTAAGGAGATCATTGAAATGAAGAAAGTCTAAGCTATATCAATTGATTTACAGCACCTTTTCCTGTGATAGCAAAAAAAAAAAAAAAGGAAACGAAATAGATGCCCATTGGTTGAGGAATGGTTAAACAAATTTCAATAAATGAATGGAATGAAATATTACCATGAATTTGATAAATATAGAGATATAGAAATTTGATAAATAAATACAGAGAATAAATGTGCATAAATAAATATAGAGAAAGGGGTAAATATAGAGATCTACATGAACTGGTACAGAGTGAAGTAAACAGAACCAAGAAAACGATGTACATGGCAATTACAACAATGCAAATGGAAGGAATGACCCCGCACACAGAAAAGAAATATGATAAAATTAACAAAATTATAAAAATAAAGTGTGACACAAGACATATAAAAGAATACCCTTAACTCATCCCTTTATGGAGGTGGGAGGTCCACAAGTATACATTGCACATTTATGGACTTTTTCAATATGTTAATTAATTAGGCTGATTTTTTTCTCTTATTTTTCCTGTTTATAAAATACACTATTTGTTATAGGGGATGGTGCTCTCAGAGAGGGCAGGGGACTGAAAGTGGAGGAAATTATGGTGACATGAAAAAAATTAAATAAAAAATTATTTAAAGAAAAAAGTGGCCAGGGGAAATACTTCACATTGTAATTCCCCAGTTTCCTTTAGCTATCATAAGATCCAGGACTGACGGAGTACAACCCTCTAATTTTACTCGAGAGGACGCTGAGGCTTAGCCACATGAAATGGCTTAGAGAGGCAAGTGTGGAATAAGGGGGAAAAATGATTGAGAATTAGAGGATCTCGCTACAAATCTCACTTCGTCCCTGGTCACCTGTGTGAACTTGAATAAGCCATTGAAATTCTCTTGACCAAAGGAAGAGCTTCTGAGGTCCTTTGTCACCCAGGTAGTTTTAGCAGAGATAGATGATGCCGTAGTGCAACAAGTGCCAGGTCTGGAGTTAGAAAGACTCATGTCTATTAGTTCAAATCTTACTTCAGATACTTATTAGCTGTGTGAGCCTGGGCAAATCATTTCAACTTGTTTAACCTCATTTCTTCATCTATGAAATGATCTGGAGAAATAAATGGCAAACCACTACAGTGTCTCTGTCAAGAAAACTTCATATGGTGTCATGAAGAGTCAGACACGACTGAAATAAATGAACACAAACAGCATGACTTGAAAGTCACCTAGGTAGTAGGTAGCAGAGGTTGAAGAAATTCTCAGAAACCAGATCCATTGAGTACTTCCCAGGGGTGTTGCCCACTCATCTTTCAAGGCCAAAGTCAAAGACCACCTCCTCCATGAAACCTTCCAGGATTTCAGTCCATATCTCTCATCTCTTTAATACTTCCTTATATATGGGCTGTCAGTGTGTGCCAGGAATTTCTTCCATTTGCCTTATCTCCTTCAAGAGATGAGAAGTTTCTGAAAGGCAGGAATTTGATCTCTTACTGATTTTGTTGCTCTCAAGGGCAGCTAGTTGGTGCTGTGGATAGAGCACCAGTGCAGGAGTCAGGAGGACCTGAGTTCAAATCTCACCTCAGACACTTGACACTCACGAGCTGTGTGATCTTGGGCAAGTCACTTAACCCCAATTGTTTCATCCTGGGTCATGTCCAGTCATCCTGAGGAATATCTGGTCACTGGATTCAGATGGCTCTGGAGGAGAAGTGAAGCTGCTGACCTGCACAGCCTTCCCTCACTCAAAACAAAGTCAAGTGCAAGTCATGTCACCATTTCTCTGATGGTATGGTCTTTTTTGGTCACAAAGAATGAACATACATGTTGCTCTCAAAGAATATAGTGAAGGGATTTGTAAGCTCAATGCTCAATAAATACTTCATTGATGGATCAGCAGGAATTGTCAATTTAGAACTGGAAGGTGATATGTCAGACCCTCTCATTGACAAACAAGGTCATTGAAGCCCAATGAGGGGAAGTAATTTGACCAAGGTCATGCTGGTCGTAAGGTTCAGAGCTGGGATTCAAAGTCACGCCTGCCTATTCTACATCCAGTACTCTCTTGGCAATATCCTGACCACTCTTATGCGTATCACACTGCCTCAACCTACTTTATTACCTCTGCACAGGCTGTAATTTATAGAAAGAGAAAGTATGGTTCCCAAAGGGACACCAGTCTTGCTCTGGATGGTCAGGGCCAGAGTCCAGCAGACCGATGTTTCTGCCAGGGAACTTTGTATTTTTAAAAATTAAATCCCAATGATATTCTAAGGGTTGGATCCTTGAAAATTAATGAAATCTTGCCAACACACTAATTGCTTTGCCTTGAGTAATAAGCAATGGAAAAGGAAAACAGTTCTTTGGGTTTGGATTGGTTTCCTACCTAGCTATTGAGCCAATAAATTAATCTCTCTGGGGACTCATTTTCCTCCTCTGTAAAATGAAAGAGTCAAAATAGGTGAGTTCTGCAAGGTGTTCTAGAGAAACTCAGATCAGATCAGGAAAGCCGGTCGTTAAATTTGTGAGATGAGCATTTATACACCTGAAATTAGCAAATGTTACAAATTATTTTTTTGATTGTATAGAAAGCAATGATGAAAAGGCTTAAATAACTCAGATAAGGCTTAAAAGCATGTCTTGCATACATCCCCTGTGGCCCAAGCCAGTTGCTAAACATTTGTCAGTACAGACTCCTTTCAGCTATTGAATTCTGTGTTGTTGTTTTTTATTTAAATAAATACTTTATTGCTATACATAAGTATATATATATATATATATATATATATATATATGTATTTATACATGTATATATATTTCCAATATCACTATTACTTTCCAAGACCTCATTCCCACCCAACCTGCTCCAGCAGAACCTTCACTTGTAACAAAGGAGTAAAATTAAGCAAAACAAATCATCCCATTTCCCTCTAGTATTTTCTAAATTCTAAACTCTAAGCCCTCCCAGCTTAGACATTTCCTGTTCTTAGGCCCCTCCCAGATCAGACATCCCATGTTCTAAGGACGCTCCTAGCTCAGACATTGCATGTTTTAAGGACACCCCCAGTTCTGACATTCCTGGTTGCAAGGACCCTCCCAGCTCTGACATTCCCTGTTTTAAAGACCCTTCCAGCTCTGACATTCCATGTTCTAAGGACCTTCCCAGCTCAGACATTCCCTATTCTAAGGACCCTCTAAGGCTTGACTTTCTCCATTCTAAGTTCTGAGAGGTCATGAATTTGTGGCTTTACTTTCTTCTAAAACATCTTTGAAAGAGGAATGTATCATAAAGCCAATTTCTCAAGCTGGTTCCCAGTCAGACCACCTGTTCCTTCCTTTTCCTAGTGGGGGATTTGCTCAGACGTTATCTGTGCTTTTTCTTTCATGCATTGCTGCACTACAGCTGAGAGGCTGGAGAAAGATGGGACATGAAGGAGCCATGGGGAAAAGGACACCCAGATGGCTGATCCAGCTGTACCTCATTGGGGTTTTTCTTTTGCAGTCATTATTTTTTTTAAAGACCTGACAACCCAGAAACATTTAAGAAGTCCTAAATTTACCCTGAGATTGAAGGCTTCAATAATTCACCCCCAATCAACTTTCCTGAAAAGACTGAAATTCCTCTGAGGAGCCCTGGTGGGGCTGGGAATGTGCAAACCTCAGGGCCCCTATTCCCCGTGATGAAATCAACAGAACCAGCTTGTGGAACAGAGCCACTTTATTGTGGAGACCAGAAATTCTGAATGTTTATTTTATAATTGCTATGATTGTCACCACCCTAATTTATTTCCCCCACTTAAAAATGTTTCTGGGGATTGTAATTCATTTGGGTCCAACCTCAGTAAACCTAAGGGCCTTGGGTTGTTTGGAAAGAGAGGGATCAGCCAGGTGTAGAGGCTCAGGTTTCCTGTAAGCAGCAGGGGAGCCCCACCCCTCCTCCACTGAGAAGGGAGTGAACTACAGTGTAAGTATTATATCAATATTTTTATAATGCAGAGGCTACGGTTACTTTTGTCATTTTCTCAGCAGTCATAGCTGGAAATGAATCCACATAGACACAGATAAACAAAAAGACAGGCAGACACACACACATATTAAAATCATATTCCATTGGGGGGGGGAACCACCATAACATGAAATTAATTATGAGAAATTCAATGTATATAGCAGGAAATTGAGCATGTAGCCTCTTACCTCTGTGGGTATGTGCATGTATAATCATAGGTGTCTAATAAAAATGTCCCAGTTGTATCACACAGTGCTATTTCTATATACAATGATTTCATATGAAACAAATCAGAAATTCTACATAAAATCAGTCAGCCAGTCAAGTCAATAAACATGCATTAAATACCTACTGTGTGCCAGGAACTGTGCTAAATACTGTATGCAATAATTTCACATGAAATAAATCAGAAATTCTATATAAAGTCAGTCAGCAGTCAGTCAATAAATACCTACTATGTACCAGGAACTGTGCTAAATACTGTATGCAATCATTTCATAAGAAACAAATCAGAAATTCTATTTAAGGTCAGTCAGTCAATAACCATGTATCAAATACCTACTGGGTACCAGAAACTGTGCTAAAGACTATGCAATTTCATATGAAACAAATCAGAAATTTTATATGCAGTCAGTCAACGTGTCATCTATTGTGTCATTAAGTACCTACTGTGTGCCAGGCCCTGTGCTAAGGATTGATTTCACCTTTGCAGCAACACTCAAATGCACCTCCTCAATGATTTTATATGAAGTTGGTCATAAATTCTTATACCAGCCTGGAATAGATCTCTAAATTGGAGTAATCAGAGCTTGAGGATATGTAGGGGCCATGTAGAAGTCTCATCTAATCAGTTTTTTGGACAGAGGATGACACTAAGGCATAGAAAGTCCATAGGGTCATAGAATTTAGAGCTGGAAAGGGCTTGAAAGATCAGCTAGCCTCAGGATCATCATTTGCTTAGGCAAGGTACTTTTTTTCCTCTGGTCCTCGCTTCCTCATCTGTAAAATAAGGGAGACAGACTGGATGACCTCTACAATACCTGCTTGCTTTAATACTAAATTAATATGAAAGAGGATTTAGAGGCACAAAGAAATGCATGGGATTATAGGCTATAGAACTGTAAGGGACTTGAGAAATCAGCTAATTCCTCACAGTCCTCGTTTTACAAACGAGGAAAGTGAGACCTAGGGAAATGGCTTCATCAAGGTCCTACAGTTCGTAAACGGCAAGAGTCAGAGTTTGAACCCAGATTTAGAGGTGTGTTACATTCATGTGGTGGGAATAGGACCAGATATCTAAACAGAGTCAGTCAATAAACATTTATTAAGTGCTAAGTTCTGGGGATAAAAAATAAAAGCAAAAGACCATCCCTGCCCTCAAGGAGTTTATGATCTAATGAAGGGGGAAACAAGAAAATAAATATACACAAAGGATTAATAGGAGATAATTAATAGAGGAAAGACACTGGAATTAAGAGAGGCTGGGAAAGCTTTCTATAGGAGGAGGAATTTTAGTTGAGACTGAAAGGAAATTGGGGAGATTGGGAGTAGAAGTAGAGCATTCCAGGCATGAGGGACATGAGGGACATACCCAGAGTTGAGAGATGTTGGTAGATTGGTCAGAAGACCATGTTCCTCAATCAAAGAGGATGTGTAGGGGAATAAGGTATAAGAAGATGGGAAAGGTGGTAGTGGGGTGGGGGGAGTTGGTGATGAAAGACTTTGAATGCCAAACAAAGCATTTTGTAATTGATCTAGGAGTCAATAGGGAGTCACTGGAGTTCACTGAGTGGGAGGGTAGTATGGTTAGACTTGCCCTTTAGGAAAATTACTGTAGTGGTTGAATGGAGGATGGACTGGAATGGGGAAAGACTTGAGGCAGGCAGATCCACCTACAGGCTATGGCAATAATCCAGGTAGGAGGTGATAAGGGCCTGCCCCAGAGTGGAGGCAGTATCAGTGGAGGTACATTTGAGAGTTGCTGCAAAGGTGAAATCAAAGGGAGAGGCCTTGGTAGCAACTTGGATCTAGGGAGTGAGGGATAGTGATGAATCCAGGATGACTTCTAGGTTGCACATAGGATCCAATTTAACAGCATTTGTTAAGAAAAGGGCACTGTATTAGTTGCCAGAGATAATAGGTGTGTGTATAGTACACGAATCCAAGCCAACTCATGACCCATGCTTGCCTATGCAAGGCAAGGACAAACAAATATACAATGCCCAACCTCCAACAGTTTACATTCTACTGGGGGCAACTACTGGGGGCACAGGAGAAAGAGTACTAGACTTTGAGTCAAAAGACCTTGGCTCTGTTCTTGGAACTGCCACCTACTACCTATTTGAAAATAGACAAATCATAGAACATCTCTGGACCTCAGTTTCATTATTTGTAAAATGAGGTGTTTGGACTAAGTAGCCACTTAATGTCCCTTCCAATTTGAGTGCCCTCAGCATTATGGAAAATAGGTTTCTGGCTCTAAAACTTGAAAGGATCTTAATGGCCAATGAGTTAAATAGATGAGGAAACTGAGACTGTGAGTAATTTAGTCACACATCTTAGAAAGTATCTGAGGCAGCATTCAAGCCCCACTCTTCCTGACTTCCTGACCCCAAGTCTAGCATTCTAACCCATAAAACACAACCAAGTCAAATGGATAGAAATGCCCGTTAAGAATGCCTACCCTAGCAAAGAATTGGAAATGGCATGGGTGGTCATCAATTGGGAAATGGCTGAATAAGTTATGGCATATGAATGTGATGGAATACTATTGAGCTGTGAGAAATGATGAAGGGAATGGTTTCCAAAGACTTCCTATTTTTAGAGGAGGAAATTGAGTCAGAGAGAGGAAAAATGATTCTCCCAAAGGTGTACAGGCTACAAACATCAAAGATAGTGTTTATGCTCAGCTGCTCTGGCTTCAGAGTATGTTTTTAACTGTCATAATTTCTTGATGAGTATAGAATTAGAACAAAAGATTGTCATTTTTTTAAATTCAATTTTTATTTTCAGTTCCAAATCTGCTCTTTCATCCCTAGTTTGTGCTCACCACTGAGAAGACAAGAAAACAAAAACTCATTAGAAATATGTATAATTATACTAGACAAATTCTTGCATTGACTATGTTAAGAGAGAGAGAGTGCAAGAACAAGGAAAACAAGAAGGAGGAGGAGCAGAAGGAGAAGAAGAAAGAGGAGGAAAAGGAGGAGGAAGAGAAGAAAAAGAAGAAAAAGGAGAAGAAAAATGAGGAGAGAACAGAAGACGAGCAAAAGAAATATGCTTCAATCTGCACTCCAAATCTGTAAGTTCTCTATGTGGAAGTGGGAAGTATGTTTCATTATGAGTCCTTCAATATTTCAAAGTCTTTCAGAATTGATTGTCTTTATAATATTGTTGTAATTGTATAAATTCTTCTCCTGGTCCTGCTCGCTTCACTTTGCATCAGTTCATACAGGTTTTCTTTTTCTCCTCAGGTTTCTTGGAAGCCATCCCCTTCATCATTTCTTACAGTCCAATAGTATTCCATCACATTCATATGCTATAACTTATTCAGTCATTCCTCAATTGATGAAAATTCCTTCAATTTTCAATTCTTTGCTAAGGTGGACATTCTTAATGGACTCCATGGGTGGATTTGGAGTAAACATGGCTGGTATGGGTGCTTCTTCAAATGGAGGTTCAGGGGATAAAGTCACCATCAGAGAAGAAGACAGTAGAGGTAGAGGAATTGCCAACATGAAAAGACTGCTGCGGTGGAAGTTGAGGAATAGTCTGGAAACTTAAGAGCAAATGATAATGTGCTCCCTTCTGTATCATCCTGCAACTTTCCTTAGCTATCAAATGAGGGAATTGGACCGGATAACCTCTATGGTCTTTTCTCACTCCAAGTCTATGATCCCAAATTAGAGAATATGCCTTATTCATCTTGTATTGTACCCCTGCCTCAGTGTCTTGCACGTATTGTGATCAGAAGGTCGCAGAGGTTCTTCTAATCCAACCCTTTTATTTTACAGATGAGGAAACTGAGCTGAGAGGGGTTAAGCATTGACTGAAGATATCTTGATCATTTCTAACTCTTACTATCTGTGTGACTTTGGATAAATAGTTTTCTGTGCCTCAGTATCATCATCTGTAAAATAAAGTCTAGATGACTTCTGAGAATCTTTTGGCTTAATTATAAAAATAATTAGCATTTATATGACACTTTAAGGTTTGCAAAACACTTTACAGATATAATTTCCTATTACCTCATAACAACTCTGGGAGTTAGGTGTTATTGTCATCTCTATTTTACAGATGAGGAAACTGAGGCACACAAGGATTAAGTAACTTGCTCAGAGTTACATGGCTAGTAAGTGTCTGAAGATCGATTTGAACTCAGGGCTTCCTCACTTCGGGTCCAGTTCTATGCTTCTCATCCAAGATCACCTGGATCTCAGAGCTAGGATATGAACCTGGGTCCACTGACCCCAATCCTGTGTTCTTTCAGCACTCAATAAGTGTGCTTTGAATCCTGAAAGAATAAAGGACACTTGAAGTTCATTTAGTCTAACTCCTCATTTTACAGAGGGAAAACTTACTAAGCATTCCAGGGGTTTCTATTTATAGAAAAGAGTTCATTGGTTTTTTACTTTTTTTTTTACATGACACTGGACACACTACACATTTTCTTTTCCTTTTTCTCTTTGAGAATTTATGTGTGCTCCTGTTTATGGAGGAAAGGCAATTGTGAAGGAGAAAAGATGAGCCTTTTCTTGGGTCATAAGCTTCAATTCCAAACAGTTGAGGACAGGTGGGGGCCTGGCAGACATCAAAGGTAAGTCAGTCAATTCTGGCAATGCAGAGCCAGGTGTGTTTGGAGGAAACATATGGAGGCTGAATTCAATCCGGATGGGGTCTGTGTACTTGGGGGCACCAGGCTGATGATGGGAATACATTATGTTCATGTAAGACCTTTCATCTATGGATAGCTAAGTCATTTGCCAAGTTCAAACCCATTTTTCAAGATTTAAAGAAGGATTCTTAACCTGTAGATCGCAGACTCCCAAGGAGTCTATGGATAGATTTTAGGGGGGTCCTTGAACTTGGATAGGAAAAATACATCTTTATTTTCATCATTTTATAACTGAAATTTAGCATTTCCTTAAATTATTTGAAAACATTATTGTGAAAAGGGGTCCATAAGCTTCATCAGACTTCCAAAGGAGTGCACGAAACACATACAAAAGATTAAGACATCCCTGATCTAGAAACTGGAGGCATAGGATAGTTGAATGCTTTATTCAAGTTGACCCAGATAAGTAAAATTCATGAAATCCAAGAATCTCAAAGTTGTAAGGAAACTTAGAGTTAAACTGAGCCTTTACTTGTGGGATAGATCTCCTCAATAGTATGCTTAAGAACTTTGAGCAATCCCAAAGTGGATGGAGGGATAGATAGATGGATAGATGGATGGATAGATGGATGGATGGATGGATGACAGGTGAAAGGAAAGAAGGAAAGAAAGATGGATGACATAGAAGGATGAATAGTAGGTAGATAGATAAATGGATGAATAGATGAATGCGAGATAGGTGGAAAGAAAGAAGGAAGGAAAGAAAGAGAAATGGATTGAAAGATAGATGAAGGATAGATAGATATAACAGATAAAGCTACAGGACTTAATAATAATTTGCTATTACTATGTGCCTGGTATCATGGTAACTGCTGGGATACAAATACTAGCAAGAAAAAATAGAATCCAAATACTAGCAAGAAAAAATAGAATCTGTCCTCAAGATATATATATATTATATATATATACATATATATATATATGTATATATATATATACATATATATATGTATATATATATATATATATATATATATATATATATAAAATATATATATATATTCTAATGGAAGAAGATAACCTAAGAAGGAAAGTTAGAAATGGGGCAGAGGTTTCCCATAAAGTGACATGGCATGGAGATGGAGATGTTCAGGGGTTGCTTGAGGACTTAGTTCCCAGTAAGAGAACTCAAAAGCTCACCTGTAAGAGTTGGGGAAGGAAGCTAAAAGGGCAGATTCCAAAACTGGAGGTGGACAGAGGAAGATGGGGATGGTAGCCAGAGTGCAGGGAGAGAGATGAGGAAGTCAGGAAGTGGAATGGGCTAGTTTGGTGAAGTAGTGAGTTCCCCATCCAAGTAGAAGTTGGATGAACCACTTTTCTTGTAGAAGAAGATGGTTTAAGTATAAGTTAGACTAGATAACTTCTGAGGTTTCAAGATGCTTTGCTTCTCTGGACAGCCAGCCTTCACCTGATGACTTATAATGATGGAACCTGACATCACAGAATCTCAGAGTAGGACAGTGCCCTCAGAGGTACTCTGGTTCAACCCTTTTCTGAATAGGTATCCCCACTACAGCCTACCTAATAAGTGGTCATCCAGCTTTGCTCGAAGACATCCAATAAAAAAAAAAAATACCTCCTCTATGTGCCTATTCCACTATGGAGAATTCTAATTATTAGGAATTTTTTCCTGATGTCAAGTCTCAATTTGACACTTCCATTTGATGCTCCTGGTATAATCAATATCAACCAAAGCATTTATTAAGCACTTATTGTGTGTCATAATATGTCTATTCAAGTACCTACTCTGTTCAATGCTGGGGATATGAAAACTAAAATGAAATGTTCCTTGCCCTTAGAAGCTTATGTTCTATTGGTTCTGCCCTCTGGGGTCAAGGAGAGCAAGATTAATTGCTCCTCTGTGTGTCAGCCCACTGTAGTGCTAAACAGTGGTGCTAGAAAGTTCTTCCTTATGTCGAGCGGAAATTTGCCTTCCTCTAATTTCCAACCATTGGTCTAGGTTCCCCCTAGAGATCGGCAGCTTCTGAGATGAAAGGCAAAGGGGGAAAGGGCCATATTGGACAATTTTATTATCACAGTTGTTCAGTTGTTTCAGTCATGTCTGAATTTGGGATTTTCTTGGTAAAGATACTAGAGGGTTTGCTAATTCCTTCTCCAGTTCATTTTACAGATGAGAAAACTGAGACCAACAGGGTGAAGAGAATTGCCCAGGATCATACAACTATTAAGTGTTTGAGGCTGGATTTGATCTCAAGTCTTTCTGAGTTCAGGTCCACACTCTATCTACCGTACCACCTAATTTCTCTTGCACATAGAAAGCACTTAATGTTTGTTTATTGATTAATAGATGGATTGATTAATTGCAGAAAGGGTATGGGAATGGGAGCCAGGAGCCCCAGCATTTAATCGCAATACTTTCATTGACTAGATCTCTGTCACATCTTGCCTTTTGGCTTCAGTTTATCCTTCCCAAAATGAAGTCTTTGCCCTAAGTGATCTCTATCGCCTATGATCTCTGTGCAGCTGTACAGATGAGGAAACTGAGCCCTAGAATGGCTAAGTTACTTGCTCAAGGTCTCACAGCTAATAAGTTACATAGGCAAGTTTTGAACCTAGTTGTTTGACTCCAAATCTAGGAACAAGAGCATATAAATAGCACTTAAATGTGTTTTTTTTTCTTTCCATTCTATTATCTGGTCTTTGAAAACCTAACTTATTACCCAGACTATATCAGAGGATCAGAGGATCCTCAATATAAGAACTAAAATAGAACTGGGATCATTTAGTCCAGTTCTCTCTCCCCCATTTTCCGGAGGAGGAAACTGGGGCCAAGGGAGCAGAAGTGACTTTCCCAAGGTCACATTCACTCCCCCCCCACACACATACACTCATCAAATAAAGGAGCGGTTACTGAGTCATATAAATGTTGATACTTAGTAGACTCATAATTTTCTGCATGAAGACACCCTCTAGTACAGATAACCACCAATTCTCACCATCTCATCTTTTGGGGTTCTTACTCATATCTTTCCATGAATCCCCAATAAAGTATCTACCAAATTTATGGGATATCTTAATTTAGTTCTTTTAATATTTCAAAGTTACCAATAAAACATTCTGGCTAGCCATTTTTATATTTACCTTGCTAAGTCACTGGTCTGTGAAATACATTTATTATAATATTATAATATAGTAATAGGATGATGTAGTGGATTGGACATGAGGGCTGAAGTCAGGAAGACCTAAGTTCAAATCCAACCTCAGACAATTACTAGCTGTGTGAGCCTGGGCAAGTCATTTAATCCCGTTTGCCTCAGTTTCCTATCTGTCAAATGATCTGGAGAAGGAAATGGAAAACCACTCCAGTATCTTTGCCAAGAAAACTCCAGATGGCATCATGAAGAAGTCACTTGAACTTGTTTGCCTCACTTTCCTTATCTCTCAGATGAGCTGGAGAAGGAAATGGCAAATCAGTCCAGTACTTCTGTCAAGAAAACCCCAAATGGGGTCCTGGAGATTTGGCCATGACTGAAATGACTGAACAGTAATAATATCACAGAAGTGTAGATCTAGATAGAGTTGGAAGGAGATATATACTCTCACCAATTTGCTGATGAGGAAAACTGAGACCTAGAGTTGTTAAGGCACTTGCCCAGGTCATACTACTAGTAAAAGGGCAGTTAGATGGTGCAGTGGATAGAACATCTGTGCAGGAGTCAAGAGGACCTAAGTTCAAATCTCATCTCAGACACTTGATGCTCATAAACTGTGTGACCTTGGGAAAGTCACTTAACCCCAATTACTGCCTCATCCTGGGTCATGTCCAGTCATCCTGATGAATTTCTGGTCAATGGATTCAGATGGCTCTGGAGGAGAAGTGAGGCTGGTGACTTACACAGCCTTTCCTCACTCAAAACAAAGTCAAGTGCAGGTCATGTCATTATTTCTCTGATGGCATGGTCTTCTTTGGCAACGAAGGATTAAAACACACACACACACACACAACTAGTAAATAAAAGAAACGGTATATGATCTCAGTTCTTCTGATTACAAATCCAAGGCCATCAATCAGACTAAACTCTTCTCATGGGTGTTGTCAATGATTCTAATAGGTAAGCAGGAGAAGCAAAACAGAAGGAAGAGGGGAAAAAAAGAGGAATGGAGCAGGAGGATGCAAAGGAAGATGGAAAAAGGAAAAGGGAGAGAAAGAAAACAGGGGACGTTATAGGATAGGTCAGTGGTTCTTGTGGCCTAAATGTCCCATACTCAGATTGACCAGGAACTTAGAGTGATTCAAATTTTGCTCCGGCCTCCTGATATTATTTTAGGTCAAGTTTTTATGAAAGGCCAGGTAACAAAAGAAAGAGTACTTGGTAGGAAAAGGGAAACCATTCAGATGTCTCCTAGTTCTGAGCACCTGAGGTCTCCAGCTGAAAGAGATCTCCAAGACCATCCAGACCCTCTTACAGCTGGGGAAATAGATCCAGAGTGACACAGAGAGAAAAGCATCAGATATAAGCTACAAATCTCTATTTTCTGACTCCAAAGTCAAAATACCTCCCACCATCCCATGCTGCCTCCAGACCTCTTGGAGTATAGTTCTGTTTCTGCATCGGTGAAACAGCAAGTCTTTCACATTCTCTCCCATCATCTCGAGTTTGGGCTGTGAGACCACATATGGACGACAGGTGGGGCTCCTTAGCTGCCAGGTGAAGTTCATCATAGTGGAAAGCTGGCCAATAATCCTCACCTTTCCACTCTGAGGTCTCACACTCTCCCTTTTCCCCTCTTTGCTTTTCTCCTTTACATCCCCCTTACTCATCTTGATCGTGAAGTCTCAATCCTGCCTATAGAACTACAAAACATTTTTTTTAAATAGCTCTTCCTTTGCCTTCTCCTACTTCCTCTTTTCCCATCTTAAAGAAATATTTTATGATGTTTTCTTTTGAGCTATTTAAAAATAATATAAATGACTAATATAGAAATATTTCACATAGCTGTACATATATAACATATCTGTTTGCTTATTGTCTCAGGAAGGGGGCAGGGGAACAAGTGAGGGATAGATTTAGAACTCAAGACTTTAAATAAAGATATTTTTAAAAATATAAAGGAATACTATAAAATGATGTATAAAAATAACATAAAGGAATTCTATGAACTTCCAATGTGACCTGGGTTAAATTACTTTCCCTCTCTGGGTCTCTGTGTTTTCATTTGTGAGGTGAGTGGTACAGTGGATAAGAAGTGTTAAGACCCATATAATATTCTGTGAAAACATTCTATTTGAAATGGAAGAGAGTGAAAAAAACAACATTGTATTCAACATGAAATTCTACAGTTATGGTTGTTAGTGGGGTGAGCTTAAATTATTTCTTAAATTTCTTAAAATTATTTCTTAAATAATTATAAAATATATTTAGAATATCAAATGATATAATATACAATATTACTATAATAATATGACAAAGATTAATGTATGACTCCTCAAAAGAGAGGGATGACCCCTGTTCATAAATTTAGAGCTAGAAATCACCTCAGAGGCCGATACTGTTATTTTACATTAGGAAAACTGAGACTCAAGAGAAGTCAAATGACTTCCTCAGAGTCTCACAGCCAGTAACTATCTAAGACGGGATTTGAATTTACATTTTTTTTTTTTGCCTTTTCATGATTTAGTTGCAATTAAATATTCCGTGAGTCAGAATCAGGATATGAATCCACTTGGAGAGCAGAATGAATTTTCTTTTACACTGAGATGAACAAACTCATTCTTAGGTTATTACCCATGCCCTCTTTAAGTCTTAAAATTTAAACTCAAGTCTCTCAAAGAATGTAGTGTGGTTTGTTTATTTGTTTTCAACTTCATAGATTCAGCAGAACTCATCTTCTATCCAAAGGGATAACTATCTAATGGTTGGGTCAAAAGTGCAAGAGAACAGGCTTATTAGTTCTAATGATAGACAGCCCATTGATTAGACTTCTTAAGGGGCAAGAATGGGAGGGGGATGGCTCCAGGTTTACCATGTCCTCTAAGGGTTAGGGATGATCTTGCTTCCTGGGGCTGTGTAAGCAATGTTTGTAAATCCCTCAGATAAAGAGGGCAGAGTGGGAGCTAAGTGATTTCAAGACTTGTCTGTCCCAAGGCAATCAGAATTCCAATTGATAACTCCCACTTACACAGAGAGGAGAATTTGTTTTCTCATGGGGATGCTTTTCCCTTTCAAATGCCCTGGGAAAACCCCACAGGGCCAGGGTTGTTAGCTTGTAGAGGACCAGGGTTATAGGATAGACGTCTGTGTTTCTCCAGGATACAATCCAGAGAGAGCTGGGATCACTTTTTGCGGAATGGAATATCGTACTTTTCTGCCCAGTTTTCTGGACCTCAGACACAGACATGGAGTGTCTGAGCTGGGAGGGGCCTTAGAATATGGAGAGTGGGAATAAAGGACCTTAGAATATAGAAATCAGGATTGAAAAGGACTTGAAAACAGAGAATGCCTGAACTGAAAAAGGCCTTAGAACTTAGAAGGTCTGAGCTTAAAACACAGAATGTCAGTGGAGAGGAGCCTTGAAATTTGGAATGGGATCATTTTAATTCTTCTACACAGCATGACTATAGTGAAAATGTGTTTAATAGGAATGAGTGTGTAGAACCCATATACAATTGTATGCTGTCTTGGGGAGGGAGGGGAAAATATCTAAGTTATATGGTCGTGAATGTAGAACACTGAAAATAAATAAAATTAATTAAAAAATAAAAAACAAACAAACAAAAAAAGAAATTTGGAATGGGAGAATGTAAAGTGAACTTATGGTATTAAATGTCAAAGTTTTCTGACCCCTATCAGGGACTTTGGGAAAACATTCAATATGACCCTCTCATGAAAAAAAATACAGATAGGGAAATTGAGGCATGAGAGTCAAAATGAATGACTCAAGGTCGGTTAGCTTGTTAACAGCAAAGCACAGCCATTGGACTCCGTACCTTCTTGTTCCCTGTCTGAGCCTAAAGTCTACCGTTCTTCCCAGAACTGCATGCTCCTGTGATATCGTTTTTAGAAGTCCTCCCAAGAGTTCAAGTAGTTTTCTTGTTTAGCTTCTCACCCAACTCCGGTCTCATCCTACTTAATGTACGTTGAACTCAGTCAACTGATTTAGGGACACTCAGTACTTTTCAATGACACTAGACTGGGATGAAAGTGACATGCTCAGTGCCTTCCAAATGTCATTCACAGCCACCAAGGGAGCTTAGGGGAATGTTGAGAATTTCTTTTCATTTCCAGTTTTCCATTATAGTCGGCAGCTTGTTGTAGCACTTATGATGGATAAATGGACCATCCTATGCATCTTCAATAATATCTGTAAAACCATAATTTTTTTTTAAAGAACTGACTAAGAAGTAATATCCCACAATGGAATGGCCAACGAGTTTGGAGTCAGAATTGGGGTTGAGTCTCACCTTTGCCGTTTAATTATTTGGGTGGTTCGAGTTGGTCTCAAAGACTCCTAGAGGTCTCAGTTCATTCTCACCTCATTTTCCTGATCTGAATTCTGAGGCACAGCAAGGTGAAATGACTTGCCCTAGGTCACACAACTAATAAGTGTCTCAGCCAAACCTTGGATCTAGGTCCTTCTGACTCGAAGTTCAACATAATTCACTACACCATGCCACCTTCCAGTTTCCTCATCGAAATAAATAAATTGGCTCAGATGATCTCCAAGGTCTCTTCAAACTGCAATCTGATCCTAAAGAAACTTCCTGATCCATCCTTGTGCCTCTAGGTTGAGTTGTCCTGACTTTTAAAGTTCTTTCCAACTCTACCATGGTTCTACGGACTCAAGCAACTCAACATTATTGATTCCCCTCATAAAAAATGGACAGGGGAGGAAATTCCTAATTCCTCAAGGAGATTGCTTTAAACACAATCATTCAATCTCTCAAAACCTTCAGCCAGTTTCAGAGGACTGATCTCTCTACTTCAAGGATGTACAGGGTTCTTTGATTTGCCTAGAGCAAGAGAGTAAGAATCCCAAAAGACTAAACTCTTGTCTGCCCCATCTCGGCTCTTTAGAGCAAGCGTAAATCAGATGAGACTTTAGAGACCATCCTTTCCAACTCCACCAGTTTACAGATGCAGAAACTGAGGTCCAAAAAAGTGAAAAGATTTATCTAAAGTCCAACAGTGGCATAGTGGAAAGGAGATTGAATCTGGAATTAGGAAGACTGGTCAGGAGATCAGGGGTTGAGTTCCAGACCAGTTACTAAACCTGTCTATTTGTCAGTGTTTTTATCTGCCCTACCTCCCTTCCAGAAGATCAAGCTTGAAAACACGTTGCAATATATAAATCTTACACAATTAAGCCATCATAAGTGATTGCTATACATGACACAGTGGACAAAGCACTAGACTTAGAATCATGGAGATGTAGGTTTAAATCCTTCCTCATACTCTTAATGACTTTGTAACCCTTGGCCTTGTGATTCACTTGAGCCTTAGTTTACTCATCTGTAAATGTTCTGGAAACTGAAGTTCAGAAGGGAGTAACAACTTTGTTCAAGGTCCCACAACAAGAAACTGATAGAGCTGCAGCTAGAATCCAGGCATTATTTTTGGCCTCTTTTCAAAACTCTAAATAGTTTGGTCACTGTTTTGCCATATTCCATTTTTCTTAGCCTCTACCCCCACCCCAATAACAGTACCTACCTGACAGGGTTGTTGTGAGGATAAAATTATATATATATATATATACATATGTATACATATACATGTGAGGATTAAATGATATATATACACATATATATACATATATACATATGTGTGTATATATGTATATATATAAATCAATTTGCAGATCATAGATTTAGAATCGCAAGGGACTTTAGGGACCAATCCCTTCATTTTACAAATAGGGAAACTGAGGCTGAGAAGGGGTTAAGTGCCTGAGATAGAATTCAAACCCAGGTCTTTCTGATCCCAAGTCTAGTGTTCTATCCATCATTCTTCAAGCATGAAACATGATGAAAACGATAGACACATAGATACATTGATGGAAATAAACCTGGTGATGGGAGGCATAGATTCTAGGCGTGAGAAGTCACTGGTCCTTCTTTCTCTCCCTTTTGAAAGTGTCCAGAAGTGAAAATATCTTGCTCTTTGTAGGTAGCAGAACAAGTATTTTTTCAAAGGTATCTACTATTGCTAGCAATTTTAAAATGTTATTTCATTTAATCTCTAGGATAGTTACACATGTTGAATGAATTCATTTTAAGATTTTTAGTGTGGGCGCAGCTAGGTGGCACAGCAGATAGGGCACTGGCCCTGGAGTGAAGAGGACTTGAGTTCAAATCTGATCTCAGACACTTGATATTTACTAGTTGTATGACCCTGGGTAAGTCACTTAACCCTGATTGCCTCAAAAAAATTGTTTTTGCTGTGATGATAGATGGAACTTAACAGAGAATACTTTGATGATGGATTTAAACAATGAAGTTAATTAATGTCAGATGTCAAATGTTTCATTTTTTAATTTTTACCTTAGCACAAGATAATTGTGCTAAGTACTGTATCACTGAAGTTTTTTTTTTTTCTGAGTTAGTTTTGAAAGACCCTTTATATGCCAAAATATTTATAGCCTAAGTCTTCATGGTGACAAAAACTGAAACAAAATGGGTACCCATCAATTAACCCAACCAATGAGAGAATGGAAATGTAAGGGATGTCATAAGAAATGACAAGTATGAAGAGTTGTTGAAAATATGGGAAAATGTACATGAACTGATACCAAGTGAAAAAGGAAGAGTTAGAGGGCCAATGATGAAACATATCTTCTTCCTCTCTGTAGAGAAAGGGGGACATCACTATCACATGTGTTGCTGGACATAATTGCCAAATAAGTTAGTTTTGCTTAAATGTTTTCATTTGTTACGAGGAATGGTTTATCTGGTTTGGGATACTGGAGGAATATCAGGAAATGTGTATAAAAAACAAAAAAAAAATCAATAAATGAAAAATGACATTCTTTTGTAAACCCAATGAACTAATTAAGTTTCTCAAACCCAATGAATTAATTTCCAAATACCTTTGGGGGAAATAAAAAGCACCATTTTTTAAAATCAGAGGACTGGATTAGAATCTCCTATCTGTTGCTTACTACACATGTGACCTTGATAAAGCTCTTTTATCTTTCTGGGCCTCTGCTTCCTCATCTATAAAATGAGATGTCTGGGTTAAGATCCCTTGCAGCACTAACATTCTCCCTTCTATTCTCCGACATTCTCTGTCCTAAGGTTCTGCTCAGTTCTAACGTTCTATTTTCTGTGATCCCATTTGATCCTGTAAGAGCCACATGAAAATACCTTTATTCCAATTTTCTTACTGTCTTTCCCCATATCCCACTTTAAAAAAAAAAGGGACCATTGTATTAGTTCTGGGTGTCCAAAGCACTCATTTCTATGGGTCTCCATTGGGCCATTTGGAATGATTTAGAATCAGGGCCACTCAACTGCCCTCCTGTCCCACTGAGATAGATACCCAGGCTCTACCATTACCTTGTTTCCAGCTCCTGGGTTAGCTCTCCTTCTTTTATAATAGCAACCAAATGTCCCCCAGGCCCACACCGGCCATTTTTCTAGCTCACTACAGCAAGAATCCTCTCCAAGTTAACTTTTGGCCTCTTCAAGTAACCTCTTATTTAAAACCAACCTAATTGACTTTTCCAGACTACCCTCCCAACCCTCCCCCACTTCTTCCTGCAGAGCTCATTATTAGAGGTGGAGGGAACTGGGGAAGCCTGCCTCCCCGTCATCCTTCCACTTCCCCATCCAGATTAGTGGGTTATAATCTGGTGCTCTGAAGTTCCAAGAGTTTGCATATGTGTGCCGTTACCATGAGTATTTCAGTGACTATAAAGTGAGGACCAGGAAGGGGGGGGGCAGGAATATAGAGTTTATGATGATCCTGCTTCCCCCTGCTCCTAAATTTAAGGGGCCTCAAAGGCTTTGTAGGTATTTCTCTTTATGCTAGCCCTAAAAGTAAGAGAGAAAGGTGGGAAGAGGAAAGAGGGAAGGAAAGATAGGAAGGATGAAAGACAGAGACAAAGACAGAAACCAGGATAGAAAAGGATAGAGGCAGACAAAGGGGACTACCCATTGTTATGGAAATGATATCCTGTATTTATAGAATAGGTTGAGGTTTAAAAATTCCTGTGACTTCCCTGAACAGAACATCTCTCCCTGGTCCCTAGTGTGCGTGTATATGTGTGTGCGTGTATGTGTGTGTGTACATGTATATATATGTATGTATTCTCTCTTTACATGCATATATATAGTGGAAGGATATATACATACACAAACATATATATCCTTCCCCTATAAAATATAAGCTTCTTGAGGGCAGCCTTGGTATTTGGATCCCCAAGCATGTTCCTGGTGCATACTAGGTACTTAATATAAATGCCCTTTTCCTTCATTACTAAATGCCTCCCATCTAATAGACATTTGGCTTCTGCTATCTCACTTGACCTTTATTCCTAACCCAGTGAGGCACTTGTTATAATTATGTCCATTTAACAGATGAAAACACTAAGGCTCAGATTGATCAAATTATTTGCTCAGTTCTCCTAGCCAGTAAATGGCTAAAGTAGGATTTGAACCCAAGTATCCCTAACTCCAGGTTCAAAATTCTACCCACTATGACACTAGCTTGGACTGGTGGTAACCTACTTTTTCAAGGTCTCTCAGCACCCAGGTCATTCCTTGATCAGTATTCCATTCGCTAGAGCCAGAATCCAAGCAGGGTCTGTAACAGTAGAAACATGCATAAAGCCCCAAAGCGGTCATTGTCTCCGGACACTGAAGGCAATATGATATAGTGGGAATGACTCTGGATTTGGATTCCACATGCCTGGGTTTTGAATCCTGGCTTTGTCACTTACTGCCTATTGGCCCTTGGACAAATCACTTAAACTTGATAGGGTTTAGTTTCCTTGTTTGTAAAGTGGGATGGTGGTAATAGAAGGCAATTAGATGAGATGGTCTCTAAGGTCCTAAGAGTCACTGATATGTTGGAATGCATCAAGTTTGTGTCCCCCCAAAAAAATGGCCTAACCCCAAGGGAAGTGCGCCTGAGAATTCAAATTTGTTCTTGGAGGGGAAATAAAGAGAAAAATATAAATGAGAAGAAAACCCTTTTCAGGTATTTTTAAAAATATGAATTATTGTCACTTTTAAAATGATACTAATGATGAATTAATATTGATTTTTAAAATATAAAAGTGATCGTTTTTCTCACCAGTCCTTAAGGTAAGAGTTTTTCATTTGTCTGTTTTTTTAACCACTCCAGAAATTAGAATGGGGA
This sequence comes from Potorous gilbertii, assembly GCA_028658325.1. NCBI lineage: Eukaryota > Metazoa > Chordata > Mammalia > Diprotodontia > Potoroidae > Potorous > Potorous gilbertii. Next base: position 225,647,550 of record CM053773.1, on the reverse strand, counting down.
AATTGATTGAAAGCGATATGAAGGTGGATAAGGAGGAGGTAAAAATCTGAATTAATTGGATAATTCTTCCCACTGCCCTTTAAACAGATACCTCAAGTAGTAGACCTGGGCAGCATGGGAGACTGGGGAGAAGAACTTTAGAAAATCATCTCAACCAATTCTCTCATTTCCCAGTTCTGAAAACTGAGACCCAGAGAGGAGCAACAACCTTGTCCAAGGTCACACAGCAATGGACTGGCAGGGCTGGAACTAGAATCCAGCTCTTTCTTTTGGCTTCCTGTCAAAGCTCTAAATAGTCTGGCCACATGTCTTCCTATGCTCCATTTTGCTCACCCCACACCCCCATCCCCAGCTGTGGGCTTAAAATGAATGTACTGCTTCTCCCTTTGTGAGAGACCATTTAAGGTTCTGACAGCACCCTGTCCCTGAAGTCCAGGACAAAGGACAACGACAATGCCAAATGTGGATCACTCATTTTGCTGGGAGCCATCCTGCTATCTCTGGTTGGAATGTGGGGGACGAAGGAATCTTCACTCCCTCTCATCAGTTCTGTCTCCCTGCCAAAGTGACCCTCAGCGTGAATGACACAGCCCAGTTCTGACAGAAGCTTCATCCCCAGTACTCCTGTCTTTGTTTTCTCCCTGGTTTTGGGCTGCCTTCAAATACATTGGCCACTATAGTGGGGTGGTGGAGGCAGGTGGGTGGGGTAACTGAATTTTGGGGTTGTTTGTTTCCAGAAAGCAGGAAACCCCATGAAACATCACAAAAAGGAGACTCGACTTTGAAGTGGGCCTGGCCTTTCTGTAGAACACCATATGTTATAGGTCTGAGGCATATAGATCTTCCACACGAGATCATTAGGCCTATGTTTGTCACATTTATTTTAAGGAAACTAGTAGGAAGGGGAGGGGTGAGGTTAATTGCTAGAGCAATCTATAGCCAGACTGTTCTCCAGATGGGGAAAGAAAGGTTCAATATAACAAGCAAGCATCAACCCCAGATGCATGGCTGAGGGGGGTTCTAGGGGTCTTATGAAAGGAAAGATCAGCATTTGTTCTCTGATCCAAGAAGTTTCACCATTGTAGGATTATGAATGAGGATAGTCAAGAAAGAGGTCACCTGTACTGTCTTTAAAAACAGGGAAAGCGGCAACAACAGGGCAATTTTACTTTAACTCAAGAGGAAAAAGGATCTTTCTCCACGGGTTTTCCCAAGATGGGGCAGGCTTGCCTTCCTCTGGGGTAAAAATCAGCCTGAAGAATGAGGCATAGGGCAAGTCTTTCTTGGAATGTTCTCCAGATGCAAATTTTATAGAGTAAAGAGGAGCTGTTCAACTGCCCTTCCTGCGACTTAGTGTTTCTCCCTGCTTATAATAGGCTGGCGTCTGGGACAGCTTAGGGAGCTGTCCTCTACTTTTTTTTTAAATTAGGGATGAAATTCCTAATTCACCTCAGTCCCAAGTTATAAAGATAATTGAGAAGATAGAGAGGGTCTTGGCAAATGAATAGGATCATAAAATGTGAGAGCCCAAAGAGGCCCTTCATCGAATCATCCTTTTCATTTTATACCCCAAAGGGATTCAGCCAAGTCTCGAAGGGCCCGAGAGAGCAAATGAGACAGGGTAGTAAATGTGCTTCACAAAGTTTAAAATACCATATAAAAATGTCATCTATTGCTGTTATTTTCATCACTACCACTAGCATTATCATTTAATTCTTTGATGGAGTTCAGAGAGAAATGGTTCTGGGACAAGTCATCATCCTGCTACTAGTCTTTTGTATTTAAGGATGTCATTATTTCCTTATCTTTTATCATTCATCTCCTTATTCATCTTGTTTCATGGAGTCCAGATATGAACAGTCCTGGGACACCTTACTGTCTTGCTGTTTATAAATATTTACATTTAATGTTATTATTTATTAGTAATTTTTCATTTCCTTCATACCTTCTTCCAGGAAGTTGAAGGTAGAAAAGGTTTTAGGATCAATCTCTACCCTGAGATTCTTCTTTTCTATGTAAAATGATTATGGAAGGGCAAGTATATTTTCAGGACCTCAGAGTGAAGTCCTGAATTCAAGGCTTGTCCCTGCTGTGAATTTGCTTTGTGACTCTGGGCACATCAGTTGATATCTCAGAGCTCTAGACAACCCTCTAAATATAGAGATGGAAGAGAAGGTGCCAAACTGAATTGGTAGAGGAGGTTTCATCACCTGCAAGTTTCCTATAAAGCTAATGTAATCACAGTTCCAATACCCATCCCTGTTCTTATCATTTCATTCTTTCCTTTAATCTTCTTCAATGGAGAAGTGGGAGTGAGTGGGAAGGTTAGGTGTCAGTGGGGAGTCTTTATTTGGCTTATATTCTTTTAGATTGTGTGTTCTGTGGACACTTGCTCAGGTAGGGGGATAAAAACAAACACTGCCTTCTACAGTCACTTGAAAATATTGGGATGTAAGTTCAGACTCTTCAGGCTCACTAAAAATATCTTTGGGCTAATTCCAGGAGGAGACTGAAGGATAGGGATAAAATGCATTTCTTTATTATCCTCTAAGGGAGTTAGAGAGGATGTCTCAGTCCCAGGCCCACTTCAGTAATTATCCCTCTATCCCATAATACTATTCTAGGCAAGATGAGTTTCCTTATACACACATTTTCAGCAGTTACAAAACTTCTACTGGGACCCTATCTTTTTTCTAGGGGTAGATGGAGCTGTTCAATCTATTAAATTATGGTTTCCCACTTCCAACACCAAATAATTTTGAAAACTTTCTAAATAGGTAGGAAATTCTCTTTAAATTCTCTCTAAATACATAGAAAATTAACTACATTGGGAGGAGTTGAGGGATATCTCTTCAATCAAGGATTTCAGCCTCAGAATCTGCTCCCTTTATGGGTCTGCTGGCACTCTCTAGATTAACAGCCCATCCCCCCCCATCCCTAACCCAGAGCTCCCAAATTCAGTAGGTGTGACTTCAAACTTGGTGGTAGAAGGCTAGAGAAAGGAAGCCAGCATGTCGGGCCCTCGTGTGAGGTGATGGTTACCAGAAATATCTCAGCATCTCTCAGCTGTCCCAGAACAGTTGCTGCCAACAAGCAGAGGGGCTGAGCCAGGAGCCCAGAGCTGAGGTGCCCAGAAGGGCTGACGGGGGACTGGTCGATACCTTATCAGATCCACTCCTGGGCTGAAGGATGGTACAACCGGAAACGAGGCCAGCAGCCAAATGCTACTGACCCAGCAGCCCACGCTACCTTGCCCAGCCTAGAGCCTTTAAGATTCTCTAGCCTCCTTCTGCCTCCACTGTGCCCCAGGTAATTAAGAAGATTTCTTGGGTTAGGGTGGGCTCCTGGATGACACTCTCTCCCAAAGTAGATTCTTCCCCTGACGTGCTGCCCAGCTGGGGAGTAGCCTTAGGTGTTGAGAGGAAATAGTGTCTGGGTCTTTTGTTGCAGGGCCACAATGTAAGCAGAAGTCACGCAAAAAGAAGATGGAGAAGGGATGTCTTTCAACTGGGCAGCTCCTGGGCTCACAACCTATATATGGCAAGATAGCTTAGTCAGGGACTAGTTTGAAGGGGAAAGAAGGAGTCTGCCAGGACTGAGAATTGGAGGGGAGGATTTGGGGAAGGGGCCAGGGCTTAAGCACGTTGATGGGATCTGGGGCTCCCAGATCCAAAGCTGAGCAAGGCTGCTTGCTTGAGTGCTCCTATTCGACTGTACAGGTGTCTCTGCTGTTCTCACATCTCCACCTGGAGACTTCTGGCCTCTAGCGCTAATGTGATTTTGGAATCTAGCTGGCTGGAGAAGTTGCAATGGGCTATAAAAATAACCTTCTTTCCTCTATGAATCTGGAGTAAGAGCGCATTAAAAAGACAGACTGAGAAAGAGGAGAGGGAAGTTCGATCTTTTCTTCAGAGGCTAGACTCTTCCAGGACTGAACCCGGGTAACTGTTTCTGGGTTCAGAGCTAGGGGTCCTTTTTGGAGGGAGAGGATGATGGTCCTAATCTCTCTGGGCCCAGCAAATATGCTTGTTGTTAAGACAGAAACCAACTGGTATGCGATTGGGAAAGGTGTCGTAAGGACCTGGGTTAGAATTCTGACTGGCGTTGAGAATGTCACTTCTCTCTTGGTCCGTTTCTTTCTCTATGGCTAGTTGTTGCTGAGATCCCTTACAACTCTGAACCTATGGTCCTATATGGAAACAGATTTTCTCAGGAGACTATATTATAGAGCAGAAGATTGCCTGGTAAGCATAGAATTAGATCAAGAAATGGCCGTTCTCATTGGGTGCTTTTTCTTATCTGTGGTGTAGCGGATATAAAGTTGGACCTAGTCCCGCCTTGGACACTTATTAGCTGTGTACTCCTCAGCAAGCCCCTTATCCTTTCTGATGCTCCGTTTCCTCATTCATAAAATCCCTTCTCTAAAATGGGCTCACTCTCCTCAGCCCCTAAGATTCTTCCACATGCGTGACAATAGCACAAGGAATCTCCTCTTAGGGTGTAAACAAGCTTTCGGTGTGTTTTTGCGCCTCTTGTCTCGAATCGGGGAGGGTTGTTAAAAAAAAAAAAAGATCTGAAAGGAGAGATCGAACTTAAAACCTTCCCACCCTCGGCCTCTCGGAAGGTAGAGGGAAGTCCTCAGGGCTGGAATTTTCCCTATAACGCTGAATAGGGACCTGAACACTCAGGAACTGGGAGAGCTAACGCCCAGATAGGCCGCAGCACTCCAAATTCCCGCAAAGGGCATTCATTGTTCCCGTCATCAGGCTTCCCTTTAACTTGAGAGTGGGGTAATAGATTTGTTGTGGAATAATAAATACTTTTTTTTTCTTGTTAAAACAAGAGTGATTTGCCGCTGGTGATCTTACAATCGGTTGTGGGCGCTATAGAATCTTGCGGACCCTGTCTGGGTGGATCAGAGGCTGTGTTTCACGTAGCCACCAAGTTTTAACTGGGTAGGTTAAGGAGCTGTTCGACTGGACCTAGAGTTTCTGGGCTCGGAGTCCCAAGATCAGGATGCAGATATTCGCCCAAGCTTAGCATCCGTAGCCCGAGGAAGATAGGAGGGCATGGAGAGGCAGGGAAAGTGGCCTTGGGCTGATGCTGGCGGAGCCCCTAGGGAGCTCACCTCCTGGATGAGCGAGCAAGCCCAATAGGTTATCCTTGAAGTCCGACCTTAGTCAAGTTGGGAAGGTGCTCTGACAGACCCGAAAAGTTTTTTGAGCCTTTAGTGTGTAGGAAGAGGGGATCGGTCTTTACTAGTAGGAATGGGAAAGAAAACCCTACCAGGTATCTCTTTGCTACGCTAGGGAGAGAGGGTGCACTAGTCATGCGTCTACAATTTGCCAAGTACCCATCCCAGGGCCGCCGGTCCCTGGAAGGAAGCGGCCGACAGAGGCGGCCTCGGTTCACCAGTGCCTCCAGACATGCCAGCTTTCGCAACACCCTGGAGTAGCATGTTCCCTCCATAATTATACTCCGAGAACCAGACAGACTCCAGTGTCCTGTGCACTTTTCCTGCGTGGAGTGACGAAAGCGGCGTCAGGAGAGGTCCCTGCCCCGGCACTAGCCTAGGCCCGAGTACCCGACGAAGAGAGCCCTCTTTACGCCCAGCGCTCTCTCACTGAGGCAGCGTTTTCGCTAGATAAGGTTATGTATGGTTCCCTAGGCCTAATGGAGGCTTGGGCCCGAATTGGCTGGAAATCTGTCGCTCTTCCAATTTTTCCACGGAGGCTCCCACTCGGATCGTTGTTCTCCCAGATGTCCCCAGCAAGCGCCCGAGGGAACCCTGGAAAGGTCCTTCCTTCCTCACCAAAGTGATTTCTTAGGGGTTCAAGAAAACAGTTACACACAAGTCGGTCCCAGAGCTTTCAAATTACTAAGGCTCGGAGATAAACTGTCAGAAATTCGTCACTGGCCAGATGGCCCAAGGAAACTTTCTTCATAGATTTTCGTTGGGCTTATTGCAAGAGGATAAAATACTTGTAAGATAAAAAGACGGGTTTCCTTGAGTTCTCTCTCTCTGAACTTTCCCCCTCCTGTACCTTGGTAGGGTGGTCCCCTTTATTTATGATTAACAATAATAATATGATATTAATAGCAACTTTGAAAGTTTACAACTCTTTGAGAGTGTCAGTTCAGGATTACTCTCCCTTTGTTATAAAGATGAAAACAGATGGGTTTCCAGTTTGTTCAGAGCAGCTACTTCCCCAGGATCCAGCACCCTCCACCTCCACCTCCACCCTCAATTCAAGATGGACACGCATATACACACATATATACATGTATATGTATATGTTTCAAGTATATCTTATTACACATAATACGTTGTATATATAGCAATAGATATATGCACACATTATGTATGTATGTGTGTATATACAGATATACGTATATATTTGTGTATATGTATGTATAGTGTGTGTGTAACTGTGTGTATGCATGCGTATTGTATTTCTCTTTAGTTTCTAGTAGGAGAAATACTGTCACAGTATTTCAATTCAGCAAGCTAGTGCTTGAGACAACAATGCAGTCTCATAAGGTTCTTGATGGAAGGATACTTAAATATACAGAGATAGAAATTGGATAACAAATGCTCAGGGTTACACGTCCATTCCATTTTTTTTAAAGTGAAATAAACGCCAGGTTAGTTCAGAGAATAGAAACAAGGGTATCTTTGGGTCAACTCAGTTTAATGCAATGCTGTATGATACTTCCAAACATTTATTAAACGTCTACTTCGGGTTCAGCACCAAAAAACAAAAACGACAATAAAAAAAGAGGAAGTTCTTGCCCCTGGAAATCTTGAAATGGAGGATCTAGAAAGGACCTCAGAGGTCATTTAGTCCAAGCTACTTGTTTCCGAGATGAAGAACTTGAGGCCGAGAGAAATTCTGCGTCAAGGTCACGCGAGCCTCGAGCGGCAGGGCCGGCCGGGGTTGGTGTTAGAGTTCCATTTCAATTACTCCACGGCGGAGCTCTTAAACTGGGCAGCAAGCTTTATGCAATGTACGGAAAACCCGACGTATGCACTAACAAATGAGCGCGATTCTCTGTAGATTGTAAAAATAGCGCAGCAGAAAGGGTCACATACAAGGTTCTTAGGGCGCTTGAGGACAGAGGGAACTTTTGGGGCTACTGTCGGCGGCAGGGAGGTAAGTTGCGGGAAGTGGCTGGAATGGAAGCAGGTTAGTAATAGAACTCTGATATTGTCTAACTGGCTGGGGAGCCAAGGCCTGTCCTCAACTTTCCCCCAATTTACCGTCCTGACTCTGAATCGAAGAGAGAGGACTGGCGAGATAGAGAGATTAGACTTTTCGTTTATTGCTGAAAAACATGGCACACAAAAGCCACTGGCAAATACGCTCACCCGGAAGCGCAATTGCTCTCTTTCCCCCACACCCCAAACAAAATGTGCACATCTCCCCGAAAGTGACAGGCTTAACTTGATATTCAAAGGGTCTAAAGGTTAAGAATTATCATCCCCACGACGGCTAAGAAGGCGGTAAGAGTTGTGACGGCGGTTCAGCTGCCTTGTTTATCCACTGAGTCATTCTACTTCACCATCACCACCCCCACCCTATTCTGGGGCAGGCTATAAAAAAATAAACTATTTTCCTTGTTAATAAATCTCAGCTCCGCTCTCCTTTTAAAGGACTCCAACCTTCCGTGAGCCGAGCGGGAGGGAGCAAAGAGATTACTCTCCAAGCACGATTTATGTGGCGCGGGGTTCTTCCAACAATCGAAGCCATAAAGTGGAATGAGAATTGAAGTGGTCGGGAGGGACCCTGCAACCACAAACACGTTTAGGCAAGCAAACAATGTGGAAATTCTTAAAGCAGTCCTTTTCTGCAGACATCTTGAAATAAGCGATCTTCCCTGTCAGCTGGGCGAAAGGGGGAGAAATATATTAACTGAAGACACAATCTAAAATTACTCCTTGGGTTGGAACAGGAGGGCAGAAGTGGAGGGGGGGGCTTGCTGGAGAAACTGATGTCCATATTTCTTTCTGCCGCTGTATGATTTCAGGATATTCCCTCTCCCCGCCAGCCCCCAGTCACCTCCACTGCACCCCCCTTTCTTCCTCGCTGTCCATTCATTACATTTACTAGTTCACAGTCGCTTAAATGGGAAAGAAATGGAGTACGGCTGGCCGATTGGAGCCCCTCTTCTCCTTTCCTTTATTAGTCAGACCAAACCGACGTGCCCTGCGCCTGTCCCGAGGGCGCTGGGTGAGGTCTCCCGCAGGAAGGCAGGGAAGCTCCCCCTCCTCTAAGGCAGCCTGCCTGGATTGTGAGAGTCTGCCCAGGAGTGACCTTTCTCAGGCCATTTGGGGATCAAGGCTGATAACCCGGGGAGGCTCCTTGGAGCGCCAGACCGGGCATTATTATCTGAGACCCAGCTATCTGCCGCAGTCCCGACCCGCGCTTCCTCGGGGGCAGGGGGAGGGAAGAGGGAGAGAGACCAGCAGCCACTTCCTTCCGGGAGTGTCGGCTTCAAAAAAAGGGGTAGGAGAGAAATGGAAGTCGTCCCCCTTTCATGTTCTCTTCCAGCTCAGACTCCGGCCCCCTTCGCTTCCGAAGGGTGCACCAATAGTCCCGAGGTGGCCTAGACAAAAAGCAGAGCAGGGAAGGAGCTGGGGTGGGGGCGGGCAGTGAAGGAGGCAGCGCACTCAGACCCAGACCCGGCGCAGCGCGGGGAAGGTGGGGACACTCTGGTCGGGCTATGGGCCTCTAGCTCTCAGCGGGGTGGTACTGGACGGGACCTACTGGCCTACACCCACTTCATCCATCTCTTCTTGAGGCAGGGCTGGAGGAGGGGGAAGCGGAGGAGGATGGAGGCCACCGCAGCCCCCAGTCAATAGGAAGGCAATTGGCGATCGATTCCGAACTAATTTGATTTGGGAGGGGGTAGGGGTGCGAGAAGAGAGAGTCAGGGTTTTTCCAAGCCAGCACCCACCTCAAACACTAGCATAGCTGTTTATCCCGACCCCTGATTCAAGGACATAGGTCATTCACATTGATTCAGAGCCCAAAATAACAGCTAGCATTTATAGGATACTTTAAAGTCGCAAAGCGCTTACGTGTTACCTCGTTCGATTCTCATAACATTTTGTTATACGTGCAATTATTACCACATCTTATATGTGGTACTGAACACAGTGGACACTGAAGCTCATAGAAATTAAGCAAATTGCCCAAGGTCGCACAGCGACATATACATACACATATATATGTATGTATATGAATATATGTATACGCAAGTGACACTGGGGAGACAAAGAAGAGGCAGAGTAAAAAGGAGAGGAGGGAAAAGAAAGAGGAGGAGAAAAAGAAGGAAAAGAGGAGAAAGCGACAGATCTAGTGAGACATACAGATACAGACCAAAAAAAGGAGAAAAGAGAAACAAAGAGTCGGCTTGGTAAAACAGGTCACTGTTCCTAGAGTCAGAAGACCTGAGTTCAAGTTCTGTCCATGATAGTTAAAAGCCCTGTGTCACCTCCCCCGCTCCCCCAAGTCGCTTAACCTCTCAGGGCCTCCGCTGTCAAACAGCGATGCTAATGCTTGCACTCTCGACCTCACAGGGTAGAGATCTTCGGTAAAGCCCTTTTATCACTACAGAAATGGAGGTATCATTATGAGAATGAAATGACTGACCTCTCTCCCTCTCGAAAGGGAGAGAGAGAGAGAGAGAGAGAGAGAGAGAGAGAGAGAGAGAGAGAGAGAGAGAGAGACTAAAGCAGGGGATCTCTCGGGTTAGCTGCCAACGCGGAGAAGAAAAGGAAGGCTTAACCAGCCTCCTTTGTTGGTCTTCCCAACGTCCAGCCTACTTCCAGCAGCAGCAGAGAGCCACTAAAGGTCCCCCATTCCCCGAAGTGCTTAGCACGACTCAGTCCCTGGTCTGCCCGGAGCTAGTTCTCCCTCGCCTTCCTGTTTTGTATTCTCCAGCTCCAGGCGTGCCCGCAACTTGCGGGTCACTTCCACTTACACAGTATTTGTTTTGGGAGACGAGTACTTCGCACGTCTTCCCTAGCCCTATTTCCTTACTCGTCCGCTCCCCGCAGCTGGCGCCCTCTTAACTGAGCAGTTCCGGAGGCCCAAGAGGCGGCAGTCGGGGAAACGGGGTGCCCGTAGTTTTCAGAGTTAAAAAAAAATCCACCCACACGCAATCCGCTTGTGAAAGAAGTCTCCCAACTCTGCCTCTACTTTTGTGTGGCAACCTGGACTCACCGGAGAGTGTTTTTTCTTTTTAATTCCTCTTTTCGGTAGTCTGAATTACTAGGTTAATATTCTAGCTTTTTTTTTCACCGGAATCTCTATGATTCACCTCCAGATAAAAAAATATAAGTTGTTGCTAGTCAACATTTATTAAATGCAAAATATTAAAGTCATTCGAATCATATTCTGGGATTATCCAGACAACGTTCTGGATAATAGAATTCCCGCCAAAGGAAGTAAACTTCCCTTTGTTCTAAAAAATTCTCTAGTTTATTGAGTGCAGCGTCAAACACCTATCAGGTACTTCAGTGTTTGCTGAATATGAGCTAACTGCATTTGGGTAAGTTCGGAGCGATATTTCGTTCTGCTTCTGGGATCTGAGATCTCGGTTTCTGAGAGTGGGAGACTATTCACATGTACGAGCAGGTACCGATTCCACAAATATACACCCGTACAAACTTCCCTCTCACCTGTCCTAAGGAGCGGAGTTCTGGCTAATGTAAGGGAAAAGTTCTTTGTAGGGGAAGTCTGGTCGGCCAAGGATAGCCTTCCACTGGAAGCCTGGAGCACCGAAACATGCAAAGATGTGACAAAAGCGTGCCACTTTTCTCCAAAGTGAGGCCGAGCGAAAGAACCTTTGGTCGAAGCTGATCGTTTCATCACAGGGTTTGGGGGCAGGTTCCAGACTGGCAAAATTGGAGGCCAAATATTTAGGACCCGCCCATTCTTTTGAGCTACGGGGTCAAACCGAGATGTAGTAATAATTGTTTTAAGGCTAGTATCGCCTTCTGAATGGGCAGGCCCAGAGCAAAGGGGAGGATAGAGGCAATCACTGGCTTTTTAAAATCCCAAAGGCCTAATACATCTGAAATAGGGGAATTAAAATATACTCACAGAGACAAAATGGCATACGGGATATAGACCTAGACTCTAAGCCAGAAAATCTAGATTCAAGTCACACCTCAGAAAGATACTGAAGGTGTGACCCTGGACAGATCATCTAATGTCTCAATCCTGTGCAATTCTCTAAGATCCTAAGATGAAGAGTGAGTGCTAACCTGCAATGACAGAGTTCCCTCACAAGAAAATTCTGTGAACATCCAGTGAAATCATAGATAGGGTCCCTATCTCTAAAATGTCTGGAGAGTTGAATAGATCTGTGTCAGGATTGGTAATTTGCAGTGGTTCTGAAATTAAATCATTGTCGATGGTGGAGAGATGAAGAGAGCAGGTTATTTTTGACTTGACTGCCCAAATTTCTGCCTTTGAACAACAAAATCTGCATCATGCACAGATTTGAAGGTGTCTGCAGAATTAACTCAGCTCCCTAGAAGGCTATAGTTTATTATTTAACGACCCTCCCCCCACCCAATTCCAGGGGACCTGTTTTCTTTCCAACCCTCACTAGCCCTAAGGGAAGGCACTGATAAAGGCTGCATCTCTCAACCAGCACAAACTAAAAACACAAAAATACCCTTAAGGGAAGAGTGCCTGGAACAGCGTGCAAATAACTATTTGAAAACTGAGGTCAAGTGACTTGTCCAGGATCACACAGTTAGATGGGTTTGAACTCATATTCTCCTGACTCCATGTTCAGCGTTCTATCCACTTCACCACCAATTGCCTCTCTAAGAGGAGAGTTGAAGCAATTACCTGCATTACTACAGCTTCAAACCCCATTAGCAAAGAAGACAAAAATCATACATCATGCATATATATGCAGTGTTATGCCTGAATGATGGGATAGACCTTGACCTGGTATAGATCAATACTGGTTGCTTCCCACTCAATGGTCAAACTCAATGTTTCTCTTTTCTTTCTAAAGCTGCCTACGTCTCTATCTTGGTTTAGTATGTGTGGCTTTCTCTGTCACACTTCATCTCTGTCTCATTCTCTTTGTATCTTTTTGTCTTTCTGTTCATCTTTGTCTTTCTGTCTGTCATTCTGATTTGTGATTCCGTATCTGAGTCTGCCTATCTGTCTCTGTGTCTGTATGTCTGGTTATTTCCTCCCTTCCAAAGTTGGAGGGCTTTTTGCAACTCATCTCTGGGGACAAGGATTCACTGACAATGCAATGAAAAGAACTATTGGACTGGGGTGGGGTGTTCCCTGAACCTTGCACATTCTCCAAAGGATGGCAGAGTGTTCTTGTCGATAAGTAGAGTTCCTCAGCCCCACCTTAATCTGTGGGGGGAGTCTGTGGGAGAATGATGGTCAGGTAAATAGACCAAGATCCACCTTCACATCCACCCTTTGTCTTAAATTGGGGAGTGTTACTCATCTATTATTCTCATTCGGTGATCAAGCCCATAGAGGCCAAGTTCCCATCTGTAGAGCGTGGGACAGAGACTGGATTCTATTGAGGGTGTTAGTATCCATCAGTGAAACTTAGAATGAGAGTTAGAAAGATTAGAGAAGAAAGAGAAGTTGTGGGAACACTGAGTTGCCTGCCACCAACCCTGGAATTGCTTCTTCTGGGCATTTCTGAGTTTTGGATATATCCTCTGGGCATATGCTGGGTGGTTGGACATTAGGATAGGATAGAATAAAATAGGATAGAATATAGACTATTACTATATTATATTGTTTGTATCCTGTCCTGTCATTTGTATGGTGTCACATCACATCACATCATATCACATCATGTCACATCATCACATACATTACAAGTTAACATAGCAAAAAATACACAATGTAACAATGCTGGATCAAGAAGAGACCTTGGAAAAGAGAATGTTATCACTAGAAGGTGTCTTCTGCTTGATTTTATAAGGGAGGAAACTGATGCTCCAGGTCACATATAGAGAGAACCCCAAGTTCTAATGGGACTAAAACACAGGTTTCCCAACACTCAATTCCAGTCTAATTCCTCTGTATTTGTAACCTATTAATAATAGGATGCAATAGATATGTGAGTTCTATTGCAGTAGGACCTTACACTTCACTTCCACCATCCCAGACATATTGAAACTCATCTATGACTTTGAGACTTGCCTTGGTCCAGAGAGGCAATGACTTGCCCTGGGTCACACAGCCAGTAAGTGACATAGGCCAGATTTGAACCAGAGGTCTTCAAGGTTCTGAGTCCAGCATGTCAGAAGTACCTTTGTGTAATGTTATGTTGTGTTGACCTCAAAGTGTATGCCTTAGAGTATTTTCAATCTCCTGTAAGTATCCATTGGATTTGTGGGTGTTCCCCTGGCATGCTTTGACACTTGTAATGTGTGATGTGACTTTTAATTACATTTGTAATGTGACTATTTGGGTCACAGGTCCACTAGTCATAAGCATGCACCCCTGGTCCTTGCAGTGAAACTGTGATCTCAGTCCTCTTTTGGTACTGTTCGGGAATCAGACCTGGCAGTAAGTACAAAGAAGAACCTGAATATTTGTGACTGCTACCTGCACTGGAGTGGGAATGGGATTAGAAATCCCTCCTAAGTAAAATTATACCCACCCATGGTTACTGTATTTGAGTGAGAGAAGGTCTAAATAGTTGAAAAGATTGCTTAAGAGTGGGATTATTTCTCACCTCCTGTCTAAGATTTTACATCTTGACCATTTTCAGGAAAATGGGTCATAGCATTCCAGATGACAGTGAAGAAAAAAAAATGCAATTTGGGGTAGTATTTTTAAAAATTATAGCTTCCAGAAATATGGAAGTGAACATCCTGATGTCCTCTGCCTTGTTTTGACCACCACTGGAGTGTTGTACTATGTTCTGGATACCACATTTTAGGAAAGACAATGATAAGCTACCACATAGTAAATAACTGGAAAATGTTTTATTTGAGTTGAGTCACATTCGATTCTTCATGACCCTTATTTGGGATTTTCTTGGCAAAGATACTGGTTTGCTCTTTCCTTCTCCAGCTCATTTTACAGATGAGGAAACTGAGGCAAATGGTTAAATGACTTGCCCAGAGTAACTAATAAATGTCTGAGGTCAAATTTGAACTCATATCTTTCTAACTTCAGATCTAGTTTTCTGCACCACCTAGCTGCCCCTGCAGAATGTTTGCTGGTTGGTCAGTAAGCTGGAGAATTAAGCTTACTTAGCTTGGAAAAGAGGCTAAATAATAAATAAATGTGCCAGACTAAGCTGATACATAGTAGAGACTTGGAAAATGTTTGTTTCGCCTGAAAAGGATACGTCTAAATAATAAACAAACATGTCCAACTAAGCTACTATGTGCTAAAATAAGTTGCCACATAGTTGGCACATAGTTTGTTGATGATTAATAAACTGGAGAGCATTCAAGGGAGGGGAACAGTTTGGTGAAGAGCCTCAGCTGCTTGTCATGTGATTATAGTTGTAGCGATGCTTAGCCTGGAGAAGGAAATGCTAAGGAGTGCCACGCTAGCTCTCTTTAAATAGGTGAAGGGCTGTCTGATGGAAGAATGTTAGCTTGCATGCAAGCAAACATTTATTAATTTATTACTACAATTTGTTTGGTTTATCCCCAAGGGCAGAGTCAAAAGCAAAAGCTAGCTGTTGCAAAAAAGACCAATCGAGGCTTGATGTCAAGTAAAGTTTCTGACCAATGAGAGTTGTCCCTTAGTAGCAAAGGCTGCCTTAGAGGTCTCCCTTTTAGAAAGTCTGTTCGAGGAGGTTGGATGGCCACTGACAGAACCTTCCAGTCTTGAATTTCGTTGATGCTGTGAGTTCCAAGTCTGCCCAGCAGTAAAAGAGTGGAACAATTTTGCTTTTCCCAGAGGAGAAATGGGGCAACAGGGAGTAGGTTATGAAATTTGGACGTATGGGAGGAGAACCCTGCAAGTGAACAGAACAAGCACTGCCTCAACTCACACCCGTACACACAAACACTTGTAAACAGCTCCACAATGCAGAATTTCCTGCCCAACTCCAGACTGAAGGGACATTTTTTCCGCACCAGCACATACAAACAGAATTCTTCCCACTTGGGCACAGAACTGATTCCCCAGAATCATTTTCACAGAAATCTCTTGCCCATGTCCAGAAGCCTAATTATTAAAATGCATGCACAGAACCACTTCCATGCAAAAATTTGTCCACAAAGGGGGTCATTCACACACACAAGCACGATCATTTTTATCCATGCACAGATCGTTTTTACCCATGCACAGATCCATACAAGATTTGGGGGGAGGGGTTACCTGCCCACTTAGAGGTACAAAATTATTTACACTTCTTTGTGCAGCTGCATAAAATCACCTGAACATATATACAAGTATTTGAACACACAAGTAGAATTACTCACATGTATGCACAAAATTATTGCACACCTACGCGGAAGCATTTGCTCACTCACGGGGAGACTCGCATATACACACAAGTATTTACTTGCCTATTTGCTCATTTACGCAGAAAGATTTGCACACCGAATTATTTACAGGAATGCACAGAAACATTTGCAGGAGCATTTGTCCACAAATGGGGTCATTTGAACGCGCACACTCATGCAAAGAGCTATATTCATATCCTTTGCAATCAGAATTATTTGCGGGCACACGGAATTCTACAAGTAACCTCACATCCTTTCCCCCTGCCCACCTCCTTTCCAGGGAACCACTCTCCTTACTCCAGGGAAATGGGGGAAGGAGGCAATGTTCTGATGGTTGGCTTGTGGTTTTCTTCTACCCCAAAGTTAAAACCCCAACTGTTAGCAATTAGGGAAATGGGCCCCGGAGTGCGAGCTGTGGCGCCCACGTGTTATTGGACTCAAGAACCTCAGCTGCTGAGAGCTCTAAGATTCTAGGAATAGAACCCGCTCCTGCTCCGAACCCTCGGAGGTTTCGTTTCGCGTGCCCTGGAGTTTCTTCCCAAAGAACCGAGGGCCCGTGGAAATAAAAGTGTATCTAGCCGGGACCTCCAGGTAGATAAAGCTGGGCAGCCATCAGGCCGAGGAAGAGTAGGGGTCTCTTGGAATCAGTCGTAGGCCGTGCGGTTTCATCCCAGGATCGAACCCGGGGCCACTACGTCTCCAAACTGAAGGCAACTGGGCGACCCTGGAGAGCGGAAGAGCTCGGATATCCCTCCGACCAGGGTGGCAAAAGAAATGAAGGCCTGTTAGTAAAGAGAAGTACTGCCTGATGGTCGAGGGCCGTTCTTGGAGTCAGTCCTGAAAGCCCCAGATTCAAACTTTACCTCTAAAACTCACAAGCAGTCTACCAGAGATTCCCTGAACGTGCCCAAAAGATCTCTTAATGTTTCAGGGTGCCAGGCAAATCAATAATATTTAAATTACAGACGAGTTTAGAATCGGAATTCCTAAAGGCAGTTTCCTACACCAAGCGAGTAATTTTCGATAAAGGACAGTAATTCACATTTATCTATACCTTTCTGACGTTCACTCAGCATTTTCTTTCCTCACAAAGGCCCATTAATATCAGGGCCATTTTACACACCAGCAACTGAGCCTGAGAAAGGTTGCAGTCACATACGTAGCCGTAGCTAGAATTCGAACTCTTGTCTTATGACTTCTAGTCATTCACTCTTTCGTTGGGACCTAGAGCACTAGTGACTGGAAAGTTTGTTCTGGCTGCTGGGCCGCCAGGCGGACGCCCAGCCCGTCCCAAGAGCTGGGAGCAGGAGGCAGGAGCTGGCAGTAGATAGGGGCTAGGGACCCGGAATACAAGCTGGTGACTGCTTACATAGGCTAAGCTGGCTCCTATTCTGGACACTTTAGGCCTTAATGAGGTCCGGCTCCGCCGCCCTCCTCACCCCTCCTCCCCCAGATCGGGCCCCAGCTCCGGAGGCCCCCAGGTCCGGGAGGTGTCAGCCGTGATCGATGCCCGGCGCCGAGAAAACTACAAACCCACGGAAGCAGGGGAAAGGAGCCAGGCCCTGGCCCCCGGGATCCTTCCCTGGGCCCCTGATTCCCCCTAATCGCAAGCTCTGAGATCTGGCTTCCAGTCCCCCGCTTTTGCCCCCAGCAAACCAGAGCCCCACTCCTGCTCGCCCTTCTGGTACCCTGGATCTTCTCGGGTCCTTCCTGACCCAAGCTAGTAGCATCAGAGCACCCATCCCCCCTTTACCCCTTCAGAAAGGTCGGCAGAGATGAAAAAAGAGAGAAAGATCTTGGTCTGCTCAGGGCTGGCTTCTGCCCCTCACCCCCTTCCCGGGGCTGCCTGCTTGCTTGGCCCCAGGTCCAGAGCCAGCTCTGGCTTCCCCTTTTGCCTCTTGCTCTAATTGGCTTTTAATTGGAAATGTCTTTATACGGAAAGTAAGAAATAGAAGATTTGCTAAGAGGTTGACACAGACACACTCCAAGAGAAAACACAGGGAAGAAATTCATATTAGTTTTAAAAAGGCGGGGGATGGGGGCGAGGGGAGGGGGCAGGCGGAGGCAGGGAGTAAAAACGTCTCATTTCCCTTCTCCCCTTTGCCTCTCCTTCCCTTCTTTGTTTTCATCCAACATTTATTTTAAAAATTCTTTCACTTCTCTGATATTTTCTCTTTTATTTTTTCTTGTCCCTTCCCTCCAACAAATTCTCCATTTCTTAACCTGGAAGTCTCCGTAACTTTTATATATAGTGTCAAACAAGGAGAAACAATTAAATTTAGAATATACAACCTCAGTAAATGTACCCTTTCCAAACCTTTGACAATGATAGAAAGAATTATTGGATTGATCAAAAGAGGACAAAGACTTTTCTAAGCCAGTAGAGTTTAGGCATCTTGAGGACAGGATAACTTCTTTTTATATTACCAAGCTCCCGGCTTGGCTTATGTCTTGATTGAAATGGTAGACTGTTTTTAGTCATGTCCAACTCTTCCTGAACCCATTTGAAGTTTTCTTTGCAAAAAAAGGTTTTCCATTTCCTTCTCCAGCTCATTTTAGGGATGAGGAACTGAGACCAAATGGGTTAAGTGACTTGTCCAAGATCATACATCTAAGAAGGGTCTGAGGTCAGATTTGAACTCAAGAAGTTGTCTTCTTGACTTCCAGCCTGGCACTTTATCTATTTCACCAATGGTAGTCAGGGACTTTAAAAATGCTTTTAAAATCGAATGAAATTCTGTGGGTTGGTATGTGTGGGGACAAAAAGAAGAAAATGAGTGAGCATTTTATTAATCACTATTCGTCACTAAAGCTGCTTAATCTCTGCATTACCTTGGCTCCACCTCCCATAATGATATCATTTTCATTTACATATCAGGGTGTATGGGGGAGGCAGGGCACTATTCAGTCTAGATTAGGCAAATGTTTCTATGAATAGTGATAGGATTGAGAAAATATCAAAGGTGAACCAGGAACTGAGAAAAAAACCTTAAGTTCAAAGCCTACCTATCCAAGGCACTAATTGTGTGAGCCTGGAAAAATGCTTTGCCTTTCTGTGTCTCAGGTTACTCACCTGTAAAATGGGTATAGCCCACACTAGAACTATTGACAAGTGACATATAAACATTAATTCCTTCCTGTACATATCAGTTCTTATTACTTACATTATACTTGATGGTAATGTTTGGAAAGGGGACTTCTTGTCTACAGTCAGCAAGAATTTGAAGAAAACAAATCCACCAACACCCTCCCCCTCACCAATCTCCTTTGCTAAAAGACAGCTCTCTTCTTTGACTACTGCTTCCTCCTTGGAACAGGTGTTGTGTCTTTGTTCTATTTATTAGGTAAAAATAAGGCCCATAAATATACTGGAGTGAAAAGATCTATGCACAGTAATGTGCCATGTCATATCCTCCAACATTTGTCATCCAATAACTGGGCTTCTCTTAATCTTTGGTGATTTCCGAACACTTGCCCCCTTTCTAATGTGATGAGAACGTTAAGATCAAACCACCCCACATCAGGAGAAGAGTCAAATGAATGTGCAGGGGCCTCTTGCCAAAACTCATTAATAAGAGTGGATTTCCTTAGAAGCCTTAACTTCATCCTAAACCGATGGTCAAAGATCTGGGGGAGAATGCATCAGAAGTTTATGGAGGTTGTAATTTCTTTGAGGATTATCACTGCAGATCTTAACCTCAGCTGCCCCGTTCAGTACTGCTTTGCCTGGTCTTTAATTACCATGAAATGTTCAAGTGAGGAGTCAGTTCTCAGTGGCATATTAGTTTGTAGACCTTGAAAGCGGGACCAGACTTAAATCTTAGTCTTGAGGGTTGTGGGGGAGGGAATCTGTGGTCCCATTAGCAGAATGACCTCTTAAGAAATCTAGGGCAAGATCTCACAGACTGAACTCTAAGCATGGAGCAGAATCCTAGAAATGCAAAAATTCAAAAAGAATGATTCATTCTCCTCATCTGGTTTTCTTATCTTCACTTACCTTCTTTATCTTCTTCATCCTAGTCTTTAGCCTCCCTTTTCAATCTCCTCTATCTCCTTATCATCTCACCACCATAATAATAATTATTTTACCTCAAATTTATCTAGTATGTTATTTTGGAAAGTGATTACTTCACCCAAAGTTAAGTGTTCATTACCATCAATGTTATTGTCATCACAACCATCGTCATTTCATCATCATTGTCGCCATCACAATTGTAACCACTCTCACTATCATACCTACCATCACTCGACAACATCGTCATTATCAACAATGACATCATCCATAACCAGAATCATTAACTTGTGAGTAGACTGAGTTGTCTGAATGGGAACTCAGCCAGCTGGGTAACTTAGAATATCCTCTCCCTTTCCCTTTCCTTCTCCTCTCCAAAGGATAGTAAATTTTGATGGCCAGAAACTGCCCAGTTAACTTCGGGTTTACTAACTAGACTTCTTTCTTTTCTTCCTTCCTTCCTTCCTCTCACCCTCCCACCCTCTCTGTCTCTCTCTGTCTCTCTCTATCTCTGTCTCTCTCTCTCTTTCTCTCACTCTCTCAGTTCACTCTAAAGCTCATAGATTGGACCACAATAGGTCCCTGCCCATGATCCTCTTAATGGCTGTATTTTGGGCCCTCTGGCTTAGAGTGAAAACCAGTGGTAACTGTTTCTCTTTGGAACAGTAACCCTGAGGGTCTTTGCCTTGTGGCTTGATTTTTTTTCCTTTTTTCTTTATAATTAAAGAAGCCATCCCTTAATATATTTCTTAAAGAGGCCTATTTACTGATGAACATTACCTCACTCAAAGTGAGAACCTGAAAATGTCTTAGCCTAAAAGGGCCATGGTCTCCAATTGCACCCTGGGTCATCTTTAGTCATCCTGATGAATATCTAGCCACTGGACCCAGATGACTGGAAGAGAAAGTGAGGCTGGTGACCTTGCACAGCCCTCCCTCATTAAAATCAAGGTCATCTGTAAGTCATATCATCATTTCTCTGATGTCATGGTCCTCTTCAAAAATGAAGAACAAGCACAACCACCACTATCAATCAGACAGCATCACCATCATCATCCACCAACTTCATCATCATCTACCAACTTCACTCTTACCAATCTATCATCATCCACCAACAGTATTATTACCAACACCAGTATCATCACCACCATCCTCTACCAACCAACAGTATCTCCACCACCGCTCTCCACCAACATCACCACTATCACTTCCACTACCATTATCTACCGACAGCATTACCATCCTTACTCCCCCCTCCATTACCACTATGATCACCATCAATATGCCTACCAACATCTCACCCTCATGATCAGCATTTTAAACGGCTCCACAGCCACCATCACCGTTGCCATAGACAGTACGCAAACCTTTTTATGTCCTGACCCTCTGCTCACCTCTTCACCACCATTGCCTAGCTACCACCACTATCATCACTAACATGATTTATAAGAAGAGAACATTAATGAAAGGAGATCAGAGAGTTCAGCCAAACTACAGTGAACATTCATATGAGAATAGTTGGGGAAAGATGGTTAATATAAGGTGAATTTGAAAGAACAGACTTTTAAAAGTGAAGAAATGTTCAGCGACATGCTAGACTTCTCAGATGAAGCTGGCAATTCCTTCCAGATTAATTTTATACAGATTAATCTGCTTCTTCATTCGGCACCACAAAAAAGCACCATTAAACAGAAGATCCACTATGATCATGAAAGTGAGTTGGAGCTAATCTTTATAGTCATTGAAAGATGTAGGTTTGTGACTATTGGGCTTTCCAAGAAACTCACACTTGGTCCCTCGCCTCGATGCCTGTGCCAAGATTTCATTCCTTAGCCTTTCCTATTATGTGTGCCTATGTATATGTTGTATAAGAGGAGAACCCAAGGAGATGATGCATCTAAAGTTCTTGGTAAGTCTTAAAGTGTTTTACAAGAATCCACTTTTGTCATTACCGTTCTATTATCATATGAATGGCCACACATAACACTTAATTGTTAATAATAACAGCAACATATATATCACATGTAAATTCAATATATTCAATATTAAATTGAAATTATGTAAATCCTATAGGAATTATATTATTATTTTCATATCATTGAGGTTTCTTCAAATTCTCAAGTTCTGGGAATTTGTCATATCTACCACCCTTAGTAGAAGAAGAGAAGTCATTGATGGTAACCAGCATAATGCAGCTTGCAGACAGCAGTAGCGGCAGTAGTAGTTGTAGTAGTAGTAGCAATAGCTGCGGCAGCAGTAGTAGACACATAATCAGTTGAAAACATATTGAAAATGATACCTAGGTAGTGCAGTAGATTAAGTGCTGGGTTCAGAATCAGAAGACTCATCTTTGTGAGTTCAAATCTGGTCTCAGATTCAAATCTGGTTGTGTGGTCCTGGGCAATTCCCTAAACTCTTTTTGCCTCAGTTTCCTCATGGAATGGCAAACCACTCTCCAGTATTTTCACCAAGAAGACCCCAAACGGGATCATGAGGAGTCAGACGTGATTAAAAATGACTGAACAACAACAAAATGTATCGAATCAAGAGTTCCCTAGTCACGCAGTCAGTTCCCCACATGTGTCACCTCCTAAACCAATATATTCTGCTTTATCTTCCTTAGAAGCAAACCATGATGTAACACTGAATAAATGTCATCTTAGGAAGAGGAATCCAAAGTAAATCTACTAGAGAATTCAAAATACCAATATTTGGATCCCTTTCCTCATCTCTAAATTCCATTTTTTCTAAGTTCAATATAAAATATGAGATCACTAGGTAGTAGATGTTGTATGTATTGGATGTGGGTAGCCCACATGATTGATTTCTTTCTTCACCTTCTCTCCCATCAGATGTGTTCAGGGCATTGATAAAAATAGGCAACAGAGGCAACTTTCCTCTAATGCAGCCTCCACAAAATGTTGTTCTTTATGCACCAATCTGCATGTCACTCCTCTGCTCAGAAATCTTCAGTGACTCCCCATTGCCTTTAGGAAAAAGAATATCCAATTTAGAATTTAAAGTCTGACTCTCATTTATTTTTCTCCAGTCTTATTTCAACCAAACTGGCTTGCTGTTTATTATATACAGTCTACCATCATTTACTTCCATACATTTTTCAAGTGGGTTGCCCATCCCTGGAATGCACGCTGTCCTTCCTATCTCCTCTGAGAACCCTAATTTCCTCCCAAATACAATTCAGGCCACCTCCTACCTGAGACCAAACAGACCAACATCCTGCTGTTAGTATTCTCATCTTCTTAAAATTATCTCGTATAGTCATTGTAATTGTTTATCTCTGTATATATTGTATCCCTCCACCCCTACTTCTAGAAGACTTCTCTCCATTCATCATCTCATCACCATTAAATAGTTATTATACCTCAAAGTTATCTGGCTTGCTGAGGTTTGCAAATTGATTTCTTCACAATCCCAAGAGTTAAATAATCCTCACTATCAATACCACTGTCATCACTGTCATCATAATCTCATGACAGTAGCATCAATCTGGAATTTAAATAATATTGAGAGACTTAAAGCCAAGAATCATTTCATTTTTCTCTTGAATCCTCAGCCTTTAACCCAGTGCCCAGCACAAAGGAGGTGTTTAATAACTACTTGACCAATTAAGTTAAACTAGTCTTTGAATGTCAGGGAGAACCACCCCATCACCACTATTAACTACATCCAATTTTCTGAAAAGAAAAGGAAAGAATTGGAACCCAGTTTTCTAGTCTTGGCTTCTTCACCAAGAAGTCATTTCCGGGGGAAATTTGATGAAAATACACTGATCTCTTCTTGTGTTAGTGCTGTGGCAAAGTATACTTTACATGTTGATTTAGTTGGGGTTTATGCTTCCATAACTGAGGCAAACGCCTGATCCCAGAAACTGGCAACTTGGAGTGTGGGTAGACCTCAATGAGGAAGGAAGTTTGCACGGAGATTGGAAATGTTTGTGGTTATGTTAGGAAACCTGGTAGCAGTAACAAATTAGGGAGGCCGTGCAAACTATAAAATTGCAACTGGCTTTGAAAATACATTCTTCAGGAGACAAATTTGTTATTTATTCTATATGCGTTTGAGAAATATTGACTTAATTGCCTGCAAATTTAATACAAGTGTGGAATTTGGAATGTTCTCCTTTTTTTTTTTCTTTACAGGGAAGTGCTGTTAGATGGTTGGGTAATGAGGCCTAGGATTCTTAGATTCAGATTCGGGTTCTGCTTTGCTATGTGAACTTGAATTGAGTGGTTCAATATCTCTGCATCTCAGTGACTGCTGTCATTTTCATTTTGTTGTTCAAGGGAATGAATATGTCTCTCTCTCCCCTTCCCATATCCTGATTTCCGTAGCATTTTACTATTTGAATGGAGAGTTGGCCTCCAAGCCTAAGATAATTGGGGTCAAGACCTACCTCTAACACCTACTGCATGTGTGCCCCTGGGTAGGTCACTTAACTTCCTGGTTTTCTAGACAGTGGTTCTCTCAGAATGTACTGATCTGCAGTGATAGAGGGAATTTCCTCACCTGGGACTTCCCTTTGCTGACGAAGTCTCAGGTCCATTCCTCATCTCTATCCTTTACATACATTATGCCATTTGGGGATCATGTCAAACTTAGGAAGTAGGTAATGCCAACATTGTCATTTCTTCTTTGAAAATGAAGAAAATGAAACAAAACTAGGTTAAATGATTTACCCAATGTCACTCAGTTAGCAGGACCCTTCTGACTCTAAGGACTCCTTCCATTGTATGAAATGGTTCTCATGGAAATAGAATAAGAATGCCCCCTTCTTGAAATAGGCACCAAGTTATTTCATGGGATCACATTTGTATCAGAGCCAAAATTTGAATCCAAGTCTAGCACAGTCAGCATTATCCACCAATGGAAAATTGTTTTTTTCTGCCCTCATTAATTGTTTAAAGACATATTAGAAATCAAATGTATAAAAACAAAGTAGGAGGAAGTCAAGGTAAGAGAATGGCCAAAAGTAGGGATGGGGAACCTGTGAATCCAAGTTTCCATTAAGTCAAAGGGCCACACTTGAGGACCTAGGGAGCTACATGTGGCCTCAAGACCTCAGGTTCCCCACCCCTGGCCAAGGGTGAAGTTCTCCCAGTAGGATGAAGTCCTACATTGAATGTATTCAAAGCCAGAAGACTTTTCCAGGAATTCAGTGGTACAGTTGTGGGTGTCTACTATGTCTTGTGACTTCATATTCATATCTTCAAAGCACTCCCTGCATTCTACCATGGCTCAAGCAAGCACAGATGTTGAAACAAGATGCTCCTTTTGATGCCTCAGGATGTCATGGTTTAGAGCAAAAATTGGAGACCACCAAGAAATGCAATGGTCTGGTCTCATGCAGTAGCCCACCAAGTAGACCCCATTAAAATCCAAGAATTCTAAGAAATCATCAAGTCTTCAATCAACTTTTTCTCATTTTACATCTGAGAAAACTGATATCATTAACCAGCTAAGTGACTTACACTCAACATTAACCAAAATCATACTCAACATTAACCAATTCTCGAAGAGCAAAGTGAAATGGAGAATTAAACAATCTATGTTTAGAATGCAAATGGAAAGTTTTCATTTGGAATAGTTCAATTAGGGAAATGATGTGGAAGAGATGGTATGGAGGGTAACTTGAATTGTTTGGGTAAATGGGTAACTAGATGATGGTAAAGTGGTTTTCCACTCTTTCACTTCACTGAGGCAGCATGGTACAATGGACAGATCATTCATTCTGTAGTCAGAGAACCTGTATATAAATCCTGCCCATAATATTTACCACCTGTGTGACCTTGGACAGGTCCCTCCTACACCTCAGTTCATATGCAAATTGAACAACCTTATGACTCTACAACTATTCCTCCATTGATGAGTTCCTCTCAGCCTCCACACCGGGGAAAGGCCAGGATTGGTCATCTTTTTCATTTATTTTTCTGCTTTTTGTCAAACTAAATTTCACCCCCTCCCCTTTCAGTTCTCATGAATGACTTTCTTCCCCATTTGAATGTAAACTACCTGAGATCTGGGATTGTGTACAGTTACTGATTGTACAGTTATTTCTTTTTGATGGTACAGTTATTTCTTTCACATGGTGGGGGGGAGGTGTTAGGGGCATGATGCTCCCTTGATCTAGAAAATCTATGTAAATTTTTTCCTCCCCTTTTGGACCAGAAAAGAAGTCTGATTTTTTTTTTCTTTTTCTTTTGTGATGTCTCCCTCATGAGAATACATACTCCTTGGAAGGCAGAATCTATCAGTCCTTTTTCTTTGCATCACTAGAGCCTAATATAGTGACTGGCACATAATAAGTATTTACTAAGTGTTTGTTGATTGATTAATCATAGTTTCACAGTTTTAGAATTGGAAGGGACCTTGGAGGTCATTGAAACCACCCCCATAGCCCATCTCACAGATTAGAAAACTGAGACCCAGAGTAATTGTGACTTATTCAAAGTTACACAGGTAATGAGGGCAGATATGGGATTCAAACTCAGATTCTTGGACTCCTGATCCCAAAAAGTATCTCCTGCTCTGTTCCAAGATGCCTCCCTAATACTGGACTTTTTCCAATAATATTGAGCTAAGTGGGAGCTCCTAGAGCTCTTGGGAGGAAAGGCACTCTGCAAACTTATGATGTTTTGATTTATTGGGTATTACTGGCTAATTCAAAATTACATTTCCAGTTGGATGCATATCCAAACATGCTCAAGTGATTTCAATGAAATCCTGCTGTAGTAATGTTTTACCATAAGAAACTCATTTTACCTGGAGAACTGAGTGAATAAATAACTTCATTGTGTTAAGGATGCTGCATCTTTTGTATATTTAAAGATTTATTAACACATGCAGATCATAAATCAATAGATGGGTGGTAATTCAGAGGTTCTTTTCACAGATAAGGAATCTGGGACCCAGGGAGCTTAAGTGACTCTCCCAATGTCACATAGGTAAGTGAGTTTCAGAGGTGAGAGACAAGCATATATCCATTTCCCCCTAATGTAACAGAATCTCAGAACTGGAAGGAATCTCAGAGAAGAGTCCTCTTTGTTTTCCAGATGAGGAAAGTGAAGCTTATACGGAGAAAGTGACTTGCCCAAGGGTCACAAAGGCAGGATTTGAAAAGTATGTATGTGTGTGCATACACACATATATACATATATGTGTACACACATGTCTGTATTATATAAGGAAGGATAGATGGATGGATGAATGGGTAAGTGAGTTGATGAATGGATAGAGATAAGAAGGGGTAAATGTATGTATCAGTAAACAGATGATAGATATAGATGATAGATAGATAAGCAGATACACAGGAGAGCTGAGGGATGGATGTATGGAAAGGTAGATAGAAAGAAAGAAAGGAAGAGGATAGATAGATAGATAGATAGATAGATAGGAATCATGATGATAGCATGGAGAGAAATAAAATATTGAATTCAAGCAACCAGTTATCTTGTTGGATGAAATTCATTGGGCTGTTTTTTTTAAAAAGTAATTTGTTGTACTAAAAAATCAGCATTCCTCCCCATCTCCAATGGCAATCATAGCTTACAGCAATATAGCCCTTTATACCTGTAGCTATGTTGGGTGAAGTATACTGTCCAGGACTAAGAAGGTGGCAGTTCTACTGCCCTACTCAGCCCCTCTCTGGAGTATTGTGCTCAGTTCTGAGAATCACAGTGTAAAAAGGGCATTGATAGGGTGGAGAGTGTGCAAAGGAGAGGAGTAGAGTGTGGAAGGGCTTTGAGACTATGCCAAATGATGAGAGTTTAAATTAACCCATGGTGTACTTGGCATGCTCTGAGATATTAGAGAAAAGGTTGAGTTTGGAGGCAAGTTTGAATCCTGGCTCTCTACGACCTTGGGCAAAGCATTTCTCATTTCTGGGTCTCAATTTCCTCATCTGTCAAATGAGGATTTGGATTAGAAGATCTTGCATGTCCCTTCCAACTCTAAATCTATAGGTATAGGGATGGTTAGGCTAAGCTTATTATAGTTTTCAAGTATTTGAAAGGCAATCATTTGAAAGTAAGATTAGATATATGTTGGTTCACTATTACTGTGACTGGAAAGGACATGTTAATTAACTGCCCAATGACTCCCTTCATGAGTCTTGTGACTCACCAAACCAAAATCCCGCCTCCCAGCCCCCACATCCTGTATATCTGTTGTCTCTTAATAATTAGAGGGATACCAAAATAAAATGAGGTGTTTCAGGAGGTAGAGGTTATCTCTTACTTAACGTCTTCACATACTGTCTGGATGATGCTCAGTATGTTTTGACTAGTTATTTATTCAGGTATAGACTGGAACTTTGAAGTCCCTTCCAACTCTAAAAGTCTATGATTCATTGACCCAGCAAAGAATTTTCCTCACAACAATTCTTTGAGAAAGGTAGAGTAAATATTCTGATGTCCATTTTATATATGAGAAAATTGAGGCTTGGAAAAGTAAAATGATTTTCCCAGAGCCTCAAAGTTAATAAGTATCAGAACAATAACCAAGTTATTGTTGTCAGTGGTTTCAGTCATGCACAACTCTCCATGACCCCATTTGGAGTTTTCTTGGGAAAGATACTGAAGTGGTTTGCCATTTCCTTCTCTAACTTATTTTACAGATGGGGAAACTAAGGCAAAGAGTGTTAAGTGACTTGCCCAGGGTCACAACATCTAGTAAGTGTCTGAGGCCAGATTTGAACTCACAAAAGTGTGTCTTCTGACTTCAGGTCCCACATGCTATTCACTGTTCCACCTAACACAGGGAAGGGCTTTCATTAAACAGTTTCCAACTAAGCTCAACTTTTTTTAGTGTCCAAAGCAGTTGGCTGTTAATAAACCTTCATTTGGCTTCTTCACAAGATGGAAGCTGGAATAGGGACCTTTTTTTTTTAATGCCTCCTGAGCATAGAATCCACTGATGTCATTGGGAGCTTGGTCACAGAGTAAATGCAGTATGTGTCCATTTTTATTTTTAATAAAGCCCAGAAACTTTGGGTGAAAATCTACTGAAAGAAGTTGGCTGAGGGTAATTGCAATAAAACAATCTGATAAATTCCTTGGAGAAGGATAAAAAAATTCAAAGCACATTTAACTAGGAGCCCCCAAATCTCTCTTTGAGCCAAGACTTAATGAAGTAATTACGTTTAGATTTCCAAACTTTGTGTAAAAAAGGGGAGGAAACCAAGGAAGGTATATACAATTAGGCAATGATCTAATTATCATATAAAGAGAACAGTAATTGCCAATTAGATGACATCAGACCCTATTTGAATCTAGCTTCCTGGTAATGATGCAAGCAACCAAAAAAAAAAAAAAAACATGGAACCCTGGAATCCAAGACTGAGAAGACACAAAATCAGAAAGTCTCTCAATTGTCTTTGCTGCAAAGTGAGATGAATCAACAAGAATTTTTAGAGCACCTACTATATATTTTAGGAAAATCTGGGGGAGAAAACACAGACAAAAATTAAACAGTTTCTGCCCTCAAGGAGTTTATGTTCTAATGAGGGAGAGAAGATGTACATCTACAAGCATGCACTAAATATATATAAAAGGATTATAAGGTAGTTTGAGAGAGAGGTCACTAGCATCTGGGAAGATGAGGAAAGGGTTCTTTTAGAAGGTGTTAGTTGAATTGAGTCTTCAAGGGAAACAGGGATTCCAAGAAGTCAGGGGTAATGAGGAGAGCATTCAAGGCATAGAGGACAATCAATTTAAAGGACAGAAACAAGGTATGGAGTGTATGTATGTATGTATGTGTGTGTGTGTGTGTGTGTGTGTGTGTGTGTGTGTTAAAAGCAACATCAATCCACTATAACTGGCCTGTAGAAGGCAAGGGAAGGAGTAATGTATAAGAAAACTGGAGAAGAGAACTTTAAAAACCAAACAGATGCCTATATATTTACTCTGAAGGGTAATAGGGAGCTACTGGAATATGAGCAAGGAAGGGACTCACATTGACCATTTGTGATACTGTAATCAGGAGAATAGCACACAATCTGTCTTCCTTTTTATAATCTTACAATCTCATAAGAACCAAACCTGAGGAAAGACCACTTTTTTTTTGGTTCTTCAGTCATCTCTTTGTGACTCCATTTGGGGTTTTCTTGGCAAAGACACCAGAGTGGGTTGCCATTTCCTTCTCCAGGTAATTTTACAGATGAGGAAACTGAGGCAAAGAGTGTTAAGTGCCTTGCCCAGGATTACAACATCTAATAAGTGTCTGAGGCCAGATTTGTCCTGGGTCCTCAGTCCAGTGCTCTTTATTTTCTTTACCACCTAGCTTTGTTTTGTGGTAAAGTAGTTGGCGTGCCAGTCTGGAATCAGAAAGACTCATCCTTGTGAGTTCAAATCTGGCCTCAGATACTTACTAGATGTTGTGACCCTGGCAAGTCACTTAACAGTCTTTGCCTTAGTTTCCTCATCTGTAAAATGAGCTGGAGAGAGAAATGACCAATCACTCCAGTATCTTGGCCAAGAAAACCCCAAATAGGGTCAGGAAAAGTCAGACCTGACTGTTTGAAAAATGACTCAATGAAAAGGGCTGATTAATCTCTTAACAATTTTGGATAAATCTAGTTTCTCAAAAGTCATAGTTCCATGAATTTTGAGCTGAAAAGGATGCAGGAAAGTCTGGTGTAAGAAACATAGACCAGAAAACTGAGCTTACTCTCCTAAGTAGAGAGCTGGGATTTATTTGCCCTCTGCCTCTAGATCCTTCTCTCCATCACTTTCTACCACACAATTATCTTGTAATTGGGAGAAACAAAATCACAAATACCTTCTTAGAGGCATAGTTAGTAATGGATTCAGGAAATAGAAGAGATGAAAGGGACTTTGAGAGTCATCTCATTCAATCACTTCATTTTACAGGTGAGGAAACTGAGGGCCAGAAAAGTTAAGTGATTTGCTTAAGGTCCAATAGGGTAGTAAACAGCAGAATGACTAGTTCTCAGACAAGAATTTCATCTTCAGCATAAAGATTCAGCTCTTGATATTTTTCCAGATCTACTTTCCCTGGTAGCTCCTCCCACTTTTTGGTAGCTTTCATTGTTAACAAGTCTTTTCTCAAAATTAGCAACTAAATTTTTCTTAAAATAGAAGACTGTAGGATCAGAGGGACATTGTAATGATGTGGAAATTCTTTTTGCACAGTAGGGCACTCTAGGGTTGTAATACGGCATCATCATGGAGGGAGAGTAATGGAATTTATTATACATGGTTAGGTGCCAAGCACTGTGCTTAACAAATATTAGATAATTTGACCTCACTTTTTTGTGATGATGAAGATGATTATAGCCATAATAGTAACACTATCATTACTACAACTCCTAGTGATAATAAAGCCTATTACAATAAATATGAATACTGATAGCTAACATTTAAATAGTGCTATCAGGTTTGCTAAGTGTCTTACTAATTCATTTGGTCCTCGAAACAAACCTATGAGATAGATGTATTATTATTCTGATTTTATAAATGAGAAACCTGTGGCACAAAGAGATTATATAACTTGCTTGAGATCATAAGACTAGTTAAATGTCTGAGGCTGGATTTGAACTCACATTTCCTTAACTCCACTTTCAGAAGAATACCCATTGTAACCTTTAGTTGCTCCAATAATAACGGTAAAAGTTAATAAAGAATTAAGGATCAAGTGAGTAGTATATGAGGGTTCTCTAGGACTGTGGCTCATGAGCCCCCACCTATGTTTGGGGAGGTCAGAACTTCTCAGAAACAATAGGGTTAAAGCTTATCGGGTATATGTACTAAGTTCAGCACCAATATGGTGAGTTGCCATAGGTGGGGACTGGAATTTGAACACAGGTCCTTCCAAGGCTGGAGTTCTTTCCACTATACCACACTGCCTGACAGATAGAGTTAATTGGTCCCATACATAGGTGTGATCATGGAGGAAAATCATGAATATTGGAAGGGCTTTAGGGATGTGGAGGGAGTCCAGCTATGATCTAGAGACACAGGAATGGTTTTAGTAAACATGGTAAAATAATACAACCTTTTGGTTTTGGGGAAGATTGCCTTCCTATAATCAAAGATCCAAATCCACCCATATATTCATGGGAAACTCTACCTCAGAGAAGGGACACCTCAGGTCCTGCTGGCATGGAGGTACAACTATGTAGTCACCATGGCACTCCCTATTTTCCAAGTGGACTTCAAAGTCCTTGGCTATAAGATCTCACAAAGTTGTCCTATGTCAAGAACAGGAAATTGTTATGCCTGGCTCCAAAAGTCGATTCCAAAGGGTAAATAGGAGCCAGAACTTTGGCCAGTCCCCTGTTGAGTTGATATTGAAAGGTTCCTCTAATAAAGGATTTCCATTTGGACAGAAGTTCAGATCCCACCCATTCTACTTCCTCTACTGATTTCTCTTCAACTACGTCTCATAAAGGAGAGTATAAATGACAACATATTTTGAAAAGTTCAGAGAACTATAAAACACAAGATATTCATATCAGAAGTGATAAGAATAATGAAAGAGGAGGAATGAAAAGAAAGAAGAAGGAGGAGGAGGAGAAGTAGAATAAGAAGAAGGAGAAGAAGGAGGAGGAGGTAGAGGAGAAGGAGGAGAAGAAGAAAGAGGAGGAAGAAGAGAAAAAGAAGAAGGAGGAGGAAGAACAATATAGAAAAAGAATTGAGAAAAGCACTTAAATATTTTAATCCAGTAAAATGCTGGTCACAGTGTAAAAGATGGTTGGTATTCCACTTATCCACACCACAGCAATTAGTATTGTTACAGAGGATTTAAATATCTCTGTTAAAACAATCAAAAACTCAAAAGTACAAATTCTACATGTCTCTATCTATCCAATCTATCAAAAGTGTGAATAAGTGTACGGATATCAGAAGAGCTTTGGGATGTGGAAGAAATCCAGTTGTGATGCAGAGATACTTCTTCAGTCAACTACTATCACATGGGAAACATGAGAATTGGTTGAAAGAATCAGACATATTTCTGGGTCTTTGCAAATTACAGCAAGCTAGTTTGTAATTGAAATTCCAACAGAAGCATTCCAACCACAGACCAATCTAGTGCTTGTTGAGGGAGTGCCCCGGGTGGGTGGGAAGGATTCACTTCTCTATCTCTTTCCTCTCCCTACTGCTGACCAAAGGATAACCTTGTAAACCTCAGAAAGTGGGAAGATTTGAATTTTAAGGATGTGTCAGTAGCTTTGTCCCCAGAGCATCAATGGCTAATGTATCTATTTCAACATGTGAAACACAATGAGAACAGACTAGACCCAGGCAGTTTCAGGACTTTATAAGAGCAATGAGGATTTTTACTAAAATTGGAAAAGAACTTCCAATAACTAGGAACTGTCATTTACTCCTTTGCCCTTTTGTAAGATCTAGCTCAATTTCCCTAAAGATCTTGTGGGAGAGTCTGTCAAGACTTTGGGGAAGAATATTTTTGTATCCCTTGTCTCTGATATTCCTCTGTAATTAAACCTGGCTAATACACCATGTGAAGGACTGGGTATACAAAGAAGATATACGAATTTCCTAGCAGGAAATTTTGTATATTGATGAAATCACAGGCCCAATAAAATGTTTAATAGGATAGGATATATGATATGATATGACATGACATGACATGACATGGTATGGTATGATATGGTATGGTATGGTATGGTATGGTATGGTGTGGTATGGTATAGTATAGTATGATTAGCACCTAGAACACTTCCTTCACATAGAGGGCCACTTAAATATTTGTTCAACTCAATTCAGGGGACCTTTTTCAAAGTCCTGCTGTGGCTGAGAAAAAATTCCTTCTCCTCTCCTTCCCTCCTTGTCCTCCTCTTCCTCTCTCTTATTCCTCTTCCCCCTCTTCTTCCTCCTCCTCCTCTTTCTCTTCTCCTTCTCCTCCTTCTCTTCCTTCTTCATTTTCCTCTTTTTCCTCTTTTCCTCCTCCTCCATCTTCTTCCTCTTCCTCTTCTTCTCCTTCTCCTTCTCCTTCTCCTTCTCCTTCTCCTTCTTCTTCTTCTTCTTCTTCTTCTTCTTCTTCTTCTTCTTCTTCTTCTTCTTCTTCTTCTTCTTCTTCTTCTCCTTCTCCTTTTCTTCTTCCTTCTCCCCTCATTTTTGGAAGAAATCAGGATTAAGTGACTTACCTCAGATCACACAGCTGGTAAGTGTCTGAGGCCAGTTTTGAACTAACTCCAGGGCTTGTGCTCTATCCACTGTGAGACCTCTCCCAACTTTGAAATTCTATGATTCTGTATGCTGGACAAGACCCTTTCACTTTCTCAAAGTCTTAGTTTAACTATCTATTAAATGAAGAGGTAAGAATAGAGTAGGGTCATCCATTGACCTTGTGTCACCATTGAATAAGTAATATGAGAAAAAGCCACAATAAGTGCAAATACTTCTACCTGTAGATTGAAACAGCTAATTAATGGAAATTCCATTTTATAATATCTTATATCGGGTGGCACAGTTGGTAAGAGGACTACATTTGGAGTCTAGAAGACTTGAACTCAGATCTTGCCCCAGAGTTTTACTAGCTGTGTAATCCTGGACAAGTCACTTAACCTTGCTTGGCCTCAGTTTTGTTTTTTTTTAATCTGTAAAATGGAGATAGTAATAGCACCTGCTTCCCACTGGTGCTGTGAAGTTCAAGTGAGATAATATATGTACAGCATTTTGTAAACCTTAATGTGCTATAGAAATGACAGCTTGTAGCAGCAATAGTAGTAGTGATGATAGCAGTAGTAGTATGAATTTAATTAAAATGAAATATAAAAACCAGTATAGAGTTGGATGAAAACTTTTGAGACATCAATTAAGAAAATATAAAATATGGTAATAAAAATTCCTAAAGTTAAATCCTGACATTACTTATTTCAGTGCTCTCAGAAGCAGCATGGTTTATGGGATAGACTCCTGGATTTGGATTTAAGGAAATTTGGGTTCACATCCTATTTCTAATACTTTTTGATACTGGGCAAGTCTTTTAATTTCTACAAATTTCAGTAGCCTCATAGGAAAAAAATATGAGTGGGTTGGATTAAATACTCTCTGAGGTCTCTTCTAGCAGTAAACCTGTAATTTTGTGATCTCTTTTGATGGGGACCAGTTTAATATGTACTTTCATTTTGAGAAGTACCTGAAATGTGACTTCATTAATGTGGTAAGCACCTCTACCAGGCAGACAGCAACCCTTTTGAAATTTACAAAATAGATCTTCAAGATTTGCTCAGGCTAGAAAATCCATCCCCTTGCACTCAACCTGGTGAGGTCCTTCTCTAAGTTTAGCTAAGCTGTTCCCCAGTAGTAGACAGAGAGTCTAGTATTAGGTCTAAATTCAAAACCATTTCCAGCTTGGTAGAGGCTGCCTGAACTTATATGGCACTGACAAGACTTTTGATAGCTCAGGGTTACTTGTACACCACAAAGGGATAGTAGAGTAGGATGTTCATAAAAGACTGTAAGAGACAACATGCCAGAGAGATCTCCGGCATTAGAGTCAGGAGGACCTGAAGTCAGATCTCACCTCTGACAATTACTAGCTTTGTGTGTCTCAAGAGAAATCACTTAACCTCTGCTTGCTTCAGTTTCTTCATCTGTAAAATGAGTGAAATAATAGCACCCACCTCCCAGAGTTGTTGTGAGTATTAAATGGGACTGTATGTGTGAAGTACTTTTTGAAACTTGAAGCTATATAAATATTCTTATTATTGTCTAGAAAAAACAGAGGACCTTGGTTAGAATGCATGCTTACCATGTGATCTTATGGAAAGTCCTTTGACCTCTCTAAGTCTCAGTGTCTTTATTTAAAAAATGAAAGAGCTCCTGGAACCCACTTTGGCCAGTGGAACATAGGTTAATGATGAAATGGGAATGGAGAAGAAATCCGGCATCCATAGTGTTTCATTCTAAGATCTCCATCATTACCATCATAAATGACTGTTCTTCTAGCTAGTTGGCTCCTGAATGAGATGGTCTTTAAGATCCCTTACAGTCCCAAATAATTATTCCTCTATCAACCAATCAACTAACACATGCTAAGTGCCTATTATGTGTGGGGCACTGGGCTAGACTAAAGAAATACAAAGAATTAAACAATCTCTACTCATAAGGAGCTTATGTTTTAATACATTCTAAGATTCCTTTGGAATGTTTGTTGAATGGATGGGTGAAGATTTTAGGCCTGGAAAAGATCAATGAGAACATCTGGTTCAATCTTCTCATTTTGCAAATGCAGAAATTGAGTCTCAGAGTGCTGAAGAGATTTGCTCAAGGATGCATACATAGGTAGTAACTGGCAGAGCCACAATTCAAATTTTTGTTCCATTCTGTCACATGGTTTATTGGGGACACCTATCCATTCTTCTGCAAAGACTTTCACTCCATTGCAAAAGCAAAATGTCTGAGACCACAGGTCTGTTGTTCTGGGCATATGGCAGGACTTCCCTAATGGACTGGGGTGAGGTGTATAAGCAGAGATGAAAGGTTTGGTTTTAGATTTCCCAGCCCTTAAGCCAACAGGCTCTAAATTTTGATTCATCCTTTGAACTCACTCCATATAATCCAGTGGGAGAGAAACTAGAATTTGGCTCTGAGCAAGACCATCCCTCATTAATGCTCAATAAAGTTCCAAGAGTCTCCTATTATACTGACCCCCTTACTGGTTAGTTTCCTTCATAGATTTTGGAAAGGGGAAATGAAGTTTCGAACCCACAAATGAACAGAGCCCTTAGCCCTGCTGATAGGGAAATGATAGGAAAATGTTCAAAATTATTTAAGACCTTCCATTTGGGAGGAAAGACCACCAGCTGGTCAGATTGGAGGAGTGATAAGATATCAAATTGGGAGATAGGAAATGGGACTTGATCAGTCCAGAGATGCATCAAATGCTTTCCATTTGCCTTAGGTCATCAACATCATGGGCCAATGAGTATCAGACATCCTGAACCAGGCTTGAATGGGGAGTTTGGGTAGAAGTGTAATTAATAATCCAAATCTTATCCTATATAGAATTGTATGCCCTCTCAGGGAGGGAGGGAGAGGTGGGGAGCATGTAGAGGGGAAAAAAATCTAAGTTTTATGGTAATGATTGTAGAACACTAAAAATAAATAAAATTGATATAAAATAATGCCAATAATCCAAATCTTACGTGCTCTTTATAGTCTGTTAAAACGTTTATTTTATAGCTATTTTAATATTACTCTCACTTGCCAACAACCTCCTCCACCTTACAACAAAAGTATGGCATGATAGAAATATGTATTCTTACATATTACATCATGTATTATCATATTACATAATATATTACGTATCTTATATAATGCATTATATATTTTATACAGTATCATATAAATATACAGCACCATATAATAGATACATTATATATGCTTACATAGTACCATTTAATACATACATTATATATTCTTATATAGCACTATATAGATATATGTTATTATGTAGTACTATATCAATACGTATTCTTAATTATGTTACAGTATTATATGTCACATGGAAACAGCAGGTAATATTGTAGTCAACACAATGGCCATGCCTGAAATAAAGTATGCCTTATTCTGCACCTTATATGGACTATTTGTGCCTGACATGTGGTAGAATCTTCTGAGGTCATATTAGTCTGATCAGCCACAATTGAACACACTGTACCTTGACCCCAACATAGAGATGTCATTTTGACCTTCTCCAAGAATGAAGGACAACCACCAACCAACTCTGCCCAGAAGAGAGAGGCATGTCCCATAGGCAACCCTTTGAAGTCAATAGAAGTCACTGCATTAATCCAGTTTCTGGTGTTATTCGACACTGTTTTCCTCTACATTATGCAGTCATGAAGTCCATTGTCTTACTGATTCTGTTTACTTCATTTTGTATCAGTGTGCACAAGTTTTCCCAAGTTTCTCTGACTTCATCATATTTATCATTTATTACAGACCAGTAATATTCCATGGCATTAAATCACAATTTGTTCTGACCCTTCCAAATCAATGGGTACTCCCTTAGCTTTCAATTCTTTGTCACAGGACTATGAGAATCAAAGAGAGAATGACTGGAAAAATCCCTTTGCCAACCTTAAAAATTGCTAGGTAAATGTTAGTTGCTAATATTTTATTCTAAAGTGCCTTCATTCACTGATATTCTATTATACTATGAAAAAGAGTAAGATGATCACCAGTTTCCATATCTCTAATGAAACCTGGAGACCCTTCTCTCCAAACCCCAAGTGATGGGCTGTAGGACTGGAAACACTGAGAAGTTTCTAGATCAAGTAAATGTCAGGGGTTTTTAACCTTTCATAGAGTTTTCAGGGGATCTGAACATTTGAATGGAAAAAATTTTTTAGTATAATTTATTTTCTTTGGAATCCTTTACATTTTATTTATT
Source organism: Potorous gilbertii (assembly GCA_028658325.1). Classification (NCBI taxonomy): domain Eukaryota; kingdom Metazoa; phylum Chordata; class Mammalia; order Diprotodontia; family Potoroidae; genus Potorous; species Potorous gilbertii. Next base: position 225,609,652 of record CM053773.1, on the reverse strand, counting down.
TGTATATTTATTTTGCATTAAAAATGATTCTGAGAAGGTGTCCAGAGGTTTAACCAAATTGTCAAAGGAGTCCAGGACACACACACAAAAAATCAAGAATCCCTGCTCTAGAGACAAGTGTGCTTTCTTTTCTAGATTTCCAAATAATCTTGCAGGCATGTTTGGATCTATATATATCCTCCTTAGTGGGCTATTGAGGGTGCTGATCTGATTTCGGGTTTGAGTTTTATGCTTTGGGGAAATGAGATTGTCATTCTCCTACAGCAAAAATAGTGGGATGGAGGGTATGTAAGATGGATATAGAAGAAATTGCCTTGTTAAGACTTACTCTGCTTCAAATGAACTCTCCCCTTTTGGAGTGCATGCTACAAGTTTCTTTTCTTAGTTCTTCAACTGTCCATTCCTGAGAAAGTACCCTTCTTCCTCTCCCTCAGGTTGATCTGGGAGTCTTTAGTCCTATAGCATCCCAGCTGCCAGAATCACATCAGAAGTCAGGTCCTAGGCTCAGCAGAATCTGGGCTAGACGTCTTGTTTCTTCTATCAGAGATTGGGCCATGCCCTGGATGCATACTTCATTTCATTATTATTATTCGAGCTCAAGGTCTGTGATGGGTCAAAAATGAATTTATGAGGTTGTAAGAATATAAATTTTAATGTGGTTGACATCATTAAATATCATAGGAAAGCAACATTTCTCACTAGTTCCCCTCACTTCTCCCCCTAGGACAAAACTTGTCCAATCCTCCAGTTTCCCTCCTCCAATGGGATCCTCTCAATGCAAGGATTCTCTTCTTGGTCTTCCTGGGTAAGGAAAGGAAAGAAACAGAGATGGGGATGGGGATGCTAGTTAATGGTTTTGTGTGGAGTCCTCTTTTCAAGGAAGGCTATAGCTCCAAAGCAGAATGACCAACTAGGGACGCTTGCTGGGATGGAAACAAGCTCCCAGATAAGTGAAGTTTATCAGCCTATAAAAATACCACCTTCCGTTATCTGCAGACTTCCTCCCTGCCAACCCACCCCCCTTCAAGTCCTTGGGAAAAGATGGGAAGAGTGGACAGGAGAGAGAGAGAGATGAGGAGGGTGGGAAGGTGAAATCTAGGGGAGGAGGGGGAAAGAAGAATCAGTAACTACAAGGCCCTGAGTCACTCTGCAGAGCTAGGAGACCTTTACAAAAGGGATCAAAGACCCATCTTAATTGATTATTATTTTTTTGTGGTTGCAGCAACCTTCCTGTAGGCCTATTATGTAATTTACTGTGTGTACTAGGGGACAAACACGCAAACACATACATACCAATGCCACCACCAATGTGGTAAACATGAAAGTATGAATCTGTTAGCAAAGAGCAGGGTACTGGGAGAAAAGAGATGTAGGTCCCTTTTCTACTGCCAAATCTGTATGTAACTTTGGTCAAGTCATTCATCTCCCACTTCTTAGTTTCCCCATCTATAAAATGTACTAGGTGGTTTCTAAAGTCTCTCCCAGTTCTGATATTCTTTGTTCTATGATACTCTTCCCCTCCTCCCTCATTCTGACATTTTATATCCTAATGTTTTTTCCAGTTCTGACATTCTAGATTCTAAAGACTTTCCTATCTTTATCCTAAGATACCTAGTGATTTTCATATTATAAAGATCTTTGCATGTATCAGTGTTGGGGGGAGGAGATAGACAAGGGCTCTGTATGACGAGTGATGGGTTGGGTCAGATCTACTATTGTGGAAGATGATATAGGAATATTCTTCTAAGAATACCCAAATTTTTCCATGTCCTGAAAAGCCATCAGCCAAAGGCCCAAAGTACTACAAAGTACAGTGGACCACCATGTCTGTCTGCCATAAGTCCAAGGAAAGAGCAATCTGGAAAATACTCTACTGCCTAGCACTGTCCAGCTGGCTGAGAGTGTTGAAAAACCCTTCTCCTCATGCTCACAGTCTGTTTAAAAGCCAAGTATATGAATTTTAGGGTATCAGAGGGCTCTCCTCTATTTATAACTCAATGTGTCTACTCCCATCCCAGCAGGGAGTTTGGTTAAAAGGAGGTGTACCTTGTGTCCTTATTTCTTTTGAAAAATTGTATTAATGTATTTTTTTATTACAACATCATACTTTCTGAATATTTTCATCTGCTCTCTCAATGAAAGAGAATCCATTATGACAAAGGAGAAAGAAAGAAAGTGACGGGGGAGGGAGCAGTTTAACAAAACTAACCAGCGCATGAACTGAATCTGATAGCAAATATGATATTCTATATCCACCACTTTCCATCTCTGCAAGGAAGGAAAGTCATTGTATTTCCTTAGCTCTTCTCAGGAGCCAAACATGGTCAATTATAATTATGCAGTGTTTGAGTTTGGGTGTTTGTTACTTCCATTTCCACTGTTTCAGTTACCTTTTATATTGATTAGCTAATTCTACTTGCCTTTATCTAAAATTGGTCCATCTGAGTCAGCCAGTAAGTATTTATTCAGAAGTTATTATGGGCCAAGGAGTGTCCTGGGTGATAGGGGAAGTATACCCAAACAAACACTGGACAGTCTTTGTAGTTAAGGATCATACATTATAATGGAGGAGGCAAGTACAATATATGGATATATGCAGAAACAGTACGGTACAGGTACAAAGTCATCATGAGAGGGGACAAGTATTAGCATCTGGGAGGACTATCACATCTGAATTCTTCTTACTCATCATTTTTTAAGGCTTAGCAATCATTAGACTAATGTTCACAATTCATTTTACCATTCCCCAATCGATGGACTTTGTTTCCAGTTTTTTACTCCCATAATAAAGTTCTCTCTCTCTCTCTCTCTCTCTCTCTCTCTCTCTCTCTCTCT